>JAJTUV010000819.1:0-746969 GCA_021653895.1 Mastomys natalensis
GGAGCTCGAAGGACAAGCACGCAGCCTGGGATAATCGCTATATATTATAAGGATCTCATAGCTGGGAATTAGAGTAGTGTAGCAGTAAACCTGCCCAATCTAGGTGTGCTATTTATACCATAATTACTGAGTTGTGTCTTCCTTTACTGGTCTCCTTCAGTCGGAGATCCTACAGCGACAAATTTGGGGCTTAAATAATCACTTCTACTACAGTTGGTTACTCCCAGGACATGATGACACAATTTCAAACAATGGTCATGTCTTGCCAGCTTCAGCTTGCTGTAGCTTTCAGGGTTCACAGATGGGTAAGATTGGAGATTGGTTTTTCTACTTCAGTTACATGCACAGAGCCTTTTAGTACCATGAAAGCTAACTGGTGTGGTTTAAACTTCAGGTAAGAAACAGCTTGATTTCCATGATTTCTATGACTCAAGTAATGCTATCGTCATAAATACAATTTTATAATCAAGATCCAGAAGGTAATTAAGAGTAAAGAAAATACCCTGTAACATTTGGGGGTCTATGGGCCCTCACTGGCCAGCAAGTGCAAAAGAAGTAACACATCCTTAATGTTTTTATTTTACTTGGCCCATTATAGGGTAATTCCATTTGAATTCTTTTCATTTATGTATAGGCTTATACTTTAAGAAGCCTTCTGCAATAACACATTCCTTAATAATAAGTTGCTAGTGATATGTCATACAGATTGTACAAAACATGAACAGATTACAATCCTATGACTAAGCCTCCTGATTGATACTAATGAAATTTAATATAGAGAACTAATGAAATGAAGAGCTGACTTTTGAAAAGATGAACGAACTTGGAAAAATTAACCAAAAGAGAGAAAATCCAAATTAATAAAATTAAAGATTAGAAGGGAGGGAACCAAAGCCAGAGAATTATAAGTGCATACTTTAAAAACCAGTATATGGGAGTGTTGGGAAGAAAAACTGGAGGAGAAAACCATTGTAATAAAATCACAATTTCAAAAAAAAAAATCTATATTCCATCTACTTCCTATTACTGCAAAAGAGAAGGGCATCAGTCTCATATAGCTTGTCAAACAGGAAAATTTAAAGGAAATGGATGCATTTCTATGTGTCTATGACCAACCAAAGTCAAATCAAGTGATAATAACTAAAATAGATTTATAGCCGACAATTAGATAGAAGTAGTATTTTTAAATCTCCCAACTGAAAAAAGCTCAGAGTCAAATGGATTCAGCACAGAATTCTGTCAGACTTTAAAAGAAGAACTAACATTAATAAGAATACTCCTTAAATTATTCTGTAAAATAGAAAATGATAGAAAGTTTTGAAATTCATTTTACAACCAGTTTATTCTGATACCAAAACCAAACAAAGATCAACAACAACAAATAAGACAACTAAGGGCCAAGGTCTCTAAGGAACATAGTACAAAATACTCACTAAAATATTTTCAAAAACAACTTCGAAATCACATAGTAGATCATCTACAATATTGGCATTGTCCTAAAACTACAAGGATAGTTCAACATAGAAAGAACCATAAATGTAACCCACCATATAAATAGACTCAGGACACAAAAAACACAAAATCATCTCAGTAGACAACTTAGATCAACTTTAGAAGGAAAGGGTTTAATGATTTATAAGCCAAGGCAGGAACCTGGAAGTTGTAACTGAAGCAGAGACCTCGGAGGAAGTCCACTTACAGGCTTTCCCTTTGACTTGCTCAGCTATTTTTCATATACGGCCCAAGCCTTCCTGCCTAGGGATGTCATTTTTGGCTGGAACCTCCTAAATCAATTACCAATTTAAAAACTGCCTTACAGCCACAGCTTCATGCCAATCTGATTGAAAGAAATTCATCACTTGAGGTTCTTTCTTTCCAGATGTGTGCAACCAAGATTAACCATCACAGACGAGTTGTTTGGTAGAGCCAAAGTCCAGAAAGGGAACATAGCCAACCAATGCCAAATTATTAGGAAAATGGTTCAGGAAAACACATCACAAACTGTAGGAGGAGCTAAGGTGGGAGGAGTAAGGAGAGGAAGAGGGGAGGAAGAGGAGGAGCTAGAGGGAGCAGAGATGTAGGAGAATGAAGAGCTATGCAGGTATGGAGAGCAATCCTGGGTAACAGCTTATATTCAGGTTAATAATTGGGAAACACCTCTAATTGTATGGACATATTGTCATTGAGCATTACCAAACATATAAGGCCTTTGATTAATTTTTAAGCATTAGAGTCTCATTTTCCTATGGGGCCTTCATGGATGGCGGGATGGTTGGTAGCAGCCCAGCCTTTAGTAGACAGCGTGGAAGATTGGCAGAGCTATCTCCCACACTGGCGTCTCATGGGTGTCAGGGCCGTTGTCTCTGACTGCCTGAGCAGACGGCCTGAGCTGAGTAGTGGCATTACACTGCCTCCACTCATGGTCACCAGCCTAGGCTAGTTGGGAACATGGCAGATGATTAAGAAAAGCCAGATTGGATGCAGCCATTTTAAGTATCTCCCACAACACCTAAACTTCCTCTTCTCCTGCTGTTCTGTCTCCTTCTAGACATCTCCAATATGAAAGCATAAAGAAAGGTGACTTGTCAATGCTAACTGACAGAACACATATGATAGAGGAGTGTTGGGAATGACAAACGAGCATTTGCTCTGCACCTCAAAGGACAGCTGGTCCTGCTCCTTTCTGACCTGTGCATAGCTCTCCTCAGTTGATGGCTTTTGGCATGGATGCAGGTGGAGAAAGACTCATCCTCCCTGGGGGAAATGACCAGTAGGAATTTGACCATGTTTCAGTGAGTATATAGAAAATACAAAGTGAACTTCCTTTTTCCTTGTTCAAGGAAGGGGCAGACATGAGAAGACTGGCAGTCCAATTAGGGTACAAAATGTGAGATTCTCAAATAATCAATTAAAAATAAAATAAAAATAAAAGTGATATATGATATAAAATGTACCTTGAAGAATCTGGTTTCATCCAAATGACCAGCCATCTGCATCTGCCTTCTAAAAAACAAACAAACAAAACAAAAAAACTATGACTATCTCATCTTTCAATATGTTGTTTGACTCTGCTAGGTAGAGACACCCATCTACTGCCTCTGTTTGGTCCCAAAAAGAAGGAAGGGAGATAAGAACCAGGCCTTTCTTCTGGAGACATTATTTCAAACAGAAATGTGGACAGCCAAAGGCACTCTTCATTCCATCACTGGGAGGGCAAAATGTGTAAAAATAACAGGGCATAGTTATATAAGTGGCATAGAGGACAGATAAGATTTTATTCTGCATTAAATTAGCACCATAATCCATCATTTAGACACATCAAAGAAAGAAATACAAAATACAAGACATTTAATTAGATTTCTGTATTTCCCACATTCACAAATATTACAAAAAGATCTAAGTTGTGCAGAGCATCTCAATCTTACTCTGCCCAGATCCTACCAGAACCTGACATTCTACAGGCAACTTTTCAAATAAACAGCCAGGAATGGACAAGAGGCAAATGCACTGTGTGAACAACAATAATTCTTTTTCTATCTTTTTACTTATTGACATGTGCTTCCTGCAATCTCTTATCTTAACATGAGGGAGATGAGGGAGCTCAAACGGCAATCCATTGACATAGGGAAGAGGGTAGCACTAAGAATGCCCAAGAGATCTGTGTTCGTACTATCCTAAACATTCCCAATCTCATCTGAGAATGCCAATGGTGGTTGGCCATCTAAGGAAACCCACCCAGACCTTCATAGAAGATTGGCTATGTCCTCTTTGTGTGACTACTCTTAATACAATCTATAGTATTTCTTCATGCATCTGTTTTTTCTTCTAGCTTACCAAAGGTCAGACAGCTCCTCATGGTGTAGGCCATACATTTCTAAACTCTAAAAATATCATCAGCTAGCTTCCTCATTTTAAAAATCTTTATATATGTGATCATATGTATGGGTGTCAGAGGGGCATGCGCTGTAATGCACGTGTGTAGGTCAGAGGACAACCTTGGGTGTGGGTCCTCATCTTCCACTAAACCATTTCCCCATTATAGTACCTAACTTCTTAAGCAGTGGGTAAAGAGTAGAGTGATGTAAAGCAGTCAGTCTGCCAATATTGAATGATATAGATTGAAAGAACTGCAGTGATAATCTAAGCATTAGTTATTCTCCCCACTTTTTTAGGGAAGGGGTTTCACTCTATAGCCCAAGATGGCCTGGAATTCCATGTGTAGCCCAGGCTAGCATGTACTCATAACTGTTAGCATTCTGTCTAAACTCTACCCACAGTTACCTGGCAATAGCCAGGTATGCTCTTCCCCACAGTTACATGGCACAGCCAGGTAGGCCTGACCAACTATAAAAGGGACTTCTTGCCCCCTCCTCTCTCCCTTGCTCTCTTGCTCTCTTGATCTCTTTCTCTTGCCCACTTGGATTCTTCCCTTCCTTCCCCCTCTCCCCATTCCCTTCCTCCCCCCTCCACGTGCTCATGGCCAGACTCTACTCTCTACTCTCTCCCTATCTCTGCCTTTCTCTGCCTCTACTACCTTCTTAAACTCCCCTCCCATGCCCTGAATAAACTTTATTCTAATACTATACCATTTGTGGCTGGCCTGTCAGGGAAAGAGATGCCTCGCATGGGCCCACTGAGACATCTCTTTTCCCATACCTCACCACACCCCTATAGAACATATTCTATATCTTCTTTATCTTTTTTATAAACACATCAATAACTATCTTCTTATTTTAGGCTCCTAGTTGCGGGACTACATGCATGAGCCACTGAGCCTGGATTTTCTCCTTACTTATATTGCTGAAATATGTGTGATAGTGTTGTGTAATCATGCCAACCAAAAAAAAAAAAAAAAAAAAAAAAAGCACTGTACTTGTCTATGTACCAAACAATATGGCAGTCAAAACTCATGGCCTCCTAGACAGACTAGTATAAATGGATCAAATTTCTGCAAGAAAGTCAGAAACTGAGTGGGGAAAAAAAAGTACCTCCTCCATTCAGATCTCAGCTCCATCTGAGGGTAACTAAAATTTTGCTCATTTGGTTACAATACCTAACCAATTATACTTTGCCAAATGGGTTCAATAATGAACTGACTACTTTGTAAAGTGGATTGAAAATTGGATGAAATATAAGCTTTTGGAACAATACCTGGCATATAGCAAGACCTACATTCCATTGGACTTGTTAATAAGCATTGAGATTTTTATGATTAATGCTAATACTTATACTTAAATATTGCTCAAACATTTATAGTCTTTGAGATGAAGTGAATCTTAGTAGCCTTACATTTCAAATGCTTGCTATTCTGCCCTAAATAGATATGCACCAACTACAGAAGAAATAGCTGTTTCTTACCTATCCACTGGATGACAAGGTAGGGACTAGATACTTTATACTTGTCATATATATTTTAAGACATCATATCATAGACAACAAGAGCCCTATCCTCCATCTGTTAAAAGCAAATCATAAAGTAAAATTTCCTTCTAGCCACACAATTGGAAACAGTGGACTTTGGATTCTAACCTGGATCACCATAGCCTCAGCCCTAGAGAACACTGCTATCTGCAGCCTCCCTCTCTGTTCCAATCACCACATGTTAATTGCCTTTTCTATCCAAGCAAAATGTACTCATTTCCTCCTGCTCAGTTACCTAAAGTTACCTTTATTTTATTATTTTTTCATGATGGTATGAATGAACCTGTCCTTATCACAAGAGCTATGGGAGTATGTTTCCTGCCTGTGGACTATGTTTCTCTACGTAAGTAAATAGTAATTAAGTCATTTAATTGATAAATAGAGACAGCAAGCCACAGTTAGTGTCTTAGATTGTGTTGCCCTAGAAATCAAAAGCTACACCTGAAAAGTGAGCCCATGATCAGGGTACTCTAGAACAACAGGTGGCATAGGTATGAATCATACTGTCAAGTTGATTGTCCACAGTGGACAGCTGGTCCCTATTCCCCTGGAAACTTTAGAGAAGGTTCAGGGACTTCAGGATGGATCACCAATGTTTGTTCTCCACCTAATACCAGATATGGTACAAGGGTTCTCTATATCATGTGATATTAATCTATATCATGTGATAATAATCACCCTGTGCTTTGAGTTACCTTCTAAGTACCAGGCAGGTTTTCCACAAGCATCCCAGGGTGCTGACACAAAGAGGTCTGGGACAGGAAAACTTTCCTGGCAGTCAACATTGCAGTAATGAGGAAGGGCCAGCATGGTGAGCATTACTAAGGACCTTGTTGCAAATGCAAACACCTAGACCTTAACCAGGACTCGTTGGGTTAGACACCCAAGACTCAGATCTCTCTATATTTACAAACCTTTCAAATGATTCTAAGGCACACTGGAACCTGAGAGCATTATGCTTTAGAATTCTGAGACAGGAATATAGATGTATATTAAAAAATATAGTTGATTACTCCAGAATCCTTGCAACGGCAGACTCAGTTAATTTTAGAGTCCAATGATGAGGCACTTTAAACTTTTTCCTTTACTTCAATTCCTACATCCAACACAATCCTTCTCATACCACTCATATCAGTATCTATGGTTGCCCTGGTCTAACAGGGACCCTTTAGCCTCAAATCTATTTTCTTTCTTTCTTTTCTTTCTTTCTTCTTTCTTTCTTTCTTTCTTTCTTTCTTTCTTTCTTTCTTTCTTTCTTCTTCTTCTTCTTTTTTTTTTTTTTACTCTTTAGGCTTTCATAGAAAATTTGCTAATCCCTAAACAGACTCAAGAAATAAATCCATAGGAATATAATCAGTTGAGTTTCAATACAATTGCAAAGGCTATTTGAATGAGTCTTTGAAGATACATAATAATTTGATAGCTATCCACATAAAAAAAAACAAAACAAAAACGAAGCAAACAAACAACTTCTGCCCTGTATCTTGCTCTTTAAAACACTAACTCATAGTAGATAGCACATTTAATAAAAATGTTATTATACAAAAATTCAGAAGCAAATATTTCATAAGTATTGTGTCATTTGCTTAAGTAAAGGGTTCTTAGACATTATAGCAAAAACATAATCCATGAACTTATAAGGCTGATAAAGAATATTTCATTAAAATTAAGGACATTTGATATGTGGAAAGCAATATTAAATGAATGGAGGGGCAAGCTGGAATTTGGGAGAAAAACTTTACAGAACATATATCTAACAAAATGTACTAGAATATATTTTAAAGCCTTTTAATGTCATTGATGAGACAAGTAACTCAATATTTTTTAAATGGGGGTAAAGTAGAATGAACACTTCAGAAAAAGAAGGACAGGTGGCAGGTAAGCAGATGAGAAAATGCTTAGCTTTATCAGCCAATAAAATAAATGGAAATAAAAAATTGTGAGCTACTCATACACATCTGTTTGAAAAGCTAGACATCCCTCAGTGCTGGGGAGGAGGAAGAACAACTGGATCCATCATGCATTGGTGGTAGGGATGGAAAATAATACAGAAGCTCTGAAAACATTTCAGCAATTTCTTATAGAATTACTGCATGGTAGGCTACAGAAACAGCTCAGCAGTTAAGAGAACATATTGCTCTTGAAGAAGACACAAGTTCAATCCCCATTACCCATATAGGGCAGCTTAGACCATCTGTAACTCCATCTCTAATGCTCTCTTCTAGACTCCTGAATGTATGTTCACATAAACATAGAACCTCAACTGCATGAATAAAATAAAAAAATAAAAACATTACGGCATGACCAAGAAATCACACTATTTTTATCACACTGTTTATCATAGATAAATGAAAGCATGTATATATTCTGTATATGGATGTGGATAGTGAATATATTCAATATTGCCTCAAATTAAATTAGATGTGATCTCCTTCAATATACAAATGAGTAAACCAAGTGAGTACCACACAGTATCACATCAGTTTGTGAAGAGAAACAAATGTTTAGAGTCACAACTTAAAAGAACTTCAAAGGCATTGTACTTGAGTAAATGATGCCAATCTAGAATAGTTGCAGACTGGGTGCTTGATTCCATTCATATGACCTTATGAAAATGACTATATTGCCAAGGACCAGAGATTATGGGGAGGGGTTGATAACAAGCATCAGGACAGAAATGTGAGAAGATAAAGCCATCCTGTTGTTATTGTGAACCAATGACACAAATCCATGCATGTGCTAAATCTCAGAATCACACATTTTTTTTTATTGGAAATTTTTTTGGAAATTTTTTTTTACATTTCAGACGTTCTCTCCTTACCCCATTTCTCCCCCTCCCTCCCAGGATCTCACTATCCCTTCCCCCCTCCTCCTGCCTCCACGTTGGTGTACCCCCACCCACCCTCCCCTGTACCTCACCTCCCCACCCTCAAATATCCCCCCCCACGACGTCCAGCCTTCACGGGACCAAGGATCTCTTCTCCCACTATATATGTCCCTTGCATATATAACTGGAGCCATGGGTCCCTCCCTAAGCACTCCCAGGCTGGTGGTTTAGACCCTGGGGGCTCTGGTTGGTTGGGATTGTTGCTTTCCTCATGGTGTCGCGAATCCTCTCAACTCCTTCTGCCTTCACTCTATCTTCTCCATTGGGAACCCCATGCTCAGTTTAATGGTTAGCTGTGAGCATCTGCCTCTGAGTATGTCAGACTCTTGCAGACCTCTAAGGAGACAGCTATATCAGGCTCCTGTCAGCATGTACATCCTGACATCCACATCAACCTCTACCTTTGGTGACTGCACATAGGATGGATATCCAGGTGGAATGGTCTGTAGACAGTCCCTCCTTCAGTTTCTGTCCTGCACTGTGTCTCCATATTTGCACCCTTGAGTATTTTGTTACTCCTTCTAAGAAGGACTGAAGGCCCCTATTTGGTCATCATTCTTCATGAGCTTTATGTGGTCTGTGAGTTGAATCTTGGGTATTTCAGGCTTCTGGGCTAAAATCCAATAATCAGTGAGTGAATACCAAGTATGTTCTTTTGTGATTGGGTTACTTCACTCAGGATGATATTTTCTAGTTCCATCCATTTATATAAGAATTTATCAAATTCATTGTTTTTAATAGCTGAGTAATATTCCATTGTATAAATGTACCATATTTTTTGTATCCATTCCTCTGTTGAAGGGCATCTGGGTTCTTTCCAGTTTCTGGCTATTATAAATAAAGCTGCTATGAACATAGTGGAGCATATTTCCTTGTTATGTGTTAGAGCATCTTCTGGATATATACCCAGGAGTGGTATAGCTGGGTCCTCAGGTAGTGATATGTCCAATTTTCTGAGGAACCGCCAGACTGATTTCCATAGTGGTTGCACCATCTTGCAATCCCACCAACAATGGAGGAGTGTTCCTCTTTCTCCACATCCTTGCCAGCATCTGCTATCACCTGAGTTTTTTATTTTAGCCATTCTGACTGGTGTGAAGTGGAATCTCAGGGTTGTTTTGATTTGCATTTCCCTGATGACCAAGGATGCTGAACATTTCTTTAGGTGCTTCTTGGCCATTCACATTTCCTCAGTTGAGAATTCTTTGTTCAGCTCCTTACTCCATTTTTTAATAGGGTTATTTGGTTGCCTAGAGTCTAATTTCTTGAGTTCTTTGTATATATTGGATATTAGTCCTCTATCGGATGTGGGATTGGTAAAGATCTTTTCCCAATCTGTTGGTTGCCGTTTTGTTCTATTGACAGTGTCCTTTGCCTTACAGAAACTTTGTAATTTTATGAGGTCCCATTTGTCAATTCTTGATCTTAGAGCATAGGCCATTGGTGTTCTGTTCAGGAACTTTCCCCCTGTGCCTAGGTATTCGAGGGTCTTCCCCACTTTCTCTTCTATTAGTTTCAGTGTGTCTGGTTTTATTTGAAGGTCCTTTATCCACTGGATTTAAGCTTTGTACAAGGAGATAGGAATGGATCGATTTGCATTCTTCTGCATGCTGTCCTCCAGTTGAACCAGCACCATTTGTTGAAAATGCTGTCCTTGTTCCACTGGATGGTTTTAGCTCCTTTGTCAAAGATTAAATGACCATAGTTGTGTGGATTCATTTCTGGATCTTCAACACATTTTAAAGAGAAAGGGTGTCGTGTACACAAAATAAAAGGCAAACCAGCGGGTAGAATATGGGGTCTTTGCCTATATTAAGTTCCTACCTATAGCTCTCACTGGCTGAGACTGAGAAGGTCACATACAGAAAAACAAATTCTCTGTGGCTCAGTTTGATAATCTGAAAATAGGGATCTTTCCTGCCTCATACATAAAGTTTTAGAAAGCTTAGTTGGCAACACATGAGGAAAGATTAACATGTAAAGTAAATATAATAACACGAAATGTTTATTATTCAGTTTAATGCAATTGTTGCACTGAATGGGTTTTATTTTGGTGTTTAAAAGTTCCTCTCCTCATGGGTCCAGGGATGAGTCATTTGCAGTTGATTCAAACACCTTGTTTCTCTCAGTATCTTCCTCACTTGCACAGAGTCGAGGGCTTTATGAATTTTGTAATTTATTCCATTTGCCCTTGAGATCATCTGTCCATACTGAACTGTCAATCCCCCAGTTTTGAAGATTTTTGACATCTAGTAGTTTAAAACAGTTTATAGTATGGTGTCAGTACCCAAAGCCAGAGTGCATCAGTTAAATGGGGCTATGTGTTCTAAGCCTGTACAATCTTAGTTTGAATTAAGCCTGTATAAACTTAGCTTATCTTGAATAAAATCACATTGAGGTAGTTGTTAGTATTCTGTCTAAACTCCACCTCCACAGTTACCTGGCAACAGCCAGGTAGGCCTGCCCACTATAGAAGGGGCTGCTTGCCCACTCCTCTCTTTCTTAATCTCTTAATCTCAATCTCTTACCCTCTTAATCTCTTGATCTCTTGCCTGTAGCTTCTCTCTGCCCCCCTACTTCTCCCCCTTCCCCTGCCCTTCCCCCTCTCTCCATGTGGTCATGGCCAGCCTCTACTTCTCTGCTCTCTCTCTCTCTCTCTCTCTCTCTCTCTCTCTCTCTGCCTCTACTACCCTCTGGCTCCCCTCCCCATGCCCTGAATAAACTCTATTCTATGCTATACCATCATGTGGCTGGTCCCTCAGAGGGAAGAGATGCCTTGTCATGGGCCTGCTGAGACATCCCCTTCCATCATTGGTCCCCTTCCATCAGTAGTGAATTGTAATTCTTGATACATAACAACAAATCATGTGCAGAATGTTCTTCCATGGACTTTGCTCAGTGATTCTTTTTCTTTCTTGTCCTATGATTCTTGAAAAAAAAAAACCCTCCTTCATATTACTTCCATGTCCTTGCCTACAGTCTCCTCCAACCTTGCTACACAGTGAGAGGACAGCCTCTGGTATTCTGTCTGAATCTCTCTCTTTCCCTTCAGAAACCCATCAGTAGTTTTCTTGAACACATTTCTCACTGAAGATAATTGTTGTGACATGTCCTTGAAACCTTTCTATGGAGAGTAGAATGCCATCCTAAGCTTCTTGAAATCTGAACAAAAAGATTTCTTTTCAGCAACAGATAGCATAACCGTATCCATCTGTCTGTTTAACAGCTTAATAACCATGGATAAGACATCTTTTGTGCTATGCTTAATGGGCACAAGTGTGAGTGAGACACAGCAATGGGGAGTCTGGTGATCCTCAGACCTTCCTTGTGGAAGTGTAAACTGAAGAAAGGCTTGAAAAAGGAGCGACTATTAAGATCAAAGCTGAACATAAACCTATGATTCCACTTGTGGGTTTATGCCTCAAGAAACATAGGCTTGTATACTCCAAGAAACACACATAAAAACATTACCATAACATTGCTCAACACAATCCAAACTTTTCATAACTCAGCTGACCATCAGTCAATGCCCAGCTGGATTCAGGGATATACATTTATACAGTGTAACAAAAATGAAGATTAATTAATGACAGCTATGCACAGCTTTGATTAATTTTACAGAGTTGATGGAAGGGTAGACATTGAAGAGTATAAAGTACTGTAAGACTTTGGCGAGCCTTAGCTTATCTGGGACTCCCTGAGTGAACCACGTGGAGCCAGGAATCAATGCAAAAAGCAAGAGGAATTTATTTTTCCAATGTGTTGGGGTTGTTCTACATCCAAAGGAGAGGCAGAGGCCCCAGGCAGCCCGTTTGGCCAGTTTTTATACAGTTTTTAGGGCAGCAGCCATTAGGCACAATGTGACTGGCAGAATAGTGAGACTTTTTAAACTGATCGGTCTTTAGGGAATAAGGTGGCAAGGACCTCCCTTGTCTGTAGGTAGCAAGGATTGATCTGTCCTGTGAAATGTGTCTATGTGCTCTGGGCCTTCCCCACCCGCAGGTGGATTCCCTCCCATGTGGTCTGAGGAATGTTAATCAGCCTTTCCTTTCCAGGGAAGCAAGTGTCCCCTGACCAAGAAAGGTTAATTAGCCTTTCCCATATGGGAGGACAAGTGTCCCATGACCTTTCCAAAGTTCCTGAGCAGACCTCTTCAGTACATACAATATATAATACTGAGAAAGACATAACTGGCCCATAACTGCCATTCCATGAGGCAAATAAAGGCTTTTTAATTTTTTTATTGTCATGATCATTTTTCTCCTGACAAATTCTTATGTAACTCCAGATGAAGAGGTGCTTAAAATAAGTACATACATACACAAATAAAAATAAAATAGCCCTACAAATGATTTTTATAAATAGTCATAAATTATTTTAAAACATTTGTCTTGTATACATTTAATTTTATCATTAGTTAATGGTGAAAGCAAATTTGTATGATAATGAGATACATGTGTTTTTTTACACAGGAGTTAAGTCTTGGCTAAATAGTTCACATTGCAAGATATAAGGCATTGTCAACCATTTTTAGAGTTGATGGACATTTTGAACTTATAATCATCAATGTTGACATGTCTCTTTGCATAAATCCATTGTGCAAAACGGTACTCAATGGACAAAGTACCAGCATGATGACCTGAGTTCTGATCATGGCAGCACATCCTTGTAACTTCAGCCTACAGCCACTTTAAAACCCAAATATTTCTGACAATCCATAAGTGAGAGGAAAAAAATGCCACATTTGTCTTTCTGCATCTTGTAGCCCTCCAGTGGCCATGGATGAACTGGGTTTACCTGAAAGCACGGTTGGAAATGAAAAAAAGATGGGAGTGGAAGGGGGGCACAAGAGAAGCATGAAGCTAAGACAACGTTCTGATCAAGGCTTCAAGTTTAATATCCAGCACTGCATTTGTATAGGGGAAGCCTACAGAACCCATCCTTTGTTTCAGTTGGATTATGTTGCAAAGCAAGCTCAATGGGTAGTCTATTCTTCCAAATTCCTGTAGGAAGTTGCATGTGCAACCAAGGCAGATGACTCCACCTTGGTCTAGGTCATTAAGGTCCTTTGTGACAAGTGCTCAAGGTCTATTGAGCCTACTCAAGGAAAAAACCTGCTCAAGGCTGGGAAGGGCACAGCATGTTACTTTCTTAATCTGGGTTATTTGTAGATATTGATCTATACTCATGCAACTGTATATTTTACACTCTGTGCACTCTTTCTATATGTTATATTACACAATAAGATGTTTTAAAATGACAAATTTTTAAAATAAAAACATAGAGGCCTCAATATTTGCCTTTCTTTTCCCTCTAAATGTGGAATGCATGGAGGAGCTAAGAAGGATTATGAAAACAAACCACAGAAAATAAATGAGGGGGAGACAGTAATCCTAATTCTCAAATCAAAGTGAGTTGAGCTTTGTTTTTCTCCCAAGTCTCCTGACCTGGAGGCCTTGCAAGTAAAAATTGTGAGGTAGTGTCAACACTAACAGAGTATACAGAGGATGCCTCCACTTCTGCTCTAGGTAGAGAAATGGAAACTTATAACTTGAGAAGATCAAAGAGAGTGTGAATCCCATTTTATCCCATGCTTCCAATCTCTCATAATTGTCTCCTCAAGTAATCCTGTTCTGTTGGTGATAGAAGCTATGAGAGAAAGCCAAAAGAGCCAAAATTCTGAGAGGGGCAATTTAGCCTTCTTATCAACAGATCTCTAGTCCTATGAAAACAGAAAATTGCTGATTGCTTTATTTGATTTTTTTATTTATATATCTTACGTATATTGATACTTTGTCTACATGTACATCTGCACACTGGAAAATGGCATCAGACAGTTGTGAGCTGCCATGTGGGTGGTAGGAATTGAACTCAGGTCCTTTGGCAGAGCAATGAGTACTCTTAACCACTGAGACATCACTCCAGCTCCTGATTGGTTTGTTTTAATAAAGATAGATTTGTGCTTTGTGTTTTGATATGGTGTTTAATTATGTATACCAGGCTGGCTTTGAACTTAGTATATCCCAGGCTTCCTTCAAACTCAGAAGGGTCTTTCTCTGTGACAGTTATGCAGAGCTACCATATATCCAATACTCAGGATCCCTTACTGTGAGCAGCTTACATCAATTTCCCTTTCCTGTCCTTGGCAATTAGGCCAGAACAGCACAGCTACATGTAGCCAGAGCCAGGTCATTATAGCTCCAACTTCTTACCCAAAAAAGGAAAGGGACCATAGGAAAATGTAACAGAGTGGTGAATGAAAGGTGACAACATAAAGTTGCAAACCCATAGGAAGAACAACAGTATCAATGAACCAGACCCCCCACCCCCAGAGCTTCCAGGGACTAAACTACTAGCCAAAGACTACACATGGAGAAACTTATGGCTCCAGACACATATGTAGCAGAGGATGGTCTTGTTGGGAATCAATGGGAGGAGTTGCTCTTGGTCCTGTGAAGACTTGATGTCCCAATGTAGAGGAATGCCAGGGCAGGGAGGCAGGAGTCAGTGGGTGGGTGGGTGGGGGATACTCATAGAAGCAGGGGAGGGAGGATGGGAGGGAGGATTCAAGGGGGACCAGAAAGAGGATAGCATTTGAAATGTAAATTAAAAAAATATCCATAATAAAAAAAAAAGAAAGAAAGAAAGGAGTTCAGGACAGTGGCCTCACAGAATGTGTTCCAATACTCAACCCAATCCCAATCACAGCAAGCCTGTAGTCAGTTCAGCCAGAACTCTCAAAGATAGAATAACAGAAGAACCAGAGTCATCAGTAGCTTTAGAATGAACACTGAATGAGTGGGGCTGGTGCCTGATCTATCTGATTAGCACTATAGAGCTTAGAACCTGAAGTGGTACTAAGTTGAGGTTCTGCAGAATAGGGGTAGAACTTGTCTCCTAACCAGATTGATGACCTGCTGAAACAAAGCATCAGCATTGCTGTAGGAGTTGACTAGTGAGCAGACTTCTTAAAATGTGTCTCATACTTTTTAAAATGTCCAAAATTGGATCAGGTAGATCACCTACAAATGAAAAGAACTACGAAGTTAGCCACCTGCTTTCCAGAGTCTATGGAAACCATAGGGGAAGTGAAACATTGTTTGCGTTTGTAAGCAGAGCCCCTTAACCCTTTGCTATCTTTCTTAGGTTGTCTTTTCATATCTATTGGAGGGTAAATGTTCAATATCTTTCTCAGGCTCAAATGTAAAACAGCATGACACAAACAGCCTGAGAGGGACATATTCATACAACTGCCTTGGCATCAAACCACAGAAGGAATTGGCCCACCATTCTTGTCCATTTCTTTCTTCTCCTGAAGCTCATCAAGTCGTTCCCTATTCATAATCAATATATTAAAGTCACTATGTTTTATAAAAACAACATATCAATATTTTATAGTTTTAATAATTGATGGTGTATTACAGAAGCAGATGGATCTTACAGAACTCTGGCTTTCTAGAGATGACAAAGGAGAGAAAATCTGAGTTGCATATTCTGGGCCTAAAGGATCAGAGACTCTGGCCCTAGCTGTCAGTTTGAATATTCAAGGGGAACATTGGTGACTGAAGGATAATGCACTTGATTGTAGTCTTCATAAGGTGTGCTGGCAGGGAATATCTATACTTGGTACTATACAGATCATCATTGGATCCAGCCAAGAGCCACAGGCATAAGGCATCCCTGGCTCACTACACAGATTAACAAACTGACCCACAGTCAACAAGCACTATCACCAAGTTTCACAGTTATAAAATTCTTGACCTTGCATTCAGGTTGGGTCTTCTGACATTATGCATCTGTGCTGTCAAAGTATCTTCTATAATAATGGCCATTACTGTTTATTTGATAATATACTGAACACAAGCTTTTCTAAGCATTGGGGAAGCATAGGTGAACTAAATATGCAGAGACTCATCCTAATATTGCCAACATATAAATTAATGGGTTAGATTGTAAACAGGTAACAATTTCCAAAGATAAAGAGAGTCAGAGTGACCACCAGGCCCAATCCAATTCTCATCCAGTGCAACCACATTCCTGTAGCTCATTTCAGTGCCCAGGTTACTGAACAACTTGGCTACCTTTTGGTCAAGACTGAAAACCTAAAAGAGATCCTCCATACTATACTAGGCTCCAGACAATCTCCTAAGCAAGCATATGTTTCTGTGAGTATTTCCCTCTTGGGATTGGTTCCCAATGCACAGGTGATTGTTCTCATGGGTATTCATGATTCCCAGTGGGTGTTATTCCCAGAAGAGCTCTTGCTTGCTGCAGATCTGCAACAGGAACTTCCTTACTAGGTACCAAAATCAACTTCAAGCAATAGAAATATTTTTTGATTACTACTCTAGAAATAGTTAAAAAGTATTTTATGCATAATCCCTTCTCCCTGGGCCTGTTGGACACTGGCCTATGAGAAGGAAAGGAGTGAGATTAGACTAACAGGGTTTTGGACAGTCTGTGAGTATGAATGACAATAATACCAGGACCAGCTTCTTGGAGACAGATCAACTTTACTTGGATTGATTCAGGGTTATATAGTTTTGGGTTAATGGGGCAGAAATATTCAGTGTGGACGAAGGTCATTGGCTGAAGGCTAAGGTACAGAGGTATTCATTAGCATGGTGAAGAAGTTTAGGATTCCCAGGTGCTAGCTGAATGGGTTCTTATTGAGAGAAAAGAAGTGGATCCTATAATCTCACTAAGTCTGTGTGATATTCCACAGGTAGAGGGTATAGGAGTTTTGGGTTTCCCCAGACAAGATCAGAGAAGAAGAAGCCCTGCTGATAAAGGTGTCCAAAATTTTGCCCTGAGCTCAGAAGGCTATCTGAACAATGGTAGACTATTAGCAGAGCAAAATTTTACATACACACACACACACACACACACACACACACACACACATACACATACACACACAGAGGGAGAGAGGGAGAGAGGAAGAGAGAGAGAGACAGAGAGAGAAAGAGAGAGATAGAGAAAGAGAGAGAGAGAGGTGTTGTGTTGGTTTATTTACCCAGAGTTCATTGTCTGTTTAGGAAACTACTACTCCCATGTTGCCTTCTTAGAACTGGGCTTCATGATTTATCCATTATTAGATTTCCTTGCCTAGCCCAGTTCTTGGGACATTTCCTTGTTTAGCTCAGTTCTTGACCCATATGAAGGACCTCAATATTCAATAACTGATGAGTGAGTACATTGAGTCTGAATGACTACACTGAGTTCAAAGCTAGGACTATCGTTCACTTTCTGTGAAGCCTTTGGCAGTGTTCCAGAGTTTGTGTGTCAGCTTTCCAGTGTGTAAAATGGAGTATGTGCTACTATCTACTTCTCAAAATTCCAAGGAATTAATTAATGCATGTAGAACTCTAACAATAAACCCACAGAACTATGGTCATTTAATCTTTGACAAAGGAGCTAAAACTATCCAGTGGAACAAGGACAGCATTTTCAACAAATGGTGCTGGTTCAACTGGAGAACAACATGCAGAAGAATGCAAATCAATCCATTCTTATCTCCTTGTACAAAGCTCAAGTCCAAGTGGATAAAGGACCTTCACATAGAACCAGATACACTGAAACTAATAAGAAGAGAAAATAGGGAAAAGCCTTGATCATATGGGCACAGGGGAAAAGTTCCTGAACAGAACACCAATAGCGTATGCTCTAAGATCAAGAATTGACAAATGGGACTTCATAAAATTGCAAAGTTTCTGTAAGGCAAAGGACACTGTCAATAGGACAAAACGGCAACCAACAGATTGGGAAAAGATCTTTACCAATCCCACATCCGATAGAGGACTAATATCCAATATATACAAAGAATTCAAGAAATTAGACTCTAGACAACCAAATAACCCTATTAAAAATGGGGTAAGGAGCTAAACAAAGAATTCTCAACTGAGGAAATGCGAATGGCCGAGAAGCACCTAAAGAAATGTTCAGCATCCTTGGTCATCAGGGAAATGCAAATCAAAACAACCCTGAGATTCCACTTCACACCAGTCAGAATGGCTAAAATAAAAAACTCAGGTGATAGCAGATGCTGGCGAGGATGTGGAGAAAGAGGAACACTCCTCCATTGTTGGTGGGATTGCAAAATGGTGCAACCACTATGGAAAACAGTCTGGCGGTTCCTCAGAAAATTGGACATATCACTACCTGAGGACCCAGCTATACCACTCCTGGGTATATATCCAGAAGATGCTCTAACACATAACAAGGAAATATGCTCCACTATGTTCATAGCAGCTTTATTTATAATAGCCAGAAACTGGAAAGAACCCAGATGCCCTTCAACAGAGAAATGGATACAAAAAATGTGGTACATTTATACAATGGAATATTACTCAGCTATTAAAAACAATGAATTTGATAAATTCATATAAAATGGATGGAACTAGAAAATATCATCCTGAGTGAAGTAACCCAATCACAAAAGAACATACATGGTATTCACTCACTGATTATTGGATTTTAGCCCAGAAGCCTGAAATACCCAAGATTCAACTCACAGACCACATAAAGCTCATGAAGAATGATGACCAAATAGGGGAGCCTTCAGTCCTTCTTAGAAGGAGTAACAAAATACTCAAGGGTGCAAATATGGAGACACAGTGCAGGACAGAAACTGAAGGAGGGACCGTCTACAGACTATTCTACCTAGATATCCATCCTATGTGCAGTCACCAAAGGTAGAGGTTGATGTGGATGGCAGGATGTACACGCTGACAGGAGCCTGATATAGCTGTCTCCTTAGAGGTCTGCAAGAGTCTGACATACTCAGAGGCAGATGCTCACAGCTAACCATTAAACTGAGCATGGAGTTCCCAATGGAGAAGATAGAGTGAAGGCTGAAGGAGTTGAGAGGATTCGCGACACCATGAGGAAAGCAACAATCCCAACCAACCAGAGCCCCCAGGTCTAAGCCACCAGCCTGGAGTGCTTAGGGAGGGACTCAAGGCTCCAGCTATATAGGCAAGGGAGCTATATATAAGTGGAGAAGAGGGGGGGATACTCGAGGGTGGGGAGTGAGGTACAGGGGAGGGTGGGTGGGAGTACACCAACATGGAGGCGGGAAGAGGGGGGGAAGGGATAGTGAGTTCCTGGAGGGAGGGGGGGAAATGGGGTAAGGAGAGAACATCTGAAATGTAAAAAATAAAAAATTTTTCAATAAAAAAAAAAAAAAAAAAGAACTCTAACAATAATGCATGGATCACTACATACCCAGAAGAAATGCTACTGTTCTGCTTTTCGAAGTAGGAATCTAGTCAAATGCTGTTTTCCTGATAATGTCAGTTTATACTTTATATTCACCCAGTGGGTATTTATCCCATTCAAGAGATGATTTGTATTCTAAATGTGATTCCCTCCTCAGTAGGCTTGCTCCCTATGCTCATTTGTGTTTACTTTTGTCAGTCACAGTTTTCCTTGGAAAAATTTTCCTGTAAAGAATATTCCTCTAGAGTATCTTTCTTTGTCTTTCTGTCTCTGTCTCTCTCTCTGACACACACACACATGCACACACACACACACAAACACACACATAAATATCCTCACAATAAATATGTACTTTTCCCAGAGGATGTTTATGAAATTTGTCTCCACTAGGTGCTTATCCAAGCAGACATTTTTCTTCTTTTATATTTTTCCTCCCAAGTGCATAGTCCCCATAGTGGCTGAATTGTCTTCCCCAAACTCACATGTTGAAGTCCTAATTCCCAACGTGATACTCGGAAAGAGAAACTTTATAAATTGTTAAGACTGAATCATAAGAATGAATCTCTGACATAATATGATATTTGTCCTTTAAGAAGAGAGCTGGGTTTCATTCTCCTACCACATCTCCTCCCACCTTTATTAGACCTGGGGATCCTGAACCATACAGAATAGCTTCCCTTATCTCAAATATTTTCCCTGCTCCCTGAGTCCTCTGTGCATGCCTAGCTGCACTAAGCAGCCTGCTCTTCCCTCTGAACCTCCACTCTCTTGACACCTCCCACCTTCATCAGACCTGCAGACCCTGAACCATACAGTTAAGCTTCCCTTACCCTACCCATGTGCCCTGCTAACTGAGTCCTCTGGTCCCAAGCCAAGCTACGAAGAGTAGCCTTCTATACCTCCATTCTCCTGATACCTCTCCACCCATGCTCATTGGAATTTCAGCTCCTATACCACATACACCTATAGGTCCTGAACCATACAGACCTGCATATCTAGAAACATGCAGCCCAAAGATACCCATTAGAGGCCTGCCACACCAGGAAAACTGAAGTTAACTAATGCATCCCTCCCAATACCTACTACAACAGGAACATCCAGGGACCAAAGCCATCAGATAGCTAAAGGTCCTCAAAACAATACTATTCAGCTATTAAAAACAAAGAGATCATGAATTTTGTAGGCAAATGGATGGAAGTTGAGAATATGATCCTGAGTGAGGTAACCCAGTCCCAAAATGACACACTTGGTATATACTCACTTATAAGTGGATACTAGTAATAAAATACAGGATATCTATGCTACACTCCACAGAGACAAAGAAGCTAAACAAGTGTGGGGCTGAAGCTCGCACGTGGGCATGTGTCCTGTTGGGCTGAGTTGTGGTTCCCGAGGGGCTGCTATGGCTCAGGGAGTCAGAAGTGCAGGAATCTGATTGACTTCACTCCACGCAGTGCCAGGCAGATGTCGGTTAGGAGAAGATGCTGGACTCCACCTGGGCATGGGAGATCTTAGCCTGTGACCTGCAGGAGGACCTCTTGGTTAGGGACCTCTGGACAAGAAGGTGTGAGGGGATTGACTGGCCTCAAACTCCTGAGATCCCAGGCTTCACTAAGAGCAATGGAAGAATTGAGATTGGGGGTGTATGGGCTGGACTGGCCCAGAGCCTAGAGGGACAAGAGGGAGAGCTCTGGCAGTGCCCCACGGGGTGGAAACTCATGGTCACAGCCACTTACTTGGCTAGGTCATGGCTGGATTGGCTAGCTTGCTTGAGTTGCTAGCAGGCCTCCATGTGGGAAATGCAGAGAAGTCCTCCAGGCGGGACATTAGGCAGTGGCTGCTCAGTAGTCAAAGCCCTCCTACCATGGTTCTCCATGGCAGGCCCTAAAGATGAGAGGAAGTCCATGGTTTTAAAAGGTTTATTGTCATGTTGGAAAGTGGATGTAGATGTACCCTGTACACCCAGGTGGGCCTGAGGTTAAATACTGTTTGTAAGGAGGAGGGTCTGGGAAGGAATGCTTAATTGGCTACTCCCTCTGGCCTTTAGGTATCTCATGAATATGGAGATCTCTTGAGGCTCTGAGGCCTGTAGTCACACTGTCTATCTGACCTAAGGCCACAAACCTTTCTTTGGGGGTGGGGTGTCGATGGCTGAAGCTAAGTGAAAGGAATCAGGGCCCACGAGCAAGACCAAACTCCTACTGTCCCATTAGGATCACCGGGTTCAAAGCAGATTCAACTGGGTACCCCACTGCCTCTCACAGGCCAATGCACCACAAACAAGAAGGAAGGCACAAGCGACGATGATTGAATCTCATAAGGGAGAATAAGATAGTCATAAGAGGCAGATGGAGGGAGGAAACTGAGTAGGAAGTGGGATGGGAAGGAGAGTGTGTGGGGTGTTCAGAATCAGGTGTGGGGAGGGACATGAGAGAGGGCCAGATGACCATTAAAATGAATTGAAATCTGTAACTGATGGTTATTGGGGCATCTCCAGGACAAGACAGTGACCTGGGATAATGGAGGCCCCCCAGATCAATGGGGGTGACTCACAGCATTTGGGATATGAAACCTGAAGAGACCACTTCCTGTAGCTAGGCAGAAACCCCAGTGGAGTAATTGAAACAACAATCCACCCACAACACCTTCAACTCCAAATTTACCCTGTCTACAAGAAATTCATGTACAGGGAATGGAACAGAGACTGAGGAAATGGCCACAGAATAACCAGTCCAACTTTAGAGCCATCCCATAGGCAAGCACCCACCCCTGACACTATTAATGATGTTCTGTTATGCTTTCAGACAGGTGTCTAGCATGACTGTCTTCTAAGAGTCTCCAACTTGTGTCTAACTCAGATAGATGCAGATACCCACAGCTAAACAATGGATGGAGCTTGGAGACTCTTATGGAAGAATAGAGGGAAGGATTGTGGGCCCCAAAGGGGATAGGAATTCTACAGGAAGGCCAACATTGTCAACTAACCTGAACCTTTGGGGTTCTTAGAGACTGAACCACCAACCAAAGAACATATACAAACAAGATGTAGGCATCCCCGAACATTTGTAGCAGGGGGCTATCAAAAAAGCTGTTGCCTGTACATATGGCATATGTTCATCTAGCTGCCTTGTGTGGCTTCAGTGAGAGAGAGATGTGCCATGCCTAGCAAAGACTTGAAATGCCAGGGTAGAGGAATGCTCAGGGGGCCCCACCTGCTCAGAAGAGAAGGGAAAGGGGGATAGGGGAAGGATTGTGAAAGGGGGTGACTGGGAGGGGCAGTGATCAGGATGTAAAGTGAATAAGTAAAAAAAATTAGTTAATTCTTTAAAAAGTTATGAAATATATATATGTGTGTATACACACACATTTTGGATAGATAGATAGATGATAGATGATAGATAGAATAGATAGATAGATAGATAGATAGATAGATAGATAGAGTTTGAGACCATGACAAAAATTTCATAGTTTTGTATCAAAACATGATTGATCTAAGGCAAAGCTAATAAAGTAAATTTGGTTAAACAGGAAAAATGGAGAGAGAGAGAGAGAGAGAGAGAGAGAGAGAGAGAGAGAGAGAGAGAGAGAGAGAGAAAGAGAATGAGGATGTACCTGTGTTCCTTTTCTTCAGGATGGGGAAACAGGAGGCTTAAGAGTTTAAGGTCAACATGGAGTATATACCAAGGAGAGTGAGAAAGAGAGAGGAAGAAGCGAACAGGAAGCTGGGATGGATAATGATACAAAAGTGGTCATCTGACAGATACATTGAAAGACTTCAGGAGAAAGTAACCTTGCCAGCACCTTGATCTTGGTCTTCCAGCCTCCAAAACTTGGAAAAAGCAATTGACTGTTGCTTGTACCCTCTGGCCTTGTATTTTGTACTGGAAGATGAACAAACTTGTATTTGTGATGGAGCTACAACAGTGATAGACTCTTTCAGACTTTTAGATACACTCCCATGTGAGAACCATAGGCATCCTCTGCTCATTTTATGTTGAAAACCAAGGTCTAACTCAATAGAAACAAAACCTATACTAACTACAACTCCCTTTTGTTCTGATAAAAGAATATACTGTCCTTAATCCAGTTTATTTCTTGACCTACAGCTCTCTATAACTCCAGCCCTTCATGGGCAGTTCAACAATGTATGTTATTGCTATTGAAACAGCCCCAGGGTTGTGTAACAAAGGGTGACAGACACATAAAGACCCTGAGGGGTGCCAGAGAGGTGTTGTGTGTCCTTTTGCCTGAATATTCATACTAACAGAGAGGGGGAGATTTCCAGTGTCCTCTGCTTCACACTGTTTCCAGTCTGGGTATGGTGAAGACGTATCATGTGTTTGAAGTCGTTCAGATCGAGTCCACTGTGGAACCTCACTCACGTCAATGGGTGTGTCTGCTGAACCACCTCATACATAAATATTAGAATCTGGAGACATTCATTCATGCTACAAGAGCAAAGAGTGATTTTGGTCCAAGTGGCCCAGAAAAGCCAGACATCCAGACTGACAATATTAAAAAGAGACACAACACCTACAGGTTTTCTAGGCACCTTCCTCTAGTTACTCACACTGATGCACAATTAAGCATGAAGCATCCTTGTCCACATTACATTTTTCTCAACAACCAAAAATAATTCACATTGAAATTCAAACAAATAAAAGCAACTCTCAATGCTATTGCTTTCCCCCTCCCCATTTCTTTCCATTACACATTCTTTTAAATACTCAAAGCTTTAGATCAACAACCAACTTCTATGTAAAAATTCCAGGATGAGTCCACTGCAGAAGGATGAGTGACAATTATTGAGACACAGACTGTGTGCTTCTCACCATTTCCTGCACTTGGGACTTAGAAGAGCAAAACTGCCTTGCATAGCTTTGGAGTAGTGACTAGTTAAGAATCTGCAAAGACCAATCAAGGTACAAGTCATTCTTCCACCTGCCCAACCTACTGCAAGGCAGTTGGTAGAGAGGTATTTTCACAAACATGCACACACTCACAAAATAGATTTTTTCCATGTGTAGTAGATATAATAATGTCCCCAGCAAGCTGTCCAGTCTAAAAAATTCCTTTGCAAGGAGACATCATAAGATTGCTGTTTCCCTGAGTGACCCAGATAAATCCAATAGTTCTGTGCCAGTCTGTATAAGAATAAGGTAGCAGAATCAAAGTCAGCCAAGGAGCTGTAACATCAAACTGCTGGTATGGAACCCAAATGCCAGAAAAGAGAAGGAACATTATTCTCTATAAGACCTTCCAAGAAGGAACACAGCCCTGCCAGTACCTTAGTTTTTGCACAGTAAAATCTACTTCATACTTCTGACTTGCAGCATTGGTGTGTTTCTATTGTTTAAACCAATTGTGGCAGAGTTAAAACAATAGGAAATGGGTATGCCACTTCTCTAAAAATATAGATGTAATTTCAGTTACCACAGAACTGGGCCTCATATAGCCCATTGCAGTGCAAAACTAGACTTACAGGATCTTTGTCTGGTACTGCCTATACCATCAGTCTCCTTTGCATCTCTAGGATTCAGTCTCCCAGTGAAACAGTCTGACATTTACCAAAGCACCTTCTCCAAAATGTTTCTCTCCTCCACCTTTCTGCCACTCTCTTAGTCAGGATTGCTGATTCTTGCGCACAAACATCATAATCAAGAAACAAGTTGGGGAGGAAAGGATTTATTCAGCTTACACTTCTAATTGCTGTTCATCACCAAAGGAAGTCAGGATTGGAACTCAAGCAGATCAGGATGCAAGAGCTGATGCAGACGCCTGGAGGGATGTTACTTACTGGTTTGCTCCTCCTCCCTTGCTCATCTTGCTTTTTTATAGGATACAGGACTGCCAGCCCAGGGATGGCATCACCCACAATGGGCCCTCTAACTCTTGATCTCTAATCGAAAAAATGCCTTACAGCTGGATCTCAGGAGTCATTTCCTCAAGAGTAGCGCTTTTCTCTGTGATAACTCAAGCTTGTGTCAAGTTGACACACAAAACCAGCCAGTACAGCCACTTAATGCAAGTTCTCATTGTCCCAATTTTAGAAGGGGATAAATGAGTTTCAGAAGTATAGCAGGCCATGTCCCACATGTGTACACATGCTCCTGTTAGAATCCAATCAGTCCTGCCTTAGTTAGGGTTTCCATTGCTGTGAAGAGACACAATGATCAAGACAACCTTTATAAAGGAGAACATTTAATTGGTGCTGGTTTATACTTTTGGAGGTTTGGTCCATTATTATCATTGTGGGAAGCATGGAAATGTCCAGGTAGAGATGGTACTGGAGGAGTTTTCCAGAATATTTTTCTATTTGTATCTATGACATGGAGTTCTATACAGTGGATATAAACAGAAATGACAGAGACCTCCTTAGCCCAATCTTCCTCATTGTTCCTTTGCTAAACCAAGATGCCTCTGCACCTTGTAGGAGAGAGGTAGAAGGGGCCTTGGATCCTGGTGGGAGAGAGGCCATGCCCAAATCTGTAACAAAAAAAAATTTTTTTTCAATATGATAATCCCCCAAATTGGAAGAGTTTCATTCAGAAACCTTAATTAGCAACATTGGGAAAATTTCTGGCCCACTATGATCCTCAATTTCTATTTTAGTTAAATAAAGTTATCATGCAATATATGCAATGCTATGTCATTAAAATCCTGTAGGTTTCTGACTTTTTTAGTGAGGGTCTTAGGTAATTTCTTAAAGGGTAGGAGGTGTAGAAATAGTTCATTTGATAAGTATTCGCTGTACAAACATAAGAACCTGAGCTCAGTCCCACAGAATCCATTTTAAAAATTCAGGTGTGGTGATGCCCATTTGCAATCTTAGGGCTGAGAAGGTAGAGACAGGCAGATTTCTGGGGCTCAATGCCTCAGCCTAATCTATTAGGTGAACCCAAGGCCAATGAGATATTCTATCTCAAAAATCAAGCTGTGGAACTACATCCAAGGTGAGCCTCTGCTGTCCACACACAAATATAGGTACACATGAACCTACACATAAACATACAACCCATGAATACACACACACAAAGACACACAAAAACATTCATCCTCCAGGAAGCTCTAAGTGTTATATGTGCTACTCTCTACACAGATTTCCTTCTGTACTGCAGAACCATCTGTAACCTGCTCATTCCTGAAACTGGGTTGCAACTAGCTAGGCCTCAGAACATTCAGGTTCCATAACATAATACTAGTCAATAATTGGTGAATTTAATTCATTTCCACTTGCCAGGTAGATCCTAATTCAAACACCCTTTCTGATATTATTTTCTTTATCTCCTGGCTCTTTGTCAGCTGTACACCCACAGAATGATGAGTCTCTGTTCTCCAGCCCTCAGCTAGCTCTCTGAGGGGAAATCTTGATTTCCTCTACTGGGATGTTGGGACTTAACTAGATAAAACAGCTTTGTGAAATGATTGAGTTTCCATGATGCTCGATGTGGAGGAGGAGTTCCCCAGGAAGATGGAAGTACATGGTGGACATCCTTTAATTGATGGGGTGATTGATTTTCCTGCTGCTTCCCTGCTTGCTCCACTTTGTTTGTTCTCAACAGGAGCCAGGATGAAGAATCTGCTAAAAAAAAAAAAAAAAAAAAAAAAGACAAGGGAGATCCTGTTGTCCTTGTGCTCAGGCAATTGGAAAAAAAAAAACAGCTTTGACTTCCAGTAACGTCTAATGTTCTCACATTTTCTTATTGGAGCTTTTTTCTCCTGTCTAGGCAGACATACTTCTTAAGTATGGCTAATCAGACTCTCTCCTGCCTCAGGGCTTTTTCACTTGTTAATTCTCCTCGAGTAGTCTTCCTTAAATATTTTTATGCTTTTATACTTCCTTAGACTTTGTAGCAAGAATCATCCCTAGAATTCTCACTTATAATTGCAACTTTCCTCCATCAATGACCACATATCTTCCTCAGTCTTGTTTTTACCTACAGCCCTGGCACTTTATCATAGACTAGAAGAATAGAACTAATACAAGAAGTTTATTTTCATGCCTATTCAGCCCTTCCTGAGCATAAGCCTCATGAAGATGTGCTATTGATCTTTGCTGTCTTATCACCAGCACCTAGCAGATTGCTTTTCAGACAGTATGCAAAAAAAAAAAAAGAAAAGAAAGAAAAAGAAAGAAGAAATGTTTTTAATTGACTTAACAATGTACTTGTCCTTGTAGTTAAGAGATATTATAAACTCTTGATATTACACATATCACATTTTGTATCCTATCCTATTCAAAACATAAAGGTTTAGAATTATCACTGAACAAGAGTCCGAGGGTCTTAGTTCATTAAGGTGCTATAATAAAAACACCACATGATGTGACTTAAACAATGTTTATATCTCACAGTTCCCAGAACTAGCAGATTTGGTGTTCAATAAGAGATTGAAGGGTTGTTTTCTGGTTCACAGACAAGGTCCAGCCAAGTGTCCTCACAGGCAGAAAAGATAAGCAAGTTCCCTGGGGCCAATTTTCATAAGAGCACTAATCCTATTTATATGGGCTCTACCCTCATAACCTAATTACCTCCTAAAAGCTCCACCTCCAATATACACATTAGGTTTCAGGATTTCAGTGCATAAGTGGATAGTACAAACATTTAATTCATAATACCAGATGACTACTTCACCCACTCAATTTTCAAAACCATCCTTTTAGAGTCAATGTGGTGGACAATCAAACAAACAAACCCCAGGGAATAGGATTTTAGAAACCCAGATCTTATGGTGAGTTGGTGAGTTCTTCCTTTTGTTTCATGTAACTGTTCCTGGGGAGATGTAAACAAATACAAGACACTATGTTCTTTAAATTGTGCATTTCAGCCCAGACAGGGATTCAACCATAGATCTAAATAACAATATTGTCAAAGTCTGACACAGTGAAGCATTGAGTTTATTGCGATTACTTAAAAGAACATAAATAAGAGGATATTTACAGTAGCATGGATGACTTAAAAACAGCTGCATCCCAAAGCCTCCTCCACCCCCCCATACCCTCCCACACACACAGTGTGGGTTAGAACTCATAAAATCTGGAACCCTAGAGCTCTCTGCCAGACTTACAGGCAGCTCAATTGGTCAATCTTCTCCCCTTAACAGTCCTTACAGCTTTTGTTATCTTGGAGAGGGAATGAAGATTTAGAAGTTTCCTGAAGTGGGCTGAGTTGTTTACTTCCTAAGTCTTTTAAAGAGTTTCCTCCCATGCTAGAAAGCTTCAATTCAAAGGAAATTATGAAACAACATTTCTGAATAGTCATATTTTTACTTTTCTTCTTTCTTACAAAACAGTAAATAAGAAGGGTTATGAGCCAGCATCTGCTCCCACATTTTGTACATGTCCATATGCAAGCATGAGCCTGGAACAGTATCACCAACAACATGCATGTCCTTCAGAAGCCTGGTGGAGGGGACTGTTTCATTCATTCACAGATAAATATTTGCTGAGACTCTTGCGTGACAGGCACTGTGCAGTCATATGGAATGTTCATCTGTGTCTGGACTAGTTCTGCATTAATGTTCAGTGTTTCTGAACAATGATTTAGTACCAAGGCTCTTTTAGAGACTAATTAATACATTGAATGTGCACGGGAAGGTTATTTGAAATTATTATTATGAGAATTACCACTTTTGAGATTCCACTTTAGTTCCAACTCTGAATTTGTGCAGTGAGTCACTTATCACTTGACGAATTAGCCTGGATGGGCCACATTTTCTGACAATTGTAGCTGCTCTCCTGATGCTTTCTTACAGAGATTTTAGCCACAGGTTATTCTGACCCACTCATGGAGACCATCTTAAAGATCAAGGTTACTAGATAATTCACCTGTCTGAAAGAGCAGGTGCTAACTTCTATTTTATGTCTAAGCTGGGGAATATGGGAAGAGTAGCAGAAATAAAAGCAGACGTTTCCATAACAACAGAAATGCACAATTTAAAGAACATAGTGTCTCGCTTAAAATCTATTTATAAAGAATGTGTAGGAAATACAATTAAGGAAACTAACAGCAGATGAATTACTTGGGCTCTGCCTTCATTTTCTGTCTTCCATCATTTAGCACTCAAGAAAAATTGGGTTGATGGAGGGTCAAAGGATCAGAAGAAGGAAGGTCAAACAAAGAGGAGAACATGACATTCCACTTCACTACAGAGAGCCTCATTCCTCCAGGTCCTGTATCCCAGACTCATAATTACAGCATCCAAATGCCCAGCCCAGACTATACACATAGTGTTTAAGGCTGGCCCAATGAATAGTGATCATCTCAGAGGTAAATTTAAATGTCCTCTGTGTCTCAGAACATTGTTATAAAAGAGCCTTGTAGTTGCCTAAAAGTCCTGTCACCAGATCTCCAAAGCTGCAGGCATGTAAAACCCTCTATTCATTTCCAAATCTCCTCACTCTAGGTAGTTCCCAAACTGCACACAAGCATAGCCAGAATCTTCTCCTGCAAAACTAATTCTCTCCTATCCCATGCCAATATCCAGGGTAGACTGCATCTCTATGGTTTACCCACACAATTTTCCTCTATTGTCTCTTGTATCCTACCAACCATGAATATCTAGATCATACCATGCAGAAGAGCTTGTTGGTCTCCTCAGCGCACAGGTCAGCTTCCTTTGTGGGTTCCATTATCTCTTTTACATACTTTAGTCCTGGGCTCTGGACCATGAAAGGGCCCAAGAGTCTAAGTATGTTCAATTAAAGCAAAACCATGAAATCTCATGTTTGCCATTCTTCTAGCTCCACTGCACATCTGTCCAGATCCCAGAACAGCTATGGACTGGTGCTAGACTTCAGTAGACTCCTTCCCTGATCACCATGTTTTCATCATGTACTTGAATAGTAACAAAAGTATGGTGCATTCAGTTATCAGTAGTGATTGCTGACCTATAGCTTCTATTCTTCCATGCTCACAATACCAAGAACATTTATTCAATCTGTAATAGGGAAATGGCTACTCCAAGCATTCATGCCCAACCACTGGCACACATACACACACACACACACACACACACACAAGAAGAGAGAAAGAGAGAGAGAGAGAGAGAGAGAGAGAGAGAGAGAGAGAGAGAGAGGTGATGGGGGAGCATGCAATTAGACAGACTCTCCATGCCAGAGTGCTAGGCCTTGAACATCACCTCCAAATCTATATTGAACTTAATTATCATCAAAGGGCATTAAATACTGAGATCTTTAAGCAGAGCTGCCCTGATAAGTGGATTTGATGATATTATCCTAGCGATAGATGTGTTATTATACAATAAGATTTCCAACAATATTATACTCATTAGATCAAGCCTCTAAAATTCAAATAAACTTCAGAAAGATAGACAAAAAATATAGATACACAGATATTTACTCTTTTTACCTAGTGTGGGCTTAGCAGCAAAAATCAATATGTGAGTTGACAATGTTCCACTGACCCACTGATCCACTGACCCACTGACCTATTGATCCACTGAACCTCTAGGAGAAAAATATCAAAACACAAAAGTTAGCAGTGCTTTGCTCATTTTGTTCTGTGAACATGTTTGCCTCATTTTTGCAGGATCCAGTTTCCTCTCAGAAAGTCTCTGACTCTAGAATCTTCTTTTATTGAAATGGCAAATGCTCTGTGGCTATAGGTGTTTCCTAGGAGCCTCGCTTTCTTCCCTAGCCAAGCCCTAGCTCCTCTTGACTCCAGCCTATTATTTTTCTTCCTCTAACAAGCCTAACAGTTCTCTCTGGACTTGCTATTTCCCCCTGACTGAACACTTCTGCCTATACCTTAGCTCACAGGGTTCTGGCCAGGCTATTCCTAGCTAACAGCAGCATTGTAGCTCATCCTGTTATGGCTGTTTGTTTGGTGTTCTTGAGAGACTCCTAAAGGTGAGAGCGGGTTCTGACCCTTTTTCCTGTTCTTGGGACTCTTTTCCTCCTATTGGGTTGCCTTGTTCAGCCTCAATATGAGGAGTTTTTTTCTTGTCTCACTGTATCTTGCTTTGTTCTCATTGGTTGTTGTCTCTTGAAGGCCTGCTCTTTTCTGAAGAAGAAATGGAGAGGGCACAGATCTGGGGTAGAGAGAGGTAGTGGTGTGAGCTGGGAGGAATGGAGGGAAGGGAAACTCTGATAAGGGTGTATTGTATGGAGAAAAGTCTATTTTAAACATACAACAAATAAATAAATAGTCTTTTTATGTAACAGCAGAAATATATTTTTGTCATTTCTACACCATCAATGTGACCTTTGACAAAATAGCACTTTCCACTTCCACTCAGCCCTTCAAATTTTTGGGATGACTCAAGATGCCCTGGATCATGATCACCTGTTCTTTCACCACTTTCCCTTTGTTTACAACACAGACAATGGCATGCACTTGTACCTTCTATGTATTACGCTCAGCACTGGGAGAGATGTGACAACCATCATTACGGATCCCTAAGAAGGACCCACATCTTTTGGTCACATTTAAGTTCATAATTTTTTGAATGTTATTTTAATTGACAGGCAAAATGAGTTTAAATATTATACTTTTATATCTATTCATTATTATTTTTGATATTTTCATGCACATAGATAATGAACCTTGGTCATTTTTACCCCATTACTCTCTCTTGTTCTCCGTCAATTGTTTAAACGTTTCAGCCTCCCACTTTCATGGTGTGTGTGTGTGTGTGTGTGTGTGTGTGGTGTGTTGAGAGTTAACGTTGGGTTGCTTGTGTGAGTTTGTATTTTACAATATACACTGTAATATTTCATTCATGTTCACAACTTCAGGGCTTTTTATCGTGTGTTTTTCTCATGAACGTGATACACACAGTGAAATCTAGATTTCTCCTACAGTATTCTTCTGCTCCTCTTCTTACCCCCAAATAAAGCCTTCCACTTTCATGTTAACAAAGATTAACATCTAGATACCACATGTTAGAGAAAATATACAGTGTTTATCTTTATGTGACTGTGTCATTTGGTTTAACCTGATGACCTTCATATCCATCCAGCTCTCTATAAATAACATCATTTTGATTCTCTTTATGTTCAGTAAAATTTTCAGAGTGCATATAGATCATATTTTGGGTTTCTAGTCATCAGTTAATCTCTCTTTCTCTCTCTCTCTCTCTCTCTCTCTCCTCTCTCTCTCTCTTTCTTTTGTATCTTTGTCTCTCTCTTTCTCTGTGTGTGAATGTGTGTGAGTAGGAGTATATGTGAGTATGTGTGTGTGTTTGTTTACATGTGCGTGTGTGTGTCTGTGTGTGTAAATCAGAAGACAACCTAACTTTCCACATTGTTTTAAGACAGTCTCTCTTGTTTGCTACACTATAGACCAGGTTAGCTGACCCACCAATTCTGGGGATTCTCCTATTTCTACTTCCAATGTTGCCATAGGCACACTACAATCAGAAACAATCATAATAGCCATATCTTAGCTCTTATAACTAGTACATCAATGAATATGGATGTGCAAACATCTCTGCAGAATGTTTACAATCCTTGATGTATTGACCTAGGAGTAATGAATACACAGTTTCCCAAGTATTGTTTGTTAAAGAAGTTATCATCTTTTTAGTGACTGTTTTTGATATCTTTATTTAAAAAATCAGGCTACTTTAGCCAGACAGATTTATTTCTGGACTACTCCAGTAGTCTTCATATATACTTCTGTGCCCTTACCATGCTGTTTTTGTTTCCATGGCTCTGTAATATAATTTAAAATAGGGTATTGTTTTACATGCAGCATTATTCTCCAGATCAGGACTGCTTTGGCAATTTCACTTTTCCAGACGATTTTAGTGATTGTTTCTTCGATTTCCATGAAGAATGTCACTGGAATTCTGATAAGACTTTACTGAACCTTTAGACTACTTTCAGTAATATAGCTATTTTCACAATATTACTTCTGCCTGTCTATATACACGAGAGATTCTTTTATCTTCTACTGCCATCTTCAAATTTTTTATTCAGTATTTTAATGTTTTTATTCATTGTAGATGTCTTTTTCCTCTTTAATTCAGTTTGCTCTTTTCCTTGAGGTAATTTAATATATTGCCTGATTTTTTTTTTCTCAGTCTGTTTAGTATTGGTGGGAAGACAAGCTCCTGATTTCTATGTTGGTTTTTATAATTCAGTGCTTAAGTGAAAATGTTTATCAAATCCTAGAATTCTGGTAAAACTTTGAGAGCTTTTGAAGTACAGGATCATAACAATCTCAATGGGGAATAATTTGAGTTCTTTCATGCCTGTTTGTATCACTTTCACATTCTTTGTTTGACTTTTTGCTCTGGCTCCATGCACTCCAAGTACCATACTCAATGAATATATTGCTGTAGTTTTAAGTGTAGGTATATGTGTTTATATGTCTGTACACATAACCATGTGTGTGCCTGGTGACTGTGGAAGCCAGAAAATGGTTTCAGATGCCTAGAATTGGAGTAATAGCTGCTGTGAGCCACCATATGACTGCTGGGAAACAACTCCATCCCTTTTGCAGTAGCAAATGTTCTTAACTGCTGAGCCATCTCTTCATTCCCCTATGGCTGCAGTTAAACTGCTTCAATGCTTTTGGTTCAGAAATTGAGGTAGAGTCTCAGGGATTGATCTCACTTTGCCCTTTCAGGTTTTTTGAATTTCTATATTGAAGTTTGTAGCTCTGCTAGTGAATATCACTTTCATTTTTTATCAGGGGATCTTCTCTTGGAGACTCAGTTAGCTATAACACTTATAGAAAACTGACTGCTCTTATAGCTATAATACAAAAACAAAGTAAAGAGAAATACAGTTGAAATAGATTTAAACCAATTATTATCCCACCATTGACCACAGAACCAAAAATAGCAAAACTAATGTGGTGTGTATAAGCTATGATATTTAAAAGAGTAAATCTAAAAATAGTTCATGAAAGACCTAAAAAGGTCAGAATAAAATGAAAGGCAGAAAAGAAAGGTCAGACAGAACAGAGAAAAAAATAAACAGAGAGAGAGAGAGAGAGAGAGAGAGAGAGAGAGAGAGAGAGAGAGAAGAGCAAGAGAAACAAACTGATTGCCAACTCAAGAGTAAATACATACACAAAATTGCATACCTATAAAAGAAGAATGAACAGTAAAAACATGCATGCACACACAACTCCTCAGCACTAAGATCAGAAATATATCCACTCTGGCTAGCTTTTACATCAGTACTGGGGAAACAAACTCAAGTCCTCATGTTTGTATGGGAAGCACTTTACAGGCTAATGAGTCTCCAAGCTCATTGGATGCTTCTAAAGTACAAATGTACAGCTTAGTAATATGCTGAGTATTTAATACTTATTGAACACTTACTGTATGTTGGTGCCAAAGGAAAAAACATTGCACTAAACTGGGCTAAACAGGCAAATAGGCCTTTGTTCAGAAATTTATCAGAGGGAGAGGGGGAGAACTCAGTTTAAGGCCTACACTACAACACAAAGTCTTTGAGACTTGAGTACTAGAAGGATCAAGACTGTTCACTACATATGGTCACTAATTGGCCTTACCCATAGAAAAAGTAGACTTTTTTTCTCATATCTTCACACACAGTGTTCTATAACATGGAGCAATGTGTCTATCAGAAATTTTCCCATCTTCCCAAAGATTATGTCCTGGGGATCAACCTTTTATGATGGTTGTACTTCAAAGGAATGACTCTCAGGTCTTTGGGAGGAGCATTATTGAGCATCAACCAGACAAAAGGCTTCTAAAAAGATTTACATATCAAAGTGTCAGAGAAGGAATTTGCAGTTACAATTTGTCTAAAGCTCTAAAATAGGTAAGGGTAGATCTAGAGCCAAGAAGCCTGTCAAAACCCTTTAGCCAAACCAAGGAGAAAGTTAAGACCTTTTTACTCACTGACATGTTACCATCTCATTTCCTAAGCTCTCTTTCACCCACAACCCTGAATAAGACAGTAACACCATGTGCATTACAGAGCAAGGAAACCTTGTTGTCGACTTATCACCCATTAATCTGTAAGTGTTTGTACATCTCTGTGGCTTCCCTCATGAATAGTAGGAACCCCATAAATTTACTAAATGAACAGACAATATTTGCTTTATATCACTCTACTGTGTCATTGGCCAAATGATGACACAAATTAAAAAAATGTAGTATGACTCCATAAGCATCTATAAGACCTCAGTTAGCATCCTGTGGATCTCTCCTGTAATACCAAATACTAGAGACCCAGACAAGCTTCCTGAAGCTGTGAAGAAAAAATTATTTGCAGCATGATATGGAAGATTAAATACTAAAAATAAGTGTACAATGCTGGAGGAAACAAAAAACGATAAATGTTTTGTATTTAAGGCAGCCATCTTCCCTGTGAACAGCTGCTGGTTAGGTAACTTGTTAAATATCCTAGATAATGTATTGGGCAGAAAAACTGTGATTCAGGCTACCTGATGATTACAGGGCCATGAAGTAGACTGAATGACTTAGAGAAGACAATAGAAAGTTATTTTCTTATAATTCTGGGAATTGGGTGTTACAGTATCAACACACTTGATTTCCTCGAAAGCCCCTTCCATTGAATATAGGCTCTTTACCCTGTGTGTTCACATGGTTTCCCTCTGTGTCTAGATGTCAATCTTTTATAAAGAAACACATCAGGTTAAATTATAATTTACCCCCAATTTCTTCGTTTTACCTTAATTATCTCTTTAAACATCCCCAATATCTAAATACTGTCACATTCTAAGATACTAAATTTCAGGCTTCAATGACATAGGAAGTTTGAGTTAGAGACACAGCTCAGTCCATTGCTTTAGTGTTGTAAATAGAGATTTTAGTGATTAATACATTGGTATGATGCTTGGTACAGTTTGCTTTGAAAGTGTTGTTATTATTTTTAATTGTGATCAATTTTATCTCCACATTTTTGTCTGACACACAATGTTCAATATATATGAGCAACTAATTCATTCAAGAACTATTTATTGATCATCCATTGTATGTCAGCCACTCTTGTAAGTGCAAAGAAACCATTATAAATCAGAAAGATAGGGCCTTTCCTTGTGAAATACACCAGTATAATTACAGTGGTTGCTTTATTTTTTGCCATCTACACAAACCTAATTTTAAATGAAAGGCTATAAGTTCATATTATCTACCAGTTATTGGGAGACCAAGTTATCTACAAATGATTTGTCTTTTTCAAATATCCATAAGCCATCTGTTTGCTATTCACACTGGGACTTGATGGAGTTTAAGTCAGGCTTATTGTTTTGTCATGTCAAGGATCCACTTTGTCATAAACTGGATGAGAATATGTCCATGTCTGGTCCTCCATTCCTTTGGGATTCTTGTTCTTTTTTATAGAATCACCAACTTCAGCTCTAACAGTGAGGTATATTCTCTGTGGAACTCTGAGAATGCAGCCTAGCCCATGAGGATGGAGAATGTGCATTCATCCAAAGCAACAATCTTCTTTTCTACAGTAGCACCTACACACTCTCTTACATTGGAGTCTAGTTCCACCTTCCTGCTACTTGTTCACCTAATGCATGTCTCTATCATAAATTAGGCAGTCTTTCATTTGAGAGCTAAAGAATGCAAATCTAAAATCCAAACTGTAGGAAGCATAGTTTAGTATAAGCATTGGATAAATCCAAGATTGTTGATCACATGGGCCTATTTTCTTCAATGGAAGGAAATGAATTATGTTTAGTCACCCGGAATGCCTGAATAAAAATGCTCAAACAACCTGGTGATCCTTCGCTATTTTCTTAGGAACTAGCCTCCACCTGAATGCCTGTCCCCAATATCCTGAGCATTGTTTAGGCACTAATCGTGCAGTGAATAAAACATATCTCCATGAAACAGGTCTCATGTACTTTGCATCCTCCATCAATAGAATCTAATCTCATATTTATCACAGATCTTTCTCTAGACCCTAGCTTTGAGGCATGTTTACCAGCCAATAGAATTACTTCTTATTGTAAAGTTCAGAGGTCACAAGTTCTACTAAGTTTAATTGTGTAAGAAAATGGCACTGTCTCAGGTTTCATTCTTCACCCTCTCACAATGATTGTCTTACAAGCAGGCCATGAGACCTGCAGGGGACCCCAACACTAAACTAGCAAGGTAATAAAACAGATTTGTTGATTAATGTCTGAGGAATGTGGAAAGACCTGTTTGACAGCTGTCTTCACCTCTGCATGTGATTCTGCTCCATGATCTTCTGCCTTATCTGGGTTTCCCTGTGATGGTGGCAGTGGTTCCCAGTATATCCAGCCTTTTCCTGGAAGTCTATATCTCCAGCTCCTTTCTTTTAAAGTCTCCATTGATTCTGATTCTTATTAGCCTTCCAAAACAACAACTTGGTTTCATAAAATTGTGTTCAAGACTTTGTGAATTATAAGACTGAAAGGAAGAGGTTGCCTGGGAGAAGAACTAAAGTGTGAGATGTATATAATGTCACCTTTGGAGCAATGACATTCCCAATATGAGAAAATAAGATTAAGTTAGAGCATTCAGGGAGATAGAATAATAAGCAGAGGACTCTAGACCTCAAGAATCAATGGAAGGGGAAGATCTTGCTGAAAACTTCTGTGAGATGAAGCAATATATGCATTGTTGGATTGTTGGGTGCAGCACTGTGCAGAGCTCTGAAGACCTGCTCATGAGATATTTCAGTAGGGTGCTAGAGATAGATAAGAGCAAAAAGAGGACTGTGTGGAGAGGTGAGAAAGCAAGTGGATATATTTCCTTTGAGGAGTGTGATGAAATGGAAGAAAAATGTGATGGGAGCTGCTATAGTCTCCCCAAATTCCAATTTTCAGCTTAGTGACATAGTCAAGCTACATCGAGACAGCTATAAAAATGTGATCATGGGGTTGGATAGATGGATGGGAGAGAATCAGTACTCTAGACCCCTAGGAGTCACACTAGTGATTAAAAAACCAGGAAACCAGAATGTTGTTCATTAGAGGACACAGAATTGCCAAGGAACCTAACAAAACTTCAGAAGTGAATGTATAGAGCTGAGCAATCCAGAAGCAGATCAAGAAAATTATAAACTAGTATATGATAACAATCCATCTGAAAACAGATATCTCCCACATATTCAGCCATGGTGAAGGGGGTTCTTCCAAAGGGATGGAGAAATCAAGTTAAAGAGCCCCAGTGGCCAAAGAATATTTATAGATTAATATTAAATTATACATCCATGTATAAAATCCATTTTCTTGAATCCATGCTTATGTTAAAAATTACTTATAGCAACAGTCATTACTGAATGAATGAATGAATAAATGTGGGGAGGAAATGCAAACATACCATACAGGAAGCTCTGAAACAACCTGTGTTAATATTCCACCTTGAAAGTGAAACATAACTCGAGGGTAGGTTGGGAGTGAGTGCTGTGAAATAGCCCTTTTTCAAAACACATCACACAGAGAGCAGGAATAATAATCTGACAAGCACCCAGGTCACTAAGTGAACAGCAACAATGGTAGACCACATTGATAACATGAACTTTTGATGCCTTATTATATGATAAAATGGCATAAATTTCTGATCTTCTTCCAAAACCCTAGTCCCAGATTTATCATGAAATGAACATCAAAAAATACTATTTGAGAAATTATGTTATTCAGACTTCTCTAAAGGAATAGAACCATAGAGATATAGTTAAGTAAAATTTATTAGATTATAAGCCAATCTATTAAAGTCTAGGTAATCTAACAATGGCTGTATTCACAATAGAAAACTTGATAACCTAGTAGCTGTTCAGTCCACATACCTGAATGCCTTGCAGTCCAAATAGGATACTGAAGACCTGGAGGATTCCTAGGGAAACACTAGTCTGCAGTCCACTTTAAAGTCAGAATAAGCTAGGTTCTTGTATTAGCAAAGGAATTTTGCTGCCGCAGCTATAGCAACAGAGTAGATGGATCATCAATAAGAGTGAAGAGAGGTAACTAAAAACAAAAGTCTTTGTTCTACCTCTCTTTATATGGGCCACTACCAGAAGATACCAGATACCATCCACAGCCAAAGTGGGTCTTCTCACTTCAAATAACAGGATCATAAATGTCTCTAACAGCTATGCCCAGTGCTTGTCTTTAACTGATTCTATATCAAGGCAAATTGACAGCCAAGATTAACCATCACAGCAATATTAACAATACCCTTTACTTTCCCCCAAAATGTTGAAGTCATCAAAATTTGGAGAATTCATAGAAAATATCACCACCAAAAAGTGCCTAAGGAGACAGTATGACAAATGTAATGTGCTATCCAGGATAGAATCCTAAAAAGGAACAGGACACTGGGGAGAAACTGGAAAATCTATTACCACATGGGTACTAGGTAATAATAATGTATCATTATGGTTCATTAATTCTGACAAATGTTGCAGAATAATGTAAGATATTAATAATAGAGGAAGCTGACTGTGTCATATATGGTAATGCTATGTTCTATCCTTATCATGATTCTGTAGAACAAAAACTGTTCTAAAATGAAATATGCAGCAAAACCACAGAACAGAAGGTTCTCTTTGAAGGTTACTGCAGAGGGTTCCACATCCATCTAGACACTATTCACAGCCATGTTACATGTATTACAAAGGAATACATATTTTCTCCTGTAAATTGATTTAGAATATACTGTGATTCCATCTTTATATTGCTTCTCTAGAAAAGTACTTCAAATATTTTCAAGACTCTAAGTTAGTTCACTTATTTCAAGGGCAGGACAATGACAGTGAAATCAATCAGCTTATAATATGATTTTCAGTGATTCTCATAGAAAGGAGCCAGAGCATCTCATCAGGGAATTCTTAATTCTTCTGGGAAAATTATGTGACAGCTAGCCTTTCAATGATAATTAATATTATTATAGTGTGTAGAGTAGTACAGGATAGGTGAGGAAGATGAATTTTAAAGTTAGATCCACATGGGTTCAAATTCAGTCTAATACTTCTAATTCTATGTGCTTAAACATATGACTCAAGCTTTCTTTTTTTATGTAAAAATAAAATTTTAAAAATCCATCTGAACAGGGCAATGTAAAATAATGGCTATCAAGTGCCAGACATACACCACTCCAAAGTAGAATATTTTATTTTTCCTTTTATGTTCTTCCTATGACTCTTTGTATTTATACAATACAAATAATCCCATAATCCTAGTAAAAACAAACAACAAAGGTAGAAAAAAATCTTGGCTGTCAATTTGCCTTAATATAGAATCAGTTAAAGACAAGCCACTGGGCATAGCTGTTAGAGACACTTATGATTCTGTTATTTGAAGTGAGAAGACCCACCTTGGCTGTGGATGGTATCTGGTGTCTTCGTAGTGGCCCACATAAAGAGAGGTAGAATGAAGGCTTTTGTTTTCAGTTACCCTTGCTTATATCTTGACCACTTGAGTCAATAAGACAAAAAAAAAAAAAAAAAAAAATCTGGTCACTCAAGAGAAAGCTAATAGAGAAGAACAATTGGAGTAGAATACTAAGATAGACTACTCTAAACCTGAGCCTTCTCAGGGCATTTTAGTGTGTTATTTGGGCCTTCAGTGAGAAGAGTCTGTATTTGCTATTTTTAATTTTCTTTAATTTTATTACATGAGTATGATTTCTATATGGGTGTGATTGTCTGGTATGTGTATAGGCCAGAAGAAAGCATCAGATCCCCTAGAACTATATTCACAGACAGTTCTGAGCTACCATGTGGGTGGTAAGAATCGAACCCAGGTCCTCCATGAGAGCTGCTAGTGTTCCAAATAGCTGGGCCATGTTAAGGTTGCATTTCTTGTATATTAGGTATTTTTCTGTTGCTGTGATTAAACATCTTAAGAGAAAACAACCTATGAAAGAAAAGGGTGATTTTTGGCTCTCAATTCCAGAGAGATAGTCTATTATTGTAGGGAAGGCATAGCAGCAATAATGTGGTAGGAAAAACATGGTGGCAAGAGCAGAAATTGAATGGTCACATTTTTATCCATAAATAGGAGATAGAGAAATAGGAAGCAAGGCCAGATTATACACACTCAAAAACCACTCCCAGTGACATAGTTCCTCCAGCAAATTTCCCCATCTAAAGGTTCTATAATCTCCTGACACAGCACTACCAACTGGGGACAAAGAATTCAAACACATTATCCTATTGAGGGTGTTTTCAATCACCCACAAAGAGTTCCATGGCTTTGTTTCTTAGAATGCTTGTTGCCATCTCCATCAAAGTCTATGTAAAACATATATGCATACTTGAGATTATGTTATCATTCAAAATGCTTTCTCAAGTCAGAATGCTTCAGTGTAAGCCTAGATTTCAATGTTGATTAGCCTTAGAAAATATGTAAAGTCTTCAAGACTAGAATCATTTGAAAGAATTGAAAGACATTGATGCATGTAGACCACAGAGAACATTGTTTCACATACAGTTAATGCCTCATGAATCCAGTAAAACCATATTCAACCATGTTAGTAGATATTTTAATATTAGTGATGTGAGGATGGTTGCATCTCATTGCTTTATATTCTTTTGTCTTGTGATTTATGAATCTATGATACTGAAACATTAATTTATTAATCCATATGAATAGTGTATTTTTGATGTTTCAATATTTTAATGGATAATGGTTGTTTTAATAGATAGGCTTCAATTTAAAAGAGTGGGAGAAAGATGGAGACTTATTGAGCTAAGGGACATAATCTGAAAAGAATCAACTTCTAAGGAGTTGAAAATGCTGTGTAGAGCAACCCTGCAAAAATGTAGCTACAAATGCTTTCTAATGGGAGTCCTAGAGTACTGGCTAAGGGACTGAAGAACAGGTAAAATAGGAGTCCAAATTCAGGGAATACTCTGGATCACAATGAAAGAATGAGGTCAAAAGGATGTAAGTAGCAGAGGATGGTAAGGAGCCTGCAGCCAGATAATGCACAACCTATCTAAAAGATCAGCAACTCTTTCTCCCTGTGATTACACAGTTTCTGGACATTGTAGTATTTCAAGAGAACTCTGAAATCTAGAATTTCATAAGAAATAGTCTACATGTTAAGTGCTGAATGTTATTATAAATAAAAATAGTTAAATGAACATGTTGAACTATCTGTATATTAAAAGTTAATCTCTAGCCAGGTATAGTGTTATATACTTGTAAATATTATATTACAGAATTAGGGAGGGAGAGGCATGAGGATTCCACAAATTCAAGGCCAATTTGGTCTTGAATTCTAAGCCAACCAGGGCTACATTAATAAGAACTTAAAGTGAAATACAAAAACTAAATAAAAATTACCATATCTCATTCCTAAAATAAATTTCTGTAAAGATTGAATTTATATATCTAGAAATATATATGTATATACAATTACATATGTAATAATAGATGAAAGAAGAGTCTATGAATTCAAATGATGGCAAGGAGGTGTATGTATGTGGGAGTGGAAGGACAAAGTGAAAGAAGGAAATTGTTGGTCTGTGGTGTGAGCATCGGCATGGGTCCTGTTGGGGTAAATTGTGGGTCCCATGTCTGCCTCTTCCAGTGACTAGGGCCGTGGCTCAGGGAGGCAGAGGCACAGGAATTTGACTATGTTCACTCCATGCCATGCCTGGCAGGTACTCTTGAGAGGCTACAGAAAGGACAAGATGGGGGGTGGGGGTGCAAATACAGGCTGGATCAGCCTGCAGCCAAAAGGGAGAAGGGGGAACAACTCCAGCTGTGTCACATGGGGTATGAGACTCTTGGTCACAGAGACTCGCTTGGGTGGGTCTCTGTGGCTGGAACATAGAGAGGTCATCAGTGGGAGATTAAATTGTGGCACTGTAGTTGAAGACCTTCTCTACAGTTACCCACTGTGGATCCCAATATTTATTGTCATGGTGGAAAATGGATGAAGCTAAACCCAATATTCTCAGAGGGGGACTGAGGTTAAATACTTTTTGCAAGGAGAAGGATCTGGGAAATAATGCTTAATTGGCTATGCCTTCTGGCCTTTAGGTATATCATGAATGTGGAGATCTGTATTGAGGCTCTGTGGCCTTAATCATGCCTTCTAATAACTGATGGCCTCAAACCTCTCTGTGGGAGGGGCTGTAGTTATGTGAAAGAAGCCAAGGCCCAGGAGCAAGGCCGAACTCCTACCATTCTTAGAGGATCTCTGGAGTTCAAGGCCTACTCAATCAGGTATCCAGCTGCCTCTCACAGCCCACCACCTCACAACTCCTCCTATTACTTTTTTTTTAAAAGAGGAATATCACTGGAGTGACTGTGTCATTTGTAGTGAAAACTTTGGATGAGGTGGAAGTATTAAAAGAAAACACTACACAGGCTGTAGGGAGTAGCACAATTAAGTCATAGGGTAAGGAGGTTGAGGGTTGGGTTTGGTAAGGCAAGATATCATTGAACCAATTGATTGTTCTAAGGGGTTGTATAGTTTGAAGGTAATAACATCTGATTAAGCTAGATAAACATTATGTTTTCCTTACTAACATGTAACTTTCCCCAAGTTCAGTAGCCATTTGACTTTGGGAAGAAAGTTCATCTGTAGCTGGAAGGTCTAAGTCTGTCCTCTGTAGGACTCAGCACATCTCTCTGAATTTCAGTGTATATCTAAAGAATCTTCAGTCAGATGAGGTTTCTGGAGGAAGGCAGCTTGTTGTCTCAGGCAGGTTCCAGGAGATGGTGTTGTCTTCACTGGATGTTTGGGAGCAGCACTGTCCTTTTCCTTTGTGTGGGTAACCTGTAGGGTGATCACAACAGGGGAGTAGAACCCTAGCAAGGGCATGTCCGCAAGAGTGTAGATAGCAAACATTAAGCTACTTGGGAGAACATCATGTTCTGCTGTTATGATCCTAGAAAAGCAAGGGTGTTTGAGAAAATTAGTCTTGGAAGGCACCTCTGAGTCTACTTTGGATGCTGAGGAAGAAAAACATTGTTAATCATGTATCTAGGATAGGCAGCAACAGTTTGTCTGTAAAAAGGATGCCCCATCCAGCAGAGCACTTTAAACAGGGGTCTGGAGAGGTTACCTGAAAGAGAGAATGGGGGAAACAGGCAGACACAAAGAATGACAATTGTCTATAGTCTGATCAAATCAAGTTTTTTACTTTTTCACACAGGGGTTTTATACGCAAAAAGGCAGGATGTGGGAAAGAGGATGATGCAGGAGCGTAGGTGTACAGGGGGAGTACAGATATCTTCTAGAACAGGGTATTGGCTGGGTGAAAGTTCAGGGGACAGGTCACTATGACTCTACATATGATTCACTTGTCCTTATCTAAGTTGGTACTATCCACCAAGGCTACCTATCTACAATGTCTATGACTACTGGTAAATTTCCATCAATACTGCCTGTTTACAATATCTTATGGCTATCTGTTCAGTGTTTTTCCACAGAGATCAAAGACTTTGTGTTAGCAGGCTGACTTAGGCCTATGGCTGATTTTAGGCCTTCAGTGTATAAGCAAGGCTGCCCCTGACATCTCTTCCCCTCTCCAAGTATAGAAGGACCATGGTGATTCCATCTTGCAAAGCAAGGATAGAGGCCTGAACTCCAGTAATTAAAGGAGACCTTGTAATTGCTCTGGCCTCCTGTCATTGTTCAATGAGGCATGAGGGCCATACCCATCCCGATGTCTTTTTCTGGAGGGGGATACTTTTGACATCAACTCCTATGCAGTCAGGATTGTCCCTCAGGGAACCCAGAATATTTTTATTTATATTCTCTTCCAGTGCTTAGCTTTGAAGCCTAAGCAAGAATTTAGATCACCAGTCAGAGAGATTCTGGGTAGCCCCTCTCTGCTTGGTCTAGGGGCAGAAGTCCCCACTTTTAGGTTGAGTGGAGATGGGTTTTGGGAGTACCTTGGATAGAGTAACAAACTCTCTTAAGTCTTGTGGTCCTCCATAGCTAACTTATGATAATGTATCTGAATAGGTTTTGCTATCAAATTATCTATCTGTTGTTTCACAAAGTTAGTAAGCCTATTTAAGGCCCAGGGACCAAAAGAAATAAGCAGAAGTAATCCAATTAATGGTCCCAAAATGGTAGGAAGTAGGAGTTTTGTGGAGTGGGTCTTTGTGGGCTCCAGTGTGGGTATATTTGAAGCCCATTTTGTCGCATCCTCCACCAGTTGTTGGGCTATGGCATGAGCATGGGCATGGGTCCTGATGAGTTGAATTGTGGGTCCTGTGTTGCCTCCCAAAGGGGCTAAAGCCGAGGCTAAGAGAGGCAGAGGCATGGAAATTTGACTGTTCACTCCACGATGTGCTGGGTGGACACTGGGTTGTGAGAAGCCACAGTACTCTATTCTATATATGGAGAGAATACAGTCTGAGCTTCCGCAGGGGCCAGAGTTCTTGAGTTGGGGTCCCTGGGCCATAGCGGCCGGAAACGACTGGTTCTCAGCCCTTTGGCTCTCAGGTGCTGCTGAGAGGCCACAGAAAGATGGAGTTGAGGGGAGGGGCATATGGGCTGGATCGACCCTGCAGCCCAAAGGGGGGAGGGAGAAAGATGAGCTCCAAGTGTGTCCCTTGGAGATGAGACTCTTTGTCCCAGTGACTCACTTGGCTGGGTCATGGCTGGCTTAGCTCGCTTGCTTGAGTTGGTGGTCTCCATGGCTGGAAAGTAGAGAGGTCATCTGCAGGAGATTAGACTGCAGCTCTGTAGTTGAAGACCTTCTCCATGGTTCCCCATGATGGGTCCCTAAAGAAGAGAGATAGTACATGGTCTTAAAATGTTTATTGTCATGGTGGAAAATGTATGAAACTATACTCCCTATTCTCAGGGTGGGCCTGAGGTTAAATACCTTTTGCATGGAGGAGGGTCTGGATGGAATGCTTAATTGGCTATGCTCTCTGGCCTTTAGATATCTCATGAATATGGAGATCGGTCTTGAGGCTCTGTGGCCTGTAGTCACACCTTCTAAAGACCCATGGCCACAAACCTCTCTGTGGAAGGGGCTGTAGCTATGTAAAAGGAACCAAGGTCCAGGAGCAAGGTGAAACTTCTACCACCCCTGGAGGGTCTCTGGGGTTCAAAGCCTACTTGACCAGGTATCCAATGACCCACCACCCCACAGGAAATGATGTAATTATATTTTAAGCTCAAGAAATAACTTTAAAATTAAAAAATCAAAGAAAGTAAAGAAAAGTTCATATAAAACCCACAAAAGTCAAAGGAAAAATTGATTCAAGAGGTGGGCAAATAGATACATGAGAAGGAAATGGGATTCTTGGTGATTGTGCTATTCCCTGCCTTTTTTAAAAAAAATAAAGGTTATTGGTATATATATCATTAATCTGACCTTTACTTTGCAGAAGTATGCATGCTAATATTTTCATGCTTATGTGAGGCAAAGGCAAAAAACAGGAACAGATCTGGTGAAGAAGGTAATAGCAGGGGTTAGGTAACTACCTAAGAAGTTTTGCATGTCTCCTTACCCATTTAATAAGTTTGCTTGTGTCTCCCATGCTGTGCAAACATGAACTAGACAAAGAAGCTTCCAAGGATTTATCAAATTCATTTCATGGAGACTACAAACTGGATGACACCTGTACCTTCTTTAGCCTGCTTAGAATTCCAGACTGGGTGACTGGAACAAGATATCAATTTTGAGTCTAGGAAATTCTAGATCAAGACACAACTATATTCTCTCTTCTTGGTGTTTTTCTTATATAATGGAAAAGGAGAGACGGAGATAGAAAGATAAAAAGAGAGAGATAGGGTAGGGATAAGAGAGAGAGATAGAGAGAGGGGGGCAATCTGATCACTTCTTTTTCTAAGGACAGCAACTTCATCATCCAAGTTTAGCTTCTTCTCCAAAGTCTATCTTCAAACACCACTACTCTGGGACCTAGGGACTAAGATTGCAACCTATACATTTGGCGGGAAGAGAGGGAATTCAATGACCCAATTTATAGACAGAGATTTGCATGCCTCTGCCTCCTGAATGCTGGGATTAAAGGTGTGTGTCACCACCATTCAGCTCAGCTTGGTTTCTTCAATTGAGAAGACAGAGAGAAGATTGAAAGACTGGATATGAAAAATGGACTGCTAGCATGTGCAAGCCAGAGGACAGTTTCTTGCCAGGCAAGGTAGAGAAGTAGAATGAGCAAGCTTTTGGAGGACTGCCAAGATGTGAAATCTGTGTATAGATGTAAGGACAAAGCATTCCGATGGTGGTGCCTGAGTCTTATTTATAACATATTTTGTACTGGTTGCTGTCTGGGAGTGCTGTGCCTCACACCTCCTTACCAAATCCTTGTGCCACATAATAGAATAATTAATACTCGTTTGAGATCCTACCTCTACCTACTGTGTGTCATACACTGAGAAGAGACTTAAAAAGAAAAAGTCCAAGAAACTCACCCTTGAGCTCATGGTGGATATCCCACCTTGGTGTGTAAAAGCAAATGATATCTAAGCCAGAAGACCCCTTGCTGTGGCAAGTTTGCTTCCTGACAAGGTTTCTTCATATGAGCATAGTTATGTTTGTGGCCTCTCACTTCATTCCTTCCCTGAACTGCTGGGATCTTAAGCCTGGGCATCATAGTATCCCAAGAATAAAAAATTAGTTTCTATTTATAATACTCAGGTTATTATAGTGAGAGCTGAACAGATAAGGGCCACATTTGGACCAATAGCATGCAAGTCTGAAGCATCTGCTGTCTGCTACAGAGAGCTCTGCCATATACAGTTGGTATTTCAGTTTGTCTGATCAGCTCTTTTCTCCTAAACCTTGATTTAAGTGAGAACAGTCACTGCAGGCTTGTCTGGGAGGACATGTCGCCCATTTCATTAGTATCAGAGGTCATATACAGATGTAGGTTCAGTTAACTTCCTAAGCCTTTGCACTGAATCTCTAGAATCTGCTAGTAGAAAAAGGCTCAATTTCTAGATAAAACAAGAACCAAGTACATCCCAATTCAGTGACCTCAATGTGCATAGGTCTGTCCTCCACTAACTATGAATCTCCAGGAGCATGTGATGGCCTGTTTTAGTTATCACCATCCTAGTATCTGGGCACATTTAACTTAAGAATACTCAATTTTTGAGACCAATTTAAAAAAAATCAAAACAATAACAAAAAAGTAAACAGCACCAACTGGAAGAGTAAATTAAATGCTCTGCATTTTTGTCTTCTCTCTCCATAGAACTTTCTTCTCTGCCTTTCTTCACTTTGATAATATATATATATAATATCATATATTATAATATGTATACAGGTGTGGTTGATGTGGTTTGCTAGTGTGTATATCATGTATACAGTATATACATATATACATGTATACATGTATACATGTATATACATATATACATATATACATATATGTATACATAATTCTTTCTATATCATTTTTATATTTAGTAAATTGATTTTTCAAGACCCTTACAATAACTTCTCATAATCCTTTAACCAAGTAACCATCCTAAATTCTGCTCTTCTGGTAACCCAACTCAATACTCTCCTCTGAGAATGTTGCTCCACATGGTTATGTACTTTTGCCGACATTCTCCTTGGACTTGTGCCAAGCATCTTTTGGTACTTATCAAGTGCCTAAAGAAGTCTGACTACCAGTTCATCTTTTCTACAGTTTCAATTGCAAGTGACTAAAGCTAGAGAATAAATACCTATTTGCCATTTTCCAGATTACTTTGGATAGAGTATTGATTAAAGCTATTTCTAAGTGACGATTACCAACGTATTTGACAACTATTCATTAAAGTTGAAATGAAAATATAACAAACAGCTTTAGACATATAATATATTTTAAGTGTTGGATTCAAGGGTGTTAAAATAAGATCAAGAATAAAGGAAGATTGAAAGAGAAAATTATAAAAACAGCTTTAGAATAGTGAAATGATAATTGGAAGGAAAGAATCGAAAATATAATGCAAAAAACCTTGAGAAAGCAGTTATGAGGAGGTTTTGTTAAATAGTGTCAGATATCTCTTTGGAGAAAGTGAAGGGAGCAAATCCAGTACTTGTATGACAAAACTTCTACGCTTGCTATGATAAGTTTAGAGTAGAGATTAATTCTCTATCAATTTCTGATAGGCTGGAAAGTTCCAAAATAGTGGCCCTCAATACCAATATTGGACAGTTCACCTCTTGGTTTGCTGATATAATTTCGGCTGTAACCTCTCAGGTGGTCTTATAAAAGCAACGGTCCAATACCTGAATATGGAGCTCATTGACCTAATCTTGTCACAAAGATTTCACCTCTTGAAGGTTTGCACTGGGGTTAAGTTTCAGCATATGAATCTGTGGATGGACATCAAAATTCAAAACTAAATCAAGATTACTGCATCTAGAGCATGGAATCATTCCAGATAATATTATGTGGCTCAGGGGCTGGCAAGGATATCAGAAATTTTAAGTAGAATAGTGCATTTACTTTTTCTTTAAGAGAGTTACTCTAGCCGATTTTAAAAGTGAATTTTGAAACTACTATGGCAAGAACAAAGAGGAAAACAGTGACAGAGCAAATGCACTTCCGACTGTAAGTTGATGGTGGCAGGTCCAGGAGGTGCATGGTGATTCTGGGTAGAGGTAGGAGGAAGAAAGGATTCAGAAGTGATCTTGCAGAAAATACTGGAGTGCCGGGTGCAGACAGTGACAGTGATGACAAGCAGAAAACAGATGTGGTTGTTGATTTCCCAGAGTTTCTATGTAACACATGTTATTGCTGGGAGCCCTTTAAAGAGGCCCTATGTCCACTGCTCTCTTCCTAGAGCCAGCAAGTAGTTTAAAACTATTCAGCACAACCCAGTTATTGTCTTTCTACTCTCTAACCAACCTTCACTCACCTCCTGCATGTTCTCTCTTCAAAAACACCACTTGAGCCTGAAAGCCACTGTTATTGATTTCTTCAGCAAAGTTCAACTTGAGGCAAACTTGTTTACATGTTTTAGAAAACATCATTTGCACCAGGTAAATATTACATGAGAGGTTATACTTCTAGCATAAGCAGTCCTCTCTCAGGATGGTAGAATATTACATTATCTGACAGTGCCAATGATGTTAAGGAAGGGTGTGGGACAGTAGTTTTCCCATAAAGCACTCATTTTGGAGGGACTTAGTCATATGGATTGATGTGACTTGAGTCAGTTTAATATACTTCTTTGAGTATCCTGTATCTATTTTTATCTTATGTTAAGGGTAAGTGTTTGCCTGGATGTATGTCTTTGCACCATGTACAAGCAGTCTCCACTTAGGACAGATGAGGGCATTGGATCTCCTGGGAATAGAGCTACAGATTGTTGTGGGCCACTATGTGGGTTCTGGGAATTGAATCAAGGACCTCTGGAAGAATAGCCAGTGCTCTTAAGTACTGAGCTATCTCTCTACAAATTTAACTTCTTTTTTGTCTTGTAATTATGGGGCCATTATGGAAGGTTGAGGCTCCTTGTTATTACCAAAGTTTATTGCTAGTCATCAGACTACTGAATTTTAGGCTGAAAGCAAACTAAATCAGTTATGTGATTATGGTGTGAATGAGTTCAATATCTCAAGAGATGGTCATCTATAGAACAACGAATTCACTCCCACAGTAGCCACACTCCATCTTTCTCACATTTGATCTTCCTTTGTTCTTTCAATGTGAGAATCAGCATCCCTCTGGGTTTAAGACAACATTCTAGAAGTGGAACCTGGACCGTGAGTTGCTGGCAACTCCATCTTGAACTTCCTACTCTCTAGAAGAATGAGAAACACATCTCTGTTCTTTTTAGATTACCCAGTATCAGGTTTTCTGATATAGTACAAAGTCCACTAGAAAGTGTTTTAATTGATAGATGGAGAGGTAGGCTATTCATTCTGACAACAAAATCTAAAGGAGACATTTTAATTATTTTTCTGTTCCTATGATAAAATATATTAAGAAAAGCAACATAAGGGAGAAAGAGTTTATTTTGGTTTACAATTACAAGGAAATATAGTCCATCATAGTAGGAAAGACAGGTCTGTAGGCAGAGAAGACAAAACAACAGGAAAAAAGAGGCTGTTTGGTCACAGTGAATCTGCCCTCCAGAACAGAGCATGAACAAGAGGGAGGGGCTGAGTAAACCTCAAGGTCTACTCCCAGTTGACCCACTTCCTGCAGCAAGGCTCCACCTCCTAGAGACCAAATGTTTAAACACACAAGTCTATGTGAGGCATTTTATATTTCTACCACAATGATGAATAATATATTCACCCACCTGTGACCCTCATTCTTTCTTCCCCACATTGCTGGGCACTAGGCAGGCTATGTGGCTCACCAGATTATCCAATAAAATTGGCTCACACTGTGTATACAAAACCTACACATTTAGTCATTCAAACAAAATGTCTTATTGAGTGTCTCTAAATGTTTTGATTATATCTGTGAGCCAGGCAAAAGCAAGGAGCCATATCCCTTCTGATTGGGACATGTTAATGGGGAAGTAAAGTATTAATTATATACTAATAATACAGCCAGAGAGCATTGTCAGGAAGAAAGGGTAACTGATTTTTACAGAGCACCCCCAGGACAGGATTCAGTAAACATTTACTATTAGAAACTAGACTGAACTCTTTTGTTTTGTAAGCCATTTGGCATCTTACACAATAACACAACCTCCCAGAGCTGGTGAAAAAGCATCCATAAGTGCCTATAAAAGAATAAGGAGTAAGCCTGGATTTATGGAGAAAAGTGTCAGGCCCTGGTGAATATGGAAAAAATGCTAAATGAGAAGAACATGCTGATACTTAAGCTAATATCCTAATGTTGAGAAAAAGTATCTTATGTTCATTGAAGAGGAGGTGTTTTAGACAAATAAGAGCATGTGGAAAAATTTAAATCATAACTATTTCATCATAGAAATAGCTATCTGCGTAATTAGGCATAGGCAAGAAGAAGAGAGATCCGGGTAGGTGTCAGGTTGCTATGTGTTTCAGAGCCTTTTGCACAGTAGGTGATCGTAATACATTTCAAGAGCTCTAAATTATTATTCTTCAAATAAATTAGACTGCCTATAATATTTGTTCAAATCCATGTGAACAAATTCAAGTTGTTCATGCCCACAATAACCTTCTGCCTAGAACCTGATCCATGAATTACAGTTCAACTTTGTCTTCCATGATGGGGTCCAACCATACCTAACCCCAGCCTCCAGGATGCAGCTTGAGGCCCCAGACCTTGTAAACAAATTTCTCCCTGATGCGTTTTAAGGATCTAAGAAATTCTTGCCTGTGGTTCCTAAAAGGAAGAGCTTTAACATTCATGCCCAGCTTTTAATAGAAGAATGCTTGTTACAGAGAACATTAGATATTTTACAAATTTCTCCCAAGTATATTCTCAGATCCCAAAAGTTACATGAAATCTATAACCTGCTCTAGACAAAGAATGGAAATCAGATCTAGTATATGTCACCCATAGATGTAAGAACTACTGTTCTAATCACCAAGTCTATCTTTCTGCCTCCACAAGTGTAAAAGTGGTTATCCAGAGGGAGCTCCTGTTATTTAAAAAAAAGAAAAACGGCAGCAGAGGGTTCCACGAGGAGAAGTTTATTTAGGGCAGAGGGGAGAGCAGAGAGAGATGGAGGTGGTGGCCAGCCATGACCACGTGGAGGGGCGAGGGGAGAGGGAAAGGGTCAGATACGACCTGCAGGCTTGGGTCACAGGAGCAAGAGAGAGAGGAGGGGCCAGACAGCCCTTTTTATAATAGTGGGCAGGGCTACCTGGCTGTTGGCAGGTAGCTGCGGGGAGGAGCATACCTGGCTGTTGCCAGGTAACTGTGGAGTTGGAGTTTAGACAGAATGCTAACAGCTCCCTTATAACCATGTGGGACAGATGATAGTTGCAGATTAAAGTGGTGCAGAGTCGCATTGTGTTGTATTGTGATTTCATGGTTATGATTGTCCCATAACCCATTCTATCCTAATGCAAATCTGGCACTGAAAATTAACTTGTTAGATACTTGGACCGAGAGCAGTCCTGGGTAACAACTTATATCTAGGTTAGTTAATTGGTTAACACTTCTAATTATGTGAGCAACTTGTTAATTAATCATTATCAAACATATAAAGCCTTTGGTTAAGCATTAAGCATTAGAGTCTCATTTTATACTGGGTACTGCATGGGTGGTGGGATGGTCTGGGCTCAGCCCAGCCTTGTGGAGACAGCATGGAAGATTGGCAGAGCCAACTCCCACACTGGCATCTCATGGGTGGCAGGGCTGGTGTTTCTGGCTGGCCATTCCTAGCTGTGGCGTGTGGGTGGCCTCTGGCTGTTTCTAGCTGAGACACACACATGGCCTCTGACTGTGGAACATGGAGGCAGAGCTAAGCAGAGCTATCTCCTGCAACAATTTTTCTGTCTTGTTCTCTAACATAGCATAACTTCACAGTTTTAGGCTCTGTAGATATTTGTTGAATGAATGAATGAATGAATGAATGAATCAATCAATCAATCAATCAATCTGAATATTAATTTTCAGAAATACAAGAATAAAGGAGATTTTAGGCAGATGCTGTAATATTTTTGGGTCTAAATGTAGGATTTTCCCGGTCTCAGTTTGAATTTAAGATTAAAGAATCTCACTGTCTCAGGACACATCCTGGGAGGTGTACATTCCTTAGTTAGAGGACATTTGCTGAATTAACATTCAGAGGAGGAAGGGAGAGGTTGATTAACATTCCTCAGAACATGGGGGAAGGAACCCACCTGCAGGTGAGGGGAGGTCCTTGCCACCTCATTCCCCAAAGACCAATCAGTTTAAAAGTCACATTGTTCTGCCAATCATATTGTGCCTAGTCACTATTTCTCTGTTCTACCCCCTAGACCATATAAAAGCTATTCTTAGCTCAAACTCGGTGTTCTCTCTTCTTGCTTGCATGTGAGGGAACCCCAGTATACTGGAATCATTAAACCTTAGCTGGTTGCATCAAGATCGGTGTCTTGTGAGTCATTGGGTGGTTGTAATCTCTTGAGTGGGGGTCTCCCCTATCTGGGGGCCTTTCAATGCAATAACTTGATTTCACAAACTAAGGATCTTCATTTACCTGGATAATATGATTATGCCTGGGGTAAGAAGGGGGCTAAGGGAAAAGCAGGAAAGGTATGATCTGAAGATAACTGAAGAAGTTACTTGGATATGCTTTAAAGAGATTTGCATGCCATACTATGTGTAACTATTGGTTTAGAGACCACACTACTGAAGGTCAAATACTCAAGATAAAAAAATGTAAATTGTGAGTTAATATATTCAAAACACAATGGGGAGCAGTAAAAGTTTTGTACAAGTGTGTTTATCTTAAAGGCTTGACACTTTGAGAGTTTCAAAATGTTTTGATAGGCATGCACATATCTGAAGGTCACAACCCAGTTGTAAAGAAGTAGTTTTTAAAGCCCAATGGATGAGAAAATTTGGAACCAATAAAAACTTCCACAAAGAAAATACAAGATTAGAAGCCATCATTGTACCCTCTTGAAATTCAATAACCTGACACCTGAAAATTTCTTTAGGTGTTGGCACAAACTAATTTGGAGAGAACACAGCTGAACTCATGAAGCATCTCTTCACAATTTTATACCACTTCATGTGAATATTCATACACAATACTCATCCATGTTTGAAATGATGGTGTTATCCCATGCTGTACTGATAGACCTGCAGAATAGGCTGCATATGGCATCTCTTAAATCCAAAAGATTCTTGGGCTTTCATAAAACACAGATTTTAGATGAAGGAATAAAGACCTCTCCCATGAATAGGTTGAAGCTTTAGGAGGAAAATTCTGAAAAAAGTTCTAATACTAAATTGAGAAAATTAGAGGCAGAAGTGTGTAAAGAAATTGTGGGCCAACTGGGAGTGAAAAATATTGAGTGCTGTAACAAGCTGGAGACATTGGCAGTGGAGGAGTTGGGGGATATTTCCCAGCTATATCCATGCAAATCAGTTCCTGATTGAAGGTAGGAGGCAAGAGAGGAAGGAATCCAGGATGTGCCTCATGCTGCTTGCTTAGAAGACTGGACAGATGGTGAGCCATCTCCCATGAAAAAGAATCAAGAACAATCAGAATTTAGGAAATCAATTCTAAATGCTTGTTTGACCATGTGCATGTGAGGTTCCTGTGAAAACATGGAGAAGAAGTTGGAAATATGGGTTGGTGAGCCTAGAAGGAAATCTAGTGAAAGTGTTACAAATTTGGAAGGTGTAGTGTAGTGTGTAATGTTCTACCAAAAGTTATGTCAAAGCCTTAGTTGTCAGTCTGAATATAACCACATGAAAAGAGAGTCTTTGAAGATATAATTACATTGAAATCTTGACATGAGGCAAGTTGACTCTGAAACAAGTGGATGTTAATTTCACAGGAAAAGGACACTCACACACACACACAAAAAAAAAATGCCAGATGCAGAGATAGATTGAAGATACACTGATGCATTTATAAGCCAGGAATTCTGAGAAATGCCAGAGCCAGAGTCTGTAAGAGAGACATTAGTCAGACTTTCCTTCAGAGTCTCCAGCTTGCAACCTCACTCATGATCAACTTGATTTTTGGATTTCTAAAAACCAGAAAGATGAAGTAGTATATCATTGTTATTATAAGCCATGCAGTGGATAGCAGTTTGTTATGCCAATATAGGAGACTATCATAATGCTTCAGCCATGGAGGGAATTCTCAGCAGAAAATATTATTAATAAGGAGAGGAGGACTCATGTGACACTAACATTGAGTAGAAAGTAAAGGCAGCCAGAGGAGTAAGATGAACACAGAGAATCGAGAGCTCAGAAAATCATAAGCTCTGGGCAGGAAGACATTCTCTGTGGTGTCAAATTTTGCAGAGATGACACATAGAATGAAGTTTGTAGAGAGAATATCAGATTCATAACAAAGTAAGTGGTGATTTTGAATGGAAGCAATTTCAGGAATCTAAGGAATCATTAATGTATGGGGAAAAAAGTCAGCAGAATATTCTTTCAGAGACATTTGAATCACTAGTGACCAACTAGCTTCCTAGGAGCATTGTGAAGGCTACTTTGGGAATGGTAGTAACAGGGAAAATGGCCATGTTTGTGGCTTGAATGAGCTTTGAATATATTGCAAAGATTTATAGGTTGGCAAGTTTAAGGATCTCTACTGGCTGTAGTGTTAGGACAAAGTTGTCTTACTGCTGGGCAAAGTTGTCAACATAGGAGAAATAAAGACAGTCAGATATCCATCAACAGTTGGAGTTGAGAGAACATAGTATTTCTTCGTACAGAGATGTTTCTATAAAGGAGGGGTTGGTGGAATTTTTGAGCCTCCCTTGCAGCTAGGTGAAAACATGATCTATTCGCACCAATGGAAGAAAGATAGAAAAGAGTGGAAGTAAGGAGGAGAATCCTCTGAGCCCTGGGGTATGGCAAGTATGCATGCCTTTTCCAGGTTTTCTCTCCTCAACATAAACTGGAAGCAGAAGAATCACAGTCCTTAGTGATGACAGAGCCACAGAAACTGAAGGAGCCTGGGTCCCTGAATCACAGTGTTCAGAAAGTCTTCCGTTAATAGAAACAAATCCATAATGGACTGCTAAATGAGTGAGAAACAAAGATGGTCTTAGTCAGTGAAATATGAGGGTTTATTTGTTTTAGAAGCTAGTGTTAAAAGCTTGAATAGCATGAATATTTTACAGAGCCCAGATTTCAAATGGCTGGGTTCCTGTCATCTGTCATAGAACTCAATTGCTACCAACTTGAGTCACAAGTAACCAGAAGACTAGGAGCACCTAGCATCTGTCCCATTCTCACTAATGGCTTTTCATTCTTTTAGAATAATTATTTGAATTCCAAATATACCTGGGCAGGACTTAGAGGAACAGCCATGCATGTGATGGATCTCTGCCTTCAACTTGCTTATATTCTAATGTGGGCAGACAGAAAGCAGATAAACAAATGGTTTTAGAATACAATTCCAGGTAAGTATATCTGTTTGTTACACTATTGAGCACTAAATATAACAGAATTGTGGAATTAAAAGTGATGGGTAGAGTTTGCTGCAAGAGAAAAGATCTTGTCCAGGAAAACTATAATGGAGATTTTCACGAAGTTGCTATGCAAGCAAAGAAAAGGTGGAGTAAGGTTAACTGGAAAGCTTGAAAAGAAGCCCTGAGGAAAGTGTCTGACCTTTGGGGTGAACACTGTGACCTCAGCAGGAGGACAGACCATTCTAAGAGGAGAGAGAGAGAGAGATAATGTTGAGCTATATCCTGGAGGATCATGGGATGGAGTTTGAGCACTGCCCTAAGTAGGATGCCCCTGACCTGACCTAGCTTTCCATGTGAGAACTTTCTAGAGCACCTGCACCTTCTTTGGAGTCCTGCCACCTGTTGGCTTAGGACCTTGCACCTGTTTTTTCATCTACCCTTTAACTCACTCTGCACTTCCTCTGGACACTTCCCAAACTCCGTGGTACCTTTGTCAAGAATAAGCGAGGCAAAGAAAATCGCTTTGCTTGTGGAGAAGTGAGTCCTCTGCCGAGAAAATAAAGTTTGTGGGCTTACCAGGGGAGAAGCAGCCCCCATGAGGTGCTGAGCACGAAGTCTATATTTGAGCTGAAAATATGCAGGCGGGCGGGCGGGCGGGAACCCAAACACAACTGCTTTACCTTATGTGATGGCAAGTGAGTAATTTTGCCTCCTGAGTTTGAGGAAGTTCCTCCTGCTATGAATCGGTGTGATCGCTCATACGAGAATGCTGTAGCGATACATGAGAGAGCTCAGGGCCTCCACAGATGGGAACACTTTTAACAGTCACGATAACTCACATTTGCAAACTACACTTCGTTCGCTCCATCTGTGTCGCCCCAGCCTAACATCAATCTAGGGGGACAGGCCAATTCTATTTTAAACATCAGGAAATTCTGGCCCAGAGAGATGAAATGAGGAGCCTAAGGCCACCAAGACAGTGGCTACATTATTCTTTTGAAGGAGAGTCTGAAAATGTCATTATTAATTCCCCCGTTTAAAATTGTCCATAGGCACTTAAAATTAAAATTGTTTCTTGTGGCCAGGCGGTAGTGGCGCATGTCTTTAATCCTAGCACTTGGGAGGCAGAGGCAGGCAGATTTCTGAGTTCGAGGCCAGTCTGGTCTACAGAGTGAGTTCCAGGACATCCTGGGCTACGCAGAGAAACCCTGTCTCGAGCAAAAAAAAAAAAAAACAAAAAACAAAAAACAAACAAAAAAAAATTGTTTCTTGTGTCCTACAAGGTCTTATACCAGACTGGACAAATAGCCCAACTATATAAAAACATTTTATTAGAGATCCATTTGTCTATATAGCATGAATGGATGCTTGTGCAAGACAAGGGGAGGATTGAGTAGTTAAGAGAGACCCATATAAGCCACAAAACTGAAAATATTTACCACCTGGTCTTTTCCAGAACAGGCTTGTTAACATCAGGTGAGGTACTCTTTTTTTTTTTTTCCTTCTACTCTCTCTCCTACTCATTCCTTTACAGGTATTTTGGTTCTCCCCCCAACTCTCTCTCTCTCTCTCTCTCCCTCCCCTCCCCCTCTCTCTCTCTCTCTACCACACACACACACACACACACACACACACACACCACACAATTTGTTCACATTTCAGAACACATGCTGACTCTCAGGGAGACATCCTGTGACCTCCTAGCTAACATAGCCCAAGTCCTAGCATAAATTCACTCCTTTTTAATTTTTGCATTTGTGGCAACATTGCTTTCTCAGTGGTCTTATTTATATATGTACTTATTTTTATGTATCCTACTACACTATTATCTCCATGGGAACAGGCATCGGCCTTCATTGCTCAGTTTATACTGCTAGCAAAATGGTTCTTGATACCTACTGGCCTCTTCATAGTCAACTGCTAAGTAAATATGCAAATTAAAGAATTAATGAGACAACCAGAACCCATTCTTGTCAAGGTCAGATCTTTCAACCTTGCTGTTATTGACCTCTGGAAATGGAAATTTTGTTATCGTGGGATGTCCTGTATATTATAGTTTTTAGAGCGCCATTCTTAGCCTGCTAGATGTCAACAGCTTATCAGCTGTGCCATCTGAATTGCAACAACCAAAATGTTTTTTTCACACTTTGGAAAATGTCTCCGTTGTGCGAAGATGTGCCCCAGTTGAGAAACACTGGACATAGTTTTATTGTTGTGCAAGGGGCTTGAGAGATGACTTACTGTGTATTATGCTTGCTGTGCACACAAGAAACCTTGGGTTCAGATCCCCAGCAGTAATGGAAAAATCCAGATGCAAATCTCTACATCTGTAACTGCACATTGGGGCCTTGGAGACATACAGATCTCTGGGCTTGGGGCCAGCCAGTCTAGAGGAGATGGAAAGCTCCAGGTTCAGAAAGAGACCCTGTTTCAGAACATAAGATAGAAGACATTTAATGGCAATCTCTGACATGCATGCCTGAGCTAGTTAAGCATCCCTATACACACACACACACACACACACACACACACACACACACACCACAACACACATTGCCATTGGGCCTTAAAAATTAATAGCAAGCTTTTACCCAGGACCATAGGCATTTCAAATTTCTAATTCATTGAGTTTGTACCTAGGAGTGACCTCTGCTTTAAGGCTAGTTCCTTGGTAGAATGATGTAATTGCTCCTTTAAGGAAACATATACACTATTCTGGAAAAACAAAGTCACAAGTTAGAAACCACCTAATCATTTCCTTTTTTATTGATTATTTTTCTTAGTTGCATTTCAAATGTTATCCCCCTTCCAGGTTTCACCTCCACAACCCTCCATTCCATGCCCTCTCCCACCTAATCATTTTCAGTGGGGCATGATTAACATTGAGGAGCTAGAATGCGTAAAGCAACATGTTATTGCACTGACATGAAGTATAAGGGCTGTGGGCACTGTAAACAAAGAGGTCTGGGGATCTCTGAGGCATTTGGCTATTTGCAGGGATCAGAAATATTAATGTGAGTTATTTGGTTACATCTTTTTCCATGACAAAGAGAAAGACGGATGCACAAAGATAGAGCAAATACATTGACTGGCAAGGGTGCATAATCTCTGGGGTGAGCATATGAAGGCAGGATGTGGAAGTCACTTAGTGATCTTGTTTTTTACAAGGAAAGTGCTGAGTACAGAGAGCCTGCTGTTACTGCCTCCTGGCTCCTGCACTGCTCTGATGGAGAAGCTGGGCAATGGATTCTGCTCGTTTCCTGGGGATAGATTCTATTTTCATAGCTCTCTCTCTTCCGCGGTGTATAGCTTAATGTGCCACCCAGCAGATGCAAGCCACATTTCAGATAAGGATGGTTTTCATCAACAGATGACCCATGGGGAGAGATTCTGGTAAGGACAGGCCTCCTGATCATAAGGAGCTTTTTCTGATGACAGTGGGTACTGGGGGAGGGGAGCAGAAACAGGTAGCATAGTCATTTCTGAGACCCATGCCCATGGGAAGTAAGTAAATGTCCCCCAGGCTCATTCCTCATAATCCCTTCTCTTACTACCACCCTCCAAGGCCTGCTTTCATTCCTCATTAGTTACTAGGACTTCCTCCATTTCTCAGCTGTACCTACTAGTAAAGCTGGGTTTAGATTAGGATGCACCCCTACCTCTCAACTTCCATCAAAGAAAAGAAACAAATCTTTCCTAGGCTTTAGGGCCAAAAATTGACAGGTTAAGGGAAAATATGAAGAAGGGAAAAATGAATATAGTGGAATCAATTGCTTCCAATCATCCTGTATTTTCTCTCTCTCTTTTGATTATAATTCTTATACCAGAGGGATACCTTAAAATAATAGTTCCTGGAATATGAATTATCCTAGCTTCTACCATGCCAGACTAATGGAACACCCATGGCACAGTCCTTTGCCAACAATTGTGTCTTTTACTTCTTCTCTTGACTACAAGTTCCAAAACTTACAGGTGATCCACTCATCATTAGCTATTTAGGATGAAGGGTTTGGGATAAAGTATGCTACAGCTACTTGGACTGAAGAGAGACGATGAAGTCACTTCTGCCACTTCCAGCAGATCCAACAAGGAAAACAGAGCCATCAGATGTCAATGTGGCTACCTCATGGTGACTATGGAGCCTTGTTGTACCACCATACCTGAAGTCGGGCCTACTGTTGGGTGTGTTGATGATGTGAGAATGAAATAATGTCAGAAGTTCTTTTTAAATTTTTGCTCAAGTAGCAATAAGATCTTTATATTTTAACTGAGAAAGATCTCAGAGCCTCAAAAATTTCTCAAGATGAAATGTATGGTCCTTATTTTCTTTTGTTATCTAGGACTCATAAGCCCCTTTGTCAGACAGTAGATAAACAATTGTATCTGATAGTTTTCCTCTTATAATTACAATGATGAAAGCTAGTAGTATATATGTATTAAAGACCCAAACAGATTCAAGTTGCCACACTTTGTTCTTTTTATAGGTTGTTTTTAAACATTTAAATTCTTGTTATAAAGATCTATAGTAATTTTGTCTCAGATTTAAAGATGAGAAGACTGAGATTCAGATAGCAAAGTAATTGCTGCAACTCACACAGCTGAAGAATGGCAGAATGAGCATTCAAACTCTACTTTCCTTCCTGGGCAGAGAAGTCTTCCTCACATTGAAGTTTGGAACTACAATTAGGGAACAAAACATTCTTGTTCAGCTTGGCTATTAAGTATAACTGCAGGCAAATTATTTTATGTGATTTTTTTTCCAGCCCTAGTATATTCATTGGTAAAATGGAGTTGATGTCCTATAAAGAAAATATTCCAGGCAATGATCTTAGATTGGGCTTGTGAGCTGTGTTCAAATAATGTGCATTGATATTACTGAGGAGGAGTGAATGTAGCGATCTACATAACTGATGAGGAGTGGCATCAGGACAGTGGTAAGCATTGGTAGACTGGGGACAGAGAGCCAGCACAACGTCCTCCCGCGGCTAAGCTTCCTTAAATTGATAGCATAGAAACTGAGAATGATTTCTAGCTGTTTTGAGTACGCTTCGGAGTGGTTTACACTGACATTTGTTGAGACTTGAGGTGTCTGAGAGAATGACAGAGTTGGAGGATAAAACTGATAACTGCACATGTTATACTTCAAAAGTCTGTAAGGTGCTGATTTGGACATGTAAGATAGACAGCTGGCTGGGGCAGTATGAAGCAAAGTAAGTGAGGATTAGAAATATGAATTTTGGCATTAATCATCAAATACAATGCTTGGCAAAGGCTTGGATGGGTAAGATAACTCAAGACAAAAAAGGACAAAAGAAAAGAAACTAGATAAGTAGCTTGGAGTGAACCTGGAGTGGTCAGCTATTTTGAAATCAAGCAGAGGACAGGAAGTCATCAAAGTACAATGACCGAACTAGGAAGAGTCAAATGAGAAGAGTATGATGTTGTGAAGCCAGGAGAAGCTGTCACCTGAATAATGAAGTTGCAAATCCTGTCACTCACCCCTCTAAAAGGACATTTGAATGGTTACATAAGCACTTCAGAGAAAGGATGATACTGATGAAAAGATGCCAAGTTGCTAGCTATATTGTAACCAATGAACATATAAGCTGCAGGATTATTTGGTTCATCACAGATCATGGCTGAATTAATTTTGGAAGCTTACTCTGGTAACCCTCATTCCTTAGAATGGTAATGAAAAACCACCAATACTTTACAGCATACTCTAGTCATTATGTAATAACTCTAGCCATTACACAAAGCTGTAAGTACTGTTTATCCTCAGCACTATAGAGGAAACATGCCGCAAGCTCTTATCGAGAAATGTGTAGATAAAGAAGCATGTATATCATAGATTAGATTTGTTATGTCTTCTAAATGCTTTGGTGACTAAATTTCTCATGATTCTTTGGTATTCCTATGTGGTTTATTTCATGTATTTGAGAAGGTATAAATAGGCTCTACTAGAATGTTTGGGGAAAAGAAATTAAAGAAACAAGGTCTAGAAAGAGGATGGGAGTTTGGAGAGCTCTTTATGTGGTTAAGAGCACTTGTTGCTCTTGCAGAGGAGCCAGATTCCAACACTCATATGGCACTTACAAGTTTAACTCAAGATCTAGGATATCCAACTCTCTCCTCTGGCCTTCCTGAACAACAAGTACATACATAGAGAAGACACATATGCATATAAATACTCACCCATGTAAAAAATAAAAGTTTAAAAAATTGAAGAAACTGCTGTCACCAGAAACAAACCCAAGGATCATGAAAATACCACACAGGAAAGCAGAGTCAAGGAAAACTGTTCCTTAAGAAGTCATATTAAGCATTCTAATAATATCTCTTCCTACCCAGAAGGGAGAAAAATAAGTGTCAAGCCAGCAAGATGATTTAACAGGTGATGTTTCTTACCATCAAACCTGATGACCTGAGTTCAGTTCCCTGGACCCACATTGTAGGAGAGGGTCAACCCTTGCAAGTTTTCCTATGGCCACCACATGGGCATGGCATGCTTGTACATACACATACAAAATGTTAATTAAATAAACAAATACTTAAAAGAAGAAATTTTCTTTGTGGTGGGGATGACTTAAGGGAAAGAATGGCAGCAATTTCATAGCAGAGGCTTGAAAGACAGTGAAGTCAGTAAGAGATTATTCATGATCTCAGATATAAAGAAGGAATATTTAGCCAGTAAAACTACAACATAACTATTCAGTTGACTTTAAGTAAATGAAATATATTTTAGCATAAATGCATATTAACTATCACATGAGACACACCTACCCCAAAATGACAAAGAACAATTTTTTGAGTAATTATTTCCTAGATTTTGTGGGGGACATACTTACACTCCAAATTCATATTTTCTACTTTGAAGAAATTAAACTTTAATTTTGCGCTGTGCTTTATCTGACAACTTTATAAATATACCTTGTCTCCTGTATCTGCACATTTTCGTAGTGTCTTTTCCCATTGCCTTGGCCAATGAAGTGTAAGAAAGAACACAGGCAGGAACTTGACAAGAGCTTGTGCACCAGTAAGCTGCTGAGTCTACATGAAGATCCTTGGTTTAGTCTCTCTGAGCATCAATGACATTATGGAAAGTGAACTGGATCCTTGAGAAGTCGTGGTGAGCCCTGTAAAGCCACCTTAAAACAGCCAGTGCATGGAAATGTAAAATAGAAAGTAAGATACTGTTGTTTTAAGCCAATGGTTCTTGATCTCTGAGTAGCAACACCTTAAAACAATTGAAACATCAGATTTGACTCATAGTAATAGCAATGCTACAGTTATGAAGTAGCAGCAAAAGTAATGCTATGGTAGGAGGTCACAACAACGTGAGGAACTGTATTAAAAGCTTGCAACATTAGGAAGGTTGAGAACCACACGTTCAAGCCATCTCTACTGCCACCATTTAGGCTGAGGCTCTTACACTTCTCACAGAGTCTCTTACATGGCTTACTGCAGTATCCCATATGATCGTCCTGATGCTCTTGTTTGTCTTCAGATGGCAGCCTAAATGATCTTTCACTAGCATGTATCGTCTTTGTGCTTAAAAAAATACCAACCAAGTTTTAAGAGTATTTTTTTGTGTAGCAATTGATGCATGCATGCTATAATATATCTCACCTGTTATTCATTTAACAATGAGTTCTGTAGCACCTACTATGTGCAGGCCCTGAAATAATAGCTGAGGTATAATCTCCAGAGCTCTGTAATCCACCTACATTTGAATAATTAAGGCCAGTTGCTAAAAATCCATATTCAGAGAGCATCCTGCTTCCCTGTGGAAACCTTAGGGGAGTCACAAAACTAACCAGTTTGGAACCCTGCCCAACAACCCTACCTAGCTGGATCTGCCTGCCATGCCAACTTGTATGCTTGGGACAGGCTACATTAGGCCTGGTGACAAGTAGTCTTCTGAGCCCCATTGTCGAGATCTGGTCTTGCTCCTTGTTTCAGGGGAGCCTTGCAAGACCAAGAAAGCACCCTGCCTCCCGTGGAAAACCTTTTGAGGCCCCAAAACTAATCAGCTTAAAACCCTGTCCAACCAGATCCTAGTCAGATCTGTCTGCCATCCCAGCTGGGACTGACTGGGACACAGTCTGAAGAATAGGGTCCACCCATGACACAGCCTGCAAGAGTGTGGTCTACCTGAGGCACAGTCAGCAGAGTAGGATACCCTGGCCTCTACTGTCTGACTCATGGTTCCCACCTTCCTGAGAAGTCCCACTGCCATCAGAATCATCCAACCAAACACAGAGAAAAACAGATGCCTAAAGGATAGTTTAAGAACACAATCAACTTACTTACAGCTAACCATTAGTCTGAGGTCAGGAACCACTATGGAAGCGTTAGGGAAAGGATAGAAGGAGCTGAAAGGGATGACAACAGTATCAACTAACCTGGACCCCTCAGATCTCCCAGAGACTGTCACCAACCAAAGAGTGTGCATGGGCTGGCCCATAGCCCCAGGCACATATGTAGCCGAGGATTGCCTTGTCTGGCCTCGGTGGGAGAGAATGTGCCTAGTCCCGAAGCAACTTGATGTGCAGGCTGTGGGATTGGCACAGAGGGGTGTGTGTGGTTGAAACCCAGAGGAGAGCTTTGCTTCTAAGGGGAATAGGAGGAAGACTTACATGAGAGGGTACTGGGAAGAGAGGAAGGGCTGATATTGGTTTGTAAAGTGAATAAATAAATAAATTTAATTTAAAGAATCCATATTTTATTCATGAACCAGTCAAATAGAGTGAGACCCTTTAGCTATAAGGTTAGTTAATTTGCATTTTAAGCAAATCTTTTAGGTATGTTTTATTCTTTCTAGGATTTGAGGATTACTATATAAAATAGGGTAACCCCAGAGACACTGCTGAACCTACATACTATGCAAGCTAGGAAAGGAGATTGAGTTTGCTTGAAAACTGATAGAGTGACTGCACACTGACTCAAAGTAGAAGCAGGGAAGCTGACTTTCAGGGTCTGGGTCTCAGCTCATAATAGCCACCATGTATTGAATATTTACTACTCATAAGGAAATAAAGTAGAATATAAACATGCACACTTAAAAATCTTCAGCATTTTCAACAAATGGTGCTGGTCCAACTGGAGGTCAACATGTAGAAGAATGCAAATTGATCCTACTTATCTCCTTGTACAAAGCTCAATTCAAGTGGATCAAGGACCTCCACATAAAACAAGCTACACTGAAACTAATTGAAGAGAAATAGGGAAAAGCCTTGATCACATGGGCACAGGGGAAAAGTTCTGAACAGAACACAATGGTATCTCTAAGATCAAGAATTGACAAAGGGATCTCATAAAATGCAAAGCTTCTGTAAAGCAAAGGAACGTCAAGGACAAAGGGGAACACAGATGGAAAAGATCTTCCCAACCTTGCATTGATAGAGGGCTAATATCCAAGGTATACAAAGAACTGAAGAAACTAGATTCCAGACATCAAATAACCCTATTAAAAAATGGGGTAGAGGAGTTGAAACAAAGAACTCTCAACTGAGGAAACCGAATGGTTGAGAAACATCTAAAGAAGTGTTCAGCATCCCTAGTCATCAGGGAAATGCAAATGAAAACAACACTGAGATTCCACCTCACACAGTCAGATGGCTAAGATCCAAAACACAGGTGACAGCAGATGTTGGCGAGGATGTGGAGAAGAGGAACACTCCTCCATTGTTGGTGGGATTAAAGCTGGTACAACCACTATGGAAAGCAGTCTGGCGATACTCAGAAAATTGAACATAGTGTTACCTGAGGACCCAACTATACCCTCCTGGGTATATACCAGAAGATATTTCAACATACAACAGGGCCACATGCTCCACTTGTTCATATGCGCCTTTATTTATAATAGCCAGAGCTGGAAAGAACCCAGATGTCCTTCAACAGAAAAATGGATACAGAAAATGTGGTACATTTACACAATGGAGTACTACTAGCTATCAAAAACAATGAGTTCATGAAATTCTTAGACAAATGGATGGAGCTAGAAATATCATCCTGAGTGTGACCCAATCACAAAGAACACACATGGTATGCACTCACTGATAAGCGGATATTAGCCCAAAGCACACAATACCTAAGACGCAATTCATTGAAACTCAAGAAGAAGGAGGAAGACCAAAGTGGGGTGCTTTTGTCCTTTTTAGATGAGTATCAAAAGATTCAACCAGAACTCCCAGGGTCTAACCTCCAGCCTGAGAACAAGTAAAAAGGAAACACCCGTGATGTCTGCTGGTAGAAGCTCTAATCCTGATGCTGGCCTCCAGACTTATACTACTCAGACCTTTGATGGGCCATTGACAAGGACACCAAACAGCTAGAGATTGACATCACTAATCTGAAGAAATCCCTCGTTTCGATGTCTGAATTGATCTCCAAAAATTGCAAAGGACTTTATTGGACTTGATTTATTCTTCTACAATAGAAAAGACTGTGTACAGCTCTTGACTGTGTACAGCCCTTAAAGAAGAATGTTGCCCTTACATAGACAAGACAGAGATGGTTAAAGAGAACATGAAAAAGTGGCAGCTGGACTCAAAACATCAACAGATGCCTTGGGCATCTTGGCACCCTCTTTCTTGCATTGCATATCTAATATGGTCCTGGACTCCACCTTCCTCTTGGTTCCAGAGCTGCTCCTAAGATTAACAGACTTGTTTCAAGTTACATACTTCAAAAATTGTGTTAACTTGTACTAACTCCAATTTCACAAGGCCCAAGGACAGTTGACCACTGGATGAAATGACACCCTGTTCTTCATGACATGGAACACTTTGTCTCACTTTTTCATGTTCCCAAAGCAAGAACTCCTGCTTCAGCCAGTACTTATTAGATATTTGCCTCATATACTCTGTAATAAATATTTGCTGCAGAACTAATAAAAAAATGCTTCAAAAAAAATCTTCACGGTGAACCTTCAATGTAATCATAATAATCACAGTTTTTAATGGAGAAAGAGGTTTACAGAGGCTGTTGTTTGCCCAGTGACACATACCTAGGAGTTTGCACAGTGAGGGTGTGTCATCCATCTGACTGACTGCAGTGATGGTATTTTTCATTGCCTCGTGGAGGCAGCTTGCCCTTCTAGGTTATCTCTGAGGTGGCATAGAACACACAGGTCATTTCGGTGGCTGAGGTCAGATCCTTACCAAACCTATTTCAGATAATGGCTGCACTGGTTGGTGTGCTGTGGGGTCTGGTAGTAGAAGAAAATGTCAATCATCTAGAAGTGACTACTAGGCAATCAATCCAGGAAAAAACAATTATAAGCCATCTGCCTGTCACCTTCAACAACTTCAATTCCAAAGATCCTGCTTAGGGGCTGGAGAATGGCACAGCTGGCAAATGGTTTTCAGAGGATCACTAGAACTCACATTTTAAAAAGCTCAGTGTTCTACTTTTAACTCAACATTGTGGAGACAGACAGGCACATTTATGGGGATCACTGGGAAGCCAACCTAGTTGAATTAGTAGGCAGTGGGAGACCAATCTCTTAAAAAAAAAAAAAGTATTAACTCAAAAAGACACCTACCTTAGGTTGACCTCTGGCCTCCACATCCAAACACAACAAAGGCATGTGCACATGTGTATGTGCTCCTGTGGGTGCGTGCATGTGAACACACACACAGACTCCCTGTTTATTTCTTGTAAGAGGAATATAATGAAAGAAAAACAAAATGGATGGAGGAAAGTAAGCCAGTGCATAGTTGAATGACTAAAGGAGGAACAGAAAGAATTAAGGAATGAATGATGGAGAGGCAGATGAGGAACCCTGATCACATCACTGCCAGTTCCTAAGTCAAATTAGAAGAAAGATGACCTACTTTTAATGATGAGGATGATGGTGAAAGTGAGCCTCTAACTGAGCAAGCACTGACTTCAGCAATCAGTAAGGCCAGAAAGACCTCACTTGCCAATGATGGTTCAGGAATATTAGGAAAGGTGAGAGGTTAAGAGAGATTACCATGTAGGAGGAAGATGGCAGAAACCCTAGAGCAGTGACAGCAAGCCAAAATCAGTCTCTATGATGGGAGAACATGAAACAGCTTGCCCAAAGTGGTGGAGAAACCACTAATGGACAACAAAATGAACAGGGAGAGTGAAGGTCAATGAAGCAATGAAGGTCAGTGATAGCAATAAAATGCCTGGGTAAGGAAGGGCTGAGATCATTAGATTCAGAGGCAGCATAGGCTAATGTGACAGTCAAAGATATCAACCCATGCTGAGAGCCCTTCACTCTGTACTAAATTAAGTCAGTTCAGATCATTTAATTAACTGTAGTCTGAAGTTTTCTCACTTTCAAGAGGAAAGAAACTTGCATTTCATTTGATTTCTGAGAAAATGAGACTTCATATGAGCATTTTAAAACTTGTTTTAAAAATACAAGAGGTTGCCATTGGCAACCGAGAAAATCCAGAAGGACAGAGAAGAGTGAACATTATTTTTATTTTTATTCTCTGTGTTTGTGTATGTGTTCATGTTTATATGTGTGCTCATATGTGTGAGCATGTACATGTATATGTGTGGAGGTCAGAGGTCAGCATCAGATGTCTTCTTTAGTCACCCTCTGCCTCAAGTTTTAAGATGGGGTCTTTCTTAACCTGAAGAGCACAGATTTAATTAGACTATGTAGTCAGCAAGTCCTAAGCATCTTCCCAAGTGCTGAGACTATACTCACCATAATGCTAATCTTTTTCACAGGAGTTTGAGAGTTTTGAACTTAGGTCCACATGGTTGTGCAGAAAGCGTTTGCTAACTGAGCCCTTTCCCAGTCAAATAATCCACATTTTTTTGTACAACATACCGGACCATTTAGGCACACTACACCATGCAATAGGAATAAGCATGCCTCCATGATAAGGAAACATGTCACCAGATAAGGAAACAGGCAGAAAATCTCTGAAGTTTGGTGGGTGTTTGTGCTTGTCTCCAAAATTCCTATTCCAATGCTTGAGTTCCCTTTTCAGAGCATAATCCAGAGATTTTTGTCTTTTTAAATATTTACCATCCTAAAGCACTTTCTCCATTGTCACAAGCTACTCTATTAATTGAATCTAATAAATAAAATCCAATTAACAGAAATCCAATCTAGGACCCAACTTTCCAGCACTGTTTACTACTCCCTTCTCAAAATGGTAAAAGAGAGGATTGGAAGGAAAGTTGAGTCCAAGGATGATCCTAACTGGAGTTGTTTTTCAGTGGTAACCAGAGCATATTACATGTTGCCACTGATAAGGTCTCAAGAATCCTGTGCTTGATTTTAAGTTCTAATTGAACCTTTGACTTCCCTAGCACTGCCCCCAGCTTGCCTGACTTCCTTTTCTCAGGCATAATAACTAACATCCACCGTATTGCTCATGTCAGGGCTCAAGGTATGTGTTTTCCACTTCCCTTACCCCTTCTTGCTTCCCATTCAACCCTGAATCCTCAAGCCATTCATTGTCTCTATCCTTAATGTCAATGCCCCACAATTACTTGCCTTGCTGCCTGTATTTTCTGCCTGGTCCCCATTTTCATTGTTACCCACTTCTGATGCACAGCAACACAGTGGTCTACACTATCTTCCTAAATAAAGTAAGTCATGCCACATTAGAATTCTCTAAAAGTCAGGTGTTATGTTGTCCTTAGGGTAATGTCTGAGTTCTGATAAAAGTACTGTGGTTAAGTGAGACAGTGACATTGATGGAAACTAGTCTGTTGGTAAAGGGGGCAACTCTATGCCTTCTCTACAGCTTTTCTCTATGTCAATTATTTATAAAAGTTTTTTCAAGTGTATTTTACATACTTCTCTTTGAACTGTATCAATATCCCACTCCTTACCACAATCTTGTTGCATATCTGTTGTTTCTCTTACTTGCCAAAGTCTACTCACTAAGTCTTGTTCACAAAGTGTACACACACATACACATACACACATACTCACACTCCCCAAAGTCACTGAGCTTTGAAATAATTCTCATCTCTGTTGTCTTTTGAGGTATCACTCTTTCATCTTGGTAACTTCTACTTTTGAGTTTCATTGTTTTCCTTTGAACTCTGGATCTCAGCTTAAAATTCTCCTGCCCAGGATGGCTTTCCCTGCCCACCTCATATAAAGCAAGTTCCTCTCTGCTGTATGGCTGCTTCCTCCAAACTGCAACATTTAATTAAGTCTCAGGAAGTAAAGAAAGCTTAGGAACCTCAGGAAGTTTCAGAAATTTAGAAGATTCACTAAGTCCTTCCCCAGTGCTATACAATCAGTAATAGTACTAAGGAGGGGACTTTCCAATCATCAGCTGCCTGTAAGAAATGCAGAAAAGTTCAAGGACAGTCTTGAATTGTCCCTCTGTTCTCACAAGCCATTACCCATGCTGTGCCAGGCTCCTGATGATGCAGCTGCTCTTGAGTCACTGTAGTCCTGTAAATAATCTCTGACCCATACTTCTAAAGTAACTCCAACAAACCCACTGGCTGTCCAAAGTAGACATGGATGAAATTGCTTAATTGTTCTATCATTGGAGCTTTGTTCACATTCCTTCAGGAAAAAAATCACACAACTCTCCCTCTTCCTGTGGACAATCTATAACTATTTCAGGTGCTCATCTTATTCCTGTCTCATACACCCAACTGTCTTTTCATGAGAGAAGAGATCTGACCTTCCTGTCTCCTCATCATCTCTCCCCATGGGTTATCTTCTCCCCTCTGCATCTCGTTGCAATACAGATCCCAGACAAGTATGTGGCATATTTGGCATTCTGTCTCTGACACCAGGATTCCATCTAAGAAACTTAGCTTTTGGGGACTTGTTTTCAACAGAACTTCATGGAAATAAGTTGTATATTTTCTATTTCCAGCCTAAATGTTATTAAAATTGACTTTATTAGCAAAGATAATTTTTAAAATGAATAATCCCCCCCTTTGCACACTGTCAGCTTCTGACCCCATGTTAAGTTTTCCCTAACCTAACACAACGTTTTAAAAGAACATAGAAAACACAATGTTGGGAAGGAAAGAAACAGCTACCTTTGAATCTTCCATCCTGAATTAAGATAATTGTGTCTCAGGAGACATCTTTTGTAATCTCATTGAAAATGATGAATAGTCACCATGCTCAGTTCAATGTCTTGGCATTTGGATGTCTTATCTTCTACCATATATGAGTTCAGTAGGTTAGGAAAATACTGAAATTTGATGATTCAACACATCAACTGTAGAAAGAAGATAGATTTCAAGACAAAGCACATATGTTTTATTTAGTGAATAAAATATCATGGTGCAAATAGCTGTCACTTCCACTACACTTTACAGAACACCAGCACTGAGGGAGCATCTGCTTTATTGATTTTTCTTGTTGTATTGTTTAGGGATGTCACCCAAATGCTGAGGATTTGCAACTGCTCCATAAATATTCACCTGTTCATGAATCCTCTAACAGAGGTATGTCTATGTCTCTGTTTTATAGATGTGAATCCAAAGTCTTATATAAACTAAGGAACTTTTGTATCATGCCAAAACAGAAAGAAGAGAATCCAGACTGATGCATGCCTACTCTTCACCTGCTTTCCAGCTGTAATCAAGAAACATCCATTCCAATTCCAAAGCTCATTTTAGAACCAGGTCCACAATGTTCTCTAATCCTGAAGCACAAAAACTTAACATGTCTTCAAATCTAACGGCTGTCATCCTACACTTAATACTTGCAATTGACTTTCCAAATGATTGGATCAGTACGCTGTCCAGATCAGAGAACAACCTCATAAAGAGACCTTCCTTCAAAATGGCATCTGCTCTTTAAATTTGAAAGTCATATGATACTGTATTTCTTACAATAGTTCAGGATTGCTGAGTTTCTAGTTATTTTTTTCACTTGGTAGATGTACAGGGAATAAACATGACTTAGAAAGTCCAAGTCAGTTTTGCAGAGGAATCCAAGGGTAAAAACATTGTTTGGTTGGCCTTCTCACCAGGCTGCTGTTCAGGACTCAGAAGAGTCCCTCCAAGAGCTATGTCAGCTTTGGAGTCGTCCAGCCTTCCCATGAACAACATGAAGGTGGAGAGTGAGGAAACTCCAGACAAAAAGGTAAGAGACTGTCTGAAGCATCCCATGGAAATAAACACAATGATAAAAAGCACTCTTTATTTCACACAACTGTCATGTAATCTTTAATATAAACAATGCCCTGGGATTATAGGACAAGGCATACTCTATACCAAATACCTTACATGGATTCTCTGAATTTTCACATCAAACCATTGTATGAATAGTATAACTATATGCAATTTTCAATGAACAATATGAATTTCAGAGAGTTTTAAGTATCTCGCCTAAGCCACATAACTACTAAATGGAAGAATAATCTCATTAACAGTCACAAAAGTTATAAAACTGTGAAGAAGCGCTATACTCCTATGAACCTCTTTAGGGGACATTTGATTTTTTTCTGAATTGCTTACTTGATATGTATTTATGCAATGCACAAATCCCTACCCTGATTTGATCCTCATTATCCTTATAGTGATCCTTATCCTTGTAGTGTAGTGGTTGGACTGTGTTAGCCAATTTGGTGAACGAAACTGAGTGTGGATAGTTAGCATTTGGAAATAATGAGACTAAGCAGAAGACACATGGAGGGCCATTGGAAGTAATACTTGATCTGGAATTCTAAAGTTAAGGAAGAATTTTCTGAATGAAGGGGTGTATAGAAACTGTGGGTCCAACAAAAGTGTCTTCTAGATATGGAACCAATGAATGTAGTCATTAGCACATTTGTTACTCTGAAGTTAGGAAGGCTGAGCATTACAGCTGGATAGTTCTCAAATTAATTAGTTTAGTTAATGAGTTGTCTTGCTTCACTCATCTGGACAAAGTGGAGCTATTCAGAGGTATTGAAAGACTGAATTAGATGATCCTTGTAGTTCTTGGCCAATGTAAGTTTTCAATGTTAGTGAGTGTGCTGTTTACCACAATAGACCAAACAATAGGACTCCGGAGGTATTACCTGCCTTGGTGGCCTGTAGTCTCCTACATGAGCTGAGAAGAATAGACCACCTGCTGAGCTTGCCTTGAGACTTCTCTGGCCTGCAATTAAGAATGGATTCCCCTCACCCACACCCGGCTGAAGCAAGAAGGAACTCTGGGGGTGGGGGTGGGCTTTCTCCCTTTTATTTGAAAGCCAAACATTAAACTTCCGAACCTCCATCGACCTTTGTCCTGGCTTCATCTCTTTCCACACTTCTGTCCCTTCTTCCATTCCCAGCACTTTTTCAGGTGAACCCAGTTGACTGTGGCCACTGGCTGCAACAAGTGAGCTGCCCTCATCATTACTTCTATTATTGTTATTAAATCTTGAGAAAAAGACATGCTCAGGGAAAGTAAATGAATTGGTGTGGATGTTCATTTAGCCATTCTGCAAACATTTATTGACAACACAGGTAGAAAGACACGCTCTACCTTGATAAGAAGAGGTGAGAGTGGAGCAAAGACAGTGTGAAGAAATAAAAAACCTAGGTAAGGGAAACAGATCATGAAGAATCAGCTCAGCTAAGAAAAAATTTACTGTCATCATGAAACTGCAGAGAAGTCTGGGTGGATTTTTTTTTAAAGCAAGAAAATTTCATGATCACAATTCCAAGGTGGGTAAACAGAAGGACAAAGATAGGAAGAAGTAGTTGATAATAGAAAGAAAATCATAACCTGTCCTGAAACAGAGTTGGAAGCTCTACACGGAGTCATAGATAACAGACAGAAGTAGGCATAAAAGATACTAATGTGGTTAAAAACTACAATATAGAATTTAGAAACTGGTTGAATATAGAAGGATAGAAAAATGAAGGAATTCAGGAAGTAAATGGAAGAGTGGACAGATAGATGGATAAATGTTTGAATTTGAGTGAATGAACTAATGGGTGGGTAGATGGCTTAATGGAACTAATGGATAGCTAGGTACATGAATACACAGATGCATAGAGACAATAATGGTGAGAACAACTTAAATATAAAGCTCTTGTAGACATATGTAATTTATGCTTTTTCCTCAGATTCCATAATTAGTCCTATATCAATTCATCAATATTCTTTCAAGATAATGATTACAATTACAATTTCATATTCAAAACTATTGGTAATATTATTTTAAAACACCTTTTATATCATAAACATGTTTATATTATTGTATTTCTAGCTTCTGGAAACCCTGTGGGCTTTGTGGAAATAGAAGGCAGTGATTACCTCAACCTCTACATCTTCTGAACTTATGGGTCAGTGGATCTTCTCTGCTACTGTTTTTGGTTTGGGTTTTGTTTAGATCTTTAAAATAAGATAATTGAGGTAGACACTCTGAGATTTTCTGACTAGCTCTCTTATTTTTTCTGTGAAATTCAATGTCTCCATAATATTACTGAAGACATAAGAAGGTATGTTTTATTAAATTTATTTATAGTAAGGAATCTGTTGGCCAGTAACCAAAATGTATTATTTAATTGGATAACTACCCCTCTAAACTCAATGTCTGATTTAAATTACTTGGTTACCTAGATTTGAACCTAATCCTGCCATTTATAGCTGTGGAGCTATCTACCCACAGCATAGTCTTATTCTGTAATTTTATTATTTGATGATGAACAGGAAAGCTATTGTGTTGAGCTTCAGTTTATTAATACTCTCTTAAACTGCTTTTCTATTCCTATAGCTAGAAAAATGTGGAGCAAAATAAAAAGATTGTCTTCTCTTTTCTAACACTAACTCTCCACTTAGAAACTTTGGATCTGGTAAATATTCGAGACTTAGCAGACAATCTTCCTCTCAACTGCATGTCACCTATGCAACTCAGACTGCAGTTAGATTTGTAACCTGCCATAACCTGCATGCCAATTGTCATCATTTATTTTACAAGCAGTTTAATTACAGCTTGCTTGAGTCACTATGACAACCTCCAATCACAACAGGTGGCAAAACTTTAATCTTTTCTAAACTAATTATAATATCTTATTTCTGACATATTATAACACCTAAAAGTCTGCAATAAACATCCATCTTAAACAAGTCTTCCTGCAGAGCAAAACACAAAAGTATTTTATCAGCTATTGCTCCATCACTTTCTGAGTTTACTAGAATAGGCACAAGTGTACAAATAGATAAATTATAGGATGATGATTTATTGAAAAATAAATTCTCCTGTGCTACATTTTTCCATTAACCAGGTCAGGCTGAGAACTGCAGAAAATTATGTGCATGGCCTTTAACACCTGTGGTGGAATTCTGCTCTTAACAAATTAAGAGCTGCAGAATTATAATGTCAAATGGACACAGCAATCAATATATTTCTACAAGAATGTGGCATCAACCATGCAAATAAAAGTCCTTTCTAGTGTGTTTCCTAACAATTTCCAATTTATGTGGCAATATAGTAGCCAAAATATTACATCAATATAGCATGAAGCAGGTATCAAAGTGATGCAGTGAAGAAAGAAGCATCTAGAAACACTTTCTCCTCATCTGCTATAGCAGACTATAGAAGAAAGACAAATTTTCTATACAATCACAACCTGGGCTGCAGCATTTACCCTTTGGATTCTGGAAGCTAAAGATAGACTCAGTAGTCTTTCCATCAGCAGAGAGGATGAGCCAGCTTAAACACCAGTTTGGCTATGGAAAATCCTGAATATTGGAAATAATATTTATCCCAATGTGTAGCAACTATAAATCAAAATGTGTTTTGAGGGGGGCAGAGTGGGCTTCTTTCTTTAAAAAGTCCCACATGCATACTTCCTTCACAAAGCAATATTCTGCTTCATGCCTTGAGGAACCCTGAGGTTCATTTGAATAGTTAATTATTTTGGAGTTAGGAGGATAGAAGAAGCTTGGATAATGGAAGATTTTCATTGATTAGACTTTGATTCTGTCAGTGACTCTGTCGTTTCTGAGTCTGCAACAGATATTTTCTGAGTTCCTTCTCTGCAACAAACATCTCCTCAGCCTCATGCTTGCCTCCCACTCTGGCTTTATGAGAAACCCCAAAACAAATCTACTTGAAACTAATGCTGGAGAATATGCTGCTGCACATTTTATATTGCAGGAGGGACATGGGAGGGGAAAATGTGGTCATTAACAGTTCCTGGTTTAAGAGTTCTAAGGACGTGACAAAATTATTTAACATTTCAGAGACTTATTTTCCTCTCTCTTTTTTTTTAAAGATTTATTTAATTATTTTATTCATATGAATACACGTAGTTGTCTTCAAATACACCAGAAAAGGGCATTGGATCCCATTACAGATGGTTGTGAGCCACCATGTGGTTGCTGGGAATTGAACTCAGGACCTCTGGAAGGGCAGCCATTTCCTAGCCCCTTATTTTCCTCTCTTACAGAACAGAAATCAGAGAACTGGTCCAGACTGGCAAACAAATTCTCCCATGAAATTATGCCTGCTAAGGAATAACATAGTACCAAGTGTATGTTAAACACAGAATCAATACAAGGACCTATCACAAGTAAAGGGCAAAGCAGAGAAACAGAAAAAAGAAATAGTTATGTAACCAAATAGAGTTAGGGCTGTAGTTCAGTGGCAAAGGATCTGCCTAGTGTGTACAAGTTCTTAGGTACCATCACCAGAAAGAGAGAGAGAGGCAGGAAATGAGCAGGAAGGGGGGATAAAAGAAGGAATAAAAGAAAAGAGAAGAGTCAGGCTGGCTTAGGAGGTCAAAGTGCTTTCTCTAATTTGATCTCTGGAATCCCTATGGAGGAAGGAGAGAAATGATACATGCAGCTATCATGTGCACACTGTGGCATGCATCATCCTCATCCCCATACACAATAAGTAAATGTAAAAAAAAAAAAAAAAAAACCTAAAGCAAAGAAAAGAAATTGGGCCAAGAAAATGGTGATTGGTATGAAACCTCAAGATTAACATAAAAATGAAGCCAGTTGTCAAAGACTGAAAACCTGTCCCCACTTGTGCTTCATGCAATAAACGAAGCATTTTCTAGCAAGTTTCTTTAGTATATAAATATGGGAAAGATGAATGTTGTGCAAATAAGTCATAAAAGATCAGGGCTGTCTGTACTTGTGTCTTTGGAGCTGTTTTCTATTAGCTTATATGTTCACTCCTGTTCTTTTCCTTTCTTAATAAACTGTTTCTATTTCTATCTCTAACCATATGTCCCCTGATCCAGTGTTTGTCTTAGGTCAAAAAAAAAAAAAAAAAAGCCTAGAAACTTCAACAAGTGCCCTCTGTACTCAATCCATGTCAAAAATAGTGGCGAGAAAAGGAGAGAAGAGAACACAAAGGGAGGAGATGGGAGGCAGAAGAAGGGAGAAGAAGGAAGGGAAGGAGAGACATGCCCCCAGCTCTTGGGCCCACTATATGTAACACACCTGGTGGTACAGACATTCTATCAAGTACAGACACACATACACACACACACACATGCATGTGTGCACACACACACACAAATAGATGGGAACATAATATATATATATATATATATATATATATATATATATATATACATCACATGCACATAGAAAGAGAAAAAATAAATAGAAGAAAAGAAACCTTTGATAATTTTTGAAGCAATAATGTTGACATGGGGAGAGTTATAATGTGAAGAATGTTCAATTTGGGATTTGTTTTGTTCTGTGCTTCTTCTCTATTGTTATTTAAAGAAATATGATGACTGCTTTCATATAAACTTATTGTTAAACTTTGGTGCACAGCTTAGAACAGACCACACCAGACTAAACGTTCGGGGGGGGCAGGAGGGAGGGTTATTTAGGGTGGAGGACAAAGGTGGAGCAAGAAACAGGAGGAGATGGTGGAGAGAAGACAGCAAGGTCAGGGAGTTCTGCCTATTTATATGGGCAGTGATGTAGCCCTTTCCCAGGTAAAGGTGAGGTAGTCAGGTGGATTCTGGGAGTGTATGGCGGTTGCCTTGGCAATGATGTAGGGTCGCCTGGATGTGACGTCACTGGGTTCGGGCCTGATATCTCCCTTTTTCTTATTGTAAAGAGAAGAAAAAAGGAAGGCAAAGCCAATGATGAAAGGGGAGTCAGGGCGCCTTGTCACTTAAACTACTTCCTGCTGTATAGGGGCATAGTCCATTGTGGGCAGCACCTGGCTTCCACTCAGTAGATGTGTGTATCAGGTTCCTCTGTGGACAGCAGTTGGTAATCCTGTAACAGGAACTGATTACTAAATTGGTTAGAAATAACACCAGGAGGATGACTAAAAAGGGTGTTACAAGGGAGTATCTACTTTTATATGTTTAAAAAAAAAAATCTGAGAACTGGAGGTCTCACATTCCCCAAAAATGGCATTCTTCTAGGAAGAACTGGCAAAGACCATCTTCTTTAGCTGTCAGAACATCTGCACCCATCAATTCTGAAGCTCTACAGCTGGAATCCCACAGGTCTTGTATGTAGAAATGAGTGTCTTGCAGTGTTGGTACAAGTGGTTGGTCCGAGATCCTAGCATATGTATCTGACAAGACCAATATGGGAAGCCCCCATAATCATCTAGCCAGTTTCTACAATAATATTCTATATGGACAAAGAGAAAGCAAGTATAGGGAACATAATATTTAGATGGGATAACAGATATAGGAATGATGGCAATTTGGATTGGTTCTGGGCATCCGGGAATGGAGCAGTTTCCTGACCCTGTTTGGAAAGACTGTTTGTTACCTGTGGGTGTCTTTTGAATGTTGAACCTCCAGATGTAAGGGCTGACCTGGATAGAAACAAACAGCAGGGGGAGGACGACAAACCTATGTCTAGTCCAGTGAGGTCCAGCTCGGATGCCGGAGTGGAGTCTCATTTTCTGGGATTGAGGACAAGGTGGGTGATCTCAACGTCCTCTGGAGCTTAATAGAGCACAGTCCTGTTAGCGGCGATGTGTATGAAGAAGAGTCGATTTTAGGTGGAGGGATGAAAGGCTTGAGGTGAGACAAGTGGACCCAATGAGGGAGTCCTTCAACTTTAGCAGCTGTAAGGGTCACAAGAATTACCTTAAAAGGGCCCTGCCATTTGAGAGAGAGAGGTGAGGGCCAATGATCTGGAGAGGAGAGAAGGACTTGGTCTCTAATGTTGACAGGCAGTGGACAGGAGACAGTGTGTGGTCGAGGTAGATGGTGGTCAGCAAAGTTCCACAAGAGAGAACGGAAGTGGCAAAGTAATGGGGTGAGCAGATGGTCTGGGAGGGGAAAGCATTTAGGTGAAAGACCAGGAGTTTGAGCTGGATGTCCATACATGAGTTCAAAGGGTGAGATGAAGAGAGGCCGCTTGGGAAGAGCTCATAGCCTGAAAAGAGCCAGGGGTAGGAGTTTTACCCAGTCAAGGTGAAGTTCCTTTGACAGCTTGACAAGAGTGGTTTTTAAAGAGCAGTTAGTTCTCTTTACCTTACCCGAAGATTGAGGGTGGTAGGGAATATGAAAATGCCAGGGCATGTCCAGGGCCTTAGATAGAATCTGAGAAAATTGGAAAGTAAATTCAGTACCATTGTCTGACTGAAGGGAGGCTGAGACACCAAATCAGGGGATGATCTCTCTGAGGAGGAGATGAGAGACTGTCTGAGCCCTTTTGTTAGTTGTGGGCAAAGTCTCTGCCTAGCCTGAGAAGGTGTCCACCAAGACCAGGAGGTACTTGATATGTTTGACAGTGGGCATGTGGGTAAAGTCAAGTTGACAGTCAGTTCCAGGGAGGGAACATCTAGGCTGATGGGTAGGAAAAGGGGTGCTATGATACCTTGAGTTGGGATCTGACATCTGACAGATTTTGCAAGAAGCAGTGATAGATTTTAAGACACTTAAGTCCTTAAGAGTAGACTGTAGGTGGGTCTTAACAAAATAAGACAATGCTTGGCTGTTAGGATGAAAGAGCTGGTGAAGATAGGACAGAGTTTGATGAGTGTCAGAGAGTGAAGCGGGATGTGGGTTGCAGTGTAAGAATGTCCTGGGGAGGGTGAGATGAGTCTAGGCCCCTAAGGGCCACAGCTCTTGCTGCCTCATCAGCTCCGTTGTTTCCCTTGGAGACAATAGAGTCATCCGTCCAGTGGGATCTGCAATGGACAATCCTAATAGCCGTGGGGAGATGGGAGACCTTTAGCATGGCCATAATTTGGTTTGCATTAGTTACTGATACTCCTTTTGTGGTAAGTAACCCATGCTCCTTCTAGATAGCAGCATGAGACAGGAAGATATGGAAAGCATATTTGGAATCTGTGTAGATGTTGAGGGATTGTCCCTGTGCCAGCTGGAAGGCACCAGTAAGGGCTATTAATTCAGCCTGTTGGTTGGTGGTATGAGCAGAGAGGGCCTGTGCCTCTACCACCTTGGTGTCTGACACTATGGCATAACCAGCTTTCTGGCCCCTTCATGTAGAAAGGAGCTTCCATCTGTATACCAGGTAAAGATGACTTGAGGCAATGTGCTCTCCTGTATGTGTGAAGGATGAGGTAATAGTTCCTCTAGGTTTCAGTGCAGGAGTGAGATAGGGAGTAGTCAGTATTAGGTTGAGAAAGAAGATTGGAAATATTAAGAGGTGGGCATGATTGAAAGGTGAGTTTGGGGTCTTCTATTAGTGCTACCAGAAGAGAAAGAACCCTGGAGGGAGGTAGAGTCGGTAAGCCTTTATAATTTAGTAGCTGTGACAGGTTGTGAGAAGAGAGGACAGTTATAGGTCATCCCAGGGTTAGTTTCTTTGATTCTCGAATAAGAAGTTCAGCAGCTGCTAAGGTATGAATACAAGGTTCCCATCCCTGGATGGTTAGGTCTAGTCTTTTTGACAAGTATGCTACGGGTGCAAAAGATGGTCCCAGTTGGTGACCTAAGACTCCAAGTGCAAATCCCTCCTTTTCAGTTACGTAGAGGGTAAAAGGACAAGTCAGGTCCGGGAGATGTAAGGCTGGGGCTTAAGCGAATTAGTGGAGCAAAGGAAATAGAAGTTCCCAACTTAGCTAAAATATCCCTTCCCAATAAGGGGACAGGACATGTAGGCACTACCAAAAAGGAATTGGTGAGAAGTACACCCCTAAAAATGCAACTAAGTGGAGGGGGGTGTCTGGTGAGGAAGGTAAGGTTGTCCTCCTACCCTGACAATAGGAAAATGCAAAGGTGAGGTGGATCCCCAAAACTCCGTCAGGACTGAGTAAGTGGCCCCAGTGTCCAAGAGGAAGGAGATGGGTCTCCCACATACCATAATATCTACCCAGGGCTTCCTGCTATTGATAGGCATGGTTGGGTTGAGAGAGCTCGGGCCCCGTCAGTCCTCCATAGCCAAGCCTAGAAGATCAGCTGAAGGGTTTTCTGGGAGTGATGTCCCTCTGTTCTGAGCATCATGAGGGCAATCGACAGCCCAATGTCCCCTCTGATGGCATCTAGGACATGGTCCCCTTGGCTTGCTGGGGTTGCGGTAAGCCTTTGCCCAATGACCATGTTGACCACATTTATAGCAGAAGCCAGGTGGTCTCTGAGCCTTCAAAGACCAGGAGCCTGGGGTAGTGGCTGAGGCTGGTCAGATAGCCTTTGCCAGTATGTGGTATTTCTGTTTTCGGGCCTTCTCATCTCTCTCATGGTACACCTTGAAGGCCAGCACCAAGACATCTGCCTGTGGAGTTAGGGGCCCCCCTCCAATTGCCTAGGTTTAGCTTTTATGTCAGGGTAACTCGGAGATAAAAAGTAGGTCATGAGAAGTTGCTTACTTCTGGGTTTTCAAGGTCTAAATTAGTATTCTGCAATAAAGCCTTTGTAAGGCATTCTAAAAACTGAGAAGGGTTTTCCTGTTTGTCCTGGACAATCTCTTGGAGTTTCTCAAAGTTTACTGGCTTTAATGCTGCCTTTCTTATGCTTGCAAAAAGATATGTTATAAGTCCATCTCTAGCTAAGATACCACTTGTGGAATTATAATTCCATTGAGAATCCTGGTCAGGAACTGTCTCAGATCTGATTGGATATGTTTTATCTGTTTGATGAATCTGATCTGCATGCATTTTTGCCTCTTCCTAAACTTGCTTGCATTCATCAGGAAGCAAATTGTTAGTGAGAATCATATGTACATCATGGAAAGTCAAGCTATAGGATTGAGTTATGTACTAGAACTCTGTGGTTTAGCAGGTTTCATGGCTAAGAGAACCTTGGGTGTGGGGAACAGGCAGAACACATGGAAGAAGTGTAATGAAGGTAGATAAATGCTCGAACATAAGGGATGTCTTTCTATTTACCAGACTGCTGGCAGTATGTGTTAAGACCCTTTAAAATAATTGGGTCTAGCGTTCCATAAGTGGCCACCTTAGTCCATTACCTAGAGGGTATCAAGTCCAGACCTTATTGCAGAGGTATATCAATTTGGAAGCTCAACTTAGGCATTAATCTTAGAGATTTGAGGTTTTTCAGGAGACAACCCAATGGGGTGTCTGCAGGTACAGTTGAAGACAGTGTGTTGCCCATTGGGTGATGGAGACTGTTACCAAAGCTATTCTATCAGTGTCCTGAAAGAAAAGTCAGCAACGAAAAATCAGGCAAACAGCCTAGATATCAGGTCTTCACGAGAATATCTAGGGGCCTTGGCGGAACTCCCAGAGCTTGCCAGAAAGTATCCCACTGGGTACTAGGATTTCCGGCAGCTGTGAGAGCTTGTGGGGAGCTGGTAACTACTTTTGAAGAGGGAAATCACCCAATAGCCAATGTCCTAAGTCATAGGTCAGCTAGAGGCCAGTCATATGGGCTGGGGCAATGAAAAGCCAACCCCTTAGCCCAGGGAAGGCTGACCAGGCCCTAACTGGGCATCCACAGTCCCAATTGGAAGCTCCTTACCAATTAATATGCTGGTGTGTGCTTGTGAACTTGTGTAGTCTGGTATTAGGAAAGGTGGAACTGTGAGGTCTGTGTCCCTGTCTGGCTTTCCAGCCCACGGGGCAGAATGTAGGAAACAACGTGGGTGGGCGGGTGCCCGGGGCCCCAAAGCCCTCGACTGGGGCGGGGGTCTCACATGTGGAATTCGGGCCCGCGTCCGATGAGGCAGCGGAGGCAGAACAGGCCAAATCGGAGGCCTGGGTTCGCAGCACTTTCCGCCCGGGAAGCTGTAGTTCCCATATGGTCTAGGCGGTCGCAGAGTAGAAGTAGGCCAAAGAAGACACACGAACTGGGCTTCCATGAAGTAGTTTTATTGGCGATAATGTTGAATCTGGTGTGCTTCCCCCCAAAAGCCAGGAGGGGTTTCTTTATATTGGGGAGTATCAAGGGGAGGAGTTAGGGAGGGGAAAAGTTAATTACCTAAGTCCCCCTCCCCGCCTCAATAATATGCAAATCTCAAGGCAGAGGGCTCTTAGGCACACCCCTTACCGTGACTTAAGGGTACAGGTGAAATGGAGAGGGTGGGTCTGGGGCCTGACTTTTGGGGGCATGGCCACACCTGCAATCTCAGAGTTTCCAGGCCAATGGCAGCCCCTTCTATGACCCAACAGCAGAGCACCACATGAGGGGCTGCAGAGGCACAGCTCATGTGGTAGAAGTTTTGTGAGCCTTGCAGCTGCGGATGGAGTTGTAGCAGTGGTGGAAATTTATATGTTAGTGACAGCAGGTAGCAGGCTGCAGAGGTGGCTGACCATGTGACTTCAGTCCCACATGGGGTCACAGCAGTGCTGGTGGCTGGCGGGAGCTGCCGTGGTACCCAAAATATTCGGGTCTCAGCCCAATGCACCAATTCTCACTGCCACATGGAAGGCCCGGCTTCTATTCCCAGCCAATGCACCAGGTGTTAGACTTTGGCTTGTAGCTTAGAACAGACCACACTAGACCAAACAGTTCCAGGGGGTGAGGGGTTTATTTAGGGCGGAGAGCAAAGTTGGGGAGAGATTCCGAAGGAGATGACAGAGAGAAGAGAGCAAGGTCAGGGAGTTCTGCCTATTTATATGGGCAGTGATGTAGCCCTTTCCCAGGTAAAGGTGAGGTAGCCAGATGGATGCTGGGAGTATATGGCAGTTTCCTTGGCAACGATGGATGTAGGGTCACCTGGACGTGACGTCACTGGGTTCGAGCCTGATACCAACACTTATGGTTACAAAATTAGCCGAACTATAAATTTTTTATGTATATCTCTGCTATTAAAATACTCAGCCCAGAAGTTGGACTTGTTGGTCTGGAGAGAGTTATTGAATTTGAAACTAGAATTTGGTAAATGATGCCCCTGTCACCCCAAAAAGTAAAACTTAAAATAAACATTAAAAAGTACAATTGTGTCATCTATATACTCATTGGAGCCAAATTCTCAGTAGTCTGCCCTTTAAACAGTGCTGAGTCATTCCCCTCCCACATTTCAGCCAGAGGCCATCAGTCGTGGATAGTCAAATGTTAGCATCTCCATACACTTTTTAACATCTCTCTTCAGTGACTTCTTGTTTAGGCTGTTACTTTTGGGGGATTGGAGGGTGGATGAGACCCTTATTCTTAACGTCTAATCACCAAAAAAATACATGGGCCAAACAGTGACACCAAATGTAACTGACTGATAGTGTCTTCTGGGTAATTTGATTTAAAGACAAATTTCTAAGGCGAGAGAGAGAAGCACTTGCTTCTCTTGCACTGGACCAAAAGTGGTTTCTCGAATCCATATGGCCCCTTATAGCAACCTTTGTCCTGTTTCAGAAAATCTGATGCACTCTTAAGGAGTCTGCAGGAGTACGATATGCATGTGATGCACATGCATACATAAAAGCAAATGCTCATACACATAAAATAAAAATATGAGGCTATGAAGCTATTTGTGTTTCTAGTTCTTATTTTGTCATGGATTTGGGGGCCAGTTTATTGATGAGTAAGTGCAGCCCTGAAAGTGCAATGTTAAATGTGAAACCCCATTCTAAACATTGAACTGTGTGAAAGTTCATTGGGTTGTATAGACTTTGGATATGTTTGACCTTGGTGTGTGATTTTTTTTTTTTTTAATTAGTTGAAAGTTTTTTTTATAATAAAGTTTTAGGTTTTGGTTTTTTCTTTGGTTGGTTGGTTTGGTTTGGTTTTTCTGAGTCAAAGTTCCTTTGTGGAGCCCTGGCTCTCTTGAAATTTTGTCTGTAGACCAAGGTGGCTGTGAACTCACAGATCCACCTACTTCTGCCTCTGTCTCCCAAGTACTTGGATTAAAGGTATGCATCACCATCTCCTATCATAAAGTTGCTTAAAAACAAATTGTAATTACAATTTCATGAACTTTCTCCAGTCCTACTGGATTGGGTTGTTCAATTCCAAAAGATTATTATTATCATTTTTAGGTTTCCCCTTAGATGCTTACTAACACACAGTTAGTGAGAATATAAATTACTGGATATTCTATGAAAACAGTAGAGAACTTTCTTAAATGAAAAATAAAATTATCATGGGATGCAGCTGTGTTATTCCTAAACATACCTTAGTGAATCAAAGCCAGCTTACAGTATAATACACAACTCTGTTTGTTAACTGTATCGCTATTCACAACATAAAAGTTATTCAATTAGCCTAAATGCTCACCAAAATGCACAAAGTATAAAAATTTTAAGTAAATGAGTATTACTCAGATAAATAAAGTTGTCATTTGCAAGAAACTGAATGAAGTCATCACCAGCAAAACAAACAAACATATGCCAGGGAGAAAACAGTATATATTGTTTCTTATATTTGAAATCTAGAAGAGAAAAATAAAAGTAAAAGTGGTCTATATAGGATAAAGGGATTAGAGAGGTGTAAGAGAAGAAAAGAGAAAGTAAAAAAGGGCAAATATGATCAAAATGTTTCAAATGCATGTATGAAAATGTCACAATAAAATTTATTATTTCAACTAATATAAGGTAAATATGTTCTTAAATAAAGCAAACACGAACACCTTCTCTATTATATCTGATAGACGGTCATTTTGGGAGCCTATGACCTAAGAAAAGATATGTAAATGATAATGGGCAATTGTATTTCAGTCAACACATGAACTTTTAACACAATAATGCCAATGAAGATACAACTCGGGTTTTAGAAAATTAGTTTTTACAAATTCTCACAGTAAAAACTTAAAAAAAAAACAACTCGACCTTCATGATCAGATATTCTCAAATTAATGCACAATAATATCCTACCTCATAGCCATTAGGATAGTGGTGACCAATAATACAGATGATAATAGGTGATGGGAGAAGCTACCACTCCCATAATCTGATACAGTCACAAGTGGGGCAGCTGCTATTGAAAACAGTCCTCCAAACAAAGAGATTAACACAGGGTTATGCTATGATGCCACAGTTCCACTCCTGAGGTTATACAAGAACAAAATTGTAGATAAATTCATATACCAGCATTGCTCAGAAAAGTGAAAAGTAGAAAAATGAAAATATTCATTTACTAACAATAGATAAAGTAGATTTAACATAATATTAGGCAACAGTGAAACAAATGAAGTACAGAGCAATATTACAGTGTTAGATGAATCTTAAAAATGGTGCTAATAAAAAGGAATCCAGTTACAAATGATTGTGTATTACTTGATCCATTAGCGTTTTCAGACTAAACAAATACACAGAGATACCACATAAGCAGTTGCCTAAATGCTCAGAGAGGAAGGTTGACGAGTGCAGAGTGATGACTAATAGGTATAGGGTTACTTTGGGGGGACTAAAAATATTCTACAATTGGTTGTGGTGAGAGTTGAAAATTCTTGAGTTTGAAAAAAATTGTCATATACTTCAAATGGATGAGTTGTATGGGATATGAATTATATTTCAATAAGCTGTTTTTCTTAATCAGTAAGACAATCAACTGGCCACTCAGGATTTAATCATCGATATGATTTTGTTCACCCATGAATTGTCAGGTATGAGTTCCATCTTACAGAGTAGGCCTTCAGTCAGTTCAGATATTGGTTGGTTACTTCCACAAAGTTTGTGCCAAAATTGCCATGGTATATCTTGCAGGCAGGACATCATTTGGACTTGTGTTGGTGTTTCTTTTTTGGTATTGTGCTGACTAACTCTTGTTGTTTAGGATGTATTTACTGGCATTTATTTACATGTTTTTCTCATCATGTTTGTCTGTACTCAAACAACTTTCCTTGGATCATTATTTCTTTGTTTGATTTGTATATGAAACTACACCAAACTGAAGTAAGATTATTTACAGAATTAGACCCATGCTTTCAAGTCCTAAGATCTCAGGTCCAGCAGACAAGATCTGCATTGATGCTAGAATGTAGGAATGAAGGCTGCGTGTAGGCACCAGCTCCATTTTTTCGTGTTCAATGAGTTGTATGTGGTCTTCAGCGATGGAGTCTTGCTGTCAGTTTGTAAAGAACAACCTATATTCTAGGCAACAGAATGATTTGATTGGGGGTTTCTATGGGCCCCCTTTGACCAAAAACTCCATTAGACGTAACCCAACCCATTACTGGAAGCTTCATTTAGTGATAAGAGATGTCCAGTTGGGCCTCTGTTTTCCTTATTATTTGACAACTTCATTTAGATCATTTTCCTATATGTATTTGAATATATTTATTTATTGCATTTCATATATTTAGAGAGCTTCTACTGCATTGAGTTTCCATACTACTTCTTAAATGGCCTTGGATTTTATGTCTTTCCTCATATTCCCTCTTTCATCCTGCTCTTCTTTCCCCTTCCCCACTTGATCATCGTGTTCTAGCCCCAAATCCATTCATAATTTTATGTTCTATTTCTCTTTCTTAATGATATCTACCTGCCCTCGCACCATAATATCTTAGCCTATACCTACCTTCTGTGGTTCTACAGGTTGTAGGTTGGTTTTCATTGATTTAACAGCTAATATCAACATATAAACAAATTTGTATCATATTTATCTTACTCAGGGTGTTTCTTTTTTCTAGTTCCATACATAGACCTGCAAATTTCATGATATCAATTTTAAGGCTGAGTAATACTCCACTGTGTAAATTTGCCATATTTCTTTTATCTTTGGTTCTATTGAGGAACATCTAGGCTAATTCTAATTTCTAGCTACTATAAATAGAGCAGCAGTAAACATGGTTGAGCAAGTGTCTCTCTAGTAGGATGAAGTGATTTTTTGGTATATGCCATAGAGTGATATAGCTGGATCTTGAGGTAAATCAATACCCATTTTCCTGAGGAAAAACCAGACAGATTTCTGCAGTAGCTATACAAGTTTCCAACTCCACGAGCAATGAATTAGTGTTTTCCATGCTCCACATCCTTACCAATATGAGTTGTCATTCTTTTTTCTTTTGACCTTAGCCATTTTGATGGTATAAGACAAAATTTCAAAGCAGTTATGGTTTTCATTTTCCTTATAAGTAAGAATGTTAAACATTTCCTTAAATGGTTCTCAGCCATTTGAGAATTCTGTTTAGATTCGAACCCCATTTTAATTGGGTTAATATTTTTGATATCTAGTTTTAGAATTCTTGATATATTTTACATATTAGCCCACTATGCATGAGCATGTAAGATTCTTCCATCTTCTGCTATGTTCTTCAGTGTCTTTCTTCAAGGATGTGAATTTTTTATAATACAAGTCTTTTGCCTGATTCATTACAGATACCCCAAGATGGTTTATATAGCTGAGACCATTGTAAAAAAGTTCTTTTCCCTGATTTTATTCTCAGTTCATTTGTCATTTGTATATAGAAAGGTTACTGGCTTTTATAAGATAATTTTGTATCCAGCTACAATGCTGACAATGTTTATCAACTGTGAAAGTTTCCTGATGGAATCTTTTTTTATCACTTATTTATACATCATATCATCTGTACATAAAGATATTTTGATTCCCTCCTTTACAATTTGTATCCCTTTGATTGTCCTATGTTGTTTTATTGTTCTAGCTAAGACTCCACGTACTATATTGAATAGGGTTGGAGAGAGGTGGTGACCTTGTCTTGTTCCTAATTTTAGTGGAATTAAGTTGATGTTAACTATGGGCTTGCTGTAAACTGCCTTTATTATGTGGAAGTATGTCCTTTGTATCCCTAATCACTCCAGTACTTTTATTATGAAAGCATATTGGATTTTAATAAAAGCCTTTTTTTTATATCTAATGAGATAATCATGCTGTTTTTGTCTTCCAACTTGCTTAAATGGTGGATTACATTTATCAGTCTTTATACATGAAACTATCCCTTAATTTTGTGATGAAGCCTTTGATCATAGTAGTTGGGATCTTTTGATATGTTCTTGGATTTTTTTTCTTGTGACTTTTTTATTGAGAAGTTTTGCACCCATATCTGCTGATCTTGTTCTTTTGGGGATCTTTATGTGATTTGAAAATCAGGATAACAGTGCTGTGTAAAATGAATTGGACAATGCTCCTGTTTTATTTATTTTTATTTTTTGTTTGTTTGTTTTTTGTTTGTTTTTTTTTTTTTCAAGACAGGGTTTCTCTGTGTAGTCCTGGCTGTCCTGGAACTCACTCTGTAGACCAGGCTGGCCTCAAACTCAGAAATCCACCTACCTCTGCCTCCCAAGTGCTGGGATTAAAGGCGTGCGCCACCACTGCCCACGCTTCCTGTTTTATTTTAAAGAATAATTTGAAGAGTATTGGCATATCTCTTCTTTGAATGTCTATTAGAATTTTTGCTAAAACACTAAAACTATCTGACCCATTGTAGGGCGCTTGTCCCACGCCATGCTGGGTGGGTGCTGAGCTGTAGGGAAGCCCCAGGACACTGCTCAGGGATGGGAAAGCACAGTTTGAGACAGCTGGCTCGGGGGTCCCTGGACCTGTGACGAGGCTGTGACTGTCAACTTCCAGGCTCTTGGCCACCCAGGCACCACTGGAAGTCATGGAAGGGCTGACAATGACTGCTGGTGGCTGGGAGTGCTGAGAGGCCATCTATGGGAGATTAGACAGTGGCTCCATAGGCAAAGGCCTTTTCTATGTCTCCAGACAGCAGATCCTGATGGGAAAAAAAAAGAACAATCTGTGGTTCCAAATTATTTATTACCCCATTATTATGGTAGAAAATGGATATGCAAAACCATACCCCACTTCTCAGGGTAGGCCTGAGAATAAATACCTTTTGGAGGGAGTAATGTCTAGGAAGGAAAGCTTATTGGCTAAGCTCTCCAGACCTCTAGGTACCTCATTAGAATGGAGATCTTTGCCTTGAGCTTATGTGACTACAGGTGACATCCTTTTACTCATCTACATGTGGGGGGGCTTGGGGCTAGTGACACAAATCTATGGGGGGTGCTGTGGCTAGTGAAATAGGCCTGGTGCCTGGGAACAGGTGAAGCTCCACTGTCACTTCGGGTCTCTGGGGCTTCTAGCCTTAGCTCAACTGGAAACTAAGCTAACTTTCTCAGTCCACTGCCCCACAACTCTGGACCTTTTTGTTTGTTTGGAAGACTTTTAATTACTTTTTCTATTTCATTAGAGGTTATGAATTTGTTTACACTGCTTACATGTAAACATGAGGTTCTTCTTCCAGTTAGCTGCTAAAATGAACTCCTGAGGTCAGAGGGCAAGACAGATGGGCTACAGACCAAAAGAGCTTATTGCTCTTTTGAACTCTTTTTAGAACTGCATTCATTGTGTCCCATGAATTTGTGTATTCATTTTTATTCAATTCTAGAAAATATTTAATTTCTGAATCTGTCTTCTTTCATTTTCATGCAATAGTGAGTTGTTCATTCTTTCAAATTTCTATTCTATCTATTTTATGTGGCTTGCACTTCCACAGCACCATTCATGATCAAAGGAAGGAAGGACAGGAACTCAAACAGGGCAGGAAACTAGAGACAAGAATTGATGCAGAGGCCATGGAAAGTTGCTGCTAGCTAACTTGTTTCCCATACTTTGCTTAGCCTGTTTTCTTATAGAATCCAGAAACAGGGATGGCAGCACCCACAAAGTGGTGGACCCCCTGCATCAATCAATAACTTAAAAAATGTCTTACAGGCTTCCTTCCAACCCAATCTTATTGAAGCATTTTTCAAATTGAGGTTCTCTTCTCTCAGATAACTTTAGGTTGTATCAAGTTGACCTTAAACTCTCCAGCACTGTGCTATTTTAATTTTCTTTTATCTGTTGAAACTTGTTTTTTGTCCAAGTATGTGATCAGTTTTGAAGAAAGTTCCATGAGTTGCTGAGAAGATATATTCTCTTGTGTTTGAGTGAAATGTACTTTGAATTTCCATTGATTCCATTTGGTTTATAACATCAGTTCGCCCCAGCATTTCTGTTTACCTTTTGTCTGGATGATATATTGGTGATAGTAATATTGAAGTCCCATACTAATCAGTATGTGAGCATCAATAAATGCATGATTTGAGCTTCAGTAGTGTTTCTATTACAAACTAGGTACCCTAGTGTTTGGTGCATAGATTTTAAGAATCCCAGTGTCCTCTTGGTACATTTTTCTTTTGATGAGTATATGAGTGTTCTTCCCTATCTCTTCTGATTAGTTTTGGTGTGAAGTCTATTTTTTCAGTTATTAAAATGGCCACACCAGCTTGATACTTAGGTCAATATGCTTTGAATATATTTGTACATCCTTCATCCTAAGGTGATGTGTATTCTTGGTGTTAAGGTGTGTTTCTTAAATACAAAGAAGAATGGATCTTATTTGTTCTATTTTGCTAGTCTCTGTATTTTTATTGTAGAATTGAGCTCATTGAAGTTGTATCATATCAATGAGCAGTGTTTGTTGACTTCTGTTATTTTGTTGGTGGTGGTGGTAGTGGTGTGTTTTCGAATTTGTGTGTGTGAGTCCTCTTTTATTTGCTAGCCTTGGATTATTTATTCCTTTTGTTTTCTTGGGTGTGATTAACCTCTTTAGGTTGGAGTTTTCCTTCTAGCACTTTCCATAGGGCTGGATTTGTAGATAGCTACTGATTAAATTTGGTTTTATTATATGAGTTGTTGTGTTTTCCTCCATCTATGGTGATTGAAAGTTTTCCTGGATACACTAGTCTGGATTGGCATCCGTTGTCTCTTAGAGTCTGTAGAACATTGGTTCAGGTGCTCTGGCATTTAAATTCTCTACAGAGAAATCAGGTATTATTCTAAGAATTGTGCCTTTATATGTTATTTGGTCATTTTTCCCTTGCAGAGTTTAATATTGTTTCTTTGTTCTGTACATTTGGTGTTTTGATTATGATGTACCAAGGGAACTTTATTTCCTGGTCAAGTCAGTATCCTTCCTGTACCTTAGGCATCTCATTCTTCAAGTAATGACATTTTTCTTCCATGAATTTGTTGAAAATATGTTTTGTGCCTTTGAGCTGGATTTCTTTTCCTTTCTCTATTCCTATTATTCTTAGATTTCATCATTTCAAAGTGTCCTAAATTTCTTAAATGTTTTATGCCAGTATATTTTTAGATATAACATTTTTTGACAGAGATATCCATTTCTTCTCTTATGTCATCAATTTTGGCATTCTGTTTTCCATCTCATGAGACTTGCCTGTAAGTTTCTTGTTTGAGTTACTAAATTTTTTCACTTCTAGGTTTCCCTTAGTTTGGGCTTTCTTTATTGAGCTTATCTCTACATTCAGGTTTTGAACTGTTTTATTCCTTTTCTTTCACTGTTTGCTTGTGTTTTCATAGATCCCTTTAAGGAAATTATTCACTTTCTATTTATGGACCACTAGCATATTCCTAAAGGCTATTTTAAGGTCTTTTTCTTGTGCTATGTTGCAATATTTAGGGTTTACTCTGGTAGTGTTACTGCACTCTCATAGGGACATATTTTTCTGTATGATATATATTGTATTTTTAGGCATCTGGGTTTGGGAAGGTTGTAATTCTAGGTGTTAATGTATGTCCTTGTCTTTATTGGGTAGGATTTTTATTTCTTGGTTTCTTGCCCTTTTCTTAGGTAAATGTGGTGTTTCTGTGTAGCCTTGTAGAATTTTTTTCTGACAATCTGATAGTTGTGGCCCCTGGGGATTCTAAGTAAAATATGTCTTAGGTATTGGGAACTGACACAGGAATGAAGTAGGAGGTGGGAGGTACTCAGAAAAAATTAAAACAGAGTGTTCACCAGGATATGCTTAGTCCTCTGAGAATATGGACAGAGAATAAGAAGACACTACTATAGAGTGGTAGCCACAGAGCTGGAGATGATGCTGGCGCTGATTGGATATGGAGGAGAGGAAAGAGTTTTAAGATTTGAAGCTCACCTACCTGCTTCACTATATATTTTTCTGTCAAGATTAGATGGCTATTTCATAGAGAAAGTCTGCTGGAGTTTCAGGCTATGATAACAGGATGAGTGGGAAAGAAGGTTGAAGGTGAAGATCTGTGTGATCCACTGGAGATGGGGATAGAGAAAGGGAAGGCCCAACAGGTGGTCTGCTACAGAGCTGAGAATGAGACTCTAGTATTGGATCTTGAAGAATGAAAAGAAAGGTGAAAATCTGCAGTTAGCCAACTGCTTCCCAGGTGTGAATGCTAGCTTCTTTTCTTTATCTAGCTATAGCAACCATTCCAAACCAAAATGCCTTAAAATACCAAGCTTATATTTAGCTCATAAATTTGTAGATTCACAGTCCAATATATCTGGACTAGGCTGAATCTGGTTCATCTTAACAAGGTATATTCATATATCTAGAGTCAGCTGGAAATCTTTTGGGAGTTGGGTGGGTATCTGCTGGCATGATCCGTCTCTAAACCATGTAATGTTCCTTCACCAATAGATTGGCCTGATTTTTTCCATATGATAATGATAAAGTTCTCAGAGAATAAATGGAGGAAAGCTTCCAGGTTGATGGCCTTCAGTTGAAATCAGAAAAAGAACAAAGCAATTCACAAATACACTCAATATTTAAGGGCAAGGCATGTGGATGTCTCTTAAAAAAAAAACATATTGCAAAAACCAATGGTACATAAAGACATATAAGATTGATATCATCTTCCTGATCAATCTGTCATACACTCCTGCAGGTAATAAACCTTGTTTTTAAATCTCATCTTAGCTATTCATCTTGTAGGTATTGTCATCCACCATTTATTGTTTCTTTCAAAAAAAAAAAAAAAGCTAAGACACATGACTTTCAATCATATTTCTTAGTTGAAATTACATGTAAATCTTTATGCAACTTATTTAAAAAAATAATTTGGGGAAAATGCAAAGAAGCTATTTTGTATATATTAGCAGCTAGTATTTAATAATTTATGGATATAAGTAAGATAGCGTCCAACTTTAGAGTCCAGAGAATTTAAGACCTATTCTGACATGGTCTGTCTTGAAATAAGAATATAGAAAATGCTTAGACACTCAGTGTAATTCACCCATTAAATTTATTATGACTCAGTGTAAAATGCAGTAAGATGCTAGATACTTCTTGTAGGTGAGAGTAAAGAAAACAACTTTATTTTAGAGTCAGAATATGAGAGAATTCAAAAAGATGGAGAGTGGGCAGCAGCAAATACTTCTGAGAAGACCAGAGATCCTTCAGTGATAGTAGGAAGGGTTCACTTGTTTTGTAAAATGAGTTGAGAAGTTATAAGTTGAGAGACCGTTCATTGAATTTTGACACAGAATTAATAAGGCTTACTGGTCTCAAAGAACAGGAATTCTAGAGGGAGAGGTCAGCCATCAAATGTTAGCAATAGAGTGAGAAAAATGTTTGCAGGAGGTTATTGGTCTCCTTAGGATGTTTGCTTTCTGTGAAAAAAGGAGGTAAAAATAAAGCAGGCTCAGTAGTGAGTGGAAGATGAAGACAAACAACCTAGCTAAAGAAAGAGAAAACTGGAAAACAGTTGGTAAACTATTAATTTTTCCTCTTAATTTTTGCTTTAATTTTATGCAGAGACAACCATAGTGTGTTTCAAGAATAATGAAGGTAGACAAATATAGGAGAGAAGATCCTCTTCTGCAAACACAGTCCCCTTAAAGGATGCTGCAGGTAGGATGTGCAGGTTTGTTTTCTTATGGAGTATAGAGCTGCTTCCTCCTCTAAAACATGAAGGAACACAGTAGACTTGGTCAAATGGTCAGATACTTAAACCAATATCTGAACTCAAAGCAGTTGGTACCATGAGGTCTACAAGAGAAAATCTAGAGAGACTGGTTGTGTTAAAAGAGACATTTCTAATGTGTGTGTGTATGTGTGTGTGTGTGTATGTGTGTGCATGTGTGCCTGTATGTGTTATTTATGAATTTGTGAATGGCAGAAGAGGATATCAGGTAAACTGATCCTTCACTTTCCACCTTATCCCTTGAGACAGGTTTTCTGGCAGTCAACAAGCCCAAGTGTCCATGGTAACAGTACTGTTTTATAGGTGTGCGGTCATGCTAGGGTTTTTGTGTTGATGCTGAGAATTTAAACTCAGGTAGTCATGCTTTGCCAGTAAATGTTCTTATCCATTGAATCATCTCCTCAGCTCTATTCCAGAGAGTCTCAAGGAGAGTTCTAAAATTTTTGCTGACAAAACAGGACAGATTTATTAAGATTGGGAATTTCCAAAAGAGCTTTGCGTATACTGACTAGGATATGTTTCTGGAAGTGGATGAGAGAAATTGGATTACATAATGTCCATGGGTCTCCACTTACTAATAGAAACAGAGAAAAGATCTCTCTTGAGACCACACATGATCGGGCAAAGAATAGAGCACTAAGGAGAGAGGCAATTGTTGAGCAATTGACAGGAAGATAAGGAAAGGTGCTAGCCAGGAGTCAGATCCCATATCATTCAGAGCTACTGCAGAAGGATATCTTTGAAGGGAGATGCTTAAGAGGTCATGCTGGTTAAAGGAAGTTTAATTAGGAAAGCTAATCAGATGCAGAATTATCCCAATGAATTCCATACATTCTCAGACTGATGCAGCACGATTTAAGGGTTGCCTGCTGCTGAGGGTTTCCTAGCTGCCAGCTCTTCTCTATATCACAGATAACTGTGTCAGCTCCATAGAGTGTCTCTATAAATAAATGTGCAGGGCGTGTCGCACTTTTCATGGGTCGTACTTGTTTCTGGGCCAGCTCTTGCTTTTAAAACAGCAATCATTCTTGAGGTTGTGCCTGAAGAAATGCAGTTTGTCAAACAGGAAGTCATCAGAGGTCCTGACATTGAATGATAGACTGTGATACCCTCATTCCTGAAAAAAAAAAAAGTGTCCTTTCTTTCACCCACATACTCATGCAAGTGCTTCTTACCATGACTCTCTTGTCCTTTGCTAGGAGTGCTTAGGATATTGGGAACTGAGAAGTTGACACTTTTCTATTTTTCTTTCTTAACAGTGGAATTTTAAATAACTGTGCCAAAAAAGAATTGAGACTACATTTAATCATAGTCTTGATGTAGTTTGTTAAAAATGCAATTGAGACTTGAAAGGCAGACATTCCAGACTTAGAAAATTATAGCTGTTATCTGGGGTCTAATGACTTCTCTGAATTTTAGTTTGTCTTCTAGATGACTAGGTTAATGGCATGTATAAGTGTGTGTGTGTGTGTGTGTGTGTGTGTGTGTGTGTGTGTGTATACTTGCACACATGTGTGTGCAAGCATATGCACATGTCAATGAACAATGCCAAAAGAGATGACTGACAGAGATAAATTGGCAGAAAGATGAGTAATAGAAGCAATGATGATGAAGATGGATGGATGTGTGCATGAAGATGAATGGATAAATAAACACAGAAATAGAGAAGAATACAGGATAAATAAGAGAGATCAGGGGTGGCTAACAGAAAGAAAAAAAAAAGCACATGTTTCTCAAGGAATACAAATTAAGAACACATATTCTGGAGTGAGGCTGCCTACATGACATTTAAGATGTTTCCATTACTGACTGTAGGAATGTAGGCCAGGCCTGCCTCAAAGGATGGATGTGAAGATTAAGTTCAATAATCCTGCAAAAATCCCTGCCACATAAGTAAATTAATAGCCAATAGTTATTACACATCTGCCCCATGCAGATACCAAGCTAAGCAATTTATTAACTGACCTAACTCTCCCAGTGCATCCACCAGGAACATACTGCCCCTACTTTTAGGATAAAGCTGCAGGCAAACATCTGAGTTAGGAGCCCATGTATTGTTCAACCACAATTCACAAGGCTTGGACAAAGCTGGGCTTTATGAAAACTAACTTGCTGAAGATTACACAGGAATCAAAGAGAAAATCAATCCCATAAATCCAGGTATGTCTGACACCTGGCTGTGCTTTTAACCTCTAAACATATTTTACTGGAGTGCTTATCATTATGTTAGTAAAATGAGGCTAGTTGAAAAATCGGATTAATGCTCAGATAGGTAAAGAGGGAAAAAGATTATCTTGACATTTCCCCATTTCAGCTGTGTTCTCTCTGTCTAGAGAACTGCACAGATTCCATTAGCAAGCCTGCAAAGCCAGCTTACACAGGATTTAAAATTATTTTTCATTTAAGCTCCAGATATTTCCTTGTCTTGATTAACTGGGTGTAGTTAGTCCTTTATGAATACACCAGCAAATGACCCTTATGGTCTACCCAGTGTACTGCTAGTAACTCCTATCTTTATACCCATGAGTGTTTGCTGAGAAAACAAATGCCAATCTTAATACTAGCTTTACAAACTCTTCATTTGGAAATGAGCATGTTTTTCTATTCCTCTCTGCTCTGACAAATTCCACTACTGACTGCCTGGCCTCCACACAACAAAAACATAAAGATATCCACCAATCTTAGATAGTCCCCTCTGGAGGTGACACTGCTCTTCAGTCAGTGACTGTAGCTCAGTTTCTCTGTCTTAACACTGTCTACAGATTGAGCTCAAATCCAGCATTAAGCCCCTGTGTCTGTGATTAGGAAAACCTACAGTCTGGGATGCATCCTTCTTTCTTTCCTTAGTGAATGTGGCTCCTGCCTGGTCACTGTGGGGAATACAGAGCCAAGTAGAAGCATAAGTAAATAGATGGTGGAAGGAAATGGCAGACATATAGAGAAAGTAAGTGATAGAGGCTGTGGGTGATAAGAAGGAACCAGATCACAGTCACTAAAGAAATTTGTCTGGGAGGGAAAAAAAAAGAATCACTCACATCATTTAAAAATAATTATCCTTCAGGTACAGCCTCTATTTCTACAACATATGGTTTATAAATGAAAACATACAACACATACAGACACACAGTGTGACCCATCCTTCTCACTATACTCAATGAGGCATGAGGCCTTTGTGGCCAGCTGATAGGCTCTCCCTGATCCCACAGGTACGATTTCAAAACAGCATGCAAACAGCCCAAGGGACAAAGGTTAGGTTCAACTATTTACTTGCACAAACAAATCATGGAACATGTCATAAGGCTTTGGAAGTGAATCTCTTTGTTTTACTTTTCCAATGTACTAAATGGGTTAAAAATTCAATATATCTGTGACAAACAAGTAAATGAAAATGAAATGAGCCAAATAAGTGATTATAGAACAAAAAAAGTGACTATATTAGCCAGCCTATAAGGCAGAGTGTCATAGAGCCATGACAAGAATTTAGGAACCAATAGGGCAATTGTCACTAATAAGAGCATGCTTAGGGAGGCTTTTGAGGGGTAGGGAAGGCAGGTTGACTAAGGGTAGCAGGTACTCCAGGAACATTGAGAAAAAGTGTAGCATCCTAGGAGAGATACAGGAGATTAAATAGTCATGAGGAGTTCATGTGAAGGAAGGAATCAGGGCCACAGAAGCAGAGGCATCTCAGCAACTCTTCTTACACATGAATGCTCATACATTTGGCTATGTGGGTAAAGAACCCAGTAGTTCTGGTCTGAAGACATAGACTTGAGTTTGTCAGTAAATAGATGCTGCAGAGAGTTCATTAAGGAAACTATATTGTGAAACAAGATCACTCTGTGTAAATGAAGGCATGCCTCAGGACTGCCTCTTGTGATTCGTCTCAGAAACATTTCTGAAAAGGCAAATAAGAGTATTGGAAATGCACTATTTTGTGTGCTAACAATAGTTATATAAGGATGTAAAACATCTTGTTATTGAAAGATAAATAGTTCTTATATGTTTCAATGTGTGATAAGTTCTAATTATTAGCTTTCAATGGATACATTAAATCACAATGCAGGAGTTTCATTAATGTCAATATTTATAATTAATGACAAAATACATGCTTAGCAATTATTTGAGTTCAAGATGAAATTTATATTTTAAGTCAGTTTAAGCACTGTTGAAAAGACATGTTATTTTCCATAATCCTTTTCAAGTATAATAAATCAAAGCATAAAACTGCAGTCTTGAAGTTAACAAAGAAGAGATAACCAGAGAAAAGGCTGGAAGTGCAGCACATTTAAGTACATTCCCTTTGAATTAGCATAATTTTGAGCAACTTCTCCATTCTAGCAATGGGGAAAAACTAAATCTTAGCTTAGTTGTAGCCAAGGAAAACAATAGTAATAGAGGTTCTAATATACGAATGTGATGGAGAGTACAACTAGAGTGGTGCTATGTGTAATGGCTTCCTGCCTCCTGTTTACATTCTTCTCATTCTTCTCCTTTCTGGGCATTCCCTTCCAACATCAAGTTAGAGGATCTGAGAGAAATCAATGATTGAAAGACTTTGCCTCATGCAATCATTGATTTAAGCACTCATATTTCTAGTCTCTATTCCAGGCATAGCAGTAAGTTTCATGGTAAGGAAACTTCTCTGTGAGAGACAATTGAACTAAGATTTAAAGGGTTCCAAAGAACTACTGTTTGGAAGAATCAGAAAGGAGTTTTGCAGTCAGGTGGACAGTAATAACCAAAGTTTGAAACCTGAAATTGACTGTAGCATTGTTGACCATTAGAAAGACTAGCATGGCTGAATTAGTGAAAGAAAAAAAATATGACATAGAGAAGAGGAAAAACTCATAGATGCCATGTTATGAGGAGTCTACATAAAGCCCAAGATATTACAACACCCACATCTTTACAGCTGTAAAAAGTCTTCCCATGTCTATAGGACCTTTATAATGACTACAAGTAAGCAAAGTAGGCTTTACACACACTCATACAAATACACACAGTTATAGAAGCATACACAGATTCACACATATGCACACACACACAAACATACACACATGAATACATTCTCAGCCTGCATTTCTGTGAAATGCAGAAAATGCCAGGTTTGAGCCTCATCCCTTCTGGAAGAGTCTTTTTAGAGAAAAATAGCAAAGAAAAATATTAAAAAGGCTTTAATGTTTTTAGTTCAGAAGACTTCACATTCACACAATAAGAGTTATGGATGAAACAACATGCTCAACAACAAAAGGGTCTGAGAAGAAATCAAAGGGGAAATTTAAAACTATATCAAGAAAAACTGAAAGGGAACCACAACATGCCCAGTGGTTTGGAATGTAGCAGAGGCCGTTCTAAGAGGCAGAGTTGTAATAATGAACACCTAGAGTAAAGGAAAAAAAGATCTTGGACAGTCTAACTTGCACCTTGGAAAATAGAGGAAAGGCAAATACTAGGAAGATTAGCAGAATGAAGGAAATAAAGATTGGAAAGGAAAAGCACCAAGCAGAGAGCAGAAAAGCTATTTTTTAAAAATTAACACAGTGGAGACTGTTGGCTTTTTAAAACTTTAAGTAAAACAACAAACCTTAACCAGACTATCAAAAAAGATAGAAATGATTCATGTGAATAAAATCAGAAATAAAAATAGCTGTGTTATAACAGAGGATCAAAATTATTAAAGGATTACAAATAATTACAATGAACTACAATTTGCCTACACATTACACAAAATAGAGAAAATAGATAGACTCTTAGAAATACAAACTCATGAATATCTAATCTAGAAGATTCAATAGTCTGCAGAAATTCATGGTCAACACAATAATTAAAGATATGGTTCTCACCGAAGAGAAAGGGGTGGGGTTTGTTTAATCTCTGTATAATAACAGCATATTATATGTATCCATCCTTAAAGAAGATCTTGTCCGTAAGATATCAGAGAAGACAGCATAATAAGTGAAAAAAATCAATACAGAAATAAAAATGCTCTGTGAATAAAGCATATCAAACACATTAAAATTGAGAGTAAAAATGGTGGCCATGAGAAAGTGGAGATGAAGTTTGGGATGGGGCAATGCAACCAAAAGAGGAACATTTGTAGTAATGGAGGATTAATAAATCTAGAGATTCACTAAATTACTCATTTGTAATAATCCTCTTACTATGCAAATGCATATCAAAGCAACCTGTGATATACCTTAAATTTTTCTAGTAGAAAATTAATGTTTTAAAATTATGAATATCATAGAGATCACATGAAGTCATGATTATATTACAAAGTATATGTCTTATGTGGTAGTAACATTTAAAAATTTTCAAATCTTGAGAACAAAAGAACAAAGATAATTAATGGAAGATATAAAAATAAATCAAAAAGATGCAAAAAAAGCATAATTTTCCTGATTTGAAATTTTGAAAAATGCCCAATGCAATGAGTGAAATCATTCCATGCTGAGAGACGTTCAGAACACCAAGGATGCAGAAATATAACTCACAAAGGAGAAGGAAGAGAAGTGGGTATTCAGAGTAAGTAGTCAAAATGGCTTCAGCATTCCTTTTTTATTATTATTATCCTCTCATATGTTACATTCTGACCACAGTTCCCCTCCTTCACCTTCCCCTACTCTCCTCTCTGACCTACCCTTTCCCCCAGGTTCACGTCTCTTCTACCTCCTTTCAGAAAAGAGCAGGCCTCCTACATACAGCATAACATGCTACAATAAGATCAGGCACGTACCGTCACATCGAGGCAACCCAGTAGGAGAAAAGAGTTAAAGAGTCAGAGACAGCATCCATTCCTACTGCTAAGCATTCCATGAAAACACCAAGTGAGTCAGCCATAACATATATGCAGAGGACCTAGGTCAGACCCCTACAGGTTCCCTGATCTCTGTGAGCTCTTATAAGTCCCAATCAGTAGCTTCTGTGGGCCATGGTCTTGTGGTATCCCTGACCCCTCTGGTTCCTCTGATAGTCCTCCTCCTCTCCACAGGACACCCTACCCCAGCTTCACCTAATGTTTGGCTCTAGGGCTATGTATCTGTTTCCATCAGTTTCTGGGTAAAGTCTCTTTGGTCTCTTTGATGACATTTGTGCCAGGCTCTGGTCCCAGAACACACTAAAAGCAGGACAAACTGTATGTCAAAGATTTTGTAACTGGGTTGGTGTTCCAGTCCCTCCATTTGAGGTTTTGCTAGTTACAAAAGGTGGCCAGTTCAGATTCCGGGTCTCTCATTACTAGAAGTTTTTGGTAGGATTGCTCTTACAGATTCCATGGAATTTCCACTGCACTAAGTTTCCACCTTGCCCCTCTAAATACCATCCCCCAGTTCCAGTCATTTCTCCCAGTATTCCCCCATACACACAGACACATCTAATCCCCAACCTGTCCCTAGTCCACCCACAAAATCTATTTCACTTTCCGGGAGACCCTTGAGTTCCTCCCCCCTCTCCACTTAAGCCTCCCATGTTACTTAGCCTCTCTGAGTCTGTAGACAATAGCATGATTATCTTTTACTTTACAGCTAATATCCACATATAAGTAAGTACATACCATGTTTGTGTTTCTTAATAACAACATCAAATACTAAAAGACAGTGGGCAGGGGATGTCCTGAGTCAGAATTTATGTCCAAGCTACAACTTTATTCCTAGCTAAAATACCAATCCAGAAACTATATGGTTAACCAATTTTCAGATATCCAAAAACATTTTAGAAATATTTTATTACTTCTTTCTCAGGAAGCTACAGGAGACTACAAAGCACAAACTGAAAGTTTTAACCAATGGAAAAAACATGGAACATGAGACATAAGAACAACAGATACAAATAACTCCTAGAATAACTGTTAAAAATTATGCTTCCAGCATAAAAGGGCTTTAATTAAAGATGGAACTCACCTAACAGCTCAGAAGATCGTTTAATCATTAAATAGATATAAAATACATAATACATGTGGAAATTAAACAAAAAAGAGGTTTCAGACAAGTGGAAAACTATTTGGATTAATTTACTGATTTTAAAAATACAGGAATCTAAACAGAAGAAAAAATATGTAATAGCCACAGGGATACAAAGTTATACACAAAGGAAAAATTTATTATAAATTATTACACTACTTGGTCATAAATAACATTTGTATAGTCATGATAATGTTAACACAGGTATTGATCAAATTAAAATTGTGCTGTTCAGGAAAACTTAAAAGCACACAGACGCATCTCAGCCAATTCTTAGATGATGTCTAACCAAAAACAAAACAAAACAAAGTAGCAGTGCATACTGGTTATTTCAAATATTGGTAAGTAAATGTTGAAATAATCAATAAAAAGACATTAATGGTCTTTTCATAATTCATAATTTCATGATTCATAAGGAGGAATGTACCTCAGTTGACAGAGTCGTTGCCTATTTTGCATGAGTAACTGTGTTGAACTTCCTAGCACCACATAACCAAGTGTGATGATATAATCCTAGCACTTGGGTTGGGGTAGAGGTAGGAGGGTCTGAAGCTTAATGTCACACTTGGCTATATGGCAATTTAAAATTAAAAATGGGAGTGGTTAAAATCATTGTTTTGGGGGGAAAGCTGAGTAAAAAGAACATTTGTTACTTTTGTGTCACCATGACCATAATGCCTGACATGGTTTTAAAAGGTTTCAGTCATTGTGAAACATTGACAAAACAACTCAATTCATTGCAGAGGGAGTATGTGTTGGAAACTATTCACATCAGAGCAATCGGTGAAGCAGAGAGTGAGCTGGAAACCAGTGGTGGGATACAACTTTCAAAGGCATGCCCCTAATTACAGTCTTCCCACCTCTTAAAATTCCCAAAGAGGATTCAGCCTTTAAGACAAGAGTCCATGGGTAACTTCTAGTGACCACTGTGACCCTCAGAGCCCATAGTATCATTTTTTTTGGTGTTGTTTTGCAACAGTTTGAAGCAGTGCAGTGGATTCAACAAGACTTAGGATATCGGCTTCCAAGTTTCTCAACTAGTCTCCAACACTCAACAGACAATTAGAGCAAATTTCTGCTTGAGAACTTCAGTGAACTCTGAGGTGTTCAAATAGATTGTTCTTGATGTTTCTCCATTAAGATCAGAAACCTACAGTTACTCAGTACCAGTGGAAAATAAAAATCTATTCTCTTCTATAGGAGGCCTTTAGAAATGGCAAAAAGGCCATCTGGGTTATGATTAAGGGAATTTCTCACATATCTTTTTTTTTTTTTTTTGGTTTTGCATTCTCTTTTTTTATTGGATATTTTATTTACATTTCAGATGTTATCCCCTTACACAATTTACCCCCACACCCAGGAGCCCTCTATCCAAACCCCCTCCTCCTGCTTCTATGAGGATGTGCCCCCACCCACCGACTCTCACCATCCCACCTTCCAATTCTCCCACACTGTGGCATCCAGCCTTCACAGGACCAAGGATCTCCTTTCCCACCTATGCCCTACTAGGACATCCTCCGCTACATATACAGCTGGAGCCATGGATCTCTCCCTATGTGCTCCCAGGCTGGTGGTTTTGACTCTGGGAGCTCTGGTTGGTTGGTATTGTTTCTCTTTTCATGGGGCAGCAAACCCTTTCAGCTCCTTCAGTCTTCTCTCTAACTCCTCCATTGGGAACCCTTTGATCAATTCAATGGTTAGCTATGAGCATCCACCTCTGAATATGTCAGACTCTAAGGAGACAGCTATATCAGGCTCCTGTTAGCATGCATTCTTGACATCCACATCAGCATCTACCTTTGGTGACGGCACATAGGATGGATACCAGGTGGAATGGTCTCAAGACAGCCTCTCCTTCAGTTTATGTCCCACACTTTGTTTCCATATTTGCTCCCTTGAGTATTTTGTTACTCCTTCTAAGAAGGACCAAAGCACCCACACTTGGTCTTCTTTCTTCATGAGCTTCATGTGGTCTGTGAGTTGACTCCTGGGTATTTCAAGCTTCTGGGCTAACATCCAATTATCAGTGAGTGAATACCATATGTGTTCTTTTGTGATTGGGTTATCTCACTCAGGATGATATTTTCTAGTTCCATCTGTTTACCTAAGAATTTCTCGAATTCATTGTTTTTAATAGATGAGTAATATTCCATTGTGTAAATGTACCACATTTTTTGTATCCATTTCTCTGTTGAAGGACATCTGGGTTCTTTCCAGCTTCTGGCTATTATAAATAAGGTTTCTATGAACATAGTGGAGCATATGTCCTTATTATATGTTGGAGCATCTTCTGAGTATATGCTCAGGAGTGGTATAACTGGGTACTCAAGTAATGATATGTCCAATTTTCTGAGGAACCACTAGACTGATTTCCAGAGTGCTTGTACCATCTTGCAATCCCACCAACAATGGATGAGTGTCCTCGTTCTCCACATCCTCAACAGCATCTGCTGTCACCTGAGTTTTTGAACTTAGCCATTCTGACTGGTGTGAGATGGAATCTCAGGGTTGTTTTGATTTGCATTTCCCTGATGACAAAGGATGCTGAACATTTCTTTAGGTGCTTTTTGACCATTCAAATTTCCTCAGTTGAGAATTCTTTGTTTAGCTCTGTACCTCATTTTAATAGGGTTATTTGGTTGTCAGGAGTCTAATTTCTTGAGTTCTTTGTATATATTGAATATTAGTCCTCTATTGGATATAGGATTGGTAAAGATCGTTTTCCCAATCTATTGGTTGCCGTTTTGTCCTATTGACAGTGTCCTTTGTCTTACCAAAGCTTTGCAATTGTATGAGGTCCCATTTGTCAGATCTTAGAGCATAAGCCATTGTTGTTCTGTTCAGGAACTTTTCCCCTGTGCCTATGTATTCCAGGGTCTTCCATAACTTCTCTTCTACTAGTTTCAGTGTATCTGATTTTATGTGAAGGTCCTTCATCCACTTGGATTTGAGCTTTGTACAAGGAAATAAGAATGAATCAATTTTTATTCTTCTACACACTGACCTCCAGTTGAACCAGCACCATTTGTTGAAAGTGCTGTCCCTTTTCCACTGAACAGTTTTAGCTCCTTTGTCAAAGATCAAATGGCCATAGGTGTGTGGGTTCATTTCTGGGTCTTGTATTCTATTCCTTTGATCTTCTTGCATGTCTCTGTACCAATACCATGCACTTTTTATCACTATTGCTCTGTAGTAGTTTGAGGTCAGGGATGGTGATTCCCCAAGAACTTCTTTTATTGTTGAGAATAGTCCTTGCTATCCTGGTTTTTTTGTTATTCCAAATGAATTTGAGAATTGCTCTTTCTAACTAAATGAGGAAATGAGTTGGAATTTTGATGGCGATTGCATTGAATCTGTAGATTGCTCTCCCAAGACATCCATTTTTACTATATTATTCCTTCCAATCCATGAGCGTGGGAGATCTTTCCATCTTCTGGGATCTGCTTCGATCTCTTTCTTCAGATACTTGAAGTTCTTGTCATACAGATCTTTCACTTGTTTGGTTAGATTCACACCAAGGAATTTTATATTATTTGTGACTATTTTAAAGGGTGTCATTTCCCTAATTTCTTTCTCACCTATTTATCCTTCAAGTAGAGGAAGGCTACTGATTTGTTTGAGTTGTTTTATATCCAGCCACTTTGTTGAAGTTGATTATGAGGTTAAAGAGTACTCTGGTGGACATTTTGGGGGTAACTTAAGTATACTATCATATGATCTGCAAATAGTGAAATTTTGACTTCTTCCTTTCCAATTTGTATCCCTTTGAATTCCTTTTGTTGTCTAATTGCTCTGGCTAGACTTCCAGTACTATATTGAATAGGTAGGGAGAAAGTGGGCAGCCTTGACTAGTACCTGATCTTAGTGGTATTGCTTCAAGTTTCTCTCCATTTAGTTTGATGTTGGCTACTGGTTTGCTGTATATTACTTTTACTATGTTTAGGTATGGGCCTTGAATTCCTGATCTTTCCAAGACTTTTACCATGAAGGGATGTTGAATTTTGTCAAATGTAGAGTTTTCCTCTACAATTTTGTTGAAGATATTTACTGGCCTTTTAAGTTGGGAATCTTCACTCTCATCTATACCTATTATCCTTAGTTTGGTTTTCTCATTCTGTTTTGGATTTCCTGGATGTTCTGGGTTAGGAGCTTTTTGCATTTTGCATTTTCTTTGACGTTGTGTCGAGGTTTTCCATGGTATCTTCTGCGCATGAGATTCTCTCTTCTATCTCTTGTATTCTGTTGGTGATTCTTGCGTCAATGACTCCTGATCTCTTTCCTACATTTTCAATCTCCAGAGTAGTCTCCCTTGAGATTTCTTTATTGTTTCTATTTCCATTTTTAGATCCTGGATGGTTTTGTTTAATTCCTTCACCTGTTTGGTTGTGTTTTCTTGTAATTCTTTAAGGGATTTTTGTGTTTCCTCTTTAAGGGTTTCTACCTGTTTACCTGTGTTCTCCTCTAATTCTTTAAGAGAGTTATTTATGTCCTTCTTAAAGTCCTCTATCATCATCAAGAGAAGTGATTTTAATTCTGAATCCTGCTTTTCCGGTATGATGGGGTGTCCAGGGCTTGTTATGGTGGGAGAACTGGGTTCTGATGATGCCAAGTAACTTTGGTTACTGTTGTCTATGTTCTTGTGCATACTTTTTGCCATCTGGTTAACTGTAGTGCTATGTGCACTCACTGTTTCTGAGTGGAGCCTGTCTTTCCAGTTTTCTTGCTTGTGGCAGAACTCCTCAGAGTTCAGATATCTGTTATCCTCAGCTCCTGGGTGGAAGAACTCCTGGGATTCAGACCACCTCTGGGATCCTGAAATTCTGCTGCTCTGAGTACAGTGGTTCCTCTAGGGTGGTTCAGGATATGGTGTCTTCACAGGAGCAGACCAGCTAAGTGTTCGCTGCTCTGAGTATAGTGGCTCCTCAAGAATGGCTCAGGATAAGGTGTCTTCACAGGAGCAGACCAGGTAGGTGTCTGCCCCAGCCAAAAGGACCAAGTGAAGGGCGTAAAGGAAGTACATATCTTTATCAACCACTTTAAGAGAAAATATTAAAATACACTATGAGCAATCCAAAATGTTGTGCTAAGAAAAATTATACAGGAAAATAGGTATACTAATAATCCCTACAGATGAAAATACTATAAACCAGAGTTCCTTCACAAAATAAATCTACCATCAGTTAGCAGATAGGAATGTAATGTTGTCTGTGCTGACCTGCTTAGATTCTCCAGTGGCTTTTTACTTTCTACCAACATGTTTGGGAGAATACTGAAGATACTTGGGCATAGCCTCATCCCACTTCTCTAATGTAATATCTCAAAACTTCTATTTGTATGGCCTGTGCTTTCACTACATCAATGTACACACCAAACATTTGTTGTGTTGTTTCAAGCACAAACCTGGCTTAGCTATCCAGATTCTGCTGTTCCATCAAAGCTAGAGTAAAATATTCCTTTATTTTGTCTAATCAGAAGTATTAAAGAACTCTCATCTCCAGATACTCTATCTAGAGGGATATTTTGTTAACTTCTATAGGAATGTTTTGAAACTCAAGTAGGAATGGGCTAAAGAACCAGTGTGGACAAGAAGAGAGTGCTCTCAGCACAAGCAGCAGCAGCAGCAGCAAAAGTAACAACAATAAGAACAGATATCAAGCCCTTCCACCCGGAATCTGTTCCCTTTGCCTGGGGCAGACCCTTAGCTGGTCTGCTCCTGTGGAAACACCGATCCTGAGACATCCTAGAGGGACCGACTGCATCCAGAGAAGAGGGTAAGACACCTTGCCCACCACTCCATGCCCCAGAGTTACAACTAGGAGTCAGGGGGAAGTTAAGAAACAAGCAGGCACCCAAACCCCACGCCTCCAGAACACTACCCCCCTTCCGCTGGGAACCTGTTCCCTTTGCCTGGGGCAGACCCTTAGCTGGTCTGCTCCTGTGGAAACACCGATCCTGAGACATCCTAGAGGGACTGACTGCAGCCAGAGCAGAGGAAACACCTGAACGTGAGACAACCTAGAGGACCTACTACATCCAGAGCAGAGGAGGACCTACTGTATCCAGAGCAGAGGAAGTTTAGGATCACAGGAACACAGAGACATCTGGAATCTGAGGAGATCTGACAAAAGCAAGATAACTGGAAAGACAGACCCCAGTCAGACACAGCCAGCACAGGTAACACTAGAGTCAACCAGATGGCAAAAGGCAAGTGCAAGAACACAAGCAACAGAAACCAAAGTTACCTGACATCATCAGAACCCAGTTCTCCAACCACAGCAAGCTGTGAATACCACATCACACAGGAAAAATAGGATTCAGAATTAAAATCACTTCTCATGATGATGATAGAGGACTTTAAGAAGGACATAAGTAACTCCCTCAAAGAAATACAGGAGAACACAGGTAAACAGGTAGAAGCCCTTAAAGAGGAAACACAAAAATCCTTTAAAGAATTGCAAGAAAACACAACCAAAGAGGTGAAGGAATTGAACAAAACCATCCAGGATCTAAAAATGGAAATAGAAACAATAAAGAAATCTCAAGGGGAGACTACTCTGGAGATTGAAAATGTAGGAAAGAGATCAGGAGTCACTGACGCAAGAATCACCAACAGAATACAAGAGATAGAAGAGAGAATCTCATGCGCAGAAGATACCATGGAAAACCTCGACACAACAGTCAAAGAAAATGCAAAATGCAAAAAGCTCCTAACCCAGAACATCCAGGAAATCCAAGACAGAATGAGAAGACCAAACCTAAGGATAATAGGTATAGATGAGAGTGAAGACTCCCAATTTAAAGGGCCAGTAAATATCTTCAACAAAATTATAGAGGAAAATTTCCCCAACCTAAAGAACGAGATGCCCATAAACATACAAGAAGCCTACAGAACACCAAACAGACTAGACCAGAAAAGCAATACCTCCCAACACATAATAATCAAAACACCAAATGCACAAAACAAAGAAAAAATACTAAAAGCAGTAAGGGAAAAAGGTCAAGTAACATATAAAGGCAGACCGATAAGAATTACACCAGAATTTTCACCAGAGATTATAAAAGCCAGAAGATCCTGGTCTGATATCATACAGACCCTAAGGAAATACAAATGCCAGCCCAGACTACTATACCCAGCAAAACTCTCAATCACTATAGATGGAGAAACCAAGATATTCCATGACAAAACGAAATTTACTCAATATCTTCCCACAAACCCAGCACTTCAAAGGATAACTGATGGAAAATGCCAACACAAGGAAGGAAACTATAACCTAGAAAAAGCAAGGAAGTAATCTTCCAACAACCCCAAAAAAAGGTAGCTACACAAACAATTTCACCTCTAATAACAAAAATAATAGGAAACAACAATCATTTTTCCTTAATATTGCTTAACATCAATGGACTCAACTCTCCAATAAAAAGACATAGACTATCAGCCTGGATACATAAACAAGACCCAGAATTTTGCTGCACACAAGAAACGAACCTCAGTGACAAAGACAGACACTACCTCAAAGTAAAAGGCTGGAAAACAATTTTCCAAGCAAATGGTCCCAAGAAACAAGCTAGAATAGCCATTCTAATATCAAATAAAATCGACTTTCAACCAAAAGTAATCAAAAAAGATAAGGAAGGACACTTCATACTCATCAAAGGAAAAATCTACCAAGAAGAACTCTCAATTCTGAACATCTACACTCCAAATGCAAGGGCACCCACATACATAAAAGAAACTTTACTAAAGCTCAAAGCACACATCGCACCTCACACAATAATAGTGGGGGATTTTAACACCCCACTCTCTCCAATGGACAGATCATGGAAACAGAAACTAAACAAAGACACATTGAAATTAACAGAGGTTATGAACCAAATGGATTTAACAGATATCTATAGAACATTTCATCCTAAAGTAAAAGAATATACCTTTTTCTCAGCACCTCATGGTACCTTCTCCAAAATAGACCATATAATTGTTCACAAAACAGTCCTCAACAGATACAAAAAGATTGAAATAATCCTTTGCATCCTATCAGATCACCACGGATTAAGGCTGGTCTTTGATAAGGACAGAACTAAGGGAAAACCCACATGCATGTGGAAACTGAACAATGCTCTACTCAATGATGACTTTCTCAAGGAAGAAATACAGAAAGAAATTAAAGACTTTTTAGAATTTAAAGAAAATGAGGAACGTGTGGGACTCCATGAAAGCAGTGCTAAGAGGAAAACTCATAGCTCTAAGTGCCCACAAAAGGAAATTGGAGAGAGCACACATTAATAACTTGACAGCACACCTGACAGCTCTAGAACAAAAAGAAGCAAATACACCCAAAAGGAGTAGGCGTCAGGAAATAATAAACTCAGGGCTGAAATCAACCGAGTAGAAACAAAAAGAACAATACAAAAATTCAACAAAAATAGGAGTTGGTTCTTTGAGAAAATCAGCAAGATATATAAACCCTTAGACAAACTAACAAGAGGGCACAGAGACAGTATCCAAATTAATAAAATCAGATCTGAAAAGGGAGACATAACAACAGAAACCGAGGAAATTCAAACAATCATCAGATCCTACTACAAAGGTCTATACTCAACAAAACTGGAAAATATGGATGAAATGGACAATTTTCTAGACAGAAACCAGGTACCAAAGTTAAATGAGGAGCAAATAAACCATCTAAACAGTCCCATAACCCCTAAAGAAATAGCAGCAGTCATTAAAAGTCTCCCCACCAAAAAAAGCCCAGGACCAGATGGTTTTAATGCAGAATTCTATCAGACCTTCAAGGAAGACCTAATACCAATTCTCTTCAAACTATTCCACAAAATAGAAACAGAAGGAACACTACCCAATTCGTTCTATGAAGCTACAATCACACTCATACCTAAACCTCACAAAGACCCAACAAAGAAAGAAAACTTCAGACCAATCTCTCTTATGAATATCGATGCAAAATACTCAATAAAATTCTAGCAAACTGAATCCAAGAACACATCAAAACAATCATCCATCATGATCAAGTGGGCTTTATCCCAGGAATGCAGGGATGGTTCAATATTCGGAAATCCATCAATGTAATCCACTATATAAACAAACTCAAAGAAAAAATCCACATGATTCATCTCACTAGATGCTGAGAAAGCATTTGACAAAATTCAACATCCCTTCATGGTAAAAGTCTTGGTAAGATCAAGAATTCAAGACCCATACCTAAACATAGTAAAAGCAATATACAGCAAACCAGTAGCCAACATCAAACTAAATGGAGAGAAACTTGAAGCATTCCCACTAAGATCAGGGACTAGACAAGGCTGCCCACTCTCTCCCTACCTATTCAATATAGTACTGGAAGTCCTAGCCAGAGCAATTAGACAACAAAAGTAAGTCAAAGGAATACAAATAGGAAAGGAAGAAGTCAAAATATCACTATTCACAGATGATATGATAGTATACTTAAGTGACCCCAGAACCTCCACCAGAGAACTCCTAAACCTGATAGACAACTTCAGCAAGGTGGAAGGTTATAAAATCAACTCGAACAAATCAGTAGCCTTCCTCTATGTGAAAGATAAACAGGCTGAAAAAGAAATTAGGGAAATGACACCCTTTAAAATAGTCACAAATAATATAAAATACCTCGGGGTGAACCTAAGCAAGCAGGTGAAAGATCTGTATGACAAGAACTTCAAGTCTCTGAAGAAAGAAATTGAAGAAGATCTCAGGAAATGGAAAGATCTCCCATGCTCATGGATCGGCAGAATTAATATAGTAAAAATGGCTATTTTGCCAAAAGCAATCTACAGATTCAGTGCAATCCCCATTAAAATATCAACTCAATTCTTTACAGAGCTAGAAAGAGAAATTCTCAAATTTATATGGAATAACAAAAAAACCCAGGATAGCGAAAACCATTCTCAACAATAAAAGAACTTCTGGAGGAATCGCCATCCCTGACCTCAAGCTGTACTACAGAGCAATAGTGATAGAAACTGCCTGGTATTGGTACAGAGACAGGCAGGAAGATCAGTGGAATAGATTTGAGGACCCAGAAATGAACCCACACACCTATGGTCATTTGATCTTTGACACAGGAGCTAAAACCATCCAGTGGAACAAGGACAGCATTTTCAACAAATGGTGCTGGTTCAACTGGAGGACAACATGCAGAAGAATGAAAATCAATCCATTCTTATCTCCTTGTACAAAACTGAAGTCCAAGTGGATAAAGGACCTTCACATAAAACCAGACACACTGAAAGTAATAGAAGAGAAGGTGGGGAAGAGCCTCGAACACCTAGGCACAGGAGAAAAGTTCCTGAACAGAACAGCAATGGCTTGTGCTCTAAGATCAAGAATTGACATATGGGACTATATAAAATTGCAAAGTTTCTGTAAGGCAAAGGACACTGTCAATGGGAGAAAACGGCAACCAACAGATTGGGAATAGATCTTTACAATCCCACATCTGATAGAGGACTAATATCCAGTATATACAAAGAACTTAAGAAATTAGGCTCTAGACAACCAAATAACCCTATTAAAAAATGGGGTATGGAGCTAAACAAAGAATTCTCAACTGAGGAAATACGAATGGCTGAGAAACACCTAAAGAAATGTTCAGCATCCCTAGTCATCAGGGAAATGCAAATCAAAACAACCCTGAGATTCCACTTCACACCAGTCAGAATGGCTAAAATAAAAATCTCAGGTGATAGGAGATGCTGGCGAGGATGTGGAGAAAGAGGAACACTCCTCCATTGTTGATGGGATTGCAAGATGGTGCAACCACTATGGAAAACAGTCTGGCAGTTCCTCAGAAAATCGGACATATCACTACCTGAGTACCTAGCTATACCACTCCTGGGCATATACCCAGAAGATGCTCTAACACATAACAAGGACATATGCTCCACTATGTTCATGCAGCTTTATTTATAATAGCCAGAAACTGGAAAGAACCCAGATGCCCTTCAACAGAGGAATGGATACAAAAATGTGGTACATTTACACAGTGGAATATTACTCAGCTATTAAAAACAATGAATATTCCATAAATTCTTATATAAATGGATGGAACTAGAAAATATCATCCTGAGTGAGGTAACCCAATCACAAAAGAACATACATGGTATTCACTCACTGAGTATTGGACTTTACCCAGAAGCTCGAAACACCCAAGATTCAACTCACAGACCACATAAAGCTCACGAAGACTGAAGAACAAGTGGGGGTGGGAGGGCTACAGTCCCTCTTAGAAGAAGTAACAAAATACTCAAGGGAGCAAATATGGATGCAAAGTGCAGAACAGAAACTGAAGGAGGGGCCATCTGCAGACCATTCTCCCTGGGTATCCATCACATGTGCAGTCACCAAAGGTAGATGATGACATGGGTGTCAGGAGGTGCATGCTGACAGGAGCCTAACATAACTGTCTCCTTAGAGGTCTGCAAGAGTCTGACATATTCAGAGGTGGATGCTCATAGCTAACCATTAAACTGATCATGGGGTTCCCAACAGAGAAGATAGAGTGAAGGCTGAAGGAGTAGAAAGGGTACAGGACCCCATGAGGAGAGCAACAATACCAACCAACCAGAGCCCCCAGGGTCTAAACCACCAGCCTGGGAGCGCTTAGAGAGGGACCCATGGCTCCAGCTATATATGCAAGGGAGCTATATATAAGTGGGAGAAGAGATTCTTGGTCCCATGAAGGCTGGACATCGTGGGGGGTGGTATTCGAGGGTGGGGAGTGAGTTCTGGGGAGGGTGGGTGTGGGTACACCATCAGAGAGGCAGGAGGAGGGGGAAGGGATAGGGAGTTCCTTGGAGGGAGGGGGGAGAGGGGGTAAGGGGAAAATACCTGAAATGTAAATAAAAGTTCCAATAAAAAAAAAAAAAAAAAAAAACAGATATCAAGAGTCTTAAAGACCGCTCCTGGGATTATGTGTTGCCCATGTCATGAAAGGGATTAACAGTTCCATCTCCCAATGTTTTTCTTATGGCCTCTCTTCTCTGCTTTTATTCACTCTATCCCAGAGAAAGTGGTGCCAGTTATTTGGTTCTAAAATCTGGAAAGAATATAATAGACTTCATCTCATTTACTTGGGAGCAAATTGCATCGAGAAGCAGAGGTTCTGTAAATGCACATGTCATGCACTACACTCTTACTGGTTTAAGATTCCCTGGGCCTATACTGCCTGTAGCTATAGGGGTGTCTGGCCTAATTCTAGAGCTTCATCTACTAGCTCCATGATGTTCATACTAACTATATAATCTAACTAAGCTCTTACCAACCCAAAAGGGGAAATATTAGTATTCTAATTCCATTGAGTTATTTCCCTTGACTTCTTAAAAAAAAAAAAAAAAGAAGTCAAAATAGGAAGGACAATACTGTTTTGTCTCCTCCGAGACTACGAAATACCACAGTGAGATTTCAAGTAGCAAGTAGGAGACATAAACAGATATAAAACTTGGGAGGAAAATGAAGGAAATAGAATAGAAGTGTTGTTACATGCTATGCAGTCTATGCTTTCTCCTGGGATGATAGAATTCACTTGAAGAATTAAAGATGGTAGGCAACATAGCTAGACAGCATTGTAGAAGAAAAGCTTCAGGTAGGAGAGTGTGATAAAGTGTAAGTGGGAACAGATGGGCTGAGACTAGGAAAGAGAAATGAGTTAGATGTTCATCAATACATATAATTATCTGTTCAGAAGCCAGGCAGAGGTAAGTGAAGATAGAGATATTATGCTATCAAGGGAAGTGGCCCAATAAAAATGCAAATCCTTCTTGATATGCCAGGGAGGATTGGTACCCATGGGGGGGTCCTTCTCAGAGGGGAAGAATGGGGAGTGAGGGTGTATATGAGGGTAGGGGTGGAAGAATAGGTGGGGGTGCTTCAGTTCTAATGTAAAGTGAATAAATAAATAAATAAATATAAATTAAAAAATATAAATGGAAAAGAAAAGAATGCAAATCCTGAACCAAAATGCCCTATAAGGTGATGTTGTAAAATGAGGTCTTTGGAAGGTAGCTTGGTGTGACAGCAGAGTCTTCTAAAATTATCATACTGGGAGTTTAGCTTTCATCCATAAGTTTACAAAAACATCAAGACGATAGCTGTATGAATTCCAGAAATGCTAGAGGAGTTTCTTGAGGTGATTCTCTTATCCTTCCTATTCCATCCCAACTCCAGCCTAGCAACCATCTTTTTTCTGCAGAGTGCCATAGCTCTTAACTCTTACTATAACTGAGAGTCTTTACCATCTTTAGCAGTTATTGCCTAGCTATTGACAACATTTTACCTACCCTGCTTCTTACTGACTAGGACTTTGGTTCTCTTTATTTCTCCTCACTGGCTCTACACAGAGTTAGCCATAAATAAATTAATTTGGACATTCAGTTGATCTTTGTAGGCTAAGCAAGAGGAATGATGGTGAAATTAATAAAAACTGAAAAGAGAGCTATAATATCTAGTTATTGTTTCATAACAAACCATTTTCAAAGTTGGGTGACCTAAATAATTTATTACTGCTCACAAATATATTTGGTACAAATGAGCAGTCCTGATAATCTGGACCAAACAAAGCCTATATGAGTTTTACCTACTGGCTTGTCTATTGTCTGGCAGGTGGGCATCCTGACCAAGCTAGGTCACTTATCCACTTAAGTGATGAAGACTCTTGAACCATTTATCACTCATAGTCCTGAAGGCTACCCTGAACTTGTTCTTGGTGGTGAGATAAGCCTCTAAGAGGGTCAATAGAAGAATGAAGTCACTTGAGGTCTATACTGAGAACTGGAAGAATGTTGCTTCTGTAGTCTACTGACCAAAGAAAGTTACAAAATCAGCCCTCATTCAAAAGAAAAGTACATATATGTACATATATGGAAATAATAGAAAATGGTTCTATTATGGATACAGACATAGGGGATGTGAAGATTGGGGACATTTCTGTAACTGATCTATTATAAAGAAGTTATTAAACATAGATTTGGCTTGGTCAAAATTATCTCATCAAAGGAAGTGCAGTTAAGTGGTAGGATACTTGCCTACTATGTATGGGATCTTAGTTTCATCCTCAGCAATGCAAAACGAAACAACTACAATGAATAAAAACTCAAAACCTCTCACCAGCAAAATAAAAAAGTGATGATGGCAATGGTGAGGACAATGATGACAATAGTGATGATGGTGGTGGTAATGATAATGAAGATGGTGACAATAGTGATAATGTCAGTGATGGTGATGACAATGGCAATGATAATGATGTTATGATGATGATGATGATGACAATGGTGACAACACTGATGATGGATGGTGATTGCAATAGGGATGATGACAATGATGGTGATGACCATGGAGACAATAGAGATGATGCCAGTGATAGCAACAATTATGATGATGATAGCAGTGATGAAGGTGGCAATGGTATAATGATAACAACAAAGGTGATGATGGCAATGATGTTGACAGTGATAAAAGAGTTGATAATGATGGTGATACTGATGATAACAGTAACGATGACAGTGAATGATCATGATGGTAAAGATGGTGAGGATAATGGTAATGATGATGATGGTGACAATAGTGATGATGCTGGTGATGGTGATGGCAATGGTGATCATGATGATAGTTATAGTGATAATAGTGATGGTGATAGCTGTATTAGCTACTTTTCTGTTGCTTTGATAAGACACCATAACCAAACAACATAGTTACATTTCAGTTGCTGTGATAAATGCAACTTATACATGGAAGCATTTAATTGGATGTTTAAAGTTCTATAGAGTTACAGTCTGTGATTATCATGGCAAGAAGCATGGCAGCAGGCAGAGAGGCAGAGTATTAGAGCAGTAGCTGAGAGCCTAAATCTTTTTCTATAAGTACAAGGCAGAGAAAGCTGACTAGGAACTAAATGAGATTTGGGAACCTCAAAACTCACTCTTGGTGACTCACCTCTCCAATTAGGCCACAATTCATTATCTTTTCCAAACAGTTCCACCAAACTCAGGATCAAGTATTCAAAAATACGAGTCTATAGTGGCCAATCTTATTCAAGCCAGCATACCAAGACAACTTATAGAAGGAAGAGGTAGAATTATAATTCCAGAGAGATACAAGTCCATAATGACAGGGAGGCATTACAACAAGTGGCAGACATGTCGCAGGATCGGAAAGCTGAATTTACATTCTCAAACAAAAACATAAAGTGAAAAGGGAAAGAGGTATGGAGTGTTTAAATTCTCAAAGCCTTCCTTTCCTGATATGCTTCATCCCATAGCACTACATCTCAAAAACCTCTCCAAACAGTTCCACTGATTAGGGACCATGTATTTCAATATCTCAACCTACAGGGAGCATTCTTATTCAAACAATTACAACAGCAATGGTGATGTGGATGGTCGTGATGGTGGTGATTGTAATTATATCACACAAACAAAACTTCTACAAGCCCATTATGTTTTTTTTCTTTTTCTTTTCTTTTTTCTTTTTTTTTTTTTTTTTTTTGCATTATCTATAATCAGATTCTCAAGAACTTTCCATTTTTCAATTATGGAAATCTAGTCCTCAAGTAGAAAAGTGACCTAATCAAGGTCATCTGGCAACTAAGGCTTAAAAAGAAAAAAAGACAGAAATGCACACACCATTGAAATGCTGGACAGACTGGCCTGAGAGCCAGCTATTGAGAAAATTATCTAGAAGTTTCCTTTCTTTCCCAGGAACTGAAAAAAAAATCTTTTCGTGTTTTTTTTTCCCCTATTGAATCTGTCTCCTTTTATCCCTCTTGATTATCCCTTTCCCTGTGAAGTCTGTTTTTCAGATTTAGTCTGCAATGTTTTATAATAAAAGACTTTTTGCTTCTGCTTTATAAAAGCATGGAGAGGATTAACAGTTAATTTAATGTTTTCAAAATGTCTTAAGCACCTTAGAATTAAATATGTCATGTGCAAATAAATAAATAAAGGCTTTAGAGCACAGAGGCATCAGTCTTCTTTAACTTACATGCTCAGAGCATCTTAATGCATGCATACACACAGTCTGCTGAAAATCTATGGATCCCAATGGCAGGCAGCAAGCTACCCTGGAATTCATACTTTCATGTGTTGCATTAGAAAGAAAAGACGAAAGGCAACATTTCATCATCTACCACATATTCTCTCTCTCTCTCTCTCTCTCTCTCTCTCTCTCTCTCTCTCTCTCTCTCTCTCTCTCTCTCTCTCTCCACACACACATCGAAAAATAATGCAATACAAATACCTTCCTTAAGTATGATCAACAACATCTTCCACCTATCCACAGAACAAACAAACTCGCCCTTTGTATCTTTTCTGACCTGTCTCCCTATTCTCATCATCTCACTAAGTACACTTTTCCTGGATTCTATTCAATCAGAGATTGAGAGGGAAGGGTGGAGACAGGGATCTGGTTTTAGAGCCAAAAAGATAGCAAGGAGCTTGAGCTTCTGTGACAGCAATTTCTTCATTTTTATCTTGGTAATCCATGTGTCAGCAATGCCATTTCTGACTGCTGCAGACAGAGCCTCTATTTTTACTATCCAGCATTCACCTCCCAAATCTTAGCATGTATCTTCTGAGAGCTCAGCCTTCATAATAACTTGTGGTTAGAAATATTCTAGAGCATGTAGTCTTGCTAAAATCAGTGCAAATTTGGAGGTTAACCTGAAACCACTTAGAACATCTAAAAAGGCCAAAGTCATGTTAGGTAGTAAACAACCGATATATAGGTTTTTAATATAAAACTGTGGTTGTCAAGATAATGTGGATTTAAAAGCAGAAGAAAAACCCAGTATCCAGGCTCACCCCATAACTCTCATGATGGACGTGTTTATTGTTTTCTCTTTGTGTGTGTGTGTGTGTGTGTGTGTGTGTGTGGTGTGTATGCATAAGATATTTATGTGTAGGTATATATGTGCATGCATGTATGTCAGTCATGCATGTGGAAGCCTAGTGTTTTGCATTGTCTCATATAGTCATTCATCCATAAAATAGTATAAAAAGATAAAAATGTGATTGTCCGCATTTTATTCGTGGAGTCTTGAACTATTTCACTTCTAGAAGTTCATAGACCTCTCTAAAGGAGGTAACCTGCTCATCATTGCATTTCTTAAGAGATTTTGCAGATAACGATATTTATCCCATGCTCACTGGAGAAAAGTGAAAAGAGTTAAGAAGAGGAATTGAAATTCATTCCTGTGTGCTTCCAAAATCTGTGTATCTTTTTCAGAATCCAACCATTCTAGACCAGAGTTCTTGATCCTGCTTTAGGAAATGTCCTAAAATCAACACCTATTGTGTTCACATGCTCCTTCTTAGGTGTTGTAGATGTTTCTTCTCATGTTTTTGTAGCCTCATTTGCCTGTCCTATTTCTAGATATGGGACTTTGAGCTGGAGCAATACCCAAGAGATTCCTTTATGTCTCTTATGGAGTGACATTTGAGTAAAGCCTTGATGTTCTTAAACAGGTCCCTTTTTAAGTTTTATCTTAAAGTTTCTTATTGGGACTGAGAGATGACTCAACAGTTAAGAGCACTGACTGCTCTTCCAGATGTCTGAGTTCAATTCTCAGCAACCACATGATGGTTCACAACCATCTGCAATGGAATCTGAAGCCCTCTTGTGGTGTGTCTGAAGAAAGTGACAATGTACTTACATACATTAAACAAACAAACAAACAGACCTTTTTATTGAAAAGTTTTTTTCTTTTACTTAAATGCTTTGGATACTATCTAAGAAAGCTTACCACAATCCTGCCTTGAGGCACTACTGAACCTGATCACCCACTCAATCTTCCTTAACCAGTCCCAGTGACCTCTTGCTCTTGAGTGAGCAAACCCATGATGCTGCTAGCATAGAACCTTTGCACTAGTCCTTTCTTCTGTCAGGTCCTCTCTTCCCAAATTAATATTCACACTTGTCACTCTCTCACCTTTCAAGTTACTCCTTAAATGTCACCTTATCAAGAAGCCATTCTTAACTACATAATCTCACAGGCACTTCTCATCATATCACTTTCTGTGCCCTTAGCTTGACTGTTCATTGTCATAGCTTCACTATCCCCTGCCATGTTACAGATGAATTTAGTTAATTTCTCTCTTACTAAGACAGTGTCTTTTTCTTTGTTACCCATTCTGTCTTCAGTCCCTGTAACTTATTGCATACTCAATCATTTATGAATGAATGAATTCATGAAATAAATAGTATTTCCTCACATTAAAGAGAAACACAAGTGTCCTCACTACTTTCTTTGATATCCATCTTCAACCTCACTCATGGATCACAAAAAAAGAGATGGGACAGAGCATTTAAATTCTTTCCCCACTGCACCCAATAACTACTGATGTCTGTACTTACAAAAAACTCAATTGACCTACTAAGGTTAGTTTGTTTTCTACCTGTGTGAGCTGAACTAGACCACAGACCAATAGGGAGACCTTTACTTGTTACTCTGGTTTGAGGATGAGACTACATCATAGCAATTAGCTTATTTTCTCATGCTACCATTTCTACCAGGACTTCATCCTGCTCATTTCCTTTAGCCTACAGCTGCTGCAGGTGCAGGCTTTGACCAACTCACAACATTAGATAGTGTTCATCTCCTCCTCAACAGGGAGCATTTTCAGGATGGAAGCTTGGAATTCAACTCAGTGAGAGTATTAACATTAGGAAAATTGACATGTTATTTTTCCTGACCCTCTTGTCTTTGGTAGTTAACGGTGGTGTAAAGTTCAGAGGGAAAGTTTCTTTTCTCACCAAGAACTGAAGAGGCTGGAACTACTTTAGAAGTCTTTACTTTCCATGGCCATTGTCCCTACATCATTTCTATTTGGCTTTGAAAGATAGACAGAGGAAAGAGAAGCAAGCCCTCTAAATAGAAAGCAGCATGGTTACATTCAACAGAGAAGTAGAAATGAAAAGTTTTGCCATTTGTGAGGAAAGGGCTTAATATCCTTGATCCTTCTATGAGAACACCCATCACACACCAAGAAGCCAATGATCAGCCAGCCCTTCTTGCAAGGGGAAAAGTGATGCTGAGAGAGGGGAAGGCAGACATTCTAGAGAACAATGCATGTCCAAACTGTTTTCTATCGTCCCTGAATCAGAACTGTCCAAGGTGCTCCTAAAATTTTGATTACTTTAGCATCAACCTACCTGTGCTGATCAATTCTGAAAATGAGATTTAGAAAAATACACAAGCATCGCCCTGAATCTTTTATTTAAATTATTGTATGTAATCCACAAACAATCAACAGCCAGAATTCTTATGGCACTGAGAAATGCTGTTAACATGCCAATTTTTCAGATGAGGAAGCTGGTACCTGAAAAGTCACATCACTATTAAGATGCAAAGCCTGAATTCATATTCAAACATGCCATGCTCTATCAATAAGTGTATTGCTTGCTGAAGATGTCACAGGTAAAACAATTCAATCATTTCAATCTCATTGAACAGAGAGAATTTCATACACTAATTTTAGACCTTTCTCACAAATGTCCAATTTTACTTTTCTGGATTTTCTCCTACAGAAGTCAGAGCCTGTTGAGAAGATTTATATGGGTGGAATGCAATCACAGTAATTGGTTTGCATCAAGCAAAGGAACCAATAAATTAGCTTGAACATGACCTTTCAGAGGCAGTCTTCTATTTGGCTCATATTCTCTGGCCCCAAATTGTCTGTCGTTAATTGGTAGTTTGTTCTTAGTCTGGGTGCCTGTTTTTGACACTGGGTAAATGTATTATGAGATAATCTACTTTCTGTGACTTCACACAGTTCCCATGGTAACCGTCAATGACATTTCCCTGCAAAATGGCTGCTTATTGTTCCAAATGTGTTAGAGAAATGTAAACATCTTCGATTTTAAAAAGTCCAGCAAAATGACAGTCCAAGCAGACAATGACATTAATATAATTACAAGGAAGTGGTGTATAGTTATTTCAACCCCTTCCCTGAGAGTAAATAGAAAAGGTGTAGGATTTTGGTGTTTTGAAATTTTTTTTACTCATACTCTTGGTTTAGACAAAAAAATTAAGAAAGGTTTGCTTAACAAGACACACTTGAAAATACATAGCACTCCTATATTTTAAAAAAACCTCATTCATTGAAACCGTAGTTTCTTAACATCAAAGTAACCACATTCCTGGAAGAGAACAAGTGCTTATTAGCCTAGCCACCACAAACTCAAGGAAGGTAATCCCTGTAACACCACCTCAGGTGCTAAGCCATCTTGACATTCAAAACTAATAATCCAGGCTTCTCTTGGTTGAGAGAGAGATGGCTTCCTTTTTCTTTCTTGCTGGCTTTGCTTTGTCCCCTCTAAGTGAGCTCCCTGGAGATTACTCATCAGAGTGTACAGCCTCAACAAAACCCTGGATACTTTCTACAGCTTTCTTGAAATATCAGAAACACAAAACCCAAGGCCTCTTCTATCTATGCAGTGTACATCCATAAACATGATGCTATTCCAGACAATGTACATAAGCCTTTTTTAGATTGTGGAATATGGTGCCCACTTCCCATGAATACCAAGAAACTGAATCTCCTGGGATGTTGTTTGCATGCTTTTGCTTTTCCTGTTGACCTGGTCTGTATTTCCTTGAAGCTAAGACTCATGATGACTAATTTTTCTTTCCCTTCAATGAGATAGTGGAAGGGTCTAAACCTATGAGTATATTAAAAGAACATGCTTCACTTAATGGGCTATTAACAGAACAAAGGATATGATTAGGAGGGGCTGAGAAAATAAGGTGTATGTTAGTTGAGTCAGCAGATGAATATGATCAAAATAACTTTGAATACATGTATAAAAGTGTTTGAAGAATTAATAAAATATACTAAAACATTGTGTTATTTTCATAGAATTTGTAGACTATAGTGCAAAGAACTTACATATGATCTGGATTACTTGTAACTTATAATACAGCATGATTCCTATGTAAACCATTGCTATATTGTCTTGATAAGAATAGGGACAAGGGGGGAACATCTGGAGGAGAAAGAATTCTGGGTCCCTGGCGGCAACTCTGCAACCAATCTCACAAAACACAGAGGAAGTGGGCCTCCCAGGAGCTCTAACCAGGACAGTATCTTAGGTAAGGAGACAGCAAACACCGCCCCCCCCCCAAAAAAAACAGGGAGTAACTGGGACCCACTAGGACCCAGGAATTTACTCCTGGCCCAGAGCACTGGTTCCTTCCAGTCTGGGCCTGAGCACTGAGCAGATCTTGGGCCCCAGCTTTAACCCCAGTAGTAACACTTACCTCACACAGTTCTGACACAACCAAGATAATAGGAAAGACAGACTCAAGTCAGAGACAGGGCAAGTACCACCAAGGTGATCCAGATGGTGAAAGACAAGTGCAAGAACATAAGCATCAGCAACCCAAGGTACTTGACATCATTAGAACCCAGCTCTCCACACTAGAAAGTTCTGAAATCCCCATTTCACCAGAAAAGCAAGATTCAGATTAAAAATCACTTCTAATGATGATGATAGAGGACTTTAAGAAGAACATAAATAACACTCTATAAGAAATTAAGGAGAACACAGGTAAACAGGTAAAAGCTCTTAAAGAGGAAAGACAAAAATCCCTTAAAGAATTGCAAGAAAACACAACCAAAGAGGTGAAGGAATTGAACAAATCCATTCAGAACATAAAAATGGAAGTAGAAACAAAAAAGAAATCACAAAGGGAGACTACCTTGGAGATAGAAAACCTAAGAAAAAAAATCAGGAGTCATAGACGCAAGCATCAACTACAGAATACAAGAGATAGAAGGGAGAATATCAGGTACAGAAGATACTATAGAAAATATTGACACAGCTGTCAAAGAAAATGCAAAATGCAAAAAGTTCTTAACATAAAACATCCAGGACACAATAAGAGGACCAAACCTAAGGATAATAGGTATAGATGAGAGTGAAGATTCCCAACTTAAAGGGCCAATAAATATCTTGAACAAAATTATAGAAGAAAATTTCCCTAACCTAAAGAATGAGATGCCAATAACAAACAAGAAGCCTACAGAACACCAAATAGACTAGACCAGAAAAGAAATACCTCTCATCACATAATTCAAAACACCAAATGCACAAGACAAAGAAAGAATACTAAAAGCAGTAAGGGAAAAAGGCCAAGAAACATATAAAGGCAGACCTATCAGAATTACCCAGACTTCTCACCATATGCTATAAAAGCCAGAAGATTCTGGACAGATGTCATACAGACCCTAAGAGAACAAACGCAAGCCCAGGCTACTATACCAGCAAAACTCTCAATTACCATAGATGGAGAAACCAAGCTATTCCATGACAAAACCAAATTTACACAATATCTTTCCACAAACTGGGCATTACGAAGGATATTAGCGGGAAACCTCCAATACAAGAAGGGAAATTATACCCTAGACAGAGAAAGAAAGAAATCCTCTTCCAACAAATTCAAAAAAGATAGCCACACAAAGATAATTCCACCTCTAATAACAAAAATAACAGGAAGCAACAATCACTGTTCCTTAATATCTCTTAACATCAATGGACTCAATTCCCCAATAAAAAGACATAGGCTAATGGACTGGATAGTAAACAGGACCCAGCATTTTGCTGCATACAGGAAACCCACCTCAGTGACAAAGACAGACACTACCTTAGAGTAAAAGGCTGGAAAACAATTTTTCAAGCAAATGATCCTAAGAAACAAGCTGGAGTAACCATTCTAAAACTTCCAGCCAGAGAACACAAAGGGAGGGACTCATGGCTCCACTATATAGGTAGTTGAGGGTGGCCTTGTCAGGCATCAGTGGAAGTGGAGGGCCTTGGTATCCAATAGTTTGGATTCCCTAGTGTTGGGGAATTTGGGAGCAGGAGGTGGGAATGGGAGGATGGTGGGAGCACACCCTCATAGAAACTCCCAGAATTATATGGATTAGATATAATAGAGACAGGCCACCAGAAGACTAGATTCCAGAATTCAAACAAAAAAATATCTTGATATAAAATTTGTTTTGAGAATTGTATATTGTCAGAATACACAGCTTGGTGTATCTACTCATCAAGGAAGCTGAGCAGACCTACTCAAACCTCTGATATCCTGGAATCTCAGCTGAATGCAGTGAAGACAGAGACGTCAGGGTTTATCAATTTACTCTTCCCCCCACCCCTTTTCTAATATCTTAACGCACATAACCAGCTTGAAGAAGTTAATGAAGAGTCGGCACCCCTATTCCCTGGGCTTGTGGACTTAGGTGGTTAATATTGGGCTGGCGTTTCTAGGAAAAGTTGTGGGAAAGGGGGCTGCAGTGGAGGAATCCTGGAGGCTTCCAGGAGGTGGTCTCACATACAGGAGAAAGGTCTGGAGTCCCAAAGGCTGGAAGATTTGGTGGCAGGCCCCAATGATACAAGGAAGTCCTTGGTTCCAAAAGGGTTTATTTTCATGGCAGGTGGTGGATGGATCTGGATGTGCCCCCCTGAAACTCAGGGCAGACCTGAGTTAAATAAGGAGAAAGGGGGAGGTTCTGGGGAAGGTTTAATTGGCTCTGCCCTCTGGCCTTCATTAGTATGTAAATCTCTCTAGAGCCTGAGGACTGTAGTCACACCCTCTACCTGTGTACTTTGGGAGGGCTGTAATGGCCTATGTGACTGAACAATGTAGGTCCATGGAGATTAGACTGCTTATCAGGACCCTTGGTTCTGGGGACGTGGCTGAACTCCTGCCATTTCTCCCTTGGAGTCTCAGGGTTCCAGGCCCATGCACAGCCAAGAACCAAGATATCCTTACTCAGTCCCACATCAAGTAGTGATTTTGTTGGAACAGGGAGGAATAGCTAGGATTTATTGCATAGCCATAACCTATTGGTAGAAATCTGTATAATTGTTATTAAGCTGAAGTTATAATTTCTTAAATGGTACAAAATTTACTTTGATTTCAAATTTAAGGTTTTCATTAGTACGAGTTTCTTATTGATATAGAAATGAGATTAATATTGTTACTCTTATAGGCATTGTGCCTATAGAACACATTTAGGAATACAAGGCTTAGACCCAGTCCTTCTTTAACTTTTTTAAACTGATTTGAGATGGTTAGCCTGTGAGTTAAGGGCCTATAGCAAATTCATGGCTCTGAGTTTATTGTTAGAGTGTTTTCTATATCTTATTTAGAAATAGCTGAGAGGAGTTAACAGACAACAGACCAGATTGCCTTACATGGACATCAGAAGTCCACAGAATTGGCATTACAAACATTTCTGTATTAAGGTTCATTTTGATTAGAGACCTATCTTCTCCTGACAGCATCCTGTCTTGAATTCTAAGAAGAAATTGAGCATCTTTGGAGTTACTCCAGTTGTGGTGAGACAGCCACTAGGCAGGAATTGCCTCTTTTCATCTATCAGACAAATTATGTCCTGAAAAGGACACATTTGTGGAATAGTCGACTGATTATATCTGCCAAGACAGAGTAATCAGTCCTTAATAATTCTGCATCACTAGGTCTGTCAGATGATCCTAGACCAGAAGGCTGAACATCGTATGCTCCAATGTTTTGTAGTATAGGGACTGTCCAGGTGTTCAGCGGTCTCTACAAATTGGCTAAGTTTTAGAAGCTATGCTTTGTGCTTCCCATAAGTACAATTCATTCAGTCTTCCTGGATTTCTGACGGTGTTGAAGACTTAAGTCTCATAGCCAGTTCCGGCTATTTACTTTGAGAGAAAAGACTTGAGAGGATGGTTTTCAGTTGACATTCATTCTAAAGCCAAGAAAAAAAAATAGGTTCAGAACTAAGTCTTTATTAGTTAGGAGAGATGACAGAGGGTCTGGTTATTCAACAAAATGATGGACTGGGTATTAGGTCTATCTTGTATCTTACTGATACAAATTGGTATAGTTATGCTCTAATTGTATTTTGAGAGAAAAGTTTTATCTTAACAGAAAGGGTGATATGTAGGAGGAGCTAAGGTGGGAGGAGTAAGGAGAAGAAGTGGAGGAGGAGAAGGAGAGGAGGAGTGTGGGAAAAAACCAGAGGACTGCATAGTGAGGCACCTGGCAGCGGCCCGGGACCTGCAAGGTGGAGGCTGCCTGGAGGCCTCCAGCCAGCCTGTCTCTCATACGGAGGAAGGTCCCAGGTTCCAGTGGCTGGAGGCTTCGGCGGTGGCAGGACTGGCAGGCCCCAATAATACGAGGAAGTCCTTGGTTCCAAAAGGCTTGATTGTCATGGCAGATGGTGGATGGATCTGGATGTACCCCCCCAAACTCAGGGCAGACCTGGGTTAAGTAGGGAGGGAGAAAGGGGGAGGTTCTGGGGAGGAATGCTTAATTGGCTCCACCCCTGACCTTCATTAGTATGTAAATCTCTAGGGCCTGAGGCCTGTAGTTACACCCTCTACCTGTGCACTTTGGGAGGGGCTGTAATGGCCTTCATGACTGAACAATGTAGGTGTATGGAGATTGGACTGATTGTTAGGACCCTGAGTTCTGGGGACGTGGCCAAACTCCTGCCATTTCTCCCTTGGAGTCTGGGGCTCTAGGCCAATGCCCAGCCAAGAACCAGGATACCCTTATGCAGTCCCACAGAGGAGCTAGGAGACGAGAGAGAGAGGGGGGAGGGGAACAGGGAGGCAGATGTTCAAGTGTCTCTGCCAGTCAAAGATAGTTGGTATATCTAGGTTGGTTATTGGGTTACACCTCTGATTGTATGGGCATCTTGTTATTGAGCATTACCAAACTTATAAAGCCTTTGAGTAACATTTTTTAAAAAAGGTAGTAATAAAATAAATAAAAAAAGAATAGGGACAAGGAAAAAAAATCTGTATATGTTCAGTACTGATGCAAGATTGTTTTTCAAATATTTTTCAATTCATAATATGTTGAACCCACAGAAGTGCAACTTGTAGGTGTGAAAATCTTTTGAATTCTACAATTCCAAGCACAGCTAAGGGAAGACTAAATTTAACTGGGAGGTTAGAGAAGGCTTCCATTTCTTCGTATCTTTTCTTCCATACTAGTATGTCTCTGGTAAAGTAACAGGAGTGCACTTTAAGAGCTGTCAGACAAAGCCTATCTCAGATAAAGAATACTCAGTCATAAAGACATGAAGGGCATCAGGAAGGGCAACAAGCAAAGGCTCTAGAAAAAGAAATATGTAGAAACACATGACACCGCCTATGTCAGTTAACATTAAATATAGCCTAGCAGGTAAACAGGTGAACATACATGCTTATACTACAGACTTATTTGCCCCAACTCCTACCATTCAAGTCAGTAATATATTTGGCCCTTATGAAGAAAGATAACCCAAAAGACAATACAGAAAATATCCAAAGGAAGAAAACAATCTTTAGAACCATCCTGAAACATGCCTCATGTATCAGGTTTAATTGATGGAGAATTTAAAATGTATTAAGTGATATGATGGAAGAAGTAGAAGACATTTAAGTAAGGATTCAAGACACTATCAAATAAAGAAGAAAAATCAAAATGAAGGAATAAAGAACACCTCAAGAGTTCAGTAGACACAGCAGAGTCACAGAAAGTATCAGAGAACTTGAAGATATGTCAATAGAAATCTCCCCAAAGTGAAATTCATACAGAAAAGGAAAAAACAAAACAAACCATTGAGAACCATGAGGCAATATCAAATGGAGCAACAGATGGATGACTGGGTTAATAGACAAAGAAAGAAGGGCAGAAGAAACATTTGAAATAAGAATTGATGAGAATTTTCTAGATTTAATGGTACAAACATCCAAAAAACCATGACAAGGCTAAATAAAACAAAACAGGGTATATAGAAATAGTATATTCCAATTGCAAAAAAAAAAAAAAAAAAAAAAAAAGACAAAGGATAATATCATTGGGCACTAAAAGAAATACATACATAACTTATGAAAAAACAATGGTGAAAATTATAGGGATGACAGGAAATGCTGTTTATATCAAAAATCATGCACACAGAAAACAGTGAAGGAAAATATATGAAAAAAATTATTTTTAACAATATAGAAACTTATATCAAGAAGCTGAGAAAATGTCTCAGCAGTAAAAATGACTTCTGTAAGTGAATATTGGAATTCAAATTCCAGCACCTACATAACAAGCCAGGCATCATGGGAACACCTCTGATGAGGGTGCTAAGGTAAGAGATAACTAAGTCTTTCTGCCTTATACCCTAGCCAAGAAAACACAACCCTGGGTTAAGAGAGAGAGACCCTGCCTCAAAAGAATAGACAAGTAATAAAGAGAAGATCTGATGTTCTTTCTGGTCTCTGTACATGTGCACAAGTATATGCATACACAGAAGCACATACACTCACAAGACACATACACATGTAGTCCAGTGGGATGGCTCAGTAGGTAGGAGAATTTTCCACCAAGCTTAACAGCTTGAATTTTATCCTTGGGATCCACATGATAGAAGGAGAGAATCAAACCTCATAAGTTGTTCTCTGACCTCTGCATGTATGATGTCTCTACATGTCATGTACTCATAATACAAGTGTATAATTTTAAAATACTTAAAAGACACAAACACATAAATGTTTCTTAAATTAATTCAAATTTAACAACAACAACAAAAAAAAAACCTGAAATTAATCCAGCAGAAATAGCCTTCCAAGTAAAGAACTCTCAAACACAACTAGAGGGAATTAACCACTAAGAAGCCTTTCCTATAACAAATGATACACACCTAAAGGCAGAGAGAAAACTGTGAGACAAAACCTTGAATGCACACAGAAAATGCAGAATAGAGAGTAGTGGTAATATAGGTGACTAAAGCATAAAGTGGATGAAATTAATAGTATTACAAGAGCTCTAGGATCAAAGACTTGGAAAGACTGCTTAGACACCCCTGTTCTATGAGATAGTGTATTTTGGAAGCAAAGTTTAGTTAACTATAAATGTAGATTACAATTGTTTCAGGTGGCATTCTGTGGGACAACTTGAAAGAAGTGAAGCTATTAAGAAAAAAACACATTGTTTTTATCATCAGACATCAGAATAGTACATAGACATTAGTTAATAATTTACTGATAATGGTATATTGATTATGATTGATGTAGTACATTGTGTTAGTCAGTGTTCTGTGGCTGTAACAAAATACTCAAGATAAACAAATTAAGAAAGAAAAGGTTCCTTTGGGGCTGGCACTATTGTTTACAATTCTGAAGTGGGACAAAGCATCATGTCAGAAAGACATTAGTGAGGAAAGCTGCTCACTTCAAGGTTCATTGCAGTCAGAAAGGAGGTGGAAGGAGGACAAAGTACATTCTTCAAGGACATATGTGTATAAGGGGACCTACTTCCTTCAAGAATGCCTCACTTCCTAATAATTCATTCAGCTTCAAATTCATCAGTGAATCAACCAATGAAGGAGAGCACCCTCATGATACTCTTAACACTGTCATTTCCTACTAGCACCACCGTGCAGGAACCAAGCATTCAAACACAAAAGCTTGAGAAATATGTTGTTTCCAAGCAGAAAAGAACCAATATAAATTACTATATGATGTTAATGCTAGGTGAATGTGGGAAAACCTAAGTGGCAACACACACAACAGAGACACACAACCCTTTGTACCATTTAATAACTCATAAATTTAAAACCGAAGTTAAAAATTATTTGGTGGTAAGTAAATAAATAAAAAGATACTCAGAGATCATCTTACTAATCTCAATAAAAGAAGCCAATAATGACATCTTGAGCTACCTACTGTGATGAAAGTTGTTAAAGGTAATATTTAAAAATCGGCGCCCAGTCCAGGTTGTTCCCAGTGGGCCACCATTTTCCCATGGCTCGGGCTGTGGACCGCTGCTCCAGCTATCTAGAAGCACTGGCCCTGGCAGTCACCAGACATTCTGTCAATCTACCACGCTGTCTTCACAAAGCTCGACTGAATCCCAGACAATACCCACCATGCCTGCGGTACCTGGTAGAATGAAGACTCAAAGCATAAAGGTTATCTAATTGATTTATACATTTGGAAATGCTCAATTAACAGGATGCCCACACAATTAGAATTGTAAACCCAATTACCTAACCTTGGTATTAATAACTACCTTAGTCTGCTAGAGACACTCAGACATCTGCCACTTTCTTCTCTTCCTCCTCTCCCTCTCTCCTCCTTTTTGGTGCAGAGAGTGAGTAGCCTTCCACAACATAGAACTCAATTCTTCCAAAAACCAAAATGATTTAGAAGAGGACTTCAAGCTCCAAATGAACAACAGCATGGACAACCCCTTGGTAACAGACATCTGAAACGAATTTCTCTAAGGTATGCCTAAATCGCTAACCCTCAAAAGTTGGAAGGGAATAAGTATGTCTCAAGCTGCTATGGTTTGTTTGGTTATTTGTTTTGTTGGTTGTTTAGTTGGTTGGTTGGTTGGTTTTGTTTGGCAGTGGTGGTGGTGGCTTATTGTCAATTTGACAGAAGCTGAAATTAACAGAGAAAAGGGAAGCTCAATTGGGAAAACACCTTCGTCTGATGGGCCTGTAGGTAAGCCTGTGTGGCATTTTCTTAAATAAAGATGGATGTGAAAGCACCCAGTTTTAGGTTGTGCTTCTCCTAGGCAGATGATCCTAGTGTGTATTAGAAAACAAATGAGTAATCCAGGAGGATAAAGCCGAGTAATAGCACTCCTCCCTGGCCTCTGCTTCAGTTCCTATGTCCATGTTCTTGCCTTGAGTTCCTGCCCTGGCACGCCATAGTGATAGAATGTGACCAGAGAAGTATAAGTTGAAATAAACCTTTTCCTCATGAAGTTTCTAGTGGTCATGGTGTTTTATCACAGGAATAGGAACCCTAACTAAGACATTAGTTATGCATGAATGAAGCAGTAATATGCAAACCTTCCTGAACTATTCTAACATATATGTACATACTCCCTCTCTCACCACGATCACACCACTGTTTTTTGTTTTTGTTTTTGTTATTCTTTAATCTTTTTTACAGTCCAGACTTTATCTCCCTCCTGATCTACCCTGTTCCACATCCCACAACCCTTGGCCCCTGTCTCCAAGAGGATGTCCCTACCCCACCCCAACCAGATCGATCTCCCCACTCCCTGGGGCCCCAAGTTTCTCCAGGGTTAGGTGAATCTTCTCTGACTTAGTTCAGACCTGCCAGTCCTCTGCTGTGTTGGAGACCTCATAACAACTGGTGTATGCTTCCTGGTTGGTGGCTCAGTGTCTGAGAGATACTGAGGTCCAGGTTTGTTGAGACTACTGGTCTTGCTATGAGGTTGCCCTCCTCCTCAGCTTCTTTCAGCTTTTCCCTAATTCAACCACAGGGGTCTCCAGCTTCTGTCTATTGGTTGGGTGAAAGTATTTGCATCTGACTTAGCTGCTTGTTAGGCCTTTCAAAGGGCATTCATGATAGGCCCCTATTTGTAAGCATACCATAGCATCAGCAATAGTGTCAGGCCTTGGGGCCTTCCCCTGAACTGCATCTCAATTTGAGCCTGTCACTGGACTTCCTTTTCCTCAGGTTCTTCTCCATTTTTGTTCCTGCAGCTTTCATACAGGAACAATTCTGGGTTAGACTTTTTGACTGTGGGATGGCAACCCCATCCCTCCACTTGATGGCTTGTCTTTTTAGTGGAGGTAGGATACTAAAAGTTCCTTCTCCTCACTGCAGGGCATTTCATCTAAACTCCCTCCCTTTGAGTATAGAGAGGCTCTCACCTCACAGGTTTTGGTACATTCTAGATGGTCCTCCCACACTCCTATCTTCCGAGATTGCCTGTTACAATTCTCTCTGCTGACCCTCAAGGTTTCAGTCCTGTTCACCCCCAATATCTGATCATGTTCCCCTCTTTCCCTCCCTGTTACCTTTCCCACCCAGATGACTCCCTCCCCTCCTGTGATTGCTTTCTACTTCCTCCCAAGTGGAATTGAGGCATCATCACTTGGGCCTCTTGGCTTGTTAGCCTTCTTGAGTTCTGTGGATTGTATCCTGGGAATTTTGTACATTTTTGGCTAATATCAACTTATTAGTGAGTACATACCATGCATATCATTTTGGGCTGAGTTACCTCACTTAGGATAATGTTTTTTAGTTCCATCCATTTGTCTGCATCATACCAGTGTTTGTTATCTTTTGTTTTGGATAATAGCTATCATAACTAGATGAGGAAATGTGGCATAGTGCTTTTAACAATGGATAACTATTCAGACAAAAAAAAAAGGACAAAATTCTGTTATTTGTGACTTAATGGGTGATTCTGGAGAATGTGTAAAATGAAATAACACACACATATTCAGGGGTATGCCATATGATCACATTCATATATGAGTCTAAAATATTGGTTCCATAAAAGGAGGTATATCTATAAAAGATGCTGAAAGGAAGGGTATGAGTAAGTAGGGATGAGAAAAAGGAATACATTCTGGTGATCTGCATAGTAAGAGGATTATGAGTAACAATAATGTATTATATATTTCAAAATATCTAAAAGAGAGGATTTTGAATGTTACCACCCATGGTGGGTTGAATGAAAATGGCTACATTGGGGTTATAAGAGTGGTACTTCTAAGTGTTACAGCTCTCAGAGGAAAGACTTTCAAAGTGAAGGGACCACAGCTCTAAGATGGTTTTTTTTTTTTTTTACCCAGTGCAAGTATTATAGCTCTGAGGGGGAAAATTTTCCCTACAAAAATGTTGCAGCCCTGAAAGGAAAGGTATCCAGCAGGTGGAGGCCAAAGAATACTACAAAGTCACACCACACAGCAATCCTCATACAAAATATTTACTGGGAGAGACACAGATGGTGGCTACCTCTGCTCAAATGAGAAGCAGCAGTGAACTGAGCAGAAGATGTACTTATATAGGGGTTCTTGGAGGAGGAGTCTTCCAATGTGGAAATTTTCAGAGGTATGGGGGGGTACTGGTAAGGTTTCAAGCCCTGATTGGTACAAACCCAAGGAGTGATTACATTTTGATTTCAGGAATTGGTAGATTTTTGTGCTTAGGGATTGGTGGTTGAGGTAGGTTTTCAAGCCCAGAATTGGGCTTAGATCTTTTGCCCTATGACTCTATTAGGAGGTATGCCCTTTTTGTACTATGTATGTCCTTGTTGAAGGAAGTACATCACTGGGAGATGGGGTTTGAGGTTTCAAATTCTAGACCCAGTGCTACTCTTTCTTCCTGCTCCCTGTAGATCCAGATGTAGAACTCTCAGCTCCTTCTCCAGTACTATGTTGCTTGTGCCTTGTTTTCTACCATGAACTAAACCTCTGAACCTATAAGCCAGCCCTAATTAAATGTTTGCCTCTATAAGAGATGCTGTGGTCATGGTGTTTCTTCACAGCAATAGAAACTCTAAAACACTACCACGAAAATTATAAATGTTTAAGGAGATGAACATGTTAATTACAATGATTTAATCATTACACAACATACATAGGAATCACAGCATCATATTGTATTTCATAAATATGTGCAATTATGATATGTCAATCAATACAAAAAAGGAAGAAAGGAAGTTTATACAGAAAATTTTTCATTGGAAAAGGGGCCCTACCATTTTCCAACCACTGTGAGGACACTAAGTTTAGAATGGGGAATAAAATCAAGTTCTTGCTTTCTTGGAGCTTAGAGTGTGTTGAAAGCCATAAAATATAGATTTTAATTTATAAAATGTGACAGGATTCATAGAGAAATATATAGGAGAAAATATAAGAGAAAGAAATATAACAGAAGAAATCTTTAAGTACTGAAGGATTAGCAAGACCTCACTGAGGAAATCATAACTAAATGAGCTTAAAGATAAATATGAATTGGTCAAAAGGCATGTGCCAAGGTCCCTCAGAAAGAATGATCAGCATAGTCTTTGAAGACTTGACACGTTCCACATAATAGAAACATGGAGACAAAAAGAACATCTAGGTAGAAGTCATAAAAAATTTCAGTCTTATTTGCTAGTTGCACACAGACGTGGAAAAGAGGGAATGAGGATCAAGAAGACAGGTGGGTAGATATTGTTCCAGTAAAGGCAATGGCACAGGTGCTAGAGCTCATGTTAAGGACCTCAGGGAGGCTTTCAAAGGCTTTGAAGTAGAGTATTCATATTACTTATATAAAAGTTCATGATGAGCATGAACCAGGGGGAGGCCAGCATGGATAAGAACAGAATAGTTATGAGACAACTCCAGATCAGTTTTCCTGGTGGTCAGGGTCTAGTCAAAGTTTCCTAGGTTCTTGGACTCTTCTTCAAGGAAATAAAATAGACTTACACAAAATGAAAAAAGTAGCCAAGACTCATTAAGAATAAGTTAAAAGCACAGATAAAGAGAAATCTGCTGTCGAGAATGACAGCAGGCTGCATGAATGATAGTGCATTCAAAATCCTTACATTATGGCCCGGGGCATCTTTTAGGAGATTCACAAGATGGATGTCTGTTTACTTGGGTTCATAGTTTGAGGTTCTGGATCTTGATTGACATATATGAATTACATATGTAGAGAAAAAAGTCTGAGCTCACATCTGGGTTTTGAAAACCCATTAGTCCATGAGCTTGAAAACTCACCAATTCCTAAACTGAAAATTCCACCAATCCTCATGCTTTCACTTAGATTAGGACTTGAATTCCCACCAGTCTGCACACTGGAAATCTCCACCCTGGTAACTTCCACTCCCAAGAAAGCCTATATAAACCATGTTTTCTGCTATGCTTTTTGCTGCTTCTGTCCTGAGCAGAATCAGCCAATCTCTTATATCTTTTCCAGTAAATCTCTTGTATGAGGTTTGTTGTACAGTGTGACTTTGTAGTATTCCTTAGATCCCAACTGCCAGGATATCTTTTCCTTTGGAGCTTCAACACTTGTATTCAGAAAACTTTTCTTCCCAGAGCTGTAACACTCAGAATATGAGCTCATTATATGTGTCCTTTCCCATAATGCATTTTTTTCTATTTGTATGCATGACTCATTATGCATAGGCACATGGTGATGAGTAGGATATTCTCACTAAAAGTTTACAGTTTGCCTTAATAGACATGTTCTAGAATCATGCCTGTTTCAAGCTGCCAAGAGAATTATTAGAAAAGTGTATGTATAGTCCAAGATAAGTGGAATTCCAGGTTACTAAACTATTTTCACGCTTGTAGGAGAAGCAGCTAGGTAAGAATATTTGTCATAAATGTAAAATTTCTGAGAATTTCGGCACAGCATGATTTAACATAAAGTGAGCTGAGAAGAAAGATACAGGAAACCTCAAAGCAAAAGAAGTGGATACACAGACCATTTACCAAGTCAAAAAAGACTTTGTGAAGTGTCCACTGTCACCTTCATGTGCACAACTTTGTAATGATGTTCCCTCAACCTGGTGTGTCCCTCCAATTCACCTTAGCCTCCCCAATGTCTATTGTCCCTTTAGCATTTACTTCTTCCATGAATCAGTTACTGACCACTCATTTCTGTTGTTTCTAAGCATCTTTCCTTATGAGAGAATGCACTGTGGGGAGATTTTCCATGTGCCATTAGGCCCCAAACAATGAGGAGTTCCTTCAGGAAAACCCTGTAGTTCAAAATTACATTCTCAGCTAAAACACACTCATTTATAAAATAAGGGTGTGTTTATGGCCATAATAACAATAGAAGAAATACCCTATATTGGGAACCCCCTACATCTCATGGCAGCAAATGCCTCTAGGTGCATTGGTAGAGCTGATAGCCTGTCCTCCAAGACAAACACAATGATTTTTAGTCAGTATCAGATAAAATTGAAGTATGACTTCCTTAGTTTGTCAATCCATAACAAACTAGATAAAATTTAAAGGAGTCATCACCCTAACAATGAGACACAGAACAGGAAAAGAAAGTGCATGTGACTGGTGACATTGAGTGTTATTGAAAAAAAACAAAAAACAAAAAAGCAAAAACAAAAACAAACAAAAAGCCCTTCCAGTCTGTGCCTGAGCACTGAGCAGATCTTGGTCTTCAGCTCTGCACTCAATCCCACAAAACCCAGAGGAGGCGGGATACCCAGGAGCCCTAATCCCAGCAGTATCTTAGGTAAGGAGACAGCAACGCCTGCCCCCAAACAGGGAGTAACTGGGACCCACTGGGACCCAGGAATTCACTTCTGGCCTCGGGTACTGGTTCCTTCCTGTCTGTGCCTGAGCACTGAGAAGATCTTGGGCTTCAGCTCTAACTCAAGCAGCAACACTCACCCCAAACATTTCTGACACAACCAAGATAATAGGAAAGACAGACTCAACTCAGAGACAGTGCACATAGCACTAAGGAGATTCTGATGGCAAAAGGCAAAAGCTAGAACATAAGCATCAGCAACCCAGTATAGTTGGCATCATCAGAACACAGTTCTCCCACAATAGAAAGTCCTGTATTCCCCATTTCACCAGGAAAGCAAGATTCAGATTTAAAAACATTTCTAATGATGATGATAGAGGACTTTAAGAAGGACATAAATAACACTCTATAAGAAATTGAGAACACAGGTAAACAGGTAGAAGCCCTTAAAGAGGAAACAAAAATTCCCTTAAAGAATTACAAGAAAATACAACCAAACAGGTGAAGGAATTGAACAAATCCATCCAGGACATAAAAATGGAAGTAGAAACAAATAAAGAAATCACAAAGGGAGACTACCCTGAAAATAGAAAACCTAGGAAAGAAATCAAGAGTCATAGACACAAGCATCACCAACAGATACAAGAGATAGAAGAGAGAATCTCATGCACAGAAGATAACAAAGAAAGAATATTAAAAGCAGTAAGGGAAAAAGGCCAAGAAATATATAAAGACATACCTATCAGAATTACCCCAGACTTCTCACCATATACTATAAAACCAGAAGATTCTGGACAGATGTCATACAGACCCTAAGAGAACACAAACTCGAGCCCGGCTACTATACACAGCAAAACTCTCAATTACCATAGATGGAGAAACCAAGATATTCCATGACAAAACCAAATTTACACAATATCTTTCCACAAATACAGCACTACAAAGGATAATAGAGGGAAAGCTTCAATACAAGCAGGGAAATTATACCCTAGACAGAGCAAGAAAGTAATCTTTGTTTTGTGCATTGTGTGTTTTGATTATTATGTAATGGGAGTTATTTCATTTCTGGTCTAGTCTATTTGGTGTTCTGTAGGCTTCTTGTATGTTTATTGGCATCTTGTTCTTTAGTTTAGGAAAGTTTTCTTCTATAATTTTGTGAAGATATTTACTGGCCCTTTAAGTTGGGAGTCTTCCTCTCATCTATACCTATTATGCTTAGTCTTCTCATTGTGTTCCAACAAATCCAAAAGAAGATAGCCACACAAAGATAATTCCACCACTAATAACAAAAATAACAGGAAGCAACAAACTCCTTTCCTTAATGTCTCTTAACATCAATGGACTCAATTCCCCAATAAAAAGACAGACTAATGGACTAGATATGTAAACAGGACCCAGCATTTTGCTGCATACAAGAAATCCACCTCAGTGACAAAGACAGACAGTACCTCAGAGTAAAAGGGTGAAAAACAATTTTTCAACCAAATGGTCCTATGAAACAAGCTGGAGTAATCATTCCAATATCAAATAAAATCAACTCTCAACTTAAAGCTATGAAAAAGGATAAGGAAGGATATTTCATACTCGCCAAATGAAAAGTCATCCAACATGAACTCTCAGTTCTGAACATCTATGAGCCAAATGCAAGAGCATCCACTTTCATAAAAGAAACCTTACTAAAGTTCAAAGCACACATTGCACCTCACACAGGAATGGTGGGAGATGTCAACAACCCACTCTCAGCAATGGACAGATCATAAAAACAGAAACTAAACAGAGATACAGTGAAACTAACACAAGTTATGAACCAAAGGGATTTAATAGTTATCTATAGAACATTTCATCCTAAAATAAAACAAATACCTTTTTCTCAGCACCTCATCATACTTTCTCCGAAATATACCATATAATTGGTCACAAAACAGGCCTCAACAGATACAAGAAAATTGAAATAATGCATCTTGTCACATCACTATGGATTGAGGCTGGACTTCAGTAACGACAAAAACAATGGAAAGTCCACATTCACATGGAAACTGAATAACACTCTACTCAATGATAATGTGGTCAGGGAAGAAATAAAGAGAGGACTTAAAGACATTTTAGAATTTAATGAAAATGAAGACACATCAGACCATAATTTATGGGACACAATGAAAGCAGTGCTAAGAGGAAAATTCATAGATCTAAGTGCTGACGAAAAGAAAATGGGGAGAGCATACCCTAGCAGCTTGACAGCACACCTAAAAGCTGTAGAACAAAAAGAAGCAAACACACCAAAGAGTAGACTGCAGGAAATAATCAAACTCAGGGCTGAAATCAACCAAGTTGAAACAAAAAGAACTATACACAGAATCAACAAAACCAGGAGCTGCTTCTTTGAGAAAATGAACAAGATAGATTAACCCCTAGCCAGACTGATCAAAGGGCAGAGATTCAGTATCCAAATTAATAAAATCAGAACTGAAAAGGGAGACATAACGTCAGAAACCAAGGAAATTCAAAAAATCATCAGATCCTACTACAGAAGCCTATACTCAACAAAACTGGAAACTCTGGATGAAATTCACAATTTTCTAGTCAAATACCAGTTACCAAAGTTAAAGTAGACCCAGAAAACCCACCTAAACAGTCTCATAAACCTGTAAGAAATAGAAGTAGTCATTAAAAGTCTGCTTATCAAAAATGTCTGGGACCAGATCGTTTTATTGCAGAGTTCAATCAGACCTTCAAAGAAGACTTAATATCAATTCTCTATAAATTGTTCCACAAAACAGGAACCGAAGGAACGCTGCCCAATTCATTCTATGAAGCCACAATTACACTCATACCTAAACCACACAAAGACTCAACAAAGAAAGAGAACTTCAGATCAATCTCCCTTATGAATATTGATGCAAAAATATTCAATAAAATTCTCACAAACTGAATCCAAGTACACATCAAAACAATCATCCATCATAATCAAATAGGCTTTATCCAGGAATGCAGGGATGGTTCAACATACAGAAATCCATCAATGTAATCCACTATATAAACAAATTTAAAGAAAAAAAAAACCACATGATCATCTCACTAGATGCTGAGAAAGCATTTGAAAAATTCAACATCCATTCATGATAAACATCTTGGAAAGATTAGGAATTCAAAACCCATACCTAAACATAGTAAAAGCAATATACAGCAAACCAGTAGCCAACATCAAACTAAATGGAGAGAAGCTTGAAGCAATCCCACTAAGATCAGGGACTAGACAAGACTGCCCACTCTCTCCCTACCTATTCAATATAGTCCTGAAAGTCCTAGCCAGAGCAATTAGGCAACAAAAGGAGGTCAAAGGGATACAAATTGGAAAAGAAGAAGTTAAAATTTCACTATTTACAGATGATATGATAGTATACTTAAGTGACCCCAAAACTTCCACCAGAGAGCTCCTAAACCGGATAAACAACTTTTGAAAAGTGGCTGAATATAAAATTAACTCAAACAAATAAGTAGCCTTCCTCTATTCAAAAGATAAACAGACTGAGAAAGAATTAGGAAATGACATCCTTCACAATAGTCACAAATAATATAAAATACCTTGGTGTGAATCTAACCAAGCAAGTAAAAGATCTGTATGACAAGAACTTCAAGTCCCTGAAGAAAGAAATTGAAACAGGTCTTAGAAGATAGAAAGATCTCCCATGTTCATGCATTGGGAGGATTAGTATAGCAAAAATGGCTATCTTGGGAGAGTAATCTACAGATTCAATGCAATCACCATCAAAATTCCAACTCAATTCCTCATTTAGTTAGAAAGAGCAATTTTCAAATTCATTTGGAATAACAAAAAACCCAGGATAGCAAGGACTATTCTCAACAACAAAAGAACTTCTGGGGAAATCACCATCCCTGACTTCAAGCTGTACTACAAAGCAATAGTGATAAAAAGTGCATGGTATTGGTACAGAGACAGGCAGGAGGATCAATGGAATAGAATACAAAACCCAGAAATGAGCCCCCATACCTATGGTAACTTGATCTTTGACAAAGGAGCTAAAACATCCAGTGGAAAAAAGACAGCATTTTCAAAAAATGATCTGGTTCAACTGGAGGTCAGCATGTAGAAGAATGCAAATTGATCCATACTTATCTCCTTGTACAAAGCTCAAGTCCAAGTGGATCAAGGACCTCCACATAAAACCATATACACTGAAACTAATAGAAGAGAAGATGGGGAAAAGCCTTGAACACATAGGGCACAGGGGGAAAATGTCTGAACTGAAAACCAATGGCTTATGCTCTAAGAACAAGAATTGACAAATGGGACCTCAAAAACTGCAAAGCTTCTGTAAAGCAAAGGACACAGTCAACAGGACAAAGTGGCAACCAACAGATTGGGAAAAGATCGTTATCAATCTTTCATCTGATAGAGGGCTAATATCCAAGGTATACAAAGAACTGAAGAAATTAGACTCTAGACAATCAAATAACCCTATCAAAAATGGGATGCAGAGCTAAACAAAGAATTCTCAACTGTGGAAACTCGAATGGCCAAGAAGCACCTAAGGAAGTGTTCAACATCCTTAGCATCAGGGAAATACAAATCAAAACAACCCTGAGATTCTACCTCACATCGAGTCAGAATGGCTAAGATAAAAATTCAGGTGACAGCAGATGTGTTGAGGATCTGGAGAAAGAGGAACACTCCTCATTGCCCGTGGGATTGTAAACTGGTATAACCACTATGGAAAGCAGTCTGGCAGTTCCTTGGAAAATTGAACATAGTCTTACCTGAGGACCCAGTTATACCACTCCTGGGCATATACCCAAAAGATGTTCCAACATACAATAGGGACACATGCTTCACTATGTTCATAGTAGCCTTATGTATAATAGCCAGAAGCTGGAAAGAACCCAGATGTCCTTCAACAGAGGAATGGATACAGAAAATATTGTACATTTACACAGTGGAGTACTACTCAGCTATTAAAAAAATGAATTCAAGAAATTTTTAGGTAAATGGATAGAACTGGAAAATATCATCCTGAGTGAGGTAATCCAATCACAAAAGAACCCACATGGTATGAACTACTGATAAATGGATATTAGCCCAAAAGCTCACAATACCTAACATACAATGCATAGACCACATGAAGCTCAAGAAGAAGAAGGAAGACCAAAATGTGGGCACTTGGTCCTTTTTAGAAGGAGTATCAAAATACTCAACCAGAGCTCCCGGGGTCTAAACCTCCAGCCTGGGAACAGAAAGGGAGGGATTCATGGCTCCACCTGTATAGGCATTTGAGGATGGGCTTGTCAGTCATCAGTGTAAGAGAGGGACCTTGGTCCCTGAAAGTTTGGATTCCCTAGTGTTGGAAATTCAAGAGCAGGGAGGCAGGAATGGGTGGATGGTGGGGGCACACCCTCATAGAAGTAGGAGAAGGAGGGATGTGATAAGGGGTTTTAGGGGAATGGTAGAGGGATAACATTGAAAGGTAAATAAATAAAGTATCCAATAAACAAAAACAGATAATGGGTTTGGCAATTGTAGTCAAGCAGTCAAGACTTTTTGTCAACAACTTATTAGGGGATTTCATATAATCCTCAAGGACAAGGTATTGTGGAAGAGGCCCATGGAACTTTAAAAAGATTGGTGAGACATACTGTTGCTGAGACAAAGAATGATGCCAACCTGTGAGTTTGCTGAGTGCCCTGACAAGGGTGACTGAGAAGTTGTATTGGACATATGTTCCTGACCCACCTTTGCTTGACTATATCCCAGATGGGACAAGCTGCCTTGCCTCAAGTTTTTAGACCTTGTGGGACAGAGAATCAAAAAGAGAAATTATAATGTCTCTTGTATTTTTCTTAAAGATGACCAGCTATTAGGACTCAATCATGTACTGGTCTAGAAATCAATCCAATATTGGAAATAACAGTCTACATTTGGAAGGCTGGATCTGGACTTTGTCAGAGATATATTTGGAAGTTAGCTGTAGTTCACTATTGTCAGAATCCAGGACCCTCGCCCCTTACCCTCACCCTCTACCTTTCTCCACCTGCACAATGCCACCTGCAGCTTGGCAACCACAAGATCCTGTTTGGCAGCTACAGATAGATTCAAGGCAGTGTACCATGTTTTCTGAGAGAAACCAGTAGACCACAAAATGTTCCAGGGCACAGGTGAAGAAGATTCTGTACTTTCCCACCACCTGGCCCCTCTTACCCCCTCCCCTTGTAAAACATATTATAAAAAGGCGCTTCATGCTCAAATACACGGCTCTTGACAAGCAATTGCTTCCTTGAGTCCTTTCCCTCTCTCGCCCGTTCTTTCTTCCAGGTTGTGGTCCTCCTCGTTCTCATGAATTACTAGGACCCTCAGTTCAGGTCACACTATGATGTTATAATAGCAAGAGACAAAGTTGGGACAGGATCTGGATTTCAAACAAGGGTTAGTGCATGTTTTAATGCTCTTTTAATTGTCAAGCTAAAATTGGTTTTGTCTCTTCTACAATATTTATTGTAAGTTACACTGACTGTATAATTTCCAACTGTGTTAGTGTGTTGAAACCTGGCATGTCTGTTATGGGGGTCTATCAACAAGCTTTTGTCTTACTGCCCTGAGTAATAGAAAACCTTGATTCTCTGAAAAAGGCTTGAAAGTGTTGGAAGAAGTGAGTTAGGCTTTAAGCAGAAGCAAGAGGATAGTGGACTTGATTATTGCTGGTATAACAGCTTTAATTTCATTAATTGCTAGCACCACTGCTTCTGCAATAGCATTGACACAATGAGTTAAGACAACTATTTTTGTTAGCCAGCTAGCAAAAAAAGTTACTAATGTATTGAGTATAGAAAAGGATTTATATAGGTATCTGGAACAACAGATGATGCTCTATAACCTATTCAAATTATCTGAAGGAGGTTCAGGATTCAAGAGTTAGGAACCATCCCAAGTGTCATGACAAATATCATTGGAGTAGTGTTACTTCTAAAATTTACAATGACTGTCATTATAATTAGAAAAAAGTTTAAGGACAACTGTAGGATATTTGGCATAATCCTAACACCTCTCTGGGTGTGTTAACTTTGCATAGTGAGATTATGAATTTAAAGAATGCTGCTCTGTTGAGCTTTGATGATGCAGATAATGCCGATAAAATTATCCATGGCCTGAGGTCAGTATTTCCATTTTGGTCAAACCTCAGGAATGGCATATATAGCTTGATTAGGCTAACTCTCTTGTCCTGGGAATAATTTTATTCCTGCTCATCAAGTTAAAGCTTGTCTCTAATTACATCAACAGACTGGCAGCCAAAGTACATGACTTGAAACTGAAAATGGACCCCCAGATTGTAGTAGAATTATTTAAATCAGCCTCTGGCATTGGGCGCCAATTTGCAGTGGATGCAATTATTTAAACCCCTAATTTGTGGCTGTAAGATCTCCCACTCGAATGAGACCAGTAAAGGGAAACACAACTCAATAATTATTGGTATAAATAGCACGCCTAGATTGGGCAGGTTTACCGCTACACTACTCTAATCCCCGGCTATGAGATCTCTTATAACTTGCAGTTATCCCAGGTCACGTGCTTGTCCTCCAAACTCCAGCTCCTCCATCGTCGGCTTCTTCTACCACTGGCTTCCTTCTGCCTGCTTCCTCCTGCTCCTACTTCCTCCTCTGCTTTCTTCTCCTTCTTCTTCTACCTCTTCTCTTCTTCTCCTTTTATATCGAATTCCTCTCATTCTCTCCTCCCCTAAGCTTTTTTCTCCACCTCCCCTTCTACTGACCAATCTCTGGCTCTAGCCTTTATTTTGCAGGTTTTAATTGGACAGAAGGTTTACAAGACGTCACCTGTGTACAGATTTAATCATCCTCTGCAGCCCCTCCCAGAAGGGTGGAACTAGGATCACAATACAAGGCTGGGGCTATCCACAACATTGATTCAATCCTCCTCTGCAGCTCCTCCCAGAAGGGTGGAACTAGGATCAAAATACAAGACTGAGGCTATCCACAACACAGACACAGTTATTAATTTAACAGTCTTTCAAGCCAAGGATGGATAAGATTCTGCACAGAGCCTTAAAAATCTAAGACAGAAGTGCATTGCTTATGATAATGCTATTCCATGACAGGTAAGGATGGCTTTCTTGTTAGAAGCCTAAGACAGGCCCAGTCTGGTTTATGCAATAAAAGGGGGAGATGTGGAGAGCTTTTGGGACTGCCTGGCAGGAATCTGACATAGGACAAGGACAAGGAAATGGACTGCAGGAAGGAATCTGACATTGGGTTGGAACAAAGAAGTAATTTCAGGCAGAAATCTAAATCCTAGGCTAGAACAAAGAAGAAATTTCAGGCAGGAATCTAAAACTTAGGCTAGAACAAAGAAGAAATTATAGGCAGAAACCTAAATCTTAAGCTAGAACAAAGAAATAGGCTTCAGGTATGAAAATGACTTTGTGCTAATACAGGGAAGTAGGCTCAGATAATTTGATCATCCTAATAATCCCTTATAAATAGTGATCACAGGAGTGATCATGGGACTCTGTTTATTGTTGTGCATGTTCTTTGATTATATGAGTTTATTGTTTTCTTTTTTCCTGGACTATTTACATCTATTGTATTTCTAGTTCCTCAATCTAGAACTGACCTTAATACTTTCATGTAATTTAAACAATATAAAAGGCAAAAAAAGGAGGAGGAGGGAAGGGATAGGGGATTAATAGGTGGGGGTTATGGGGAAGGGGGATGGCATCTGAAATGTAAATAGATAAAATATCAAATAAAAAATATGTAATGATTTAAAAAAAAAACAAAAAACATAAACAACAAAAAAAGAATATGTCCATGTGTTGATAGAAAACATTGCAATTCTAGAGCCATGTTGTAGCTTCTGTGTTCTCTGCTGCTGCTTTGAAATAAATACTTGTATGTCAAAAAAAAAAAAAAAAATCAGCAGTGAGTGGGCATCAGATCTATAGTATATAATGACATAATTACTGCAATTATTTTTAAAACAAGGAAATTGCAGTCATAGCTACCTTCATAACACTGCCTACCACAGTTTCATTCATCCTCTCAATGAGTGTTTGAAGAGTTAAGAATTTTGATTGTAAGGAATAAATTAAACTTCTAAAGAAGAAGAAAAGTCTGAGAAAGGGTGTGAGGAGAGTGGGACATAAAATAGAAAAGGACCACAGGTGTCTTCAGAAATACTGGTGATGAAAGAATAGGGGTAGTGCCCAGATTATTGCCCATCCCACAACAAAATATATTCCAAATATTTATTTTTATATGTTAGTTTATAATATCAAAATTTTTGAAGACACGGCCCACTTGTCTAGGGTTATAAAATTAATATGTGGCGGAGCTGGCTGGTACCTCAGTTCAGACTTTGTGATGCCCACTGGTGTCTCTCCCACTGCTCTCTGTTGTCCTCATTGCATAGCAGATAACACTCTTTATCAAACTAGCATCTGTATCTCACAGAGTAACCAACAGGGAGACCTGAGCATCTTCATTGAGTAGTCTACCCAAGTTCAACACTGATGATGCTATTTATTATTGTTGCTGCTATAGCAGCCCTGGTAATCTACTAATTGTGCATGACTATGTGTGAATTTGTATATATAAAATCAATTACATCACAACTGTCCTGAAAGACAAATCTTATTTTTCTCACTGTACAGAAAAAATGATTAGGATGAGGAAGGTCACAGACTAGATGTTATCATACTTATTTCTGTTTCTATTTTCTGTTTCTGTTTCTATTTCTATTCTACCACTGGTATAAGGAGTTCTACCTGTCAATCATGTGTTCTAAGTATAAGAACAAAGATGTATAGGATTTCTCAGGTTCTGGATAGGTCAGCATCTCCTTGGTTACACAAAGAGAACAAATACATATGGCTGTCAAAGTTGTCTTTCATCTTAGTTTGCTTTGCTGTTTTTGAACAGACACCATGACTGAAAGTAACTCGAGAAAGTGTTCATTTCATCTTGTAGGTTATATACACTCTATTATCTAAGGGAGTCAAGGCAAGAACCTGGAACCATGGAGAACCACTGCTTACTGGCTGTCTCCCAAGCTTACATCAACCACCTTTCTCATAGTATTACCCAAAATGTGCTAAAACCTCTTATATCAATTAGTAATCAAGACAATGACCCAAATACATTCTCACAGAGAAATAAATAAAGACAATTATTCAACTGAAGATTTTTCTTTCCAAGTATGTTAAGGTAACAACCAAAGTTAGCATTCATGGCTTCATCCAGAGCATCTCAAATTCTAGACAGATCTCACTGCAGTGTTCACAAGATATACTAAGTGTGGGTGCCTAAATATTCCACTGTCATCTAATTGTTGTTGTGAATATGCTTGGAAAAGAATGAAAGAAGAAAAACCAGACAGATGGGAAAAGAAGAACTATTTACAAAGGGACCTTGACCACCTCACAAGTCCACATAGCCACCTAGTGAGATTTTCCTCATAAAAAATAATCTTAGGTGGGGAAACTTTAGGAAATAGTGGAACCTTTCAACCTTTAATCTGTGCCTAGACTCAAATACTTTGTTATAGCAAGAAAATAGACTATGCCCTGTAAGGCAGAGCTTTTGTTTGTCATGTCAATGCCATCTCATGTTCCTGGGAATCACATACTTGGTCCTTAGCAAATATGTGTTGCTTGCCTGAAGAAAGGAATAAAAGAGTATTAGAAGAGAATTTTTTAACTTTTCACATAGACAACAATATTTGGAAGTGCTTTCCCCACAAGTTTTATATAAAAAATAGTCTCACATAATTCCTTATCAAATTTTCAGGTGAGATTATACTGCTGTTCACAAGGCTCTTAGTTCATATTAGCTAGTGTTAGATCCATAAGGAAGATATGCCAGAAGTTAAACCACCCTTGAACTTCCATTTTGACCAAGTCCAGTTTAAGTTCAGATTTTTTTTATTTGTGGCCAAGACTGATGACATATGTAACAGGGTTTTGAGGGTGGAGAGCTATTAATCCTACTCAACAATATCCCCAAGTAAAAGATTATAAACAATGATGTTAATGCGTATCTACATCAAGAATTGCATATCTGAAGATACACAACACAAGTAAGAAATACTTAGAAAAGCAATGCATCTGAACTGAGTCTGTACAGATATTTTTCTTGTCCTCATTCCTTAAACAATATAGACAAAGAAATAGTTTACAGGGCATTTACATGTTATTAGGTATTATGAGAAAACTAAAGATGATTTAAAATTTAAACATACAAGAAAATATACTTAACTATATGAAGTTGCTATGCCATTCTCTGTAAAGGATTTGAGCATCTGTAGATTTTGATTCCCTAGATGGTCTTGGAATCAATAGCACTGAAGATAGCTCTATATGAACTCATGAATTCTTCACTACGACTTTGTAGGTAAAGACTATTATGCTTGTTTCATAATGAAGAAAACTGAAACATAAAAAATTAGCAAACTGCATGGGGCACATAGCTAGTAAGTTATAGAACTGGGGAAAGCACCCCAACACATCTGTCTTCAGAGCCAGATGATGCTTTTCTGCTTTCAACCATGTAAATAAAGCACTGTATGAGAATCAGAGAACTTTGAGAAAAACAATGAAAAAAAGCTGAATATGCCCTTTTTCATGTCTGATAAGATATCTAGAGACACAAAACAATAATAATAATTTAGGGTAATAGGCCAAAGCCTGCCCCAGAACCTGAAGACTTGCAATTCTGGCCCCATTGACTCAGTTGTAGGGACCAAAGTTTCAAAGTTGGCACCAAGCCATACTTCCAGCTGCACTGCACTTTTCCACTAGCTCACTTTAAATGCTCCAAAGACCCCATAAAAGCCCACCCCTCTGCTCAGCCCTCTGCTATTTGTTCCTGCTCAGAGATAGTTGCCTTTCTGTTCTTCCCAATAAATCTCCTGTATGAGGTTTGTTACATGGTGTGAATTTGTGGTATTCCTTGACATGAAATGTTACCTGATGGGACACAGAAGTCAACTGTGGATGTCCAGCTCCACAGGTAAATGACCATACTACACACACTAACTTGCAGCTGTTGGCATGCAGGCAGCAGCACAAGTACATGGCCAGCAGACTAGATGTCCTCACATTGTCCCTTGATCACTAGTCCAGTGGACTTTACAGCTGGCTGTGACTTTGAACAGTGGTTTTCTAATTGAGATTATGGACTTTTTTAGAAGCTCCCAAAAGGAAGGTGGTTACTGCTTTATTTATTTTATTTATTTATTTATTTTACAAAAGAGAATAGAAACTCTGCCTTCTAGCAAGCACAATGCAAGTGATAAAAGAAGGGTGGTTTTCTGGGATTAAGGATCATGGAGGGCCGGGCGGTGGTGGCGCACGCCTTTAATCCCAGCACTTGGGAGGCAGAGGCAGGCGGATTTCTGAGTTCGAGGCCAGCCTGGTCTACCGAGCGAGTTCCAGGACAGCCCGGACTACACAGAGAAACCTGTCTCAAAAAAACAAAAAAAAAAAAAAAAAACAAAAAAAAAAAAAAAAAAGGATCATGGAGAACTGCTAAGGGATAAAAACAAGTAAACTCCAGTTAATTGACTAGAAATAAAGAGCATAATTGTGTTTGTTCCCTGCCTCAGAGTCCAGGGAACATGTAATAGACGGTAAGAATTTTCTAGTAATGTAGTGTGTAGTAGTGCATACCTGCAATGCCAGCATTAAAGAGGCAGGGGAGAGGTTTATCATAAGCTGGAGGTGAGTCTGATCTACATATCAAGTCCCAAGCCAGCTGGAGCTACACAAAAGAATGATCATATACCCTTCCTGTTGCACAGGTTTGTAGATTCACAACCAACAAACACTAATCCAGGAGTTAACACTGGTTGTACCACAATGGCATGCCATGACTTAATGATATCAGAGATCCTGTAAAAGTCATGTCTCTTGAACATGAACTCCACTAATAATTTCTGTTTTCTCTTGCTTCCTACGCTCTTTGTGGTCATGATAGTGATGTCTTCAATACTGCGGACCTGCTCCTTCTCAGTATCTGCTTGTACCACATACCATATGCCAGGCTTCTTATGAATAACTATAAAGAACTTCTCAAGATAAGGAGTCTATAGGGACTGAGGACTCAAAACAGTGACTAGTCACTTAAGTTTGAAATCTCTGAGTAATGTCCAAAGGAAAGCTTTAAAGATATAGGTAAAAAAAAAAAAAATTCTTCCACAGGAATCTAATTCTAATTTTTCACACTAGTCTATGTGCAGTTTTATAAATCACTTAAAATGGCTATCCTGTGTTTTTCTGGAAAAATCGGGACATGAGTACAGATCTGTTTTATAAAGTTATATTTTTTTTAGCTACACAACTAAACTTTTGTTATAGTCTTTATTATTTTTATTTAAAGCAAACATTCTGTAATCTTTATTTATACTTTGAAATTTTTCTATATGTATACAATGTACTGTGATCATATTAATTCCCCATCTCCTGGGTCCAATTCCTTCCCAATTCCCATATGTGTGCTTTCAGTCTTTATATCATGTTCTTTTTTTATAGTACTATGTCCACAATGAGTGTCACTCAAATCCACATGGATGTGAAGTAATTCTCTGAAGTGCAATCAGTCTATCAAGTGCATCACTAAAGAAAATCAGTGTCTTTTCCAAAAGCCATCAACTACCAGTAACTCCCCAGCTAGGGGTGGAACTTTGTAAGCTTTGCTCACATTCAAACTTGAATATTGGCTGGCTGAAAACCACTGCTGTTGTGATTTTGTAAGTGCAACATCTTTGTTTGTCCAGAAGACACTGTTTTTGTAGCAGTCATTCAAATCATCTTTCTCTTATAATCCTATTCCCCTGTGTTCAGCAATACTCCCTGAATCTTGGAGGTGAGACGGTGTGATATTGCTATGCTATTTGGGGCTGAACACTCCACATATACTTGTTCTCCTCATATTCACATGTAGTGAGTGTATTAAGTATCACCCACTCTAAAAAGAAACTTCTCGATGAGGGCTTTGAACTTGTCTAATCTTTGAGTATGAAGATTAGGGTTTAGAAGGTAGTTTGACATTATGTCAATTTAAAAAAATAATAGGTTCTCCCTTATGGTATATGACCTGCTAGTCATGGATTCTGAGCTAAATTTGTAATCCAAGGCATGAGGTTCTTCCTATAGAGTGGGCTACCACAACAGTTTCTGAAACACCAACCCCTGTCTCCCTGCCTCAACAATGCCACCATGCAGCTAACCATGAAAGAAAAGTCCAGACCCTTGCTCACCTCCCCTGAGAAATCATGGTTCTGCCTGCTCTCCAATACCTGCGAACACTTCATAGATACTGTCTTGTCTTGTGGCAGCTTACACTGTGAATGAAAGAAAGTCCAATCTCCATTATTCTTGACCATTTTGAAACTAGTTTTAGAACTTCTCATTCTGAATTACATCTATCACATGAATGTAAGAAGAAGGACAAATTCAAGAATTTCAGGGGTTTGCTGCATTTAAATTCATGCTACTGGAAATAATTCTTTTATCATTTGTGTCATTTCTATGGATCCTTCAAGGACACAAAGTTTAATCACTGTCTGAATCAGTCTCTGTAACTCTATCTGAGAAAAGGAGTAAAATATTCTTAGGGGTACTGGAAAAAAATACTTGACTTTGCACTTTTTTCAATAAACTTTTTTGTTCATATGATTTTCATTACTATTATTTTACTTATTCACTTTATATCCTGCTCACTGTCCCTTCCCAGTACCCCGACCCACAGGTCTTCTCCTTCTCCTCACTCTGCTTCCCCTTTTCCTCTGAGCAGGTGGGGTCCCCTGGGTCTTCCCTTCCTTGGCCCATCAAGTCCCTGTGAAGCTAGGTGCATACTCTCTGACTGAAGCCAGACAAGGCAGTCCAACTAAGAAGCACATATCCCACAGATAGCCTTTGGGGATAGGCCCCATTCCATTTTTTCTGGATCCACATGAAGACCATGCTGCATAGCTGCTGCATATATCTGGGGAGACCTAGGCCCACACAGTGTGTGCTCTTTGGTTGAGGGTTCAATCTCTGAGAACCCCAGGCTCCAGATTAGTTCACTCTCTTGATCGTCATGTGGAGTTCCTATCCCCTTCCGGGTCCACAATCCTTTCTCCTCTTCTCCATAAGAGTCCCTAGGCTCTATCTACTGTTTGGCTGTGGGTGTCTGCATCTCTCTGAATCACCTTCTTGTTGGAGCCTCTCAGAGGACAGCATGCTAGACTCCTGTCATGCATGACATTTTGAAACTGATATACTTCACTCAGGATGACATTCTCAAGATCCATTTGCCTGCCAAATTCTTGATGTCTGTTTTTTTTTTTTTTTTTTTTTTTAATTTCTCTATTTATTTATTTATTTTTTTGGTCTTTAATAGAACTTCCAGCCCTGTCCAAGAAAAAAGAATAAAACTATTATATGATTCAACATATTGAATGTGACACCATTGCAAATGTATAGATCAGAAACAATACAGTATGCATTGTTGCACTGATGAAAAGAGAATAGCTTTTCAAAATTAAAACCAAAACAACATAAGCATAGAAGTATATACTCACAGCAAAACATTGTCTCTTATATATTACTATTGTATATAGAGTTTGTAGAAGTTCTTTTTTTATTCTATATCTTAATTATTTACATTTCTGATGCCATTCCCCTTCCCCGCCTCCCCCCCAATAAATCCCCTATCCCAGATGTCTGTTTTTAATAGCTGAATGGTATTCATTGTATATATGTACCACATTTTCTTTATCCAATCTTCAGTTGAGGGACATCTAGGTTATTTCCAGTTTCTGACTATTGTGAATAAGGCTGCTATGAGCATAATTGAGCAAGTGTCTTGGGGAATCTTGGAGCACCATTTTTGTATATGCCCATGAGTAGTATAGTTTGGTCTTGAGGTAGAACAATTGCCAGTTTTCTGAGAAACCACCAAATTGATTTCCAAAGTGGTTATACAAGTTTATACTCCCACCAACAATGGAGGAATGATCCTGTATGTGTTATCACTTGTGTTTTTGGTCTTAGCCATTCTGACTTGTGTAAGACAGAATATCAGAGTTGTTTTGATTTGTATATCTGTGATAACTAAGGACTTTGAACATTTCTTTAAGTGCTTCTTGGCCATTATTTGTTATTTGTATTGTATGTTTTTTCTAGCTGGTTAATTTCAGCCCTGATTTTGATTATTTTTGCCTTCTACTCCTCTTTTGTGTGCTTGTTAGTGTTTTGGGGGTTTTTTGTTTGTTTATTTGTTTGCTTTTTTTTTTTTTTTTTGTCTACAGTTTTCAGGTATATTTTAAATTGTGAGTACGGTATGAGAACTTTCTAACTTCTTCATGGAGACACTTAGTACTATGAATTTCCTCTTAGCACTGCTTTCATTGTGTCCCATAAATTTTGGTATGTGGTGCCTTCATTTTCATTGAATTCTAGAATGTCTTTAACTTCTTTATTTCATCCCTGACTCAAAGATCATTGAGTAGAGAGTTTTCAGTTTCTATGAGTGGGTAAGCTTTCTGGTATTTCTGTTGTCTTAATCCATCAGACTACATCTTAACATGTAGTCTGATAAGATACAAGGCATTATTTGGATATTCTCTTATCTGTTGAGGCTTGCTTCATGATCAACTATATGGTAAATTTTGAGAAGGATCCATGAGGTGCTGAGAAGAAGGTATATTCTTTTGTCTTTGAGTGAAATACTCTGTAGATGTCTGTTAAGTTCATTTTACTCATGATATCTGTTAGTTTCATTATTTCTCAATAAAGTTGTTGTCTAGATAACCTGTCAATTGGTAAGAGTGGGGTGTTGGAGTCTCCCACTATTAATATGTGAGAATAGATGTACTATTTAAGCTTGAGCAATGTTTCTTTACTAATGTATATGCCCTTGTGTTTGGGCCATAGATGTTCAGAATTGAGATATCATCATGGTAGATTTTTCCTTTGATAAGTATGAAGTGTCCTTCCCTTTCTCTTTTGAATAATTTTGGTTGAAAAATCTATTTTATTAGACATTATAAAAAGTTACTCCAGCTTGTTTCTTGTGCCCATTTGTTTGGAAAATGTTTTTCCAGCCCCTTACTCTGAGGTAATAGTGAACTTTATTGCTGAAGTTTGTTTCTTATGTGCAACAGATTGATGAATCCCATTTTCTCATCCATTTGTTAGCCTATGTCTCTTTATTGGAGAATTGAGTCCATTGATATTGAGAGATATTGACGACCACTGATTTTATCACCTATTATTTTGATGTTGGTGGTTTTAATGTGTGTGTGGGTCTGTGTGTGCATGTGCATGTAAATATGAGTGCTTCCTCTGTTTTTGCTGATATGGAGATGAGGGAACGGGCTTCCAAGGGGGTCCCATGAGAATCTCTGGCTTGGCTGAAGACAGGGTGTGAACAGCCTCTTCCACTGCCTCTGCTGCTGCCTCTGCCCACGGGTGGTCCAGGGGGGTGGAATGTGAGCAGGGAGAGTCCACTGCTGACTCTGCAGCTGCCTCCGACCATGTCTTTGCAGTAGAGAGGGAAGAATCCCACAGGCAGTTCGGAAAAGCTGGCGTCTTCCAAAGTGTTACAGCTCTAGTGTTACAGCTCTTTGCTGAGTTGGGAGGTGCCTGCTAACTAGCAGGGAAAAGACCAGATCTCTTTCCCAGTGTTACAGCTCTTGCTGAGCCTATGAGGTGACCCAGTGAGGCAACGGCTAGCTGGTGAAGAGGGAGGGTCCACAACAGAAGCTCTCAGACAACGGGATGATTCTCACACACACTTTACTTCTGAGTTGGGCAAATATATACAGTTTAGGGTGGGTTAAGGTTTGGCAGCAGGTAACCCCTATTGGCTTGGTCTGAGAGCTTGGGGATGCCTCATCTACATGTGGGAGAGCCTGGAGAACTATTCCTACATGAACTGTGGCCATAGACCTCTCTGTGGGAGGGGCTGTGGAGGGATGAAACTAAATGAAAAGAACCAGGGCCTGGGAGCAGAGCCAAACACCTGCCATCCAATAAAGGTCCGGGGTTCAAGACCCATGCTCAACCAGGCACCGAGCTGCTTCTCACAACCTACCACCCCACATGGAATTACTTATTTCTTGTGTTTTCTAAGATATAGTTATCCTCCTTGGGTTGGAGTTTTCCTTCTAGTACTTTTTCTAGAGCTGTATGTGTGGATAGGTATTGTTTGAATTTGGGTTTGCTTTGAAATATCTCGCTTTCTCTATGGTGATCAAAGTTTTACTGAGTATAGCAGGCTAGGTTGGGATCTGTGATTTTTTTAGAGGTTGCAAGACATCTGTCCAGGTCCTTCTAGCATTTAAAGTCTCTGTTGAGAAGTCAGGTGTAATTCTGATAGATCTGCTTTTGTTTGTTACCTGACCTTATTTGCTTGCTGCTTTTAATATTCTTTGTTTATTCTGCTTATTTTGTTTTGATTAGTATGTGGCAGATGGATTTTCTGTTCTGGTACAGTCTAATTGGTATTCTATAAGCTTCTTATATGTATATAGGCAACTCTTTCTTTAGGTTAAGAATGTTTTCTTCTATGATTTTGTTGAGAATATTTTCTGAGCCTTGGAGGTGGAACTCTTCAACTTCTTCTATTCCTATTATTTTTAGGTTAGGTCTTTTCATGATAGCCCAGAATTTCTGGATGTTTTATGTCAGGAATTTTTTAGATTTAACATTTTCTTTGTCTGATATATTGATTTATTCTATTATATCTTTTAATACTGAGATTCTCTCTTCCATCTCATGTATTATGTTGGTGATGTTTGCATCTGTTTTTTCTATTCTCTTCCCCAAGTTTTTAAATCTGCAGGATTTTCTCAGTTTGTGTTTTCTTTATTATTTCTGTTTCCACTTTCAGATGTTGCACTGTTTTTTTCTCTTCACCTATTTAATTGTATTTTCTTATATTTCTTTAAGGGATTTGTTTGTTTCCTCTTTAAAAATATCTACCTGTTTGATTGTATTTTCCTGTAATTCTTTTTGGGATCATTCATTTTCTTTTTAAATGCCTCTATCATCATTATAAGGTTGGATTTAAGGACATTTTCTTGTGCTTTGGTTGTGTTGGAATAGCCAGGGCTTGTTGTTGTAGGGTAGTTTTGCTCTGAGGGTGCCCTGGCTTTTGTTGATTGTGTTCTTTCCAGGGCCTTTAGCCATCTGGATGACTTTGGTCCCTGGATATTCTTGTTATAGTAGGTATAACATGAAGGGAGGAGGGTTAACCTCAATGGTTCTGGTGTGGCAGGTCTGTGATGGGTATTCTTGGGCTGTATGGTTCCAGATCTGCAGGTCTGTATAGTTCAGATCCAGAGAGGTGGTGGAAGAATAGAGGCTACCTTAGGTTAGCAGGCTGCTCAGAGCAGCTAGGCTTACTCTAGAGGACTCAGCATGTAGGAAATGTGGGTGAGAGAAGGGAAACATACATCTCAGTAAACTTTAATTTTCTACTTTGGCAATTTTTTAACATAGAAAATATATTAGAATCATTATATTTAAATATTTTAGGGATGTAGAGAGATAGCTTAGAAGTTAAGACCACTTGTTACTTTTGTAGAAGAGAGGAGTTCAATTTCTATAACCCACAGGAACTTCACAACCATCTGTAACTCCAATTCCAGATGACCAATTATCATCTCCTGGCCTCTATGGGCACAGCATACACATGGTGTACAGATACCCAGGAAGGCAAAACATCCATACATGTAAAATAAAATAATTAATCTTTAAAAATCAAGCATTTTAAATTGAGACAAACATATACATGTAGGTTAAAGTATGTATGTTGTTATGTCCCCCAATAAAAGATCCTGTCATAATGGCTTGAGGACCTCTGAACTAGATCAGAGGTTAGCAAACATCTCCCTTAAAGAATAACAATCCTTTCCTCTCTGCTTATTAATTACCATAATATGAGCAAACTTGCTCTGCCACATGCTCCCTGCCATGATGGACCCATAATCCTTGCCATGGACCCATAATCAATGAATGGCCTGAAAGCTGTAATTACTAAAAGACTTCATCTAGTGAAAACAAAGAAAAGATCTGTAGACAGTGATTGAGGACTTGTCTAGGGTGTGTGTAGGCATTTTGCCAAGAAGGTTTTTAGTCACTTTAATATGCATAAATCAGTTACTTTTTAAGAAGAAGGGAAGATACAATGAACAGAATATAATAAGATTCAAAAGAAATCATTATTACTTCTCTACTAGACACCAAAACGAAGAAACTGTTCAAAACTAAATTCATGAGACATTTGAGTCTCAATGGAGAACATTTATGAATGAAATGAAAACAATCAATATGGATAAACTTCAAATTTTGCTATGCTCAAGAGAAGTACTAAAGTAAAATATGGAATCCATGAATGTGGAAAATCCTTTGTGTTTCATTCTTTCCTTAAAAATACACTAAACCACATACTGAAAGCAAACTTCATCAGTATAAGGAATGTAGGAAAGCCTTCAATTTTTTTACTTCTGCCTAGAACACTCTTCATCTGGACATTCCCACTGAAGAGAAACTCTATGAAGTCAGGCAATATTTCAAAACTTTTGGTCATTCTTTCTTTTTTGGGGAATTTATGAAGATTTACAATGGGAAGGCAAACTATGAAGGTTCAGAAATGTTGGGAAGGCTTTGATAACTCTTTATATCACAAAGAATGTGGAGGCATCCATGGTAGAGATTAAATTTATGAAGTAAGGAATATGGGAAGGCCTTGACTTTTCTCTATGACTTTAAAATACATGAGGAGTCACACTATAGAGACAACATACGATTATGAAAAGTGTGGAAAGGCCTTCATTGCACCTTCAAAACCTACTCTGATGTGAGACAAAACATGTTGACAGGAAATTCTATAAATGGAAGGACTGTTGGAAAGCTTACAGTCACCTGTTTTCCTCAAACATATTTTAGAAAACACTGAAGAGAAACCCTGTGAATGCTTGCTGTGGGGCGGTGGGCTGCGGGAAGCAGCTGGGTACCTGGTTGAGCAAATCTTGAACCCCGGACCTTTATCAGGACAGCAGGTGTTCGGCTCTGCCCCCAGGCCCTGGTTCTTCTCATTCAGCTTCAGCCCTCCACATTCCCTCCCACAGAGGCCACCAGCACGTAGGCATAGTACCATCATGCAGATGAGGCATTCCCAAGCCCTCAGTCCAAGCCAATAAGGGGTTACCTGCTGCCCACCTGCCCCTGACCTTAACCCACCTCAAACTATATATATTTGGGGGGCCTGATTCAAGTAAAGGGCGCACAAGATCCACCCCGGTGTCAGAGAGCTTCTGTTGCGGGATTTCCCCCCTCGCCTGCCAGCTGATGCCTCACTGAGGCGCCTGGAGAGTAGAGCTGTAACACTTTGGAGCTGTAGCACTTCCCTCTCTCCACAGCCACCGCTGGCGGCAGAGGCAAAGCAGGCATCGGCCAGGCTTCCCCTGCCAGCACTCTCCAGACCACTCACGGGCAGAGGCAGCCGTCGTTCGCACCCGCCTTCGGAGACCATCGTGGGACCAGGCTGGGCCGGTCCTACAGCTTGCTACATGTAAAAGCTCTACACCTCTGTCCCTGAGTAGACTTATGAAAAAAATCAAAGCATACAGAAACCCTATGGCATAAGGAGTTTGTGGAGTCCTGCATATGTCCACTCATTCATTAATACACTTGAGAGGGAGCATACTGGAAAAATATAATGAATGTAGGGATGGAGGAAGATTTCTAGCTTTTCATTATTTTTATTTATTCATAAATAAAAATTCATAGAAGGGCCTGTGGATGTAGCTCAATGGTAGTGTGCTTTCTTTGTGTGTATGGGACTCTAGATTCAGTTCCCAGTACAAAAACAAAATAAACAAAAAAACTTAATAAGAGAGAAAAATTGTATGAGTGGAATGTGGGAACCTTGTATTTTTTCCTCAGCCCTCTATATCCACATGATAGTACACACTAAGAGAAATTCCCATTGGTTTGAAGGCATTTTGGCATTCCTTAATGTATATATAAGAGGGAACACTGAAGAAAACATTTCTGAATATGTGTAGTATGGAAAAACCTTCAGTCTTCTATTTTTTCCCAAGACATATGATGACAAACCACACTAAAGGAAAACACTATAAGTGCAAGGAAAGTGATACAGCATTCATTTCTCTATGTTCCTTGCAAATGCATATGGAGGATTTGCATAAATGCAAAGAACATGAAACATCTGAAAGACTTTTTCTAATCTTAGACAACTTATGAGATCATAGTAAGTATATATCCTGTAATTGTGGTAGAGTTGGAGACTGTCATTCACTCATTAGAAGACATGTGGGCACCTCAGCCAAACTATGTATGTGCAAAGCAAGTCGTAAAGTTATCTAGAATATCATGTCATCTACTGTTTATCAGAAAACTCATACTGGAAATAGGATCATCATCTCACCATTTTAAATAAAGATATACAAAGTAAATATTTTAGATGTGATGATCATAGTCTCTGTTGAAAGCAATTCTCTCAGCTTTTGTAATATGGAATCATGTTCAAACAAAATTTTATTGTAAAAGCAAGCAGCAGATTGACTATAGCCCACCAGCATAGTCTTTGGTCTAGATGACTTTTGAAGCTATTTTTAGTAAGAGGATCTTCCATTCATCCTCATTCTATAAATGACAAAGAAATAGAGTAGAACAGTTTTCTATCTCTACCTGATACCTGTTCTTCAGAAGCATCTGATTGTTAGCTTTAATTGTAAATGTGACCCAACCTAAAATAAAGTGAGAACTTCAGTGAAAGTTTGTCTACATTGGGTGAGCCTGTAGGCATGTTATTCTATGTTAAATAGGCTAATTGATGTCAGAAGACTTAGCCCAGTTTGGGCAACACCATTCCCTAGACATGGGACCCTGAACTGTGTAAAAGCAGACCTGAGACTCTGTTCCTATTCCATCCATCCATTTATATGCATTCTCTCCCTGAGTGCTTTTTGCGACATGATTTCAGATACCAGAGTACAGAGGCCTGTGAAAGTTAACAGAATTGAGCTTTGCCTATGTGGCTAAGGGAATTCCATCACCTGTGGTGGATGAAGACTTTCTATTGCAGCTGCTTTGGGGCCACACATGCTACTGCAGGCAGCACCTCACTCACACTCTGTAAGTAATCCCAATAAACTTATTGGTTTCCAAGGCAAATTTTGGTGGAATAGAACTTTGTTTTGTCCATGGATTATTATAAGGAAAAGGTAGGTGGTGTTTACATTTTCTCAGGGAAGGAATTGTCCAATAGTTCAGTAATCTCTGTGGTCAAGATTCTGCAGAGCATCATGCATTATTGTGAACTTTGTGGCCTCAGAAACAGTAACATACTTTCCTCCTTCTCCAGGGTCACTCAGTGGGCAAAGAAACACATGTTTCTACTCTTGGAGAAAGTGGCTAGTGATGTACACATGCTGGATGTCCTGACTTACCTGTTTTACACGATTGCCTCACAAACAGACAGCAGTGCATTTGTAGAGGAGTCATCAGTACTTTTCTGCTTGAATTGGCAGAGAAATATTTACCCAGAGTTGTGAAAATATTCTCCAAAAGACATTACATTAAAAATGAAAAGAGAGGGAGAGAAGGAGGGAAAGGGAGAGAGAGAGAGAGAGAGAGAGAGAGAGAGAGAGAGAGAGAGAGAGAAGAGAAAGAGAGAGGAGAGACAGAGAGAGACAGAGAGAGACAGAGAGAGAGAGAGAGAACTCACTGTATTGGAGAATCAGAACTCCCCTTTGACATTTTATAAGGCATGAACTTGATATTAACAGAGAACTCAGAGATGAACTGTTAGATAAGCTGCAGGTGAAGACACCTGGAGGAACCCAGGAACCACATGTCCCTCCCTGTCTTTGTTTATCCTAAGCACACTCTTGTCTATAGGATCTCTTAAATGCCTCTCTTTCTCAAGGATTGTTCACAAGAGACTCCAAACTCCAGTTCACACTGTTGAAAAATGCCAGTTTTAGCTTCCACTTGTGCTCTGTCCCTCAAAGAAGCCACCCTGTTAGGTAGCTTCCCTGGGGGCTGACTTAAGAAACATATGTGTCAAAGAATATTGTTTGACCCATCTTCGAACATGAGGTGAGCACAGTGAGTTCATTTTGTTCAATAAACATCAGTTGTTTTGCAAAAAGAAAAGACAGATTTCTCAATGCAATTTACTTCATTTGCTTATCAAATGTATACTAAGACTGTGTTCTAGGCCCTGTGGGATGCTAGGATACCCACTGTGAACATGCATGGCAAACTAGGCATACTGGCACTCCTCCCTGACCTGTGAGGCAAGTTAATGACAAACAGCTGAGAAGACAGCCCTGACCAGCCTAGGCTGGTCAAGACAAAAGAGAAACTACTGCCTTGGGAGTTGAATCACAGTTTGGCAGCTCTGAAATGAGACAGACTGGGGCCAAGTGAATTCAACACACCTGTTTAGGATAAATAGCCAAACAATGATAATGTGATATTTAAGCACTAGCTGCAGACATTTTATCATCTGTGCCAACTTCAAGAAAGAAGACTCCACAATGGAAAGGTCATGGATATGCCTTCAGACATGAGCACACAGGCAGGAACAGCCAGGTTTCCTTTAAATATGCTCTACAAAACAATGGAACTCACTGAAGGCACAGAAAGTATATATAATCAGCCCCTATCTTACTTTTCTGTGTAGGAAGCTTGCTCCACTTAGACTGAGAATTCCTTCTACATGCAACAACTAATTGTGTGCAGTTTCTGCAGTAGATATTACCCCTTCATTTGTGGTAGAAATGGCAATAAAATGAATAATTGATAATATTTCTGGAGTACTTTTCTATTTGTGAAAGAGTTGTCCAGGCACATTATATATATCATTCATTTTGTCCCCAAAAGGGGTTCAATTGCCTCTTACAGTAATAGGGAAACATCTTTAGAATGTTAATGGCATGTCATGGTCATATTCATAAGGGCTGCAGCTAAGATCCAGATTCATACCTATAGACCACACACTAAGGATTCATCTTATTGTAAAAACAAAGTAAAACAAGATGTTCATGTCAGCCTCTTTTGTTCATGGAAATAAACGAGTTTAACTTCTATCAGTGTGTGCTTCAAAACTTTTTACAATTTATATACAGTTACGTTTGGTATGAGAACTGACTTGGTTTTATATTTCTTATTCTGCATTTGTTTACCACATTAATTTAGGTTCATATCATGTGAAGGCTCCAGTTTCTTATTCATAAAATTGGTATAACAATTATTATTGTCAGAAGTAATGATAATCGTTCCCATTAAGCACATCACACAATATAGTTACATGGCTGGTACCCAAAGTTCCCTTTCCTCACTTTTCTTCTCTTCCCTCTGAAAATTCATGTGTTTTTATGTCATAAATGATTAGAACTGAAGCTGCACACTAAAGTCTAAAATTTTCCAGTGCCAAGTAAGGTTTTGGACAACAGCACTCCTTTGGGAGCCAGTAAACTGTAGGTTGCAGCCCAGCCTCTTTGAAATCCATAGTAGGAGACTGTCTAAAATCTTCAGGTGATGGTAGCTGGAGAACAGTCTCCAGACAGGAGTTACTCAGGGAAGAAAAGCTGGGATTCAACTGCAGTAAGAAAATGTTAAAATATTTATGTACTTACATATTTATATTTAAGACTTATTTTGAGTATTTGATATTTATGCATGTTTTACAGTTAATTAGTATAAAGTTCAAACATACACACACACACACTCCAGCTCAAGGGTAAACACTATCTTGAATAAGAAAAGATATCAGAGTCTCAACCCAACTAGAAACCCTTTTCTGTTTCTCAAGGCTCTGAAACCCAACTTCTAGTGGCCCCCATAGTAGGGTAAATGGATGACCCTTCCCTGATACAGCATCATTTGGGAATTCTCCATGTTAGTAGAGTGTCTATTATTTTCCTTCTTTGGGAGGGATCAGTGACTTCAGCAAGTGTGAAATTAGTGACCCAGCCCATATTGCATCTCACTGTGCGGTCCTCTAACAGTGTGTTACTAACTGCTGAGAACATTCAATAGTTGCTTCTTTGCATATTCTATCCTCTTGCCTGCTTATCTTCCATTACTTACTTTATTCCTCTGACAAAACAGAAACCGTGGTCCACTGCAGCTCAACTCACCCAGTGAATGCCTTCATATGTTACTCAGGCTGGACAATAAGATGGTGATAGGGAGTGAGGGCACAGACATGACTCAGTGCTTAAGAGTATTTGTTGCTTAAGAGAACATAGGATCAATTCCCAGCACCCACATGGTAGCTCACAATGATCTGTAACTCCAGTTCCAGGGAATCTGACACTTGTATGTTGTACACTTACATGCATGCATGCAAAACATTCATACACATAAAATTAAATAATCAAATAAAAATATATTTTTAGAAGATGATATAGCTGAATTCTCATCACAAGGCTCATCAAATGGACCTGGTTTACCTAGTCATCTCCCCAGCCCATTTCTCCTCCTTATTCTTCAAATCTCTAAAATGCCCCCTTCCTTCTCAGCCCTCAGCTCAAATAATATTTTGGTTTGGACTACATATTCTGATACTTCAGTGCCTGGAATGGAATCAGATCGTTTCTCATTCTAAATTCCATCCAGCATACACAAGACTTCTGGCTCCTTGTCAATGTTAAATCCAAATATTGCCTTTTTAGAAAGTACCCTTTCTCCAAACACCTTATTAATCCTCAAAGCATTTTTGAGCTTAAAAAAAAATGTTGCTAGTGACATATGACACATGAGACCAGCTGTGGTTCCCATTTTCCAGACAGGGAAAAATGGGACATTGCCTAAGTTCCTGGTTCAAAAGCCTATTGTGAGTCTAGTCCAAGATCAAGGGTTTATTCCCTCTCTAAAGCCCACACTATCTTTGTACCTGTGTTCTAACAAGTGGGAATCAAAAGATGCAACACAAAGCTTTCTCTTCAGCCCCTGAATGAGCTGAGTAGTGCAGCCGGTGGAGCACATGGCCCAGAATCCAGGATCAGAGTTGGAGATTTATGTAGAGTCCAGTAGTTTTCCTCAGTAAGATCTTTAGAAGGTACAAAAATGCCCCAGATATGGCCTCCCACAAAGAGCTTTCAGTATCTTAGAAGCCCTAAAGCATTATCTAGATGAATCAGGCAGAGTGCAATCACCAAAGCCTAAAAAGAATACTATTTCTATGTTCTCACCCAACCCACTCAATCTGTATTTCCTACCACTGTGCTACACCCCCAAACCCACCTCATCATTTTACAGAAAAGAAAGGAAATGTGACCTTTCTACATTCTTGAGCCAAAGTGGGGCAACTGTAGCCCATCACATTGAGTTATAATCTCAAATCATTCTGGATCAAATCTGCCTTGGTGAAATTCACATGAATATTAACTTAATAATGGCTGAAAAGCAGAGCCATGTTTCTAATTCAAAATCTTCTCCTCAGTAATGTGAGTAATCAATAAAGTGATTTCATCTTGAACAGGGATCGGGAAGGAATGTATCCTGAGAGCCTGGTTATGTTTCAGTGCTGGTTTTGAGCATTCAATAGGGTTGGTCCTAAATCAAGTCTCAGGCTTCAGGATGGTTTTGTATCAATCACATTCCTCTCTGTGGAATACATTGGTTATTTTGAGTCTCTCAAGACCTTCAGGATCAGGTGGACCTTTTAATGTAACCCAGGAAGCCACTCTTCCATAGCAAACAAAATACAAATGCAATCTCTTCTTGCCTTTTCCGGGTGGCAAGTTTGCACACAGGAGTCACAAAACTGGTGACATCTCTTAAAGAATGAGCCAGGCTTGGTCCAGGAAACAGAGTTGCTGACAAAATAAAGATTCCATCTGATGGGTGTGAGAACTAGAAAGTACTCTTAGTTGTTCTAACTTTTAAGTTCCTGGGCATGTCTCTCCTGCTAAAGATTTGTCCCTGTAATTTTTGCTCTAAATTTGGAAGCCTGGTTTGTTATTCCACTGCAAGTCAACTGAGTGCCTGTCCACCTACCTATTTTCTGAGAGATAGAATCTCTTGGGAGCCTATGAACAAGAACATTGCATAGGACTTAGAAACTCACATGAGTATTAGTTGAGCTTGTGAACTGAATTTTACCTTTTCTGATATCTCTATTTTTAAACAGCTTTTGACTTAATAGGTAAAGCCAATGTGAATCCTATCAAGTATTTGTCCTGTAAGGGTTAAATATGTGTTATTTACTATAGCTGTATCAAGGTCAGTGAAGTAGAACAGGTGCAAATAGGGGAGAATGCATACTCACTGTTGTCATCCCCACTTGCAGAAGACAGTTTGTGATAGGAAACTCTCAGAGGTGTGGAGAAGAGCAAGCATGTTGGGAAGAATCCTACTTGCCTTGCCTCTGTTTCCAAAGCCCTTCCCAACCCACCATAAGTTGTCTGTTGCCTAATTTCTCTTCTCTCACTGTACTGTAAATTCCTTGATGGTGGAGATCTTTGTTCTGTTCACTGATCTGCCCTAGCATCTAAACCATCTCCCAGCATATCTGGAAATCTGAAATGATTTTGAATTCCAATCATCTTTGTTCTGGCTATTAGTATGATTAATAACAACTGTCATATTAGCTTCAGACTCCTCCTCTGTGAATCAGTTGTAAGAATTCAGCTTTCTAGGAGGAAAATAAATGTAACCAGAGATAATTTTATTAAGACAAAGAAGACAGTCTCAGAAAAACAAATGTGTATTTTCTCTCATTTCTAGATTTTACATAGTATGTAAATTATAATATTTTATATATATATATATATATATGATAATTAACAAAAATGTCTAGGGAAGCAAAGAGCACTAATGGGCAAGATGCAGGAGAAAGTATTTGGCTGGGGAATATCCTTGTATAAAAATATCTTATAACAATATAGTGAATATTGACTCTACACAGTGAAAAAACACATTTTTTAAAGAAATATGGAGTTATTACATCAGTAGACACAAAACTAGAACTAAGATTTGTAAAACAAGCTGGTTTAGCTGATGACATTCAAACCACTGTGCATACTACAGTGTTTGCGTATTACCTTAGTGTTAGCATTTTTAAAGGCATAAGATCTAGGGAGGAGGACATGCATTTTAAGAAGCACACTAACTCAACCTTTCAAATATCTATTATATTGTTTTTAATCATGAATACGAGAAAACCCAGTAGATAAGAACTTTAAACAAATAGGGATTTGTTTCTTTCTGTTTTCTCAAATGACAAGAAATTTGGATGTGGCTACATAGTCCACTTGCTCATATCTGTAGTCTTCTGGATCATGGGTGGGTAAATAGCTATAATTTTGGTATGGTTTAGATGTGTTGTCCTCTTCCCAAGCCCCAGACACTTTGACTTGGTCTGACCAAGTGGTCTTCATTGTGGTGTTGGAAGGTTGTGCAATTGTACAAGGTGAGGTCCAATGAAAGGACCTTAGGTAAATTGAGAGTGTACCACAGCAGGAATTCCAGTCTCCTTCTGGCTTCTTGTTTGCATATCTTATCTCTTCCTTCCATACTTGCTCCCTTGATCTATTCCCTGTGGCTTGGGAAGGTTTTACCCTTCCCTCCTGTGGCATTGCACTGACAAGGAGAAAAGAGGAGAAGGCTTTGGATAGGAACTCACAAGTTTACCATAATTAATTTGTTTGAGATGGGGAAGGTTTGGGCATGAATGTCAAATCCATGCAAAACATGGATCTTACTTGTAGGAAATTTTAAACGGCTTTGTGAAAAACTGGGATTTGTAGAATGAGATGGTCTTTGCTAGCAAACATTTTCATTTCCTTTGCTTTGGCTTATATAAAGATTATTACATATCTCTTCAAGGTAAATGTCTTGAATCCCTCCTCCCACAGGCTGAGTTCTGCTTTCTTTATGATACAAAAAAGCAATGGTAGTAGTAAAGTAGTAGCAGTCTAAACATTTACTGAAAACTTACTGACACCATGTTAAACACTATGAATTGTGTTATTTGAATTTCATGATGATCTTATTAAGTAAAATTCCTATCACATCTCATGTAGCCAAGGTTAAGACTCTGAACAAAGGAAAGGAGGCTGGGAGGTAAATTCAGAAAGGGGTACAAAGGTACTTTATAGAAAACGGAGAGCATGGTACTTCCTTAAAGCAGGCAATTCCCCAACAGTAGAGACTTGAGCAAGGAAAGATGACAGTGGAAAAAAGAAAAGTCACTTTGGAAGAAGCTACATACCTACACAAAGAAGAGTGGGTTTCACTTTGGAAGAAAATTGGAAGACACAGAAAGAATCTATGCCCCTATATTCTCATTTTGTAGATAGAAGAACATTTACCAGTCTTCTCTAACCATCCAGAGAGAAGACATGGAGTTGAGAACAAAGGGTGGGAGCAACAGTCACAAAGATTCATGAGACTTTAGGGTCAATAGCACCCTGGCCTGGGTGAGAAAGTGAAGACCACACCCCCACTTCTATCACACCCATATCACTCATCTCATTTGACCCTACTTCCCCTTCAGTAGGTGCCAGGCTTTCTTCTCTGTGTGGTGACAAAAAGTTCCAATACAGAAAAAATGGCCTGGTCAAGATCACACCAAGTATTTGGTAAAGATAGAGCATCCATCTCTCCTTTCCAAAGCCCAGTCCCAACACTACCTTACCTCTGACCCTAAATTACAAAGTAAACCTCTGCCTCCAACAGTCACTGTTTATCAAACATAACATAAGCTTTAAATTCTTTCCCAATTCCAAATCCTTTGCAGTCTCAGCTCTTCTCTTTACTTTTACTTCATTCCTTTTTGGATAAATACTGTCTTGTATATGCCTGATAGTACTTTCATTTTATACATACTAATGCATTTATGGCAATGTTCTTCATCACCCATGAACTCTGACCTTGAGCACCACCCCACTTCACCTACCATCCCCTATTTGTCTCCCAGGGGTTAGGTCACCCCTGAAGCTTTCATAGCTTCTCAAGCAAGATGGAAGAATGAGTACCTTCTTTATACTTTGGGGAAGAATGAAATTCTACCTTAAAAATGAGACCAAATTAAACAAGTTATCTTTGAACTCATGTATGACTTCTGTCACCTCTCCAGGAACTTTTTCAATCTGTTGAAGAATGTCATGCCTCCCACTCATATACATTCAATGCTTTCTAACCAGAGCCTGAGTCTGTCCCATGTTTATGTCTTCAAAAACGGCCTTACTCTATGCTTATAGACTGTGCCTCAGGGAAGAGTGTGGGGTCAGAGAAAGTCTTTGAACAAATAGTTCATGCCACTTGAGGTTTAGTTTTCCCACCTCACACTGGGATAATGATGTCCATCTGGCAAGTCAGAAGTCACTGAATAAAATAAGCACATGCCTTGCAGATAGTATCTTGATGAACTATCATTTCCTTAGTTGGTAAAGGAGCACTAGGAATTTTAAATATGATAAAGATAAGTTTACAAATTAGTTGATTCATCTGTGTGTTGCATAAGACATGCTGATTTTTTTCAGAAGGCATTTTATACTGATTTTACTTTAATCTGTTTATTAGATTATATTTACATAACACAACTTATTCCTGGTAGTGGGGGGAGATGGATAGGAGACTATAGATAGGAGGACGGTTAGGAAGAATAGAAGGCTATTGAAAGATGACTCATTTTGAGGTAATGTTGAGCACTGAGTTCCTGGGCTTAAGTCCTAACCCTCTGTATCTCAGAATGTGACTGTATTTGGGCAGCAGAGTATTTGGAGAGGTGATTAAAGCAAAATCAGGTCAAACAGGTAAACCCTTCTCCAATATGCATGTTGCCCTTACAAGAAGGGGAGATTAGGAAAAACACATGCACAGAAGAAAACTAGGTGAAGCCACTTACAAGCCAAGAGGAAGCCTCAAAAATACTTTTTTTTTTTTTTTTCTAAATTGAGATCATGAAGTTTCAGTCTCCAGACCACCAGGAGGCATTGTTTTCATTATCATTTAGGCATCTAGTCTGCGATCTGTTGTTATGGCAGCCATCATCCTTGACATTCATTCATTCATTCATTCATTCATTTATGAAATAAGCACAGCATAGCTACAGTGCATCAGGTGTCCCCTGTTTTCATCGAACTTCCCATGGGATATATGATGTTACATTTAGACTTTTCAACAGCGTCATATGATGCACAGTGATCAAAGTACTCAGTAGTGTAGTTCCGATAGTGAAACTGTTTTAAGAGGTGGTTGAAATTTTAAGAGATGGGTACTAGCAGGAAAAAGTAGGTCCCAGGGGCCATGCCATTGAAGACTATATCAGGGGCTGGCTCCATTCTTGCTCTCTGTTTCCTCTCCACCTCAAATAGAACACCCCACTCTAACTACATATTCATACTATCATATGGGCCCAGAGTCAGTGGAATCAAGAACTGTAGACTGAAATGTCTGACAGCATAAGCCAGCAGAAGTCCTTTCTCCCATAGGTTGTTTCTGTTATGGAAATGATAAAAGTCACTTATACTTAAAGATAAAGATTGCTATGGTTTCATTGTACAAAGAGATAAACAGACTCTAACAGGCCAGCTAGATGATATAATATCCATAATACTAAAATGGTCCTAGGACAGATACCATGACCAAGGCAGCTCTTATGAGGTCAACATTTAATTGGGTATAACTTACAGGTTCAGAGGTTTGGTCCATTATCATCAAGGCAGGAGCATGGCAGCATCCAGGCAGGCATGGTGCAGGCGGAGCTGAGAGTTCTACATCTTCATCTCAAGGCTGCTTTTTCATAGAAAAGACTGGCTTCCAGGCAGCTAGGATGAGGATCTTAAAGCCCACATCCACAGTGCCATGCCTACTCCAAAAAAAGGACACACCTACTTGAACAGAGCCAAACTTTCTAATAGTCCCACTCTGAGGGCAGAGCATTTACAAACCATCACATTCCATACCCTGACCCCGATAGGTTTGTTCAAATATATGAGTCTATGGGGGCCATACTTAGCCATAGCATAATAAAAAAGTACATTTAGTCCAACTTCCAAAGTCCCCATAGTCTATAGCAGTCTCAACAATGTTAAAAATCCAAAGTTCAAAGTTTCTTCTGAGATTCATTCATTCTCTTACCTGCAATCCTTTATAAAGTTAAAAATACTGGACCAAAGCAAGAGAGAAAACCAGCTGGACAAACTCCAAACTCTACATCTCCATGTCTGATATCAAAGCATTCTCCAACTCCTTTCATCCTTGCTGACAACTGATGGCAGATCTGGCATTTAGTAGCAACAAACTTATTCTTTTGAGTGGGTTCAGCTCCCAATTAGCAGCTTTTCTTGGCTGGTATCCCACAGCTCTGAAACCTCTAACATCTTGTGGTATCCAGGGCAATTTTAACTTTACAGCTTCTTGTTCCAATGTCTGGAATCCACACGTGATCTTCTGGGATCCTCCAAAGGGCTGGCATTATATCTCCAGCTCTGCCCTCTGTAGCACTATAAGCTCTGATTGACTCCACTCCGCTGCCATTACTGGTCTTGGTGATCATCCCATGGTACTGGCATCACTAATACACTGAGGTCTTCCACTTCAACTAGGCTTTACCAATAGCCTCTCATAGGTTCCCTTCATACTGCCAAGCCTCATCATCTTTGCATGACCCCTTCAGTCCTGGGCCATCAACTGCAACTGAGGTTTCACCTTCACCAATGGTCTTTCCTGACCTCTCACAGTGCCAAGTCTCAGATGCTCTCCATGACCCCATCATACCTTCAAAACCAGTACCACTTAAGTGATTCTTATATATTACCAAGTCCAGCTGCAGTACCATGAACAATTAAACAAACAGAAGTAGAAACTGAAAGGAAGAAGATAAATCTTCACAGTAAACATTCTCTAAGAGCCCCAACAATCACAGAATGCTTTGAAAAAATCGTGAAGAAGCATAAACACACATACTGCTGGGATCTAAAAGCAAGTTATCAGAAATAATATATTCTCCCTCAGAGAACTGACTATAAAGATGATGCAATGATTCTTGCAGAGGACCCTGATTTAATCCTAGCATCCACATGGCAGGTCACAACTGTGCAAAACTCCAGATTCAGGATGTATATGATATACAGACATACATGTGAGCAAAACACTCATTCACATAAAATAACTAAATCTAAAAACATAAAATTAAAAATAAATGGCTAAAGTCAGTCACTGGTTACAGAAGTCTTGTGTTAAATAAATAGAAGGCCCAGAAAGAAAAAACAAAAAACAAAAAAGCCAAATAACAAAAACCAAGAAATTGTACTCAAAGTCCAGGGAAACAACTTAGTGGGTAGGTACTTTCGTGGTCTCTCACAGTGCCAAGCCTCAGATGCTCTCCATGACCCCGTCATACCTTCAAAACCAGTACCACCTAATTGATTCTTATACATTACCAAGTCCAGCTCCAGTACAGAAACAATGTTGGCTATCTCTGGAACACAGCTTTTTCATGCTCTCAGAAAACACTTCCCAGATTTCACCTCAGTGATGCTGGTCTCTTAAGCACCACTAATTTCTTAAGCTCCAGCTAACCAGCATCAATTGTCCCAGTGTCCCCTTCTAGTTTTGTCTCTAAACCCAGAGCCACCTGGCCAAAACTGCTGAGTCCTGCTGATTGCTAGAGCTGGAGCATGGGCCCCTTTTTCTATTATTACATTATCACCAGCTTTCTGTTTTCAACCTCCTTCACTGCCTAACCTTGGCTGTTCTGGACCTTGCTCTGTAATTTGACCTTGAACTCAGAGATCTACACACGAATGTCTCCTGAATGCTGGAAGTACCTGGACCTAAACCTAGCTGGGTGGGATAGTACCCCGAGGTCACCACTCCTTTCTAAGCTTGCTATGCTTGTTCAAAACACTCTTCATGAGACTCAACCAGAGAACAAAGTCTATGCTGGGCATTTCTGAGACTTCCTTTGTCAATGCAATTAATCTGAGTCTCATGCAGACTCCAGACAAGGTTAAAAAGGGGACACCTTCTAGTAGTGCCACTCCTTGGGCTGAGCATATGACATCTGTCTCAGTATCTGAAATGGCTCAATCGATGAGTAGAAGACAGCAGTGGACATTCAGAACTTATAAACTGACCAGTCATAGTAGGGCCTCTTTTAGTAACCAGAGGAAAGCCTCCATTAGATGACATAGCAAGATCCATACCAGTCCTCCAGAAAGGTGACCTCAGAGGAAGTACTGACTAGAATTTGGCAAAGTGGGGCACTGTCAAGAATATAACTTGCATACAGTCGTAGGAATCCAGGGCTAGTATCCACTTGTTTTGCAAACAGGTGTGGAGATGCTGGGCCTATCCTAGTTAGATCCAAGGAACATTCTACCTGTCTGCTGTATATAGTATGTTTACCATCCCTTTGCAAAACTATTTTCAAGACTGAAAAGTTACATTGACAATGTAATTTAATTTGGCATGGAAGCCAATGAAGAGGTCCCCCTTTGTAAGACAATTAGAACAAAGACAGTCACCTCAATTTAAGAGACATTAATACTTGACTTATAAAATTCCAATTGAAGTTTTCTTTGGTCAAATACTGACTGTGAAAACAAGAAAATGGCGTAAATCATCTCATTTAACATTTACAACATCCCAATGAGACAAGAACTAGTATTTCCTTCATTTTGTTTAAGAAAATGTGTGTAAAGGAAGTTAATTAGGCTGTTCACAATTCTACAGTCAATATCAAACAAGGCATAATTAGAAGTTGATTGTGTCCAATGCTACATTCTTGTGCTCAATTGCTATGCTCTACAAACTTCCTAGATAAGGCATACCCTGGAGAGGTGAGTGTACAAAAAAGACTGAGCTTGACAAGGAGTCTATTGGTTTTTTTATTTCCCATTACCCTTTCCTTCAACTCAGCAGGTGACTCTCTTTTGAGGTAGTATCTTATAAAATTGGAACAAGAACAAAGATTACCCATTCATATAGCCCTGAATATTGCTCTAACTTTCAGTCCAGTGACTGCAGAACAGATATGAAAAGAAACTACATCTATAGCAAGAATAAAAATCAACAGAGGATAAGTGGATCAAAGAAATCTGAGACAAAGACACAAACATTCCTCCAGAATGATTGAGGAAAACATGTACTAAAGTATCTGCAGGATTTCAGAGGTTCTAGAAGTGTCCAAAATTATACATGATACATATAAAACTCAGGAAAGAACTCCTAAGCAAACATAAAGGTGTCTCAAGAAAAATCAAGGTGATTTGGTGGAACAATACTATAATTTAAGCATACAGAAAACTGTCTATTATGTGTACAGTGGACGGACATTCCTCCTTATATCTACTTAAGCTAATTATGTGCTCTTTGACTAATCTGTATTGACTGAAGGCCCAACATCAAGGTAATAGCAAAGATAAAAGGACATCTGGACTAGCAAAGGATTACAAAAAGGCATTCCTTGGGCCTACTTTCTTGAGCTCTACTTCTCCTAATTGCTTGAGAGTAATGGAAACAAAAAGACACCACAGACATGCCTGGAAACTTTTATCCTGAGTGATTCCATTTCCTATAAGTGTGTGCTAACCATCATGTAGGCCTAACTCCTGCTATGTATGACTGTGAACTAATTTGGAAGTAAAGCCTTGGCAGACATAATCAAGATTAAGTCAGATGGGAATATGGTGGACCCTAATGTAACTGTGGGATTCTCATATAAAGAGGAACTATGGAATATGGACACAGAGATGTTCTTTTTCATGGAGGAATAGAACACAATGTTAAAGAGGCAGTACTTAGGAGACATTCAGACACAAGCCAAGGAACATCTACTACCTCAAGCAACTGTGAGAATCTAGAAAGAGGTGAGAAATGATACTTGAATAAAAATAATACCATACTTAGCAAAGAAGCTAAAGACATATCCATTGCAAACTACAACACTTTGTTGAAAGAGGACAGATGAGAATACAATATGAAGGCATATAATATTCAAAATTATATTAAAATATTAATTACTCCACAGTGGTTTATAGACCTGCTGTTGTCCCTATCAAAATCTCAGCAACTTTTTTCATAAAGTTAGGGGGTACTCCTAAAATTTAAAACTATAAAAGGCCCCAAGTAGCCAACGTAATCTTAAGAAAGAACAAACCTGGAGACCTCATACCACTAAACTTCATAGCATATTACAAAGACAGGCTACATACTAGATAAGAGAAAAATGTTGGCAAATCATGTGTCTCATAAAGAGTTAATATTCAAAATATATAAATAAGTCCCTTGATACCAAAATATATGAAAAACTAACTTGATCATTAGTGGGCAAATGATTTGAATAGCAATTTCTTCAAAGAAGCCATACAAATAAAAGAATTGAATAGACTTCTTCAAGGAAGATATGCAAAGGACAAGAATATAAAAAATGCTCAACATCATTTATCATCAGGAAAATATAAATTAAAACCACAATGAGATACTATCTCATATCTGTTAGGATAACAATTATCAGGTACAAAACAGACAACACTAAGTGATAGAGTTCACTGGAATACTTGTGTGATGTTGGTGGGGAAGTGAAATGTGATATTATTGCAAAAAAGTGTCAAGTTTTCTTACAAATTAAAGACAGGACTATTAGAAATCCACCATTCTAGGTATTTATTCTGGGTTTTTGCTCCTAATGTCGAATGGATAGTTTGTCTCCCATGTTCACCAAGAGGTGGAAAAAAATGGATCACCATGGAAAGATAACTACATAAAGAAAATATGCTATATGTATACCATGAAGTCTTATGCTTACAAAAGGAAATCATACCCTGTGTTGTAATGCTGAAGAAACTTAAGGACTTAGTGATGAATGAGGTGTACAATCCATTATTTCCCTGGAGGAGATATGAAAAATGTCTACCCATTCCTCTTAAGTTTCTAACAACAAATCAAAACACAGTATCAACACAATTCACCCTGGGGAACTAATGAGTTCATCACTCTTACTTGCAGATCTTGAGTAAAGGGTTAGCAACAGATGCATGGTGACCCAAGGTAGCTACACTGGAAAGTCTTCACTCAGTATGGATAATGAGTTTCCCATAGCCACATAGATGGAACCCCTCTCAAATAGCCTGTATACACTAGTCTCTTCCTAAGACCTGAGGCAATATGAAATTAGGGCATAACTACCTACAAATGGCTGGGAAGAATAACCAGAAACTCAGATGAGAGTCCAATGACAGGATTCTTCCCCTCTCCCTTTCCAGGAAGGAATGTCAATAGTTCATAGGCCCAATCCTCATAGTCTAATAAGTAGACAAAGTTGATCCTATGACAGTGGTGACAGTTTGGCTTGAAGGATAACACCTATTGCACAGTCATAGGAGTACAAACATTGGATGCCTCTGCTTTGGGGAAGGATGAAAAGTAGTAAACAAAATAGAAGCAATAAGTAGGATAGTCACTGCCAGGGTCTGAGAGTCGAGGAACTGACATAAGAATGGTTGGGTACAGAGTTTCACTTTCACAAGATGAAAAAGTTCTATTCTGCTATGCAGCAACAAGCATTTAGTTAACCCTTAAAATCTGGTGGATTCCATATTCAATGCATTTTAATATAATACAAAAAAAAATGAGGAGAAAAAAAACTTCCCTGGAGCTGTAAAGAGCAGTGTGACTCCGTTGACACTGCTATTTCAGACACTGATGCCCCAAAGATGTGAGAGAATAAATTTCTGCTGTTTTAAAATTCAAGTTGTAATCATTTGCTACAACCACTCTACCACAGCTTTCCGTTTTAGGGAAGCAAGCATAAAGACAAACACCAAGATCAGCAAATGAAATATTAATTCCCTAAAGAAGTATAAGGAAGCAAAAAGAAATTGTAAAAATACTTTCAAATAAAAAAAATAATAAAATACTTTCTCATGCATAAAGATGTTCAGGAAATAATAGAATCTTAAGAAAAAAGGGCAACTAGATATGGTGAAGAATGTAATCCTAGAATTAAAGACAACTGGTGATTTGAGAAATATGAAAAATAAAATTAGAAGCTGCTAGACACAAGAATCCTCCCAGAGAGCTGTTCAATGATAGAAACCAAAACTAAAATATAGAGATAACTAAAATGCCCAAATACTTTCATATAGGAACCCAGGAAGAGAAAATATATGAAAAATAATAACAAAGTCAGAAAGATAAAACAATTTGCCAGATGGACATGGGCTTCAGATTCCAAAGACACATGAATACTGAGCAGATTATATAATGAGGACAGTTTTTTAGACCTTATGAACTTGGGTATCTCATGTATGACATAGTCAAGATAAATGGGTTTTAAATTCTTACCTACATGCCTGATGCAAGATATATCACAATGCTGACAGAACATTCTATGGAATGTCTTTGTTTTCTGAAATGCAAGAAAAGCATCAGTTCAGAATCCATCCCTGGTTCTGAGCCAATGTTTGTGGCATATGGAAGAAGTGCCCATTTTAGAAGCCTGTGGTGTAATTGGAGTTTATTAGTCTCAGTGGTGTGTGTGTTTCTCCAAAGGTCATCCTGTTTGACATAGTCTTGACCTGGGACAAACTAAAGCTCATGTTCCTGCCAAATTAGAGGGGAAAATACATAGGGAAGCATCTTGAGATTTTTTAAAATTGCACATGAAACACACAAAATGCTTTAAAAATCACATGTAGTTGTCTGCTTGGATAAATATTATTGTGAATGTTGACATTTATGTGAAAAATTATTGTTCATAAAATGGAGTGGATTGAGAATTATAAAAAAGTCTCTCACCAGATAGCAAAAATAAAAAAAACTAGATAGGTTGATCTTTAAATTAAAATAGTATTAATATGAGATGAGAAATATCAATCTCGTAAGACTGAGTCAGGCTGGCATTTGGTGAGGATAATGTCTCTTGTGAAGCAAATAGTTCCTAGGATTATTTTGTTAATCAACTCTTAGAGAGGGAATTAAACAAAAACCATTTTACATAGTAAATGAAACATATTTAATTTTGTGTCTCATTCCATGTCAGCTTGTTTTTAAAGAAACTCATATCAAGACTTAAAAAAACATTTTTCAATCAATAATTGTTTGACAGTTATAATGCTACCGGGTACGCCTTTCAATTTTGTAATTAGGGAAACGCAGCAGATGAGACATATGGATCAATAACACAGTCAATTTTCTTTTATGGAGATAAATTGATATTTCCACCACAAAAACATTTCTTCCAATGTCTCATAACAACACTATTTATTTCCAGCAAGAAGGCAACTAAGTGTAGGTTTAAATGTAAGACAAATTACAGTAGAACTTACCAATTTCTTTAATTCTCTAGGTGATGTCAGGCTTGCTTAGCAACTCTCTCAAAGGGGCTATCTTCTCAGATTTCTGCATTGGCTTAGAAGAGGCAGGTCTAATTCTTTACTTCTCTAAGTTCAACACTACTGACAGTGGCATTAATAAACACAACAGAGAAAGCATGGATTTAAAAATACGACAAAACTGGGCATTAATCTTGGCTTTGAATTTGTAGGCACTTTTAACTAATCCTGAAACTTAAGCTCTCCCAAATACAAATTTGAATCACCTCAATCTAGAATCAAATCTTTGAACCTATTGCTGATTTCAATTAGAAATATTGCCCATAGAAACAAGCATGTGACAGTCACTTGCTCTCTATTCAGTACCACTATTGGCATAGTTTTTGGTGGTGCAGCCTTGCTGGAAAAAGTGTGTTACCAAAGGTGGGTTTTGGAGGAGAAAAGGCTTGCACCATTTTTCTTTCCTCTCTCTGCTTTGTCATTTGTTTGTATACCTTTATTCTGCCATTATGGAACTGTGCACCAAAACATATTCTTTCTTCTATAAATTGCTTTGGCTATGGTGTTTTATCACAACAACAGGAAGGTGACTAATACTTGGTAGGTTTACTTTGGCCACCACTCCTCAAATAGCTCTGCTTTCCTTGGTGAAGTATCGTGTGAGTGCAGTGATTTGGTGTATGTAAATATTAAAGCACTAAGGGCATGCTTTAAAATTTCAACTGTTTTCCTTTTCCTCCTGCCCTTCCTGTGATAATTTTCATGGGGAATGTAGAAACAATGCATCAGACTAGAAAGTTGAGATCCACTCATGAAATAGTCAATCTTTTGTATCTTATCTTTCTTCTAAAAAAGTAATTCTGCCAAAATAGCAGCTTCCTTCATCAATTACTTATGGAATCTATATAATCAAATCAATCTCAAAATTGTTGAAATGAGTTTTGCCCAAATAATGTGAGGAAATGATAATGGCTGTTATGATTGCCTGGTTACAGAAGTTTAATACTTGCTGGAATGTTTCTACCAAACCACAATTGTTATGATCATTACACTATTGTCTCCCAAAGTTTAAGGGGAGCCCTGGCCTTTAGGATCTCATAAATTCTCTATTATTCCTAATCTCTGCTGAAATATCCAAGAGAACATGTGTATTGAATGCTGAAAGGTAGGAATGGTTTAGTCCTTGTTTATTTACTGATAAGCTTGTTATTTTGACCTGAACATATCAACTGTAGATGCTGTCTGCTTCCTTTAGTATAGCCATTTGATTTTTATACAATGCTACAAGCACAACAATATTTGACCATTTCTTTAGTACTCAGGCCTTGGAAACTATCTCAAGATAATGAAGATGAACAGTAAAACTGGAGAACAGAAGAAGAGGTTGTAAAGTTTTGACAAAAAGCTGTAAATGTTGTCTACCTATGTGAGTAGATGAAATTTAGCAAAGATAATACTACAAAACTTTCTGTTCTTCATCTCCAATGTGATATTGATGTTCCTCCACCTACTGGCAACATCTTTGTAGCCAAACTGTCTTCAAACTCATGATCCTCCTGCCTCAGCCTCCCATATCTGCGATTTGATTGGGCACATGCTCCCAGATCAGCCTGTAGGCTGTATTAAAGTTTTTCCCCTCCAGATAATTTTAGGACTTGCTTTTAATTATCACAATCAACAAGATCAATGGTAATTTTCAATACTAGTTTACAAAAGGCCAAACATGCATATCCACTTTGCTTTGGAATGCTTCTATTTGGGCACTTTTTTAAATGGCCATCATACTGTAAGAAGGTTCTACCATAGGGAAGGGCACTTATAAATAGTTTATTATTAGGCCCAGCTGTATCTGGACACCTAGGTCCATGAAATAATATGTAGGTGAAGGAACGTTCACATATTCCAGGTCCTACATTTCTAAGTCTTAATAGACTGCTTGAATCTCCTCAAATAAAGCCCTAGAAATTATAGAACAAAGACCCCCTCACCTCCATTCCCTAACTGCATTTCTGATCCACATGCTATATAACATGAGAGCTCAACAAAGTGTGGTTATATTATACCACTCATGTGGTGGTTTGTTTTAATGTATCACTAGTAGCTGGGATACATATCATAGGTTAGACACATTAGCATATACAGGGACAAACACATACACACACAACAACACGTTCAGCCTCACTTGTGATAGAGAGTGAGGGAAAGGTTAAAAAAGAAAGGTAAGTCTCTGATATTCTATGTCTCTGTGTCTCTGGCCATCATGGGCAGGGGTATAGAGAGGTGAAAAAATATGTTCACCTCCCAAAGGTCCTCCCAGCTCTGATGTTCTGTTTTCCTTTCTCTTTAAGTAAAGCCAAGACTGAATGAAATCTTTCATTTCTCTGAGGAATAAACACTGACAACTTCTCAAGACTACTTGCATTTTAGAAAGAAAACTTTGATGCAGAATTTCAGAAATTCTTTTTCTTTCTTTTTTTTCTTTCTCTTTTATGGGGCAGGGAAGAGAGTGGTACTATAAGTCTTGAAGCTAAAAGCATCCTGATTATAAAGATGAGTTCTGTTGCATACAGTAATTGTTGTTTTACATGGAGCATTGTTGTACATTGATGCTCTTCTATATTAACATAGTTTGATTGAACATTAAGAAATTAATGCTAGGCAGTGGTGATGCACACCTTTAATCCCAGAACTTGGGGAGCAGAGGCAGAAGGATTTCTGAGTTTGAGGTCAGCCTGGTCTACAGAGTGAGTTCCAGGACAGCCCGGGCTATATAGGGAAACTCTGTCTCAAAAAAAAGAAAGAGAGAGAGAGAGAGAGGGGAGAGAGAGAGAGAGAGAGAGAGAGAAGGAAAAGAAAAGAAAAAAAGAAAAGAAAGAAAGAACAAAAACAAAAAAAAGAAATTATTATAGTCAGGTCATTTTTTTTTCAGGATAATGTCATGAGTACAAAGTGTTCCCTGGAGTGAGGTGTGAACATTTAATGTATAATGGAGAATTCTTGTGCCACTTTTGATGGGGGTTTAAGTAAAGATTAAACAGAAGATTTTTAGTTTTTGCCCCATATGTTGTGTTCAAAATTACTTATGTTTCTTATTGCATGATGGCTAAATCAGATCAAAGGAAAAACAAGCACTGGAAATATTATGCAACCATGGCTGGGTTCAGAGGTGACCAGAATAATTTGCCCTCATTTCTGAGTGACCTTGGGTAAGTCACCTAACTCTTCTAATCTGTCCTCCAAGATATGAAGGGAATTATAGATTTGGGTGTTTTTGTTTGTTGCTTTGCTTTTTGTTTGTTTGTAGTTTTTCGGATTAAAAGGGATTATACACTTAGTACAATGCCTAATGTGTAAATCATTGATAAATGTTTGCTTTCTTAATTAATAACCCATTTTTATATCATTATAGGCAAGTTCAATATAGAGTATAATTTTCCAGGTGATCTTAATGTGCTAGCAGACGTCTTAGGAGGAAAAAGAAAGTTGTATATGAGCATTCATAGACATCTGAGGTTTGCAGATGAGGTAATGTCTCATGATAACATTTCCAGATTAGCTGTTGAACTTTCCATTTTTCCTTTCTAATGTAAAAGTATTGTAGTGAAAAGTAATACAGCAATCAAGAAAAGTAGGAGACCAAAAATGAATTCTAATTCTGGGTAAGATACTTATCTTCTCTAAAACTTAATGCAGATGAATATAAAGTATTCAATAAATATTTGCAGGACAAAATTCTAAAAATGATTATATGAATATTTACCTTTTTCTCTGAAGGGATTAAATGAGGTATGAAGTGAAAGTGTCTTGCTCATGATTACCACTTGGCAAATATTAGTTTTTTTTTTTTACCCATGTACTTTTTAAAGTGTCAGATATTTTTTATTAAGATATTTCAAATTTGATCAGTTCTTTCCATTTTAATAGAGCTTAATTCCTCTGTTTATCACATGGGTAAGTATAGTTTTAGCTATTGAGACAGCTTTGCTGAATCTTCTTCATTCTTTCTTAGAGGCTCTCTGAAAACACCATTACCAACTCTGTTTCAGAGGCTTTCTGAGGATAGCTTATCAAGTATAGGGCTAGCAATGGTGCTTCTTGCTGAGAATGAAGAACACAGACAGAAACTAACTGTTTCCAATGATAAAATTGAGAAGTGCATTTTAAAAAAATTAACTTAAAAAGTAGCTGCTTGCTTTCCTTATCACACACACACACAGAGGGAGAGGGAGAGAGACAGAGAGACAGAGACAGAGGCAGAGAGAGGGGGAGAGAGAAAGAGACAGAGAGACAGAAAGAGAGAGACAGAGAGATAGAGAGAGATGAGGGGAGAGAGAGAGGTGGGGCCACATACACAATACAGTCCTTATAACCTTGAATTCTGAGATGGTCAATGAATACCTCATCTGACTCCCTGGCACTAGAGGTAAATTAGATATCCAGGCCTTCCTGAAGAAAGTCATTTGTTAAATATTTAAAAAATAAGCAATAGAGGCTGAGAGTTCAGTGTTCCATTTTTTTCAAATGCTTAATAGTTTCGCCTTCTTCACTTAGAAGCAACAAAATTTACAAAACACGATTCACCTTCCTGCAATAAATCTGATGATCAATCAAAAAGCCCTGCTGTCTTCAAGCCATTTCCTAGGTAACCAATCCCAAGTGACCTTAATGGACAGTCTATAATAGACCAGAAATATGCAATAGGAAGGAAAGCGGATAAAACACATAACTCTCATTTTGTACTTTTCCTTCCAATTTGTTTAAATAATTTAAAACACCCTCAAAAAACTAATCCATAGAAACAGTGACATGTAAAGTATGAAAGCATTTACTTGGGGCTTTGCTTCTCCTAGAAGAAATATCTTCAATGTTTAGCATGATGTAAGTTCTTAGGCCATAGTTTGTTGAGTGAGGGAGTACAAATGGGCCTAAGCAGAAGTGAGGACCTCTAAGTTTCCTTCTGATATGGAAATATCAAGAAGTATCTCTTTGAGGCACACATAGCAGATGATGTTTAGTCATATAAGGAACTATGATAGTTCAAGCATTCATCTGAAAACTCAGCAACTGGTGAAGCCTAGGAGCAACACATAACAATGTATAATGTTTGGGGAAAGATAAAAAAGTGTTCTGAGTTCCTATTTATTCAATTGCAAATGGGGATAGTAAATATTAATAGTTTCTAATGACTGATGGTTAGATTAGGTAAGGTAGACAAAGCACACAAAATAACAATGGACATAGAGTATTAATAAAGATTATAAATAAAAGAAAAAAGTACAACAAACTCTTCATATGTAAGTACTTAATGTCGCACATCAGGCCAAGATATTTATGCACATTAAAAATACTATAGCAGAGGCTGGGAATGGTTTAGTTTTTAGGATCACTGGCTGCTCTTCCAGAAAAACTTGATGCTATTTGCTGCACATAAATGCAGTATAAAACCTTCTGTAACTTCAGTCCTAGGGATCCTGTGTCCTCTTCTGGCCTCTGAAGGCACTGAACACTCATGGCACACAAACATATACTCAGGCAAAATACTCATATATGTAAAATAAGGGTAAAAAATTTTAAATTTAAATACTATAGCAAGACTAGTGTGGTGGCTTGAATAGGATTAGTACTCATAGACTCATGTGTTGGAAAGCTCAGACATGGGGAGTGACATTATTAGGAGGTGTGGTCTTGTTGAAGTAGATGTGTCTTTGTGGAAGGCATTTCAAGCCATGGCAATCTCTTCCTGCTGCCCACTAATCCAGATGTAGAACTTTCAGTTCCTTCTCTAGTAACATGTCTGCCTGCATACTCTCATACCTCCTACCATGGTGATAATGAACTTAAACTCTGAAAACTTAAGCCAACTCCAATGAAATGTTTTCCTCTATTAAAGTTGCCATGATCAGGGACCTGCCCAGGGCCCACAGGACACAGGACCAGCAGAGCAGCTGGTGTCAGGATCCTTCTTGTTTGTATCTGTGCCCCAGAGCTAACCCTGTGCCACAGGTCTCCTCAACCCAATCCTGCCCAGAGAGTGCTGGTCTCCGCGGACTGCTGATACACCTAAGATTACAGGCTCACAGACTCAGAGGAGGGTCAAGCTAACGTCAGAGACAGCAAAACCAGCTAACACCAGAGATAACCAAATGACAAGAGGCAAGTGCAATAACATAAGTAACAGAAACCAAGGCTACTTAGCATCATCAGAAAACAGTTCTCCCATCATAGCAAGCCCTGGATACCCCACAACACCAGAAAAGCAAGATTCTAATATAAAACCACATTTCATGATGGTGATACAGGACTTTAAAAAGGATATCAATAACGTCCTTAAAGAAGTACAGAAGAACACAAGTAAACAGGTAGAAACCCTTAAAGAGGAAACACATAAATCCCTTAAAGAAATACAGGAAAACACAAACAAAGAGGTGAAGAAATAGAACAAAACCATCCAGGTTCTAGAAATGAAAATAAAAACAATAAAGAAATCTCAAAAGGAGACAACCCTGGAGACAGAAAACCTAGAAAAGAGATCAGGAGTCATAGATGCAAGCATCACCAACAGAATACAAGAGATAGAAGACAGAATCTCAAGTGCAGAAGATACCATAGAAAGCATTGACACAACACTCAAGAAAATGCTAAATACAAAAGCTCCAAAGCCAAAACATCCAGGAAATCCAGGATACAATGAGAAGACCAAACCAAAGGATAATAGGTATAGAAAAGAGCAAAGATCCCCAACTCATATGGCCACCAAATATATTCAACAAAATAAATATAGGAAAAAAATGTCCCTAACATAAAGAAAGAGATGTCCATAAACATACAAGAAGCCTACAGAACTCCAAATAGGTTGGACCAGAAAAGAAAACCAGCCCTTCCCATAATAATTAAAACACCAAATGAATAAAACAAAGAAAGAATATTAAAAGCAAAAGGGGAAAAAGGTCAAGTAACATATAAAGACAAACCAATCAGACTTACACCAGACTTCTCAACAGAGCCTCTAAAAGCCAGAAGATCCTGGATAGATGTATACAAACCCTAAGAGATCATGAATGCGAGCCCAGGCTAATATACACAGCAAAAATTTCAATTATCATAGATGGAGAAATTAAGATATTCCATGTCAAAACAAAATTTAAACAATATCTTTCCACAAATACAGCCCTACAAAGGATAATAGTTGGAAAAATCTAACATAAGGAGAGAAATGACACACAAGGAGAAGCAAGAAATTAACCTTCTTTCAACAAACTCAAAGAAGATAGCCACACAAACATAAATTCCACCTCTAACAAAAATAACAGGAAGCAACAATCACTGGACCTTAATATCTCTTAAGGTAAATGGATTCAATTCTGCCCCCCCCCCAAAAAAAGACATAGTATAACAGACTGAATACATAATAAGAAACAAGCATTCTGCTGCATGCAGGAAACACACCTCAGAGACAAAGACAGACACTACTTCAGAATAAAAGGCTGGAAAAAGTTTTCCAAGCAAATGGTCCCAAAAAACAAGCTTGAGTAGCCATTCTAATATGGAATAAATCAAACATTCAACCAAAAGTTAAAATGAGGAAGGATACTTCATACTCATCAAAGGAAACATTTACCAAGATGAGGTCTCAATTTTGAATGTCTCTGCTCCAAATGCTAGGGCTCCCACATTCATAATAGAAACTTTACTGAATCTCAATGCACGCATTGCACCTCACACAATAATAGAGGGAAATTTCAACATCCACTATGACCAATGGGCAGATCATGGAAACAGAAACTAAACAGAGACACAGTGAAACTAACAAAAAGTATGAACAAAATGGATTTAACAGATATCTATAGAACATTTCATCCTAAAACAAAAGAATATAAATTCTCTGCACCTCATGGTACCTTCTCCAAAATTGACCATCATTCGCAAAGCAGGCCTCAACAGAGATAAGAAGATTGAAATAGTTCCATGCATCCTATCAGATCACCAGGGACTAAGGCTAGTCTTCAACAACAACAAAAACAACAGAAAGCCCACATACACATGGAAGCTGAACAACTCTCTACTCAATTATAACTTGGTCAGGGAAGACATAAAGAACAAAATTAAAGACTTTGTAGAATTTATGAAAATGAAGGCACAAAATACACAAACTTAAAAGACACAATGGAAGCAGTGCTAAGAAGAAAATTCATAGCTCTGAGTGCCTTCAAAAAGAAGTTGGAGAAAGCATACACTAGAAGCTTAACAGCACACCTGAAAGCTCTAGAACAAAACCAAATAAATACACCCTAGAGGAGTAGACAGCAGGAAACAATCAAACTCAGGGCTGAAATCAACAAAGTAGAAACAAAGAGAAAGAGAACAATACAAAGGATCAAAAACTAGGATCTGGTTCTTTGAGAAAAGTCAACAAAATTGGTGAACCTTTAGCCAGAATAACCAGAGGCCACAAAGACAGTGTTCAAATTAACAAAATCAGAAATTAAAAGGGAGACATAACAACAGAAACTGAGGAAATTAAAAAAAAAAATCATCAGATCCTAAAAGCCTATACTCAACAAAACTGGAAAATCTGGATAAAATGGATAATTTTCTAGATAGATACCAGGTACCAAAGTTAAATCAGGATCAGATAAACCATCTAAAAAGTCCCATAACCCGTAAAGAGATAGCATCAGTCATTAAAAGTCTGCCAACCAAAAAAAGCCCAGGACCAGATGGTTTTAATGCAGAATTCTATCAGATCTTCAAAGAAGAACTAAAACCAATACTCTACAAATTATTTCACAAAATAGAAATAGAAAAAATGCTACCTAATTCATTCTATGAATCCACAGTTATGCTTATACCTAAACCACACAAAGACTCAGCAAAGAAAGAGAACTTCAGACCAATTTACCTTATGAATATTGGTGCAAAAATACTCAAAATTCTCTCAAGCAAAATCCAAGAACACATCAATACAATCATCCATAAGGATCAAGTAGGCTTCATCCCAGGTATGCAAGAATGGTTCAATATATGGAAATCTATCAACATAATCCACTATATAAACAAACTCAAAGGGAAAAAAAACACATAGTCATCACATTAGATGGTGAGAAAGCATTTGACAAAATTCAACATTCCTTCATGGTAAAAGTCTTAGAAAGGTCAGTAATTCAAGGCCCATACCTAATCATAGTAAAGGCAATATACAGCAAACCAGTAGCCAATATCAAACTGAATTTAGAGAAACTTGAAGCAATCCCACTAAAATCAGGGACCAGACAAGACTACCTGCTCTCTCCCTACCTATTCAATACAGTATTCAAATTCCTATCCAGAGAAATTAAGCAACAAAAGGAGGTCAAACGGATACAAATTGGAAAGGAAGACGTCAAAATATCACTTTTTGCAGATGATATGATAGTATACTTAAGTGACCCCAAAAATTCCACCAGAGAACTCCTAAAACTGATAAACAACTTCAACAAAGTAGCTGGATATAGAATTAACTCAAAAGAAGTAATTTCAGGCAGGAATCTAAATATTAGGCTAGAACAAAGAAGTAATTTCAGACAGGAATCTAAATTTTAGGCTATGACAAGGAAGTAGGCTTCAGACATGAAATTGACTTTGGGCTAGGATAGGGAAGTAGACTCAGATATTTTGGTCTTCCTGATAAGCCCTTAGAAACAGTGATCACACAAGTGTTCATGGAACTTTGTTTATTGCCTTGCTTGTTCATGGACTATTTATGTTTATTGTCTTGCTTGTTCCTGGATTATTTGCATCTATTGTATTGGTAGTTCCTCAATGTAGAACTGACCTTAATACTTGCATGTAATTAAAATGGTATAAAAGCAAAAAGGAGGAGGGGAAATGGGATAGGAGTTTTCTAGGGAGGGGAAAAGGGGAAAGGAAATGGCATCTGAAATGTAAATAAATAAAATATCCAATTAAAAAAGAAAAAAGAAAAATAAAAATTAACTCAAACAAATCAGTAGCCTTCCTCTACTCAAAAGATAAACAGGCTGAGAAAGAATATAGGGAAATGAAACCCTTCACAATCCTCACAAATAATATAAATAACTTGGTGTGACTCTAACCAAGCAAGTGAAAGATCTGTATGATAAGAACTTCAAGTCTCTGAAGAAAGATATCAAAGAAGACAATCCCACCAACAATGGAGGAGATGGAAAGATCCCCATGCTCATGGATTGGCAGGATTAATATAGTAAAAATGGCCATCCTACCAAAGGCAATCTACAGATTCAATGCAATCTCCATCAAAATTCCAAATCAATTCCTCATAGAGTTAGAAAGAGAAATTCTCATATTCAATTGGAATGATCAAAAACCAAGGATAGCAAAAAATATTCTTAACAATGAAAGAACTTCTGGCAGGGTAGTGGTGGCACACGCCTTTAATCCCAGCACTTGGGAAGCAGAGGCAGGCGGATTTCTGAGTTTGAGGCCAGCCTAGTCTACAGAGTGAGTTTCAGGACAGCCAGGGCTACACAGAGAAATGCTGTTTCATAAACAAAAAAAAACAAAAAAAAAAAAAAAAAAAGAAAGAAAAAAGAAACCTGCATGATATTGGTACAGAGATAGGCAAGAAGATCAAGAAAGAGAATTGAAGACCCAGAAATGAACCCACACACCTAATGGTCACTTGATCTTTGACAAAGAAGCCAAAACCATCGGGGAGGTGTTAGGGGGGAATAGCATTTTCAACAAATGATGCTGGTTCAACTGGAGGTCATCATGTAGAAAAATGCAAATAGATTCATTCTTATCTGCCTGTACAAAGCTCAAGTTCAAGAGGATCAAGGACCTCCACATAAAACCAGATACACTAAATCTAATAGAAGAGAAATTGAGGAAGCTCCTCACACACATGAACATAGGGGAAACTTTCCTGAACAGAACACCAATGGCTTATGCTCTGGTAAAGAATTGACAAATGGGACTTCATGAAATTTCAAAGCTTCTGTAAAGCAAAGGACACTGGCAGTAGGACAAAAAAGCAACCAAAAGATTGGGAAAAGATATTTACCAATCCTAGATCTGATGAGGACTAATATCCAATATATACAAAGAACTCAAGAAGGTACACTCCAGAGAACCAAATAACTCTATTTTAAAAATGGGATACAGAGCTAAGCAAAGAATTCTCAACTGAGGAATCTCAAATGGTCGAGAAGCACCTAAAGAAATGTTCAACATCCTTAGTCATCAGGAAAATGCAAGTCAAAATAACCCTGAGATTCTATCTCTCACCAGTCAGAATGGCTAAGATCAAAACACAGGTGACAACAGATGCTGGTAAGGATGTGGAGAAAGAATACTCCTCCATTGTTGGTGGGATTGTAAGCTGGTACAACCACTTTGGAAATCAAGTCTGGAGGTTCTTCAGAAAATTGGACATAGTAATATCTGAGGACCCAGGTATACCACTCCTGGGCATATACCCAAAAGTTTCTCTAACATATTACAAGGACACATGCTTCATTATGTCCATAACAGCCTTATTTATAATAGCCAGAAGTGGAAACAACCCATATATCCCTTAATAGAGGAATGGATACAGAAAATGTGGTACTTTTATACAATTGAATACTACTCAGCTATTAAAAACAATACTTTCATGAAATTCACAGGCAAATAGATGGAACTAGAAAATATCATCCTGAATGAGTTAACAAACTCACAAAAGAATATACATGGTATGTTCTCACTGATTAGTGTAATTCGGGAAAAAGCTTGGTACAATTCACAGATCATATGAAGCTCAAGTAGAAGGAAGAGCGAAGTGTGGATGTTTCAGTCTTACTTAGAAGGGGGAACAGAATAATCATGGAAGATAGAGGATGAGAGATACTTGGGAAGAAGAGTGGAGGGGTAGGGGAAAAATGAGGGGCAGGACCAGGTATGGGAGGACATGGGGAAGAAGTATGGAAGGTCAGGAAATTGAACAGAGGTGTGTAGCAATCCGGAATGGAGAACTGAGGATAGCCACCTACAAGTCCGAGATGCCAGGAAAGCAAGAGGCTCCCAGGTCCCAACAGGGATGACATTAGCTGAAATACTCAACAAATGGGGGGAGAGAACCTATAGAGAACATTTCCAGGTTAGGCATGGCCCCCAAATGAGGGATGGGCCCACCCACCCATCTCCAGAATTTTAACCCAGAATTGCTCCTGTCTAAAGAAAATACAGGGGCAAAGAGTAGAGCTAAGACTGAAGGAAAAGCCATCCAGAGACTGTCCCAACTGGGGATCCATTTCACATACAGACACCAAACCCAGACACTATTGCTGATGCCAAGAAGTACTTGCTGACAGGAGCCTGATATAGCTGATATAGCCTGATATAGTCTGATATAGCCATCTCCTGAGAGTCTCTATCAAGAGCCTGACCAATACAAATGCAAATGCTTGCAGCCAACCATTGTGCTGAGCACAGGGATCCCAATGGAGGAATTCAGGAAGGACTGAAGGAGCTGAAGGGGTTTGCAAACCCATTGGAAGAACAACAATATCAACCAACCAGGCATCCCAGAACTCCCAGGAATTAAACCACCAACCAAAGAGTACACATGGAGGGACCTATGGCACCAGCTGCATATGTAGCAGAGGATGGCTTTATCTAGCACCAATGGCAGGGAAGAACATTGGTCCTATGAAGGCTCGATGCCTCAGTGTAGGGGAATGCTAGGGTGGAGAGGTGGGAGTGCTTGGTTGGTTGGCCAGCATAAAAGCAGGGGGAGTAGGAGGGGATAGGGGGTTTGTGGAGGGGAAACCAGGAAAGGAAATAACATTTGAAATGTAAATAAAGAAAATATCCAAGAAAAAGTATATTAAAAAAAGAGAGTTGCTGTGGTCATGGTGTTTCTTCAAAGCAATCAAAACATAAGTAAGACAGAAATTATACTTCAGCTCGTAAAGCATTTGCTTTGCAATTATGAAGGCTTGAGTTCGTTGCAGAAATTGTGTTTTAAAAAGAAATTACATATGGTAGCACTTGTTCACAGTCCCAGTACTGGAGAGGCAGATGCAGATAGTCATCCCTGGAACTAGCTGGCCAGTCAAACAGCCTACTAAATAAATCACAGACCTGTCTTAAAACAAAGGTGAACTGTAGCTGAGGAATGACATCCAAGGTCATCCTCTGACTGCCACATACTTTTATACACGCAGGCACATGCTCGAGCGCATGTGCACACACATGCATGCACACACACACACACACACACACACATACGAGCACTACATACAGCAATGAAGTGTTAAACACTCATGAACTGAACAGAGAGCATTAGGTCAGGAATGTCAGTGCAATATCACAAAAAATACCACACTGAGCACCCTATGCAAAGAAGAAAGGGGGAGGGGAAGAGCTTAGCCTCGGCAGTGAGACAAAAATGCAGTCAAGCCCTGCTTCTCCCTTATTACCTTTGCAACCTAGGAAAAGGCAAAAAAAAAATCCTCTTTTCTCATCTTCACCACAGAAAAGTCTTTAAGGATGAGGTTCACATTCAACAAAAGCATTTAGCAAACTAAACTACAATAGCATTTCATTAGAAGTACTGGGGACACTTACATACTCAATTAGATACTGAAAGAGCAGATTGAAAAACAGTTCAGTGTTTGGAAAGACTTGTGAAGATAGAAGAGACCTCAAATGGTGACATAGCAGCAATAAAGGCCATCAGAAATGCTGGTATGAACATGACCAACAACCAGTTAGCTCCAAACTCAACAGCTTTGTATCATTGTGCGCCTACTGTAAGAGTCAAAGTCCTTCAATAGACTACTCATGCCCAGCTGTCAGATATACAGATATCTTTAGCCATGAGCATTGGATGTGCTGTGATCACATGTATGAGGAATTGAGGAATAGGAATGTCTCTGTGGTAGAATACCAACTTGCCTTTACTAAGGACCGAGGTTCAACTCTCAGTACTACAAAATAGTAGCAGTAGTAGTTAGTAGGAGTAGTAGTAGTAGGAGTAACAATAACATAATAATGATTTCTCCTGACAGGTAATTGGGTAGCGACTGCTTGTTAGCACAGCAAAAAGGAGACCAAAGAAAACAGTTTCTCAAATATAAATTGCAATGCCAAGCATATTGCTGGCACTCAAAACTAGGAGCTCCTAGTATTTGTTCAAAATAATATCTCTGGAACTGAACAAAGTTCCTTTAGCTACTCTTCTCTGCCTGGCTCTATAGTAAGTTGAGGAATGACTAATGGTGATACAGGCTAATGTGGGATTACATCTGCTCATAATGTTATCACAGTGTAATGGAGGAGGTAAAGAAGAAAAGAGTGATAATAATTTGAGATAGCTGGAAAAGCATATTATGATCTAGACTCAGAGAAGGAAGAAGATATTTCATCTTAGATGGAATAGAAGTAGAAAAAGGAATTTCTCAATGAAACAGTAGGTATCATCATCCTTATTCATTCATTCTTTAAGGTACCAACTGCTTCCTGATTTACAATGCAGATAACAGGATTTAAGAGAGAGGAATGAAACTCTGCAGGTGGTAAGAGGTTGCAAAGGGGAAGAATTATTCATTTCTTGCTTCATTGTTTCTCATTTCCATCCCTTTCTCAAGCCCAAAGGAGTTCTTTCTAACCAAAAATTGATGGTTTCCTACAAAAGAAAGATATTATTTTCATTTACAGACTTCTTATATCAATAGATGCCAGTATTTATTGAGAAGGTAGCTTGGGTGAAATTTCTCAGGGTTTTAGTCCTGGGATCTAGAAGATAAGAAGAACATCTTGCTAGGTGATCTAGTGGAAGCTGTTAACACCATGGAAACCAGGAAAGAGCCTAGTAAACATGACCTCAGATTTCATGTGATATCATACAAATACCTGAGAAAGGTGCTCTGGTCTTGACTATATTGTTACTTTAAGTGTCATGTGAGAGAAAGTGCCTTCCACTGTCAAGAAAAGTAAACTGGAAAGTTGTCAAAGATCAGTAGACATGAAAAGGAAATAAAGAAAATTCAAGAAATGCAAGAGTTTAACAGTGTCAAGGAAAGCTTTCTGGTTCTTCCACGATTGACCAGTTGTTTTATTGTTTCATCAGAACCTATAACTGTGTGGGCACCAAGAATGAGTTCTATAAATATGGAGTCTAACACAGTAATTTCCAAGCTTAACTAGATTTTGGAATCAGGTGAGTATATTGAAAAATCTAATGTCTAGTTCTCATCCTGACGATATCCCATCATTTTTTTGATATTGACTATGGTCTTCACAGTTGGACTTTGTATGCTTTCATTAAGTGTTGCAATTAGTACTCCAAGGTGTCACTTTAGTCTGGGTGAGTTTTTAAACCCTGAATTGTGTGACAAGATAGTATTACAAGACAACTCTGTTCTTTAAAAGTATACAATGAATGGGGAACATGGTTGTGCCAGCCATGGTGGGTGGTTTATTGTGGCAAGACATATAGACTCAAGATTGGGTATATCTACCTTGAACTGTAGGCAAGTCTCTTTACTAAAGGATATAGTACTAAACAACTTACATTGGTGTCTTCCAAATTCAAGGAACATGACAGGTATGGTGGCACAGGCCTGTCATCATAGGACTTAGAGGATGGAAGCAGAAGGATCTTATTTTGATAAGTTCATTCTGTAGATCAAATGCATTTGGTACCCTGATTTTGCAAATAAAGTTTTATTGGAACGTGGTCCCACTCATCCCTTCATAATTCATGGCTATTTTCACACTACATCATTGTATTGGGTAGCTACAAGAAAGAGCTTATGACCTATAAAAACTTAAATCCTCTGTCTATACAGAAACAAATATTCTCGGTGTTCTACTTACGAATTACATATATTGTGTGCAATGTATATGAAATGAAGACCTACTAATTTTTGCTAGTCTCTTCCCCATACTTAGGTTTTATGTTCCTTGTACCTGGACCTCCTCCTGAAGTTTTTGGAGTTTTTTTTTGTTTTGCTTTGTTTTGTTTTTAATATACACTATTCTCTTCCTGCTTTTCAAAGAGCTTTGATCTGGTATTATTTCCCAGACTCCAATACAATGTTGAGCAAAGAGAAGACACTCAAAATACATTTGATTCACTGATTGATTTTGTCTGATTTCTTTCAAGTTCCATGCAATTAGGACACTGTTATTTTTGTAGCTGAGGTGAGGGGTCATGAAGACCATCACAAATCCTTGTATCAAATGGGAACAGACTATTTCAAGCCATTGTACAAAATGTCATTTTAAATAAACATTCCTGGTTGTACTGGTTTCCATCCAAATTCTTTATATGATTATTATGTGAGCTTTGCCACAAGATAAAGTATGATTGGTACTGAAAAGAATATTTAGAGTCAGTTCTGAGTTCAGCTTGGCCACTCTCTAGCTTTGAGGTGTGGCTATATGGTGACTATTTCAGAATCATTTAGAATCTAGACAAGTTAGAAACACATTCTTTCCCTCAGTCATATACCTGTCTTACTTTCTACCTATCAACAACACAGAAACAATGGTTTAGAATCTACCCAATCTCCCATTCCTGAAAATGATATTATGTGAATCACTTCTTAGAGTGGTAGATAAAGATATGGGCCAGTCTGGAGCCAGGTAAGTTTGCTAAGAAAAATACAATTACATGAAGCAAATGTTGAAGACAGAAAATTACAGCTGCTGACGAGACACATGCAGATCTGTGAAGGTCTAGAGTGACATAACATTTCTTGTCATTGATCTGACCTCCTTAGAGCTCCTATGTGTAATGAATAAATGGCAATGCTCTCAATATTGTTACATATTTAAGTCCATTGTATAGTTAATTTTAATAATGCTTTCCATTTATTCTGTGCTTCTTATCATTTGAAACAGAGCTATGTCTTTTCTGTTCAATAATTGAGTTGACCAGGGAGATTTCATTGCAAACTCAAGCTGAACAAGCTCTGACTACTTAATGTTGTGGCTAACAGTAAACTGATGTTGAGATTTTTAAGTGGGAGATTTATCTCTACCATTAGCTTGTATGAATTCTATCTTAATTCCAGAAATTGGATGCTTCTCTGTTGGATGCTTATTTTGTGTTATGCTTTGGTTAAAAAAAAATATGGTTAATTTTGGAGGAGTCTGTTATATGGATTATATGGAAAAGACAACCAAGAGTGAAATTAAAGAAAAAAAGTTGAGAAAAGTTGCTCCTAGCCACATGGCAAGCTGGAATAGTCACTAACAATTCTGAATGTCTGTTTCAGACAGTCAAAGACATGATATGTCCTGTAATCACATGTTCAGCAGCAAAATGGGTTTTTGTGTTTGTATTTTAATATGAACATATCTCATACTTCAAAAGTTCACTTCAAATTTAACAATGGATATGTACACTTATATTAGGACACTCAACTTTGGTTTTTTATTTGTTTGTTTGTAGGTTTTCTTTGATACAGGGTCTTACCATGTAGAGCAAATTGGCAATAAATTCATGACCCTCCTACCTCAGTTTCCTAAATGCTGGGGTTATAGGTGCTCATGATTACACCTGGCTTGGACACTCTTCAGAATTTCAGAAAAAAAAAATGGCTGGCTGATGGATAACAATACTCTGTAAACAGCACCTACCACATTTGATCAACACACTGATTCTATAAAGCACACATGTCAGATGTTAAATAGATAAATAAGATAAACTTCAGGGGAAGCAAATGTTGTTCCCCTACCTCCAACTGGCTGGTATACCTTTATATGAGCCATAGTATTATTTTTGGAAAAAGAATGTGTTCCACTTTACTTTCTATTGCTATGATAAAACACTGGCCAAAAACAACTTACAGAAGGAAAAGATTCATTTAAGTTTACTCCCAGGTCAGAGTCCATCATTGAATGCAATCAGGTCAGAAAACACACTGCAAGAACTAGGAGGTGTGAACTAAGAAAGAAGGCTATGTTCAGGATCACACATTGGCTCATGCTTTGCTACCCTCTCTTATACAACCATGACTACCAGTACAAGGATGTTGTTCCCCATAGTGAGCTAGTCCTTACTACATAAATCAATCAAGATAATCAGATAGACATAGGCAAAAGGCAAATCTGATCTGAACAATCTCTCAACTGGGATTTCCTCAGATGATTCTAGGCTATGCCAAGTTGACAGTGAGAGCTAACTAAAACAACATGCCAGTCATAACAGTTTTCCTCTCTGCTTCCCTATTCCAAAGTCCATTCAGATTCTAACTTTTCCCTTAGTTTTAATTTCTAGTTCAAATCTTCCCTGCCCTAGTTCAAATCTTTACCTCCAAACCCTTGAAGAATATCACAAAAGTTAACTTTCTTCTTTGTTCTGGCTTCTGCTGTTATGAATTTTTATGTTCAGACATATCTAATTCTGTGCTTAGACCCAAGTCTATTCCTCTACACTCTTGGCAGATGTTGCTTGCTCTAAGAGTCTTTATTGCCTGGCAAAGAATCTATGAATTTCATCTACTTAGAAAGATTATTTTTAGAGCTTAGAAATAGTCTCTAGACTTCTTGCTTAAGGGCTCATACAGGAAAGAAGAAGACTATAAAGATAAGTTATTTATCTGGTGGGTTAGAGGACTTGTTTGAGTATCAATGACTACAGTACTATTGAAATAAGACTGAAAGATTGTTTTTCCTCATCAAAAATTTTTGAGTCAAAGCAAAACTGAAGTTGCTTTTCTTCATGATATAATCATTCATTCAGCAAATATATTAAATAAAAAGAATAGTACTGAAATCTATAAATGCTGAAGAATCATCAGGAAGTAAAACAGAAAAAAATTCCTTCCTTCAAACAGCTTACATTTTAGTGAGAAATGAAAATGCTACACTATGAATAAAACTATGTATGTCTCACCAGGAGCAGTACTTGCTTATGGTTTCTATTTCTACATAGTTGGTTATCTTGCATTGTAATGTTTTATAAATTTCTGTGTACATATGTTGACTTTAGTTAAATTTAGTTGTATTTTTAAAGATATAAATGAATTTTAAAGCTTTATTTTCCAACTATTTGCTAATATTTGCCATATTGTCCTCAAACCTTGCATTCATATTAAACTTACTGAATAGTTTTGATAGCTGTTTTGTCAGTTCCTTTTGTTTTTCTATGTCAATGATCATGTCATCTCTAAAGAAAGACAATTTTACTTCTTTCTTTCATTTTATTATGTCTTTTATGTATTTATCTTGCCTTATTGCAAAGGCTACTATTATCTGATACAATATTTTTAAAAGTGATGACAATAGGCTCCCCTGACTTATGATTTTGTGAAGAAAAAAAAGTATTCCAATGTCAATGTTAATTGTAGTGAGAATAATAGATTCCCTTTAACAGTTTAAAAGAGTTTTTTCTTTGTTTTCAGGGAAAAATTACTCAATAGTCACACACAAAATCAAACAAACCATGTTCTGACTAAATACATTGTCTAGCAAATAATTTATTCATTCTATTTATTTTCTCAAGTGTATTTAGCTTTGAAACATGGTATCTCCATCCTTTCCTTCTGTTATAGCAAAATTCATGAGAAATTTATAAGCCATAGAAATTTATGTCGCATTATGGAGATAAGAGTAGGCAGAACATCCAGGCCAAATTCAGGATGTTGGCAGAATTGTTGTCTGCTAAGGGCCATTCTTTGCATAAAAGATAGTGTGTGGATGTTGTGTTCTTTAGGAGGATGACATTGTTTTCTTATGCAGATAGAGATAGAAGTTGAGGCAGCATTCTCTTCAACATTGGGCACTTTTATAAAAAAATATCATATTTATTGGGCAGGAAAGATGGCTTAGAAGAAAAAGGGCACTTTCCACTGAGTCTGACAACAAGCCCTAAGATCTGTATGGTTGATGGAAAAAACTGACTCCTATAGGCTTAGATTTTTCAAATTCTCCTTTTAATAAGGGTTCTTAAATCTTTTAACCTCCCTTCTACTCCACTTCCCACCAGAGGTAGTGGAAAAGAAAAGTTATTATAAGAAATTAAAATTTTTCTAGAATTGAATCATTTCTAAGTGTCAAGTTCATAGCACTAAATGCCTATGTAAAAAAAAAAAAATAGAGAGATATACAAGTAACTCAAGAGCACACCCAAAAGCTCTAAACAAAAGGCAAAATTATATCCAAAAGGAGTAGACAAGAAATAATAAAATTTAAGACAGAAATCAACAAAATAGAAACAAATGAAAAAGAACAATACAAAGAATCAATGAAATAAGGTTTCATTGTTGATTACCAAGAAAATCAGTAAGATTGATGATGCTTTGTGCAAATTAATAAAAGATATAGAGAAGATATTCAAATTAATAAAAGTAGAATTGAAGGGGGACATAACAACAGACACCAAGAAATCTCCAGAATTAAAAGGACATGATTTAACAACCTGTACTACAACAAATTGGAAAATCATTTACCAATGTTAAATGAAGATCAGATAAGCAATTTAAACAGACCTATAACCTCTACTGAAATAGAAGCAGTTATTAGAAGTCTCCCAACCAAAACAAAACACTGAGGGTGACATTGTTTTAGGGCAGAATTCTGCAGGCATTTAAAGAAGATATAATGCTGATACTCCCCAATTTATTAGGAAATCAGAAATAGGATTATTGCCCAATTCACTTTAGAAGGCCACAGTCACCCTGATACCCAAACTACATAAGCAAGTATAAATTTCTGGTTTCCTTGGAGACTCAATTGTCTCATGTGATGTGTTTCTGGAAGCTATTTGCTGAGAAGATATTTTACTGAAGTAGACACATGAAAGGACGTTTTGCTGAGGCAGACACTTGATAAGACATCTGGTATTTGGAAAGAGACAGTGAATGACACTCTTGCATTGGTTCACCTTGTAACAAGTTGTTGGTCTTCACCAATCATTGTTTGTCATGACTTTATAGAAAGAAATACCGAAGTACTTCTCACAGTATTCTGTCTGCTTCTTGTTACTTTGGTTTCTCAAAGTTCCTTCTGAGTCAAACCACTTCTACTGATTCATATTTGGTGTTTGTGAATTGGACTAGACTGTTTCTACTGATTTGTGTTTTTTTGTTTTAGACTGGACTGCTAATATCCTGACAATGAAGATTGCAATCGCCCAAAGAACTTCTAATCAGGTCCACATCCCCCTTTTCCTATTAGCCATTTTTCTCCCCTATTTTTGGACAGTGAGCTAGAAAGGTGGATGAAATGTTTAAGAACAGTTATTAAAGAGAGTTTTGAAAAAAATCTAACACTACAACATAAAACTCCAACATGGAAAGGGAATTACAGACCAATTTCCTTTATGAACATAAATGCAAAAATTCTCAATAAAATACTTGTGAACCAAATCCAAAAATATATTAAAAGACCATTCATCATGATCTATTTGGCTTCATCAGAGATATGCAGGAATGGTTGAACATATGTAAATCAATAAATGTAATCCACCATATAAAAAACTGGAAGATGTGAAAGACCTACAACATAGTTGAATATCTCTTCATGATAAAAGTTTCAGAGTGATTAGGGATACAAGGAATATATTTTAACATAATAAAAGAAGTGTAAAGTAAGTCCATAGCTAACATCAATTTGATGGAAAGAAACTCAAAGCAATTCCACTAAAATCAGGAACAAGATAAAGTTGTCAACACAGCCAGTGCAGTTATGACCTCAGAGCAACTCTCTGCTTATAGTGTACCTACAAAAGACTGGATGGGGAGGATTCCCCAACTCCTACAACTGAACTATTGGCTACTGAAGGATTCTGGGAAGGTGTATATATTTTCACTTGTGTACCCACTGAGGAGATTACTAGATTGAAGATGGTTCTAAACACAGGGTCATACAAATGATCCTTGTTAAACTCAGTGGATCTCAAAATAAAGTTAATTACTAAACTAAATTTTATGTGCCAACAACTAAAACATGGTTAAATATATCTTCACAAAAATTTTATTTATAGACCTCTAGATGCCATGCTAGTACCCAGAACCCCAGGTAAGCATCTCACATACAGACTACCAACATTCTCTCAATGTCTGCCCAGTCTACTTTCAAACATACCCCCTACTCCTAACAATATCTTAGCCTACAATTTGACGGAAGCCCCATATCCTACCAGAGGCTACACTGGCAGTCAGAAACCCAAATAGACTGGTTGATCACAAACTGCCCCCAACTTTCTTAGTGACTACCCATACACCCTCAACCAGCTCACTCTTTCATCAAAACATCCTGGCCCCAAATTGGACCAGAGGACATGCCAGCAACCAGAAACATAGGTAACCCTCCTGTCCTAGCACTGTACCTATTCAGTGCCCAGTGCCTGCTCAGCCTACTCTCAATCACCCTACCTTCCTCATCACCATATTCTACCCTAAAATCCTATGAAAGACCTTCTTCTGGACCAGAGGCTATGCTGGCCTCTAGAACTAAAACCAACAACTTGATTGGAAACACCATTCAACCAGAAGCTAGTCCAGCCAGAAAACCAGGGAGAAAATAGAAATCAAGGAAAAACATTCATCCCACAAAGCAAACCAGAAATCAAAATGTAGGCTTATAATTATTCAACCCCAGATGTCTAGGTACCAATGTAAGGACACAGCCAACAACAGTCAGGGGAATATGTCACTGCCAGACACAGCTATCCGTAATACAACAATCCCTGAGTATTTCAACACAGCTGAAGAACAAGAAAATGACCTAAGGCAAACTTTATAAGTGTGTTTTGTACAGGAAATCAATAAATCCTTTAAGTAAATCTAAGAAGAAACAAACAAAACTTTGAAGGAAATAAATAAATCCATTAAGAAAAGTCAGGGAAAAGCAAACAGTTAAAAGAAATGACTAAAATTGTTCAAGACCTGAAAATGGAAATAGAAGAAATAAAGAAAACACAAATTAAGAGAATTCTAGAAAAAGAGTAACTACAGATACAAGCATCACCAAGAAAATACAAGAAATAGATGAGAAACTCTCAGACATTGAGGATTCAGTAGAAGAAATAGATTCATCAGTCTATTAAATCTAAAAAATTTCTGACATGAAACATTCAGGAAATCTGGGACATTACGAAAAGGCCAAACCTAAGCATAACAGAAATAGAAAAATACTCAAAAAATATTTTTAACAAAATTATAGAAGACAAAGTTTCTAAGCTAAAGAAGGATATGACTATAAATGTATAAGAAGCTTAAAAAACACCAAATACACTGGACCAGAGAAGAAAGTCCACTCCTACATATTAAACAGAACACTAAAAATACAGAACAAAGAAAGAATAATAAAATCTGAAAGGGAAAATGCCAAATATGAAAGCAGACCTATTAGAATTACACTGAAATTCTCAACAAAGACTCTAAAAGCTAAAGGTGTCCTTAAAGCTATAAGAGACCACAGATGTCAGCCCAGACTATTATATCCAGCAAAACATTTAATCATCATAGATGGAGAAAATAAGATACTCCAAAATAAAGTCAAACAATATCTACTCAGAAATCCAGCCATACAGAAGATACTAGAAGGAAAACTCCAATCTAAGGAGGTTGATTACACTAACAAAACACAGGAAATAAATAATCTCACACCAGCAAGACCAAAAGAACAGAAACACACACACCACCAACAACAAATTAATAGGAATTAGCAATCATTGGTCACTGATATTGCCCAGTCTTAATGGACTCAATTCCCCAATAAAAAGCCACAGAGTAACAGACTGAATAAAAATATAGAATTCATCCTTCCATTGTATACAAGAAACACAAATCAACAAAAAAGATAGGCATTACCACAGAGTAAAGGGTGGGAAAAATCATTTTCCAAGCAAATGGACCTAGAGACAAGCTGCTGTAGCCATTCTAATAGCTACCAAAATAGGCTTCAAATCAAAATTAACCAAAAGAGATGGGGAAGGACACTTCATACTTTGCTTATCAAAGGAAAAATACACCAAAATGATCATTTCTTAATGTTTATGCCCTAAACATAAGGGCACCCACATTTATAAACACTTATATCACACATGGAGCCTCACATCTTGATAATGGAAAACTTTAATATCCCACTTTCATCAATGGACAGGTAATCTAGACAAGAACTAAACAGAGAAATAATGGAACTAACAAATATTATGAACCAAATATACCTAAGAGATATCTACAGAACATTTCACACAAACAAAAAGAATATACCTTCTTCTCAGAACCTCAGAACATTTTCCAAAACTGACCCCATACTTGATCACAGGGAGCCCATAGGGGTCCAACCTAGGTCCTCTGTATTTATATTATGGTTTTGCAGATTGGTGTTCTTGTAGTATTACTAACAATGGGAACAGGTGCTGTCTCTGAATCTTTTGCCTGCTTTTGAGACTCTTTCACTTCCTATTGGGTTGCCTTGTCCAACCTTAATATAAGGGGATGTGTGTCGTCTTATAATTACTTGATATGCCATCTTTGGTTGGTATCTCTGGGAGGCCTGCCCTATTCTGAAGGGAAAGAAGAAGAAGATCTGGGGGAGAGGGAGGTGGGGTGCACAAAGGGAGGATAGGAGGGAGTAGAAACTTTGATAGGGATGTAATATATGAATAAAGGATGAGAGAGAGAAAGAGAGAGAGAAAGAGAGAGAGGAACCCACTGCATGTTGTCAGACCACCTGTGATTAAAGCTGAATTTCAACAACAGAAGCAACAGAAAGTCTACAAACTCATGTAAAATGATCAACTCTCTACTGAATGACTGTTGGGCAAAAATCAGAAAAGAAAAGAGAGATATAGCAATGATACCAAGGAAATCAAAAGATCATTAGGTCATACTTTAAAAACTTGTGGTCCACAAAATTGGAAAAACTAAAATAAGAAAATGGATACTACTTACCAAAGTTACACCAAGATCAGATAAACAAGTTAAATATAACTATAATTCATAGAAAAATAAAAAGTCATTGAAAGTCTTCCAACAACAACAACAAAAATACATACAAAAAAAAAAAAAACAAAAAACCCAGAGTCAGATGATTTTAGAGTAGAATTTGACCAGATTTTCAAAGAAGAGTTAACACCAATACTCATAAAATTATTCCACAAAATAGAAGCAGAAAGAACATTGTCAAATTCATTTTATGAGACCACAGTCATCCTGATATCCAAACCACAGAAGTATTCAACAAAAACAGAGAATTACAGCCTAATCTCCCCAAGAAGATAGGTGCAATAGTACTACAGAAAATATTCTCAAACCAAATCAAAGAAGACATTAAAAGGATCATCCACCATGATTAGGGAAAGTACAGCATACAAAAAGCAATCAATGTCATCCACCATATAAATAAACAGAAAGGAAAAAAACCCATAATCATCTCAGATGCTGAAAAAAAAAAAAAGCTTTGACAAAATCTAACACCCCTTCATGGTAAAAGTCTGGGGAGATAAATGATAAAATGGACATGCCTAGACATAATAAAATCAATTTACAGCAAGACTATAGTCAACAACAAATAAATGGAGCAAATCTCAAAGCAGTTCCACTAAAATAAGGAACAAGACAAGGATGTCCTCTCTCTTCATATCTGTTCAATATAGTAATTGAAGTTTTAGGTGGAGGAATAAGACAACTAACTAAAAGAGATCAAGGGGATACAAATTGAAAAGGAAGAAGTCAATGTATCACCGTTTGTATATGATGATAGTAAATATATGTTACCCCAAAATTTATTCGAGAAATCTCTTACAGCTAATAAACACCTTTAATGAAGTATTTGGATACATGATTAACTAAAAAATTAATAAATTTTAAATTAATTAAATTAAATAAATAAAACATCAGTAACCCTCCTATATACAAATAACAAATGGACTGAGAAAGAAATCAGAGAAATAACCCCCTTCACTATAGCTACAAATAGTATGGAGTATCTTGGGCTAACTCTCTCAAGAAAGTGAAAAGCTTGTATGACAAACACTCCAAGTCTTTGAAGAAAGAAACTGAAGAAGATATAAGAAGATGGAAAGATCCCAAGCCTGGTCCTCCTGGCTGGAGCAGACACATAACTGGTCTGCTCCTGTGAAGACACCTGATCCTGAGACATCCTTGAGGAGCCACTGCACTCACAGCAGAGGGTAAGAAACCTCGCCCACTACCCCACGCCCCAGAGTTACAACTTGGAGCCAGGGGTGGTCAGAAACCATCAGGCACCCAAACCCCGGCCCTACAGAATACCACTTCCCTTCGCCCCAGCCTGGTCCTCCTGGCTGGAGTAGACACATGCTGGTCTGCTCCTGTAGAGACACCTGATCCTGAGCCATCCTAGAGGAGCCACTGCCCTCAGAACAGAGGCCTGGTCCTTCCGCTGGGGAAGACACCAAGCTGGTCTGCTCCTGTGGAGACACCTATCCTGAGCCATCCTAGAGGAGCACTGCGACTCAGACAGAGCCTGGTCCTTTGGCAGGGAAGACACCAAGCGGACTGCTCCTTGGAGACACTATCCGAGCCATCCAAGGAGCCTCACTAGACAGAGCTCTCTTCTGCTGGGAAGACACCAAGCGTTGTCGGAAACCCATCCCGAGCATCTAGAGGAGCTGCTGCACCAAGCAGAGGTTCAGATCCCAAGCGGACTGATCCCAGAGTACTCCACACAGGAGCTAGGATCACAGAACAGAGAATCTGATCTGAGAGTTCTGACACAGATAGGTAACGGGAAAAACAGACTCCAGTCAGAAAACAGAGCACAGAACACTAGAATCAAACCCTGTGAAAGGCATGCCAAAACAAGCAACAAAATCAAAGTTACTGGCACATCAGAACCAAGTTCTTCCACCAAGCAACCCTGGATACCCAACACACAGAAAAAAGATACAGAATTAAAATCATTTCTCATGATGACGATAGAGGATTTGAAGAAGGATATATGTAACTACCTTAAAGAACTACAGGAGGAAACAGGTAAACAGGTAGAAGCCCTTAAAGACAAAACACAAGAATCTCTTAAAGAATTGCAAGAAAACACAACCAAACAGGTGAAGGAATTGAACAAACCATCCAGGATCTAAAAATGGAAATAGAAACAATAAAGAAATCTCAATGGGAGACTACCCTGGAGATAGAAAACATAGGAAAGAGATCAGGAGTCATAGAATCAAGCATCACCAACAGAATACAAGAGGTAGAAGAGAGAATCTCATGCGCAGAAGATACCATGGAAAACATTGACACAACAGTCAAAGAAAATGCAAAATGCAAAAAGCTCCTAACCCAGAACATCCAGGAAATCCAAGACACAATGAGAAGCACCTAAAGACATGTTCAGCATCCTTAGTAATCAGGGAAATGCAAATAAAAACAACCCTGAGATTCCACCTCACACCAGTCAGAATGGCTAAGATCAAAAACTCAGGTGATAGTAGATGCTGGTGAGGATGTGGAGAAAGAGGAAAACTCCTCCATTGTTGGTGGGATTGCAAGATGGTGCAACCACTATGGAAAACAGTCTGGCGGTTCCTCAGAAAATTGTACATACCTAAGGATCCAGCTATACCACTCCTGGGCATATACCCAGAAGATGCTCTAACATATAACAAGGACATATGCTCCACTATGTTCATAGCAGCTTTATTTATAATAGCCAGAAGCTGGAAAGAACCCAAATGTCTTTCAACAGAGGAATGGATAAAAAAAATGTGGTACATTTACACAATGGAATATTACTCACCTATTAAAAACAATGAATTCAAGAAATTCTTATATAAATGGATGGAACTAGAAAATATCATCCTGAGTGAAGTAACCCAATCACAAAAAACATACATGGTATTCACTCACTGATTATTAGATTTTAGCCCAGAAGCTTGAAATATCCAAGATTCAACTCACAGACCACATAAAGCTCATGAAGAATGAAGACAAAGTAGGGGGGCTTCAATCCTTCTTAAAAGGAGTAACAAAATACTCAAGGGAGCAAATATGGATACAAAGTGCAGGACAGAAAATGAAGGAGGGGCCATCTGCAAACCATTCCACCTGGGTATCCGTTCCATGTGCAGTCACCAAAGGTAGATGCTGATGTGGGTGTCAGGAGGTGCATGCTGACAGGAGCCTGACATAGCTGTCTCCTTAGAGGTCTGCAAGAGTCTGACATATTCAAGGCAGATGCTCACAGATAACCATTAAATTGATCATGGGGTTCCCAATAGAGGAGTTAGAGTGAAGACTGAAGGAGTTGAAAGGATTCAAACCCATGAGGAGAACAACAATATCAACCAACCAGAGCCCCCAGGGTCTAAACCACCAGCCTGGGAGCACTTAGGGAGGGACCCATGGCTCCAGCTATATATGCAAGGGAGGATGTTCTTGTCAGGAATAGGTGGGAGAAGAGATCCTTGGTCCCATGAAGGCTGGACATCATGTGTAGGGGGAATTCGAGGGTGGGGAGGGGAGTTGGGGGGGTGGGTGGGGAACACCCTCATTGAAGCAGGAGGAGGGGTGATGGGATAGGGGTTCCTGGGAGGGAAGGGGGAAATAGGGTAAGGGGAGAACATCTGAAATGTAAATAAAATATTCAATAAAAAGTAAATTTAAAAAAAAGAAGATGGAAAGATCTTTCAGTCACATAATAAAAGTGACTAACGTACAAAGTCAAGCTACAAGCTCAAGATAATATCCATCAAAATTCCAATAAGATTCCTCATAGATTTGAAAAAACAACACTAAATTTCACAGGAAAAACAAAAAATCCAGGACAGCTAAAGCAATCCTGTATATTAAAATAATATTTGGAAGTATCACCATCCCTGATTTTAAGCTGTACTACAGAACTATAGTAATAAAAATCACATGGTGTTTGAAAAAAAAAAAAAAGATAGGTTTATCACTGGAACTGAATCAAAGACCCACATGTAAATCTACACACATATGAAGACCCGACCTTTTTCTTTTTAATAAATAATCCAGAAGTACACAATGTAAAAAGAAAGCATCTTCTTTTTTATTTATATGTCTTCTCTCTCAAAATAAATTGGTTTGTGATGGTAAAACATAAAATATAAAGTTTCTGATGATTATATCAACAAAAATGGTGCTGGTCTAACTCCATGTCAGTATGTAGAAGCATGCAAATTGATCCATACGTATCACCCTGCACAAACTCAATTCCAGGGATCAAAGACCTTAACATAAAACTAGATACAATGAACCTAATGAAAGAGAAAGTGGAGAATAGTCTTGAACACATTGTCACAGAGCACAACTTCCTAAATAGAACACCAATAGCACAGGCCCTAAGGAAAACAATTAATAAATGAGACTTTCTGAAACTGAAAAGCTTCTGTAAGTCAAAGAACACTATCAAAGGGACAAAATGGCAGCCTACAGAATGAGAAAAGGTCTTCACCAACAGCACATGTGACAGAGAGATGGTATCTAAAATATATGAAAAATTCAAACTAGACATCAACAACCGCGATAATCCCATTTTAAAATGAGGTACAAACATAAACAGAGAATTCCTAACAGAGAAATTTCAAATAGCACTAAAAGGAACGTTTAATATTCTTAGCCATTAAGGAATGCAAATCAAAATGACTCTGAGATTCCATCTTATACCTGTCAAAATGGCTAAGATCAAAGTCACAAGTGATAACTCATGCTGACGAGGATGGGAGCAAAGGGAACTCCTTCATTGCTTGTAGGAATGCAATCTTGTATAGCTACTATGTAAATCAATATGGTGCTTCCTCAGAAAATTTGGAATCAATCTACCTCAAGATCCAGTTATACCACTCAGGATATATCAAAAGACACTCCATCCACCACAAGAACACTTGCTCAACTATGTTCATAGCAGCTTTATTCATAATAGCCAGAAACTGGAAACAACACAGATGTTCCTCAACTGATGAATGGATAAAGAAAATGTGGTACATCTACACCATGGAGTATCACTCAGATGTTAAAAACAATGACATTTGCATGCAAACTGATGGAACTAGAATATCCTGAGTGAGGTAACCTCAACCCAGAAAAACAAACATGGTATATACTCACTTATAAGTGGACATTAGCTATTAAGTAACAATGAGGTCTCTGGAGTAGGGTGGAGGTGGGGGTATAGACACATGGATCTCCCTGAGAAGGGGAAATAGAATAGTTTTTGTAAGTAGACTGTGGGCCAGTGGGAATGGGAACAGATGGAATCAGGCTAGGGTTGGGATAGAAGCAAGAATAGATTATTTGAGAGGACAACTAGAATGTAGAGGCATTTGGGAGGCAATATAGAAACTAGTATAGTGTAAGCTTCCACACAAGAAAGACCCTAACAAAATCTCCTAGTAATGGAGGATATGGAGCCCAAACTGGCCATCTTCTGTAATGAGGCAAGATTCTCAAGCCAAAACTAAAAAGCAAACAAACAAACAAACAACAACAACAAAAACCCTTTGCCATGCAAACTGCACTGCCTACAAGAAGTACTGGTGTAATGGTGGTGGCCAATCAATAACTGTGGCCACTTATGGGAGTGGCCAATCAATAACAGGTCCAACTTGAGTCCATACCACAAGAGAAAGCCCATGCCAGACACTGCCCAGATACCCAGTGAGCAGAAGCAGGACATCCCAGAGACTTGAGATAGAACCAAACATGATTAAAAAAAAAAAAAAGTCAATGAAATATTCATAGATCAGTGCCTAGCCTAATTGTCAGCTGATGAGACAAGATGCAGTGACCCACAGCCAAACATTAAATGAAGCCATGTGAAGGAAGCCTGAAGAAGAAGGAGAGGTAAGATTATAGGAACCAAAGGGATCAAGGACATCAGGAGAATAACTAAACTGAGCTCATAGGGCCACAAAGAGGTTGAAGTGACAAACAGAGACTCTGAATGGGTTTGCACCAGGTCCTCTATAAATATGTTATGGTTGTGCTGCTTGATGTTCTTGTGAGAATCCCAACTGTGGAAGTAGGAGGTGTCTCTAACTCTTTTGCCTACCCTTGATACCCAATCTTCTCTTACTGGGTTGCCTTATTCAGTCTTGATATGAAAGTTTGTGTTTAGACTTATTTTAACTTGTTATGTCATCTGTGGTAGTTTGAATATGCCTGACCCGTGACAAGTGACACTATTAGGAGGTGTAGCCTTGTTGGAATAGGTATAGCGTTGGTGAAGGAAGTATGTCACTGTGTAGGTGGGTTTTGAGGTCTCCCAGTGTTCTAGCTGCCTGCAGAAGGGAGTCTCCTTCTGGTTCCCTTTGGATCAAGATGTAGAACTTTTGGGTCTTTCTGTTCCATGTCTGCTGCTGCCATGCTTCTCACCATGATGATAAACTGTAGGCTAGTTCCAATTAAATGTTTGCCTTGGTCATGATGTCTCTTCACAGCAATTAAACTCAAACTAAATTGAGTTTGGCTCTGCCAACTGAATAGCCACTGGTAGCTATTCCTGGAAGAGCTGCTTTTTTTTTTTTGGAAATGACAGAGGAGTGGATCTGAAGCAGAGGGAAGGGAGATGGGAGGGAGAGGGCCTGGGAAAAGTTGAGGGAGTGGAATCTGTGGTCAGGATGTAATATATGAAAGAAAAATTCAAAAACAGAAGAATTATCTACCTATCTATATAGATATTTCAGTATATTCATTTATGTCTAGACACATGATATGCACACATATCCACATGTACAATATTTTCATAATATATTTTATATGTTTTGTCTCAAAATAAATTCATTCATAAATTTGATAGAACACAAAGACAAAGCATGTGATTATAACAACAAAATATTTGCAGGGGTAAAATGTTAGCTATAATTTTATTTTTATGTTATCTGGAGTTCAGTTTGCAAGTACTTTATTGGGAATTTTAGCACCTATGTTCACCAGGGAGATCAGTCTATAATTTTCTTTTTTCTTTTTTGTTGTCTGATTTAGGTATCAGGATAAAACTTGTTTCATGAAAAGAGTTTGGAAGCACTCCTTCCTTTTCTATTTAATAGAATAATTTGAGACGTATTGGTTTTAGTTCTTTGAAAGTTTGGTTGATAGAATTGTGTTGTGAATACATCTGATATTGGGCTTTTTAAATTAAGTGATTTCTAAAAAATTTTTTAAAAAATCACTTCTTTCTGCAACCTCATTTCTGATTATAGATCTATTAAAGTTATTTATTTCCTCTTGGTTTAACTTGGATAGATTATATGCATCTAGAAATTCATCTACTATTTTTTTTTAATTTTTCCATTTGTGGAATATAGGTTTTTAAGTTATAGCCTTGGGATTTTCTAAATTTTTTCTGTTTCAAAGGAAGCAAAGAAATTACATATGCCTGGGATAAGAAATAAAGTATAGATACAATTGATTTAGTTTTGTATAAATATCATAGGTGTTAATGTTAAGTTCCAGTTCTTCCTCCCAGCCCCATGCTCCTATAAATAAGATTCAGACTCAAATTATATTTAAAAATACCTTGCCTATATAAATAGGATATACTCTGACTACATCATAACTAAAGATGCCCATTACTTTTAACTTACATATTGCCATGTGGCTGCTTACCTGTGCTCAGATACCATGTGTCCATGTGTTTGTCAACCTCTTATCTAGCCCTCTCTCTGCCTCCTTATCTCCCATAATTCATTCTCTTCTTGATGTCCCACCTCAATTCCTTGCCTAAGCTATTGGCCATTGACTTTTTTAACTGATAAGTGAGGTATCCATACAATACACAAGATGATCTCTCTACATATTTCTTGAAGTGTATATAATAGTGAAAATGAATCATAGAAAGGGTAATGAAGGAAAGTAACTTAAGGCAAGTAACTTAAGGAATAGTAGTCTTCCCTGTGGAGCAGAAGGAGGTGTAGGGTCCAGTAACGGAATGTAGGCCTGTTCCCGGTATCCCATTGTCTCAGCATAGAAGGCAGAGAAAAATTGGCAGAAAGATCAGAAAGAGGTCAGATTTGTTACCATGTTATAAAGACAAGCACTTTGCTTTTAGTGGAGGCATTTTTTTTTTTTTTTTTTTTTTAGTGGAAGCAATTTTAAAACAGGAGAATCTAAAACTGTAGCCTATCTAGTGCTTGCCTAATGCTTGCTTAGTACCTGCCTAACATGCATGAAACTCTGGGTTAAATTGCCAGCACCAAATAAACTTAAGAGTTCTTTGGAAATTCACTTGGATGGTGTTTTGCTGGGGAAAACATGTGAAAGAACGTTTAGCTGAAGCAAACACAAGTGAAAGGCTGTTTTGCTAAAGGAAGCACATGAAAGGACACATGATGAAGGATTCTTCCTTAAGAACAGGCATGTATTAGTCTGTTTTACATTGTGTAGTTGAGCAGCATTTGTTGGGACTCCATAGAAAGAAATGCACCAAAAACTTCTGGCGGTGTGCTGCAGTTTCTGCTGCTTCTGTAGACTCAGACTGAAGAGTAGAGTGATGTCAGCTGAGACAGATGCATGTGCTGAGGCAAGATACTTGGAGGACATTTGATGTTTGGAGGGTATAAATAGGACGCAACAGACAGACAGTGTTGGGGGATGAGCTAGGCTTGCTTACAGAGCTAGCTGTGCTTGTAGGTCTTGAGTCTTCACAGATCTTCGCTTCCCTGAGAGAGACACAGCCAAGATCTTTTCTTGGTGCCTCTGGGTCCCTCTTGCTGACTCATGCCAAGTCTAAGGCCTGTTTATCTCTGTTAGGTAGTGCCACTGGTGCTGATTTCATGATTGCTATCCTGACTCTACCAAACTGGACTGTTGATATATCCATGAAGTGTTTTTGAGTGGATTGTGCTGCCACAGCTAACCTGTGAACTGAACTGCCAATTTTCAGACAATACAGATGGGAGTTGTATACACTTCCCCCATATCCTTTCTTTTCCACTACCTCTGGTGGGTGGTGGGCTAAAAGAGAGGTTAAAGTGTTTAAGAACCATTAAAAGTAGGTTCTGAAAAATTAAAGTTACAATGTAGTGAGTTTGAGGCTAATTTAGGTGACATAAGTCACTTGTCTCAAAACAAGAACCACAACAAAATAACAGAAGGTAGGGATGTTGCTTCTGTAAGAGACTATAAGAATTTGTGACTAAATTTAGTTTTGTGTCTTCCTTCTTGTTTTGAGAGTCAAGATGATAAGTTTTACAACCCATGATTCACTGAGTCATGGGTTAAGACCCATAAGAATGGAGACTTAGAAGGTAACCAACTAGCTTTGGGAAGGCAAAGAGGAGATCTTATAGGGGATTTAATCAACAAAGGAAGAGGGGACACATAAAAATAATTATAGCTGTAGGATCTGTATTGGAGACTGAAGACAAAGTGTAAAGGACTTGGGTAAGGTATGAAAGTTGGCCAAGTTAGAAAATAAATATTACCATTCAGGGAAGGATATAGAAGAACATATCTAGTCAGAGAGGCTTGAGAGTATGCTAGTGACTAACACAACCAGAGAAAAAAGGCATAATGTAATCAATTGTGTAATCTTGTCAGAAAAAGCTAGGTTTGAGGTTTCACTGTGGGCTTTCTTTAGAGAATTGGGTGTTAAATAATAATCATAATGGAAAATATCATCATGGACAATGAACACAGAATGTTTAGGAGATACAGGCTACAATTTCAACAAAGCCTATCTGTAAAATCACTGTGTCGACAACTTTCTTCTACCTCCTTTTCTCCAGGACAACTTGGATTCTTGAATACTCAGGTGTTTTAACTTACTGAGGCTGTTTACTTTAAGGCTGTTTACTTTAAGGCTGTTTTAACTTACTGAATTGCTCAGAGATGAGCGATTATCAAGCTGAGTTAGAAAGTAAAAAGATTTGGGTTTTCCTAAGGAACTACACAAAGTCATTGCAAACTCAGGCACCACAACCTTGTCTTTTATGAATCTTGGAAGGTTATAATATATTCAATGCCAATCTTAAGTAAAATTTGAAGGCAAAATCAGAGTACCTATTTCAGAAAACAATAGTTTTCTTCATTGGTATGAAGTGGGAGGATGAACATTTCATTTTTGAGATAAATGCAGATTAAACATAGAAAAGGAGATCAGTTATTTGAATGGTTCTAAAAAGGTCTTTGGGAACAGCCCTTTTAGAATGTCTTCCTAAGTAATGTAGTTGGTGATATTTTCTTTTCAGTCCTGTCTGCAGTGAGTAGAGGATCTGTCTGTCTATTCTAGCCTGGATACTATATTTGGTTTTGTGTCTTCTTTCCCATTTTGAGAGTTAAGATCATTGCCTTACAATCCATGACTCATTGACTCATTGGGTCATGGATTAAGACCCAATAAGAGTGGACACTTAAAAATGTCCACAAGACTAAATTCTACCAAATAGTGACTACAGTTAACTTTAAGTCTATTCTGAGTTCACAGTTTTACTATTACAAAGTCAGAATAGTTACAAAGTATAAGCAATCTTTATGGAGAATTATATGAAATGTACTATTCTGTATGAAATATATTATTTATTCCTTACAGCATACTTCATAAAACAGATACTTACCTCCTGTGAAAATATCAACAATGGCAATAGTGTTTAGTACATATCTGTAGATTATCTATACAGTTCTGATCATATTAATTAATCTAACCCCCTAAAACCCTTAATTTTATATATTAGTATTTATGCCTAATGGACTGATAGCAAAATAGAGTTGTAAGTATCACATTTACTTAACACTAGAGATTATAATTTGACTGGCTTCACAAGCATATGCTTAAATGATAAATATTATTGCCTGTCCAAATTTCTCTGTACAAAATAATGAACACATCAATGTATCAAATGATCTATATTGATCTTGTCTAGAAATAAATCATTGGTTTAAGTATCTTTTATTCTAAATTTTTAATCCAAAAGATATCAACCTGGGAAAAGGATAGAGTAACAATAATAGGAAGGAAGCCTATGAATGAATGGATACAAATGAAACCTTGATAGGAAAAAAAAAATCCTTCAAGATTTTCAAAGTATTATTTCAAAGCCTGGCACCCCTTGTGGGATCTGATCCCCAGGCCACTCTCCCAGCAAGCAGCTCAAGTACAGATTTCCCATTTGATCATTAACACTCATTATCTCACTCCCCCTCCAGACCTGCCAAATTCACTTTTAACTGCTCTCAGCACAAAGACAGGAGGGGGCAGGATAATGAGTCTCCACAATGTATAATTATTATAAATGAGCCGAGATAAACTACACCTGTCAAAATAAATGATCAGCATCCTAAATTGCTGATTTCTCTACTGTTTTTGTAAACTCGAGTTATTCACCCTTCTTACTAATTTCTCCCACTGCTGTTCTCAGAGGTGGTTGGGTTTTTATTCCCTTATTATCCCTTTCCCTCTCCCTCATCCTCTCGTTCTTCCTCTTTCTCTCCCTTTCCTAAATCCCTTCCCCCACTCTGAACTGTGCTCCTAGAATTAATTCAGAAGATACCTGTCATTCCCAAACTCTTCAAAGGCTGAAAGAAAAAGCTAGAAGCAAGTTATTCCCATAAGAAATGAATTACTAAATAACTAGACTTCCACGAAGGATGTCAGACATAGGCTGTCTCATTGTGGCTGAGTCTATCAATTTTCAGCCTCTCTAAAATACCCCATTTTGTTCTTTTTCTAAGGTTCTGCCAGCTGACAGAGACAATGGCAATATAGTACAGAAGTTGAGTGTAACTAGGTTTAAGAAATGTTCAGTCAACAGTATTTTGGGTACAGGAATACTATGTCCCTGATTTCTGAAGTTCAAGGCCAACAAACCATACTTCTAAGTCTACATCCAAGTAAAGTACAGTGTGTTGACATTTTAATAATAGTACAAGAATGTGAAGCTCTTTTTAAAAGCCATAACATAGCTATTGCCCTTTTTAAATTAGAACAACTGTGACTATCCATAAAAGACATAACATTGGGCCCATGAGATGGAAATGAATCCCTATAAATTGCCCACACTCCTGTATGTAATCTCAACCAAACCAACTGCTTCACTAAGTTAGACTTGGCTGAGTTATTTCTTTGCTCTGTTGCTGGAAACCTATATTGATTCAACAGATATTTGTTCGTATCTTCCCAAGATAAGTTAATCCAACCCTTAGTGCTCAAATTAATACTGTGCTAAGATTAAAAAAAAAGAAACCTCAAGAGATAGCATATGCTGGCAAGGATGTAGAGCAAGGGGAACACTCCTCTATTATTGGTGGGAATACAAATTTATACAACCACTCTGGAAATCAATTTGGCAGTTTCTCAGAAAATTGAGAATAGTTCTACATCAAGACTCAGCTATACTATTCCTGATCATATTCTCAAAAAATTCTTCACCATACTACAAGGTCACTTGCTCCACTATGTTCATAACAGATTTATTCCCAATAACCAGAAACTGGAAACAACTTAGATGTCCCTCAACTGAAGATTGGATAAAGAAAATGTGATTCATTTACACAATGAAATACTACTCAGCTATTAACAACAAGGACATCATGAATTTTGCAGGCAAATGGATATAAGTAGAAAATATCAGCTTGAGTTAGGTGACCCAGACCCAAAAGGACATGCATGATATATACTCACTTATAAGTGGATATTAGCCATAAAGTATAGGATAATCACACTACAATCCACAGACCCAAAGAAGCCAAATAACAAGGAGGACACAAGAGAGGATGCTTGAAACTCAGAGGGGGAAATAAAATAGAGATCAGAAGTGAATGAAGGGAGGAAACTGGGTGGGGAGGGGATGGGCAGAGATACAGGTAGGGGAGATTAGGTATTGGGAGATTGGGAGAAAGAACAAAATTCAGCAGTGGGCAAGTGGGGGCAGGGGGCATCCTAGAATATGTCAGAGACCTGTGATGGTGGGGAGGCCCCAGAGAGTCTATGGGGATGACTTTACCTGAGACTGCTAGCAGTGGGAGATATTTATACTTTAGTAGCCACCCCTGTAGCCAGGAAGGACTCCAAATGGTGGGATAAACATATCAACCCACCCACAAAATTTTAACTCAAAATGTGTCTAAAGATGTGCAGGTTCAAAGATGAAGTAAAGCAGAGAGAATGGCCAACTAATGATGGATGAACTTGAGACCCATCCCATGGGCAAGAATGACTCCCTGACACTATTAATAAGACTGTGTTATACTTTCAGATAGAAGCCTAGCATAACTGTCCTCTGAGAACTCTACCTAGTAGCCAATGGAAACAGATGCAGAGACCTATAGCTAAACATTAGACAGAGCTTGAGAAATCTCATGAAAGTGTTGGAGGAAGGATTGAGGAACTAAGTGTGGATAGAAATTCCACAAGAAGACCAACAGAGTCAAATAACCTGGACCTTTGGGGTCTCCCAGAGACTGACCCACTAATCAAAGACCAAGTGTGAGCTGTACTTAGCTCCCTGCCACACACAAACATATGTAGCAGATATACAGCTTGGTTTTCATGTGGATCCCCAATAACTAGAGCTGGAGATGTCTCTGAATCTGTTGCCTGCCTGTGGATCCTGTTCACCTAACTGGGCAACCTTGCCTGGCCTCAGTTGTAAAGAATAAACTAGTCCTTCAGTGACTTGATGTGCCATGTGATACACAGGAGGGACCCCCACTTCTCAGTTGAAAAGGGAGGAAGTATAGGTGAAGGGGCTGTGTTAAGGGGGACTGGAAGGACAGGAACCTATGATTACAATGTCAAAGGAATACATAATATGTTTAATGGGAAAAAAGAATGTGGCATAACAAAAGATGAGTTTGAGAGAAACAGTTTTATTGTTCCATTTGTAGATGGTAAGACATGCGTCTAAGGCTACTGTGTCTGAAGGTGGAAAGTCCTTGGATAGATTCTGTTACTGGGGAGATTTCCTTTGAGAGTCCTGGTCTTATAAATACAAGAATTTTAAAATGATATCAAAAAGAAGTTCTAGGAAAATTTTGTTAGAGTTTAACAGAGATAAGTATAGAGGTTAGGTGAAAATCTCAGTAGCTGTAGCTACCAAGAAGAAATAGAGAAAAAATGCCAAGCCTTTCAAGTTAAGCATGGAAGCAGAACAAACAACAGAGATATAACTCAGAGGTTAAAAGTGTGTGCTGATCTTTCGGGGGACCTGAGTTCAGTTCCCAGTATTCATGTTACAGGGATGAAGCTCATAACCACCTGTAACTCTAGATCCAGGTGATCCAATACACTTTTTTTCTTGGCCTCTACAGGCACCTGAACTCAAAATGAATGTTCCCACAAATGTACATATACATATACACATACACATACACATACACATAACACATACACATACACATACACATACACATATACATATATAAAAATACAACAAATTAAAAAAAAGCCTTCAACCTAGATGTTTTCTGTTCTTCGGATTTTAGTATCCAATTCTCTACTTGAAGTGTTTTATTGAGGAGTCAAATTTGTCTATGACCATATTACCCTAAGCTAAGCAGGGTCTGGCCTGGCTCATACTTGCATTAGGAAGAGAGAGGAAAGCCTTTGGGCTAGTGAGCATCTGGCCCCATGGTATGTGGTCTTTTATAGCTCCTATATGCTCTGTTTCTTAGATGATGCATGGGAAGGAAGGGATTCCAGAACAATGAAAACAGACTTCTTTTACCTGTTGGAGTTATATTTAGTTTCATATTACACCAGGAGGCTGTCTTCCTCTATATGGATAAGAGTGGTATGCCTCTTTGATGAATGGAGTCCACCACATGAATATGAGAGATGCCCATAAAAAAAAAAACCTAACAGACTAGAAAATAAGTTTCAAACCCTAAAATAAGATCATGAACAGGAATCAGTTCCAGGATCCCTGATCTAAGTCATTAGACACACAGTGGAGGCTGAGATGTTTGCCCAGAAAGAAGACCCAGAAAAAAAAAAGAGAGAGAGAAATTACAATAAGAAAAAAGACATGTGGATAATATCTTCTACCCTGGCCTCTGAATGGGAAGGAAAAAATGGAAAAGAATTAGATAGAAGCATCAACTTATCATTTTTTGTGTTCTGGACTGGTGGATAAGGTAAATAATACAAATTAGTTTCATGCCAAATAGCCCCTTCTGGGTCTGAAAAACTCTAAACCCAAGATGCTGAGGCAGAAGGAGAAAGCAAGGTAGAGTTGAAAGGAGATATTCCTCAAGCCCAGCTTCCAGTACAAAAGGACATATCTATGATTTGGAATGCAAAAAGGGGCTTTCACAGTGGCCCAGTATGGGAAATAGTGTTCAATAGGGAATAATTAGTATCTGAGTTGCTTGAAAGGAAACTTTTAAACAAGTAATTAAAAAGTCCCTAACAGTCACTCAGTGGAGATGCACAGCATCCCTGCAGCAGCACCCCTGGGTGAGAAAACAAAGGAGCTCATAGAGAATAATACTAGATTATAGAGTGCCAAGTAGTGTTTTATTTCCCCACCACCATTCACCATTGCTTTCTTGAGGAAACAATTGGGACAAGTAAGAGATCTTTCCATGTTTTATTGGATCTTATTAATGTTTTATTAGTAATTCCTTAGTTGCTGAACTCTGAGACCAATTTATCTGGAATGGACAACTATTTGCTTGCAGAGTACCCTCTCGAGGTCACTTTCACTGTTCTATTTGTCTTGGGAGAATGGCTCAGGACTTGTTAGGTTAGGTTAGGTTAGGTTAGGTTAGGTTAGGTTAGGTTAGGTTATCCTGCCCACCTTCTGTGAAAAGTTTTCCTTACACAAATGATAAAATGCTAATCTCTAAGTGTCTCATAAACTCAGAAAAGCATCTGAAAGTCATAAAAGGACAACCAAAAAAGTGAGGTTTAGAATCAATCTGCACAAGGTACAAGGACCAGGAACAGCAGCTGTAAAATAGTTGGATGTATAATGGCTTGGAAAGAGGCATGTGATACCTGAAAACATTATTAGACAAAGCTTACAACTGTGCCTATATGAACATAGAACAGTTGCAGGTGTTTGAAGGATTCCAGGGTACCAGTGCATTTTCATAACCACCCTTTTGATGTTGCCTACCTTTCATAGAACTTAGTACTTGATAAAACAAAACAAAACAACACAACTTAAATCCACATAGGACTGGAACCAAAATCTAAACAAACTAAACATGTTTGTGCTCTGCTACTCAAGTTAACTCTAGTGTTGGAAGTACTAGAATCATGAAGAGTTACAACTAGGAGTGTTGTAGAAATGACATTAACAAACAGTCCCCAAAAGAGTCTCAGTTATAGAAAGAGACATAAACTCAGTATACAACAACAGAACAGCAATTGTTAGCATTATAGTGGATGGACTCCATTACCAGTTCCACCTAAGTGACAAAGAAAATGTCTTATCCAAATAAGGGTTGAATTGAAGGCCCTTGGGCCATGCCTTTTTCTATGGTGGCATAGAATTTAACTCTGGAAAAATGGTGTCGCATCCGCCTCGACCAGCAAGAAAGACACGACATGGTCGGATTCTTCTCAGTCAGCTTTATTACAGGAACTATCTTTACTCAAGGACGGGGACCCCAAGCAGCAGAAGCAAGCTGCTTATATATCTGCCCAAGGCAGGCTAAGCGGCATGTTCTCTCAGGATAGGTTAAGCTGCCAATTCCTCATTAGCATAAGCCTGCTCGGGAGGGGCTCGAGGCCGACGCATGCGCAACGGCTTGTTTACTCAGAAAGCTGTAAAGTAGCTGGCCATGCCGGAAACAGCGCCATCTTAAATCGGTTGCCTACAAAGTGGCATGCATATTTACAGTGATGAGGTACAGTGTCCATGGGCTCAGTCTTTAATACCACATAGGAACTACTATGAACAGTGTCATTTAAAGCAACTGATTCTCCTTCAGTAACTGAGCCAACAGCAAAAACAGATTAAGCACAGAAGGGACACTGCTCATTCTTGTAAATGCCTGACATATTGATGGCACAAGACAGGGCACTCTAAGGAATGGTGGCTAAAGTAATATATACAAATAAACAAAGACACAAAGTGTCTGGAGAGAGGACTAAGTAGCCATTATCTGAGTTAAGAACAGTGTAGGTAGTAGTATCTTGTGAGACTTGGCCTTCTTGTGAGACTTGGCCTTTGACAATCTCTACTCACAATAGGCTATAACCAGAGGTAGGACTTTATGGATGGCATAGTGAGAAAGTGAAAACTCTCAAGTGCTAACTGAGCATCTATGGAAAAATTAATGTAAAAGAAATACATAATAAAATTCAGCATAAGTCAGAGTCTCTAGTAGTTTTCCACATGGCAGCCCATAACCTATTGAATTCTGTCACCTTTCTTTGGGTACTACTTGGGGATTTTCACTGGGTTTATATAGAGTCTGGCCACAGGTGAGCTGATATAGGCTAGAAACCAGCTAAGGTTGCCAGTATTCCCTAAATATCTGAGGCCTGTTCTCAATTACAGCTGTTTACAAACATTTCTATGCAAGTGAACACCACACAAAAAGGTATCACCTATAGCTTTGCTTTCTGGAACATTCTAGAGATTTATACTGAAGTGCATTAAGTCCTTCATTTGCACCTGTTGCTCAGGTTGGGTAGTTGAACCAGTCTTGTTTTTGATATTTAGTTTCCAGTAAGTTACCTGGTATAGAGATACTAGATCAATCTTTTGTCCCTTAAAACTAGATTTTATTCAAATAATCTTCCTAGGATCTCATTCTTATCATCTGACTAGATATGGCTTATTCTGTATCATTTTCTTTGCCATTCATTCATGAGTCTATTAATAAAACACTTCCTGTGGATTCTTAAAACAAATTTAACACAATTCCCTAACCATGGTAAAGTAAAATTCTTATATTTGAGGCCCACCTTGTTCCAGAGGTGACAACATGCTTATTGGCCTTTTTCAAAGCAATATTCTGTTTGAACATATAGGCATTACTGTGTATAAAGTTCTTGAAAATGTAAAGACATCAGAAAAGAGAAAGTAGAAAGATTATAAAATCCAGAGGTTGAGGAGAAGTGCTGTAAAAGTCTGAGTTATAAGCAGGGCAGGACTGTTGCACTCACTAACTCACAGCAGCCCTGGGTGCATACACAATACCCACACAAGATCAAGCCAGTCAATGTTCCAGCATGAATATGTGAGAGACTCATTAGGCCAATAGCTATGACTTATTGGCAGTTAGTGACTGCACGGGAGGGAGATTCAGTTTTATTCAGGGATGTGTCTATTCTTAGGTTGCCCATGCTCAGATGGACAGCCCTACACTCATTTGTATACAGTCAGTTCTACTTGAACTAGGTGCCTCAAAAAGAAAAAAAGGAGGTGGGGGAAGGACATGCAATTGGAAAGGAGATGCATGGGATTTCTGAGAGAAGCTAATAAGTTAGGTATGTGGATATGATCAAAATCTATTTTAATATAAATAAAATACTTAATGAAGTTCCTGGAGTTGGCCTTAACCTATTTCCTGGGAATCTAAGCTGTTGGTCCTCAGAGAGTGGAGCACTTTTGAATGCTTCCTTCTCATGCAGAACTATGTTTCATTCCTCCACAAGGGATTACTTTAGCCTTTGTTTTAGTTAGGGTTTTACTGCTGTGAAGAGACATCATGACCAAGGTAATTCTTATAAACGACAACATTTAATTAGGGCTGACTTACAGGTTCAGAAGTTCAGTCAATTATCATCAAGGTGGGAGCATGGCAGCATCCAGGCAGGCATGGTGTAGGAAGAGCTGAGAGTTCTACATCTTGTTCTGAAGGGAAACGGGAGAAGACTGGATTCTAGGCAGCTAGGATGAGGGTCTTAAAGGCCAGGCCCATACTGACAAACTTTCTCCAATAAGGTCACATCTATTCCAACAAGACCATACCTCCAAATAGTATGACTCCCTGAGCCAAGCATATTCAAATCTGTTGGGCCCCATTTTGGTCCTGGTTCAGGCCTTGAGGACATACCTGAGCCTGGCTCAAGTTTCAGCAGCCTTGTGGGAAAGCCTAAGCCTGGCTCAAGTTCTGAGACCTATCTCAGTCACTTCAGTACTGGGGTGACTCAGAAAGACCTGTTTGGCCTTGCCTCTGCCCCACCATTGCTGATGTAGAGCTTTGCCATTAGCCCTGTCAGTTACCCCATACCCCCATACCCATACCCCATTGCTGCCTCCTATGTCATCTCACCCCACAAAAAAAACAAAAAACAAACAAACAAAACAAAACAAAACAAAAAACCTCCCTATGCTCCAAGTTTATCTAAACAAAAGGCTGACGCAATAAAGTTGAGTTTCTGCTTCAACAAGACTCCCGGCTCAATGTGTTTCTTTTGGGTTGTCAACACTCGCCATCCTGCTCAGCACCAGAGAAGAGGCCCAGCAGGACAGAGACCTCTTTCCTTTCACCTGAACCTGTCGGCAAGGAGCTGACATAAACCACGACAGCCCTCATGCCCATCTCATCTTCCCTAATCTTACTAAGTAACCAGGTTCATCTTCCAGGTCCTTCACTACAGCATTATTACTAAATTGTCCTAAATCTTGGTCTATAGTCATCATGGGACTTCAGGTTTTCTCCATTCTTTGGCATTGTTAAAGCAAAGGACTGTATAACTGTATTCAATGTGAAGATTCAACTCCCCCCAAGGTCTCTGTTTTTTTTTTTCTACAAAATACATTTTTTATTTTATTTTTTTATTGGATACTTTATTTCAGATGTTATCCCCTTTCCCTGTTTCCCCTCCATAAACCCCCATCCCATCCCTCCTCCTCCTTTTTGTGTTTATACCATTTTAATTACATTCAAGTATTAAGGTCAGTTCTAAGTTGATGAACTAGCAATACAATAGATGCAAATAGTCAAGGGATATAACAAGGAAATAAACACAAATAGTCAAAGAAGAAGCAAGACAATAAACAAAGTTCTATGATTACTATTTCTAAGGGCTTATCAGGAAGACCAAGCTCATAGGTCAGCATCATTCTTTGTCTCAGCATCCTCATGTCTCACCAAACACTCTGGCAGCCACAATGCTCCTTCAGCATCCTGCAGATAAAACACAATCATGCCCTCTTCTCCATATTAAATACCTGATTGGGATCAGACCATATGTCAGTAAGTGAATCCTTCCTTTTCACCTAGGTATAGGTATGCCTAGTTGTAGGGTGCCATAGGCACTCAGCAGCAGAAAGTTCCTTGGCATCAAATTTTTTTTAATTGGATATTTTATTTATTTACATTTCAGATGTTATCCCCTTTTCCCATCCCCCTCCAGAAATTCCTTATACTGTCTCCCCTCCTGCTATTTCTATGAGGGTGTTCCCTACCCATTCACCCACTCCCATCTCCCCACCCTCAAATTCCCCCGCACTGGGGCATCCAGCCTTCAAGGGTCCAAAGACCTCCTCTCCCACCAATACCTGACAAGGCCTCTACTACATATACAACTGGAGCCATGGGTCCCTCCAAGCCTGTTCCTAGGCTATCAGTTTAGACCCTGGGAGCTCTGGTTGGTTGATATTGTTGCTCTTCACATGGGGCCCGCAAGTCCCTTCAGCTCCTTCAGTCTTCTCTCTACCTCCTCCTTTGTGAACCCCATGATCAGTTCAATGGTTAGCTGCAAGGCTGCTCCTCTGACAGAGGGATTGGCATATCAGGCTCCACTGAGCATGAACTTTCTGGCATCCACAAAAATGCCTGCATTTGGTGACTGAATATGGGAAGGATCTCCAGGTGGGGCAGCCCCTCCTCCAATCTCTGCTCCACACTTTGTTTCAGTACTTGCTCCCATGAGAATTTTGTTACTCCTTCTAAGAAGGATCGAAGCACCCACACTTTGGTCTTCCTTCTTCTTGAGCTTCACGTGGCCTTTAAGTTGCATCTTAGGTATTGTGATCTTTTGTGCTAATATCCACTTATCAGTGAGTGCTTGTATGTTCTTTTATGATTGGGTTACCTCATTCAGGATGATATTTTCTAGTTCCATCCATTTGCCTAATAATTTTATAAATTCATTGTTTTTAATAGCTGAGTAGTACTCCATTGTGTAAATTACCACATTTTCTGTATCCATTCTTTTATTAAAGGACATCTGGGTTCTTGCCAACTTCTGGCTATCATAAATAAGGCTGCTATGAACATAGGGGACCATGTGTCCTTGTTATATGTTGGAACATCGTTTGGGCATATGCCAAGGAGTGGTATAGCTGGGTCCTCAGTCAATACTATGTCCAATTTCTGAGGCTCCATAAGACTGATTTCCAGAGTGGTTGTACCAGCTAGCAATCCCAACAACAACTCTTCTCCACATCCTCATCAGCATCTGTTATCACCTGTATTTTTCATCTTAGCCATTTTGACTGGTGTGAAGTGGAATTTTAGGGTTGTTTTGATTTCATTTCCCCAATGACTAAGGATGTTGAACATTTCTTTAAGTGCTTTTTTACCATTCGAGTGTCCTCAGTTGAGAATTCTTTGTTTAGCTCTATGTCCCATTTTTTAATAGGGTTACTTGATCATTTGGAGTCTAATTTCTTAAGTTCTTTGTATACATTGGATATTAGCCCTCTATCAGATGTAGGATTAGTAAATGTCTTTTTCCAATCTGTTGGTTGTTCTTTTGTCCTATTGACAGTGTCTTTTGCCTTACAAAAGTTCTGCAATTTTATGAGGTCCCATTTGTCAATTCTTTATCTTAGACCATAAGTCACTAGTGTTCTGTTTAGGAATTTTTTCCCCTGTGTCCATGTGTTTGAGGTTCTTCACCACTTTCAATTCTATTAATTTCAGTGTTTCTGGTTTTATGTGGAGGTCCTTGATACACTTGGACTTGAGCTTTGTACAAGGAGATAAGAATGAATCGATTTGCATTCTTCTACATGCTGAACTCCAGTTGGACAAGCACCATTTGTTGAAAATGCTGTTATTTTTTTTAAATTGGATGGTTTTAGCTCCTTTGTCAAAGATCAAATGACCATAGGTATGTGGGTTCATTTCTGGCTCTTCATTTCTATTCCGTTGATTTTCTTGCCTATCTCTGTAACAATATCATGCAGTTTTTATCACTATTGCTTTGTAGTACAGCTTGAAGTCAGGGATGGTGATTCCTCCAGAAGATCTTTTATTGTTGAGAATAGTTTTCACTATCTTGGTTTTTTTGTCATTAGAAATGAATTTGAGAATTGCTCTTTCTATCTCTGTGAAGAATTGAGTTGGAATTTTGATGGGGATTGCATTGAATCTGCAGATTTCTTTTGAAATAAAGAATAAATTTCTTTAAAATAGCTATTTTTACTATATTAATCCTGCCAATCCATGAGTATGGGAGACCTTTCCAACTTCTAAGATCTTCAATTTCTTTCTTCAGAGACTTGAGGTTCTTTTCATACATATCTTTCACTTGCTTGGTTAGAGTCACACCAAGGTATTTTATATTATTTGTGACTGTTATGAAGAGTGTCATTTCCCTAATTTCTTTCTCAGTCTGTTTATCCTTTGAGTAGAGAGAAGAATACTGATTAGTTTGAGTTAATTATATATTCAGCTAATTTGTTTATCAGGTTTAAGAGTTCTCTGATGGAAGTTTTGGGGACACTTGATTGTGGAGGTGATGCTAGATACACAATACTCATATTTATTAGTAGTCATTACTTTAATGTATACTGGAATGACCCATCAAACCATGATACTGGTTTTGGTGTGATGTAGGGTTGGCTATGAATAAATGTATTCAGAAAATTTCTAAAAAAAAATAAAAATAAAAAAATTTAATGATCATGTAGTCTAGTCTTTGTATCCCTTCAACTCAATGCTTAGCTGAACTATTTACAGGTGTCTGTTAATTTGAAAAAAATAAGATTACACATTTTTTCAAATATAAAAACTTTATATCAAAGTGGTTTTCTTTAAAATAGCATATAGTTTGGTTAAGTATGTAATTCAGTAGTAGAAGACTTAGTAAGCATAGTTCAATCCCTACCACTGAAAAAAATACTTAACTAGCATAGAGATTGATTAGGTTTTCATGCAGTCTGACAGTCTATACACTATATAACTAGCTCACACAGATCTTAAGAGTCCACTGCATGTATTTCTTCCATTTTCTATCTTCTGGGGTGAATGGTTGGTTGGTTCCATGAAATCAGACATTACTGCAATATGTCCCCTATGGAAAATTGGACCTGTTGTAAACTTAGGCCTGTTTCCTATTTTATAAAAAATGTTTAAGTATTTACCATCTCATAATGTAAGTATATGCTAGTTTGGCAATAAACTCTACTATTTTATATGTTAAAAAAAAAAAAAGTATACTATCATACCATCTACAAATAGTGGTATTTTGACTTCTTCCCTTCCTATTTTTATCTCTTTGACCTCCTTTTGCTGTCTAATTGCTCTGGCTAAGACTTTTGAGTACTATATTGAATAGGTAGGGAGAGAATGGGCAGCCTTGTCTATTCCCTGATGTTAGTGAGATTGCTTCAAGTTTCTCTCCATTTAGTTTGATGTTGGATACTAATTTGCTGTATATTGCTTTTCCTGTTTAGGTATGGGCCTTGAATTCCTGATCTTTCCAAGATTTTTACCATGAAGGGATGTTGAATTTTGTTAAATGCTTCCTCAGCATCTAGTGAAATAATCATGTGGGTTTTTTTTTTTTTTTTCTCGAGTTTGTTCATATAGTGGATTACATTGATGGATTTCTGTATATTGAACCATCCCTGCATTCCTTGGATAAAGCCTACTTGATCATGATGGATAACTGTTTTGATGTGTTCTAGAATTCGATGTATGAGAATTTTATTGAATATTTTTGCATTGATATTCATAAGGGAGATTGATCTGAAGTTCTCTTTCTTTGTTGGGTCTTTGTGTGGTTTAGGTATGAGTGTAATTGTGGCTTCATAGAATGAATTTTGTAGTGTTTTTTCTGTTTCTATTTTGTGGAATAGTTTAAAGAGAATTGGTATTATACTATCTGGGCCTGGGTTTTTTTGGGTGGGGAGACTTTTAATGACTGCTGCTATATCTTTATGGATTATTGGAATGTTCAGGTGGTTTGTCTGATCTTGATTTAACTTTCGTGCCTGGTATTTGTCTAGAAAATTGTCCATTTTATCCAGATTTTCCAGTTTTGTTGAGTACAGGCTTTTGTAGTTGGATTTGATGATTTTTTAAAATTTCCTCGGTTTCTATTGTTATGTCTTCCTTTTCAGTTCTGATTTCATTAATTTGGATAATATCTCTATGCCCTCTGTTGGTCTTGCTAAGGGTTTATCTAAATTGTTGATTTTCTCAAAGAACTAGCTCCTGGGTTTGCTGATTCTTTGTAGAGTTCTTTTTGTTTCTACTTGGTTGATTTCAGCCCTGAGTTTGATTATTTCCTGCTGGTCTATTCCTCTTGAGTGTATTTGCATCTTTTTTTTTCTAGAGCTTTCAGGTGTGCTGTCAAGTTGCTAGTGTATTGTATGCTCTCTCCAGTTTCTTTTGGAGGCACTTAGAGCTATGAGTTTTCCTCTTAGCACTGCTTTCATTGTGTCCTCTAAGTTTTGGTATGATGTACCTTCATTTTCATTAATTTCTAAAGTCTTTAATTTCTTTCTTTCTTTTTTCCTTGACCACGTTATAATTGAGTAGAACATTGTTCAGCTTCCATGTGTATGTGGGTTTTCTGTTGTTTTTGTTGATATTGAAGACTAGCTTTAGTCTGTGGTGATCTGATAGGATGCATGGGATAATTTCAATCTTCTTGTATCTGTCAGTGCCTGTGTTGTGACCAATTATATGGTCAGTTTCAGAGAAGGTACCATGAGGTGCTGAGAAGAGGGTATATTCTTTTGTTTTAGAATGGAATGTTCTATATAGATAATTGTTAAATCCATTTGATTCATAACTTCTCTTAGTTTCACTGTGTTTTTGTTTAGTGTCTGTTTCCATGATCTGTCCATTGCTGAGAGTTGGGTGTTGAAATCTCCCACTATTCTTGTGTGAGCTGCAATGTGTGCTTTGAGCTTTAGTAAAGTTTCTTTTATGAATGTGGGTGTCCTTGCATTTGGAGCATAGATATTCAGAATTGAGAGTTCATCTTGATAGATTTTTTCCTTTGAGGTGTATGAAGTGTCCTTCCTTATCATTTTTAATAACTTTTGGTTGAAAGTCGTTTATATTCGATATTAGAATGGCTACTCCAGCTTGTTTTTTGGGGCCATCTGTTTGGAAAATTGTTTTCTATCCTTTTACTCTGAGGTAGTCTCTGTTTTTGTTAAGAAGGTACGTTTCCTGTATGCAACAAAATGCAGAGTCCTATTTATGTATCCAATCCATTAGTCTCTGTCTTTTTATTGGGAAATTGAGAACATTGATGTTAAGAGGTATTAAGGTCTAATGATTGTTGCTTCATGTTATTTTTGTTGTTAGATCTTGAATTATGTTTGTGTGGCCAGCTTCTTTTGAATTTGTTGGAAGATTAATTTCTTGCCTTTTCTAGGTTGTAGTTTCCCTCCTTGTGTTGGAGTATTCCATTTATTATCCTTTGTAGGGGTCGATATGTCGAATTAAGAGTTTTGTTGGGTATATTAGCTGGACTGGCATTTGTGTTCTCTTAGGGCCTGTATAACATCTGTCAAAGATCTTCTGGCTTTCATAGTCTCTGGTGAGAAGTTTGATATAATCTGATAGATTGGCCTTTATAAGTTACTTGACCTTTTCCCCTTACTGCTTTTAATATTCTTTCTTTCTTTTGTATATTTGGTATTTTGATTATTATGTGACAGGAGAAATTTCTTTTCTGGTCTAGTCTATTTGGAGTTCTGTAGAATTCTTGTATGTTCATGGCATCTCTTTAGATTAGGGAAGTTTTCTTCTATAATCTTGTTGAAGATATTTACTGGCCCTTAAAGCTGGTAATCTTTGCTCTCTTCTATACCTATTATCCTTTGGTTTAGTCTTCTCATTGTGTTCTAGATTTCCTGAATGTTTTGTGTTAGGAGCTTTTTGCATTTTCTTTGATAGTTGTTTCAATGTTTTTTATGGCATCTTCTGCAACTGAGATTCTCTCTACAATCTCTTGTATTCCATTGATGATGCTTGCATTGCTGACTTCTGAAATCTTTCCTAGGTTTTCTATCTCCAGGGTAGTCTCCCTTTTTGATTTCTTTATTGTTTCTACTTCCATTTCTAGAACCTGGATGGTTTTCTTCAATTCCTTCACCTGTTTGGTTGTGTTTTCCTGTAATCCTTTAATGGATTTTTGTGTTTCCTCTTTAAGGGATTTTACTTGTCTACTTGTGTTCTCCTGTATTTTTTTTTTTTTTCTTTCTTTTTTTTTTTATTGGAAATTTTTTATTGGAAATTTTTTTTACATTTCAGATGTTCTCTCCTTACCCCATTTCCCCCCCTCCCTCCCAGGAACTCACTATACCTTCCCCCCTCCTCCTGCCTCCATGTTGGTGTACCCCCACCCACCCTCCCCCGTACGTCACCTCCCCACCCTCGAGTATCCCCCCCCACAACGTCCAGCCTTCATGGGACCAAGGATCTCTTCTCCCACTTATATATAGCTCCCTTGCATATATAGCTGGAGCCATGGGTCCCTCCCTAAGCGCTCCCAGGCTGGTGGTTTAGACCCTGGGGGCTCTGGTTGGTTGGGATTGTTGCTTTCCTCATGCTGTCGCGAATCCTCTCAACTCCTTCAGCCTTCACTCTATCTTCTCCATTGGGAACCCGTGATCAGTTTAATGGTTAGCTGTGAGCATCTGCCTCTGAGTATGTCAGACTCTTGCAGACCTCTAAGAAGACAGCTATATCAGGCTCCTGTCAGCATGTACATCCTGACATCCACATCAACCTCTACCTTTGGTGACTGCACATAGGATGGATTTCCAGGTAGAATGGTCTGTAGACAGTCCCTCCTTCAGTTTCTGTCCTGCACTGTGTCTCCATATTTGCACCCTTGAGTATTTTGTTACTCCTTCTAAGAAGGAATGAAGGCTCCCCTATTTGGTCATCATTCTTCATGAGCTTTATGTGGTCTGTGAGTTGAATCTTGGGTATTTCAGGCTTCTGGGCTAAAATCTAATAATCAGTGAGTGAATACCATGTATGTTCTTTTGTGATTGGGTTACTTCACTCAGGATGATATTTTCTAGTTCCATCCATTTATATAAGAATTTATCAAATTCACTGTTTTTAATAGCTGAGTAATATTCCATTGTATAAATGTACCACATTTTTTGTATCCATTCCTCTGTTGAAGGGCATCTGTGTTCTTTCCAGTTTCTGGCTATTATAAATAAAGTTGCTATGAACATAGTGGAGCATATGTCCTTGTTATGTGTTAGAGCATCTTCTGGATATATACCCAGGAGTGGTATAGCTGGGTCCTCAGGTAGTGATATGTCCAATTTTCGAGGAACCGCCAGACTGATTTCCATAGTGGTTGCACCATCTTGCAATCCCACCAACAATGGAGGAGTGTTCCTCTTTCTCCACATCCTCGCCAGCATCGCTATCACCTGACTTTTTTATTTTAGCCATTCTGACTGGTGTGAAGTGGAATCTCAGGGTTGTTTTGATTTGCATTTCCCTGATGACCAAGGATGCTGAACATTTCTTTAGGTGCTTCTCGGCCATTCGCATTTCCTCAGTTGAGAATTCTTTGTTTAGCTCCTTACTCCATTTTTTAATAGGGTTATTTGGTTGTCTAGAGTGTAATTTCTTGAGTTCTTTGTATATATTGGATATTAGTCCTCTATCAGATGTGGGATTTTTAAGATCTTTTCCCAATCTGTTGGTTGCCGTTTTGTCCTATTGACAGTGTCCTTTGCCTTACAGAAACTTTGCAATTTTATGAGGTCCCATTTGTCAATTCTTGATCTTAGAGCATAGGCCATTGGTGTTCTGTTCAGGAACTTTCCCCTGTGCCTAGGTATTCGAGGGTCTTCCCCATTTTCTCTTCTATTAGTTTCAGTGTGTCTGGTTTTATGTGAAGGTCCTTTATCCACCTGGACTTGAGCTTTGTACAAGGAGATAGGAATGGATCGATTTGCATTCTTCTGCATGTTGTCCTCCAGTTGAACCAGCACCATTTGTTGAAAATGCTGTCCTTGTTCCATTGGATGGTTTTAGATCCTTTGTCAAAGATTAAATGACCATAGTTGTGTGGGTTCATTTCTGGGTCTTCAACTCTATTCCACTGATCTTCCTGCCTGTCTCTGTACCAATACCAGGCCGTTTTTATCACTACTGCTCTGTAGTAAAGCTTGAGGTCAGGGATGGCAATTCCTCCAGAAGTTCTTTTATTGTTGAGAATGGTTTTTGCTATCCTGGGTTTTTTTTTTTTTGTTCCAAATAAATTTCAGAATTTCTCTTTCTAGTTCTGTAAAGAATTGAGTTGGGATTTTAATGGGGATTTCATTGAATCTGTAGATTGCTTTTGGCAAGATGGCCATTTTTACTATATTAATCTTACCAATCCATGAGCATGGGAGATCTTTCCATTTCCTGAGATCTTCTTCAATATCTTTCTTCAGAGACTTGAAGTTCTTGTCATACAGATCTTTCACTTGCTTGGTTAGATTCACCCCGAGGTATTTTATATTATGTGTGACTATTGTGAAGGGTATCATTTCCCTAATTTCTTTTTCAGCCTGTTTATCTTTCACATAGAGGAAGGCTACTGATTTGTTCGAGTTGATTTTATAACCTGTCACCTTGCTGAAGTTGTTTATCAGGTTTAGGAGTTCTCTGGTGGAGTTTTTGGGGTCACTTAAGTATACTATCATATCATCTGCAAATAGTGATATTTTGACTTCTTCCTTTCCTATTTGTATTCCTTTGACTTACTTTTGTTGTCTAATTGCTCTGGCTAGGACTTCCAGTACTATATTGAATAGGTAGGGAGAGAGTGGGCAGCCTTGCCTAGTCGCTGATTTTAGTGGGAATGCTTCAAGTTTCTCTCCATTTATTTTGATGTTAGCTACTGGTTTGCTGTATATTGCTTTTACTATGTTTAGGTATGGTCCTTGAATTCCTGTTCTTTCCAAGATTTTTACCATGAAGGGATGTTGAATTTTGTCAAATGCTTTCTCAGCATCTAATGAGATGATCATGTGGTTTTGTTCTTTGAGTTTGTTTATGTAGTGGATTACATTGATGGATTTCCGAATATTGAACAATCCCTGCATTCCTGGGATAAAGCCCACTTGATCATGATGAATGATTGTTTTGATGTGTTCTTGGATTCGGTTTGCTAGAGTTTTATTGAGTATTTTTGCATCGATATTCATAAGGGAGATTGGTCTGAAGTTCTCTTTCTTTGTTGGGTCTTTGTGAGGTTTAGGTATGAGTGTGATTGTAGCTTCATAGAACAAATTGCGTAGTGTTCCTTCCGTTTCTATTTTGTGGAATAGTTTGAAGAGAATTGGTATTAGGTCTTCCTTGAAAGTCTGATAGAATTCTGCACTTAAACTATCTGATCCTGGGCTTTTTTTGGTGGGGAGTCTTTTAATGACTGCTGCTATTTCTTTAGGGGTTATGGGACTGTTTAGATGGTTTATTTGCTCCTCATTTAACTTTGGTACCGGGTATCTGTCTAGAAAATTGTCCATTTCATCCAGATTTTCCAGTTTTGTTGAGTATAGGCCTTTGTAGTAGGATCTGATGATTTTTTGAATTTCCTCAGTTTCTGTTGTTATATCTCCCTTTTCAGATCTGATTTTATTAATTTGGATACTGTCTCTGTGCCCTCTGGTTAATCTGGCTAAGGGTTTATCTATCTTTTTGATTTTCTCAAAGAACCAACTCCTGGTTTTGTTGATATTTTGTATAGTTCTTTCTGTTTCTACTCAGTTTATTTCAGCCCTGAGTTTGATTATATCCTGACGCCTACTCCTGTTGGGTGTATTTGCTTCTTTTTGTTCTAGAGCTTTCAGGTGTGCTGTCAAATTGTTAATGTGTGCTCTCTCCAATTTCTTTTTGTAGGCACTTAATGAGTTTTCCTCTTAGCACTGCTTTCATGGAGTCCCACAAGTTCTGGTATGATGTTTCCTCATTTTCATTAAATTCTAGAAAGTCTTTAATTTCTTTCTTTATTTCTTCCTTGACAAAGTCATCATTGAGTAGAGCATTGTTCAGTTTCCACATGGATGTGGGTTTTCCCTTGGTTCTGTCATTATTAAAGACCAGCCTTAGTCCGTGGTGATCTGATAGGATGCAGGGGATTATTTCAATCTTTTTGTATCTGTTGAGGATTGTTTTGTGTCCAATTATATGGTCTATTTTGGAGAAGCTTCCATGAGGTGCTGAGAAAAAGGTATATTCTTTTACTTTAGGATGAAATGTTCTATAGATATCTGTTAAATCCGTTTGGTCCATAACTTCTGCTAATTTCAATGTGTCTTTGTTTAGTTTCTGTTTCCACGATCTGTCCATTGGAGAGAGCGGGGTGTTAAAATTCCCCACTATTATTGTGTGAGGTGCAATGTGTGCTTTGAGCTTTAGTAGAGTTTCTTTTATGTATGTAGGTGCCCTTGCATTTGGAGCATAGATGTTCAGAATTGAGAATTCATCTTGGTAGATTTTTCCTTTAATGAGTATGAAGTGTCCTTCCTTATCTTTTTTGATTACTTTTGGTTGAAAGCCGATTTTATTTGATATTAGAATGGCTACTCCAGCTTGTTTCTTGGGACCATTTGCTTGGAAAATTGTTTTCCAGCCTTTTACTCTGAGGTAATGTCTGTCTTTGTCACTGAGGTGCGTTTCTTGTATGCAACAAAATTCTGGGTCCTGTTTATGTATCCAGTCTGATAGTCTACATCTTTTTATTGGAGAATTGAGTCCATTGATGTTAAGGGATATTAAGGAAAAATGATTGTTGCTTCCTGTTATTTTTGTTATTAGAGGTGGAATTATGTTTGTGTAGCTACCTTTTTTTGGGGGGGTTGTTGGAAAATTACTTCCATGCTTCTTCTCGGTTGTAGTTTCCTTCCTTGTGTTGGCGTTTTCCATCAATTATACTTTGAAGTGCTGGGTTTGTGGGAAGATATTGTGCAAATTTGGTTTTGTCATGGAATATCTTGATTTCTCCATCTATAGTGATTGAGAGTTTTGCTGGGTATAGCAGTCTGGGCTGGCAGTTGTAATCCCTTAGGGTCTGTATGATATCAGACCAGGATCTTCTGGCTTTTATAGTCTCTGGTGAAAAGTCTGGTGTAATTCTTATAGGTCTGCCTTTATATGTTACTTGACCTTTTTCCCTTATTGCTTTTAGTATTTTTTCTTTGTTTTGTGCATTTGGTGTTTTGATTATTATGTGACAGGAGGTATTTCTTTTCTGGTCTAGTCTGTTTGGTGTTCTGTAGACTTCTTGTATAGGTATCTCGTTCTTTAGGTTGGGGAAATTTTCCTCTATAATTTTGTTGAAGATATTTACTGGCCCTTTAGATTGGGAATCTTCACTCTCATCTATACCTATTATCCTTAGGTTTGGTCTCCTGATTGCATCTTGGATTTCCTGGATGTTCTGTTTTAGGATCTTTTTGCATTTTGCATTTTCTTTGACTGTTGTGTCGAGGTTTTCCATGGTATCATCATCATGAGAAGTGATTTTAATTCTGTGCATGAGATTCTCTCTTCTATCTCTTGTATTCTTAAATCCTCCTTATGTCCTTACTTATGTCCTTCCTAAAATCCTCCATCATCATCCTGTGAAGTGATTTTAATTCTGTACATGAGATTCTCTCTTCTATCTCTTGTATTCTGTTGGTGATTTTAATTCTGTGCATGAGATTCTCTCTTCTATCTCTTGTATTCTGTTGGTGATGCTTGCATCTATGACTCCTGATCTCTTTCCTACGTTGTCTATCTCCAGAGTAGTCTCCCTTTGAGATTTCTTTATTGTTTCTATTTCCAGTTTTAGATCATGGATGGTTTTGTTCAATTCCTTCACCTGTTTGGTTGTGTTTTCTTGAAATTCTTTAAAGGATTTTTGTGTTTACTCTTCTACTTGTTTACCTGTGTTCTCTTTCAATTCTTTCAAGGATTTTTGTGTTTGCTCTTTGAGGGCTTCTACCTGTTTACCTGTGTTCTCCTGTATTTCTTTAAGGGAGTTACTTATGTCCTTCTTAAAATCCTCCATCATCATCATGAGAAGTGATTTTAATTCTGAGTCCTGTTTTTCCTGTGTGATGGAGTATCCAGGGCTTGCTATGGTGGGAGAACTGGTTCTGATGATGTCAGGTAACTTTGGTTTCTGTTGCTTGTGTTCTTGCCTTGCCTTTCGCCATCTGGTTGACTCTAGTGTTACCTGCGCTCACTGTGTCTGACTGGAGTCTGTCTTTCCAGTTATCTTGCTTGTGTCAGATCTCCTCGGATTCCAGATGCCTCTTTGTTCCTGTGATCCTAAGCTCCCTCTGCTCTGGATGCAGTAGGTCTTTTAGGATGTCTCCAGATCAGATGTTTCCACAGGCGCAGGCCCGCTAAGTGTCCTCTGCTCCTCTGCTCTGGGTGCAGTGGGTCCCTCTAGGATGTCTCAGGATCCGGTGTTTCCACAGGAGCAGACCAGCTGCTGGTCCACCCCAGGCCAAAGGACCAGGGTCCCCGCGCAGGGGAAGTTATAGTCCGGAGGGGCGGGCTTTGGGTGCCTGCTAGTTCCTTAAGCCCCACCTGGCTCCCAGTTGTAATTCTGGGGTTTGGGGTAGTGCGCAAGGTGTCTTACCCTCTGCTCTAGGTGCGGTGGGTCCCTCTAGGATGTCTCAGGATCCGGTGTTTCCACAGGAGCAGACAAGCTGCTGGTCCGCCCCAGGCCAAAGGCTCCTGTATTTATGTCCTTCTTAATGTCCTCTATCATCATCATGAGAAGTGATTTTAAATCTGAATCTTCTTTTCTGATGTGATGGAGTATCCAGGACTTGCTATGCTGGGAGAATTGGGTTCTGATTGGTTTCTGTTGCTTACATTCTTGTGCTTGCCTTTCTCCATCTGGTTATCTCTAGTGCTACCTACACTCACTGTCTCTGACTGGAGCTTGTCTCTGCTGCTATCTTGGTTGTGTCAGAGCTCCTGGGAGTCAGGCTGCCTCTGGGATCCTTTAATCCTATGATCCGTGGCATGTTAGAGTTCCTGGGAGTCCAGGTTCCTCTATGATTTTGGGCATGTTAGAGCTCCTGGGAGTCCAGCTTTCTCTGGGTACCCTGAGACTTGTTGCAGAGGTAGCGCCCAAGGTATGCTCAGTGCACAGGCTCAGATCAGAAGGAATCTGTGTCAATGGATCAGGATATGGTGTCTTCATGGGAGCAGACCAGCTAGGAGTCAACTGCTCTGTGTTCAGTGGATCTCCTCTGGGGATGGGTCTGAATATGGTGTCTTCTTGGGAGCAGACTAGCTATGAGTCTGTTTCAGCAAAGAAGGACAAGCAGAGGGGGTGAAAGGGGAGTGGTATTCACGAGAGTGGGGTTTTCCTGAGTGATGGGTCCCTATTGTGCTGCTGGTCTCCTAGCTGAGGCTCTGGGTCTTCAGGTTGTTGGGGAGGGTTCTTACTAACTGCTCTGATTGCCAGTGCGGCAGATCCTCTGGGATAGGTCAGAATATGGTGTCTTCCTGGGAGCAGATCTGATATGAGTCTGCCCCAGCAGAACTAAAATGCATTTTTTAATGATTTACACAGTCTTAGTAGCACATACATTCTAAACTAGAAATTTCAACATTTACACAGTAACAAATTCCAAACTATCCAGGGCCAGTGAGATGGCTCAGTGAGTAAAAGTACATGCTGTGGAAGGAGAGAACGCCAGAGTTTTATGACTTCCACATACACCTGCATTCACATCATATACATATTTAATAATAAAGTTACATGTGTGCATGTATATAATCTGCTTTAATCTGCTCACTCACAGGAGTGGTAAGTTGTACATAGATTATATATATACGCACAATCTAATGTTTCATCTTTATATAACTTATGTAAAAATGCTCAAGAATGATCAGGTAAAGTTGCTAAAATTTAACTGAAGAGGTTCTAAATACTATAAGGGAAAATAACTATAAACTATCCAGTCTTGGATTCAGGAAATAGATCTTTCTCTGCTGTAAGCTGTGAAAGCTACAGTTTTATTTTTTATTACTTGTATATATGTGTGTGTAGGTTATGTTCATGAGTGAAGGTGCCTGGGGAAAGAAAACTTATGACACTTGCTTAGAATGTCACCATAAAATCATCACCAAAAAGAGTTTACTTGTGGATGCAATACCTGATTTTTGAGGTGTGCTACTTTGTCCCTGCTTATCTATCATGTGGCCGCCACAGTGTTTGCTTTCCAAAATACAGAAAATTAGAGAATATGTGGAAATACATATGAGAGTACATTTGGCCTAAAAAGAGAAAAGAATCCCCTAAAAAAGCCATTTGTGAATACCAGAAAGAAATGTTATTCCAAAGGCAACTGGGATACATAGTTGGTGATGATGAAGCAGGCATTTGATTCTTTGCCTCTGTTGACTTTGTAGGAGAGTGACACTTGTTTAGGTTAATGGACAAGGCTAAGCTGGGCCCAGGAAAGCATCTTGCCAATATCTAAAGATGTAAGGAAACACATCTAGATGTAAAAGGTCATTGGCAGGACCCCACACAAATCTGTTTTATTCATCTGAACTCTAAAAACCCAGTCACAGCTAGTCTGGAGTTCTTCTCAGGTCCATGCAGCATATTGCATTCCAAGCTGGTTGCAATATCTTTAGCTTCCAACCCCATCACATCTTTCCCAGTTAATGATTTTGGTCTATTTTGAAGACCCCCAACTTCAGTCTTTCCTTTGTGGGTTTGATATGGAATGTCTTCAGTGCTGGCTAGTTTTATGTCAACTTGATGCAAGTTAGAGTCATTTGGGAAGCGGGAACTTAATTGAGAATATGCCCCCATCAGACTAGCTGGTGCAGGTGGACTTGCAGTACATGAGAAAGCAGGCTGGGAAAGCCATAAGGAACAATTCAGTAAGCAGAGTTCTTCCATGGTTCTGCCTCTAGGTTCCTGCCTCAAGTTTCTGCCCTGTCTTGATCTCACAACTGTAATATGAAATAAACCTTTCCTCCCCAAGTTGCTTTGGTCATGGAGTTTTATTAAAGAAGTGGAAACCTTAACTAAATGTATCATATGCTCATATGTTTGACCTCTTGATCTCCAACTGGTGTTGCTTTTTGGGAAGGTTATAGAACATTCAGGAAATATGACCTCACTGGAGCAAGTGGGTAAATGAAGGTGGGTTTCCAGGTCTTATAACTCTGTGAACTTGTTTACTTTCTTTACTTCCTACCAGCTGGTGTCATGTGACCAACCAGCTCATCCTTCTGGACCATCATGCCCTGTATCTCCTTGAACTATGACCCCAAATTTCTTAAGTTGTATTTAAACACAGCAATAAGAAACAAGTACATTCTCTTTAAAATTTATGACATTCAGAAACCCTCTCTTTGGATGCTCTGGGTAAACAGTCTTTCCAGTTATGAAAAACAGTAAAAGATAAAGCAAATAACCAATCATAGAATATTCTAAATAAGTTAACATTTATCTCTCATAAAAATCAGCAATGACAAGAATCTGTGTGGTCTACTACCTTTGTTTCTATCTGGGAACACACAGAATTTACCATGGAGGGACACCAAAAAAAAAAAAAAAAAAAGAGCCCCATTTAAACAGAATTCTGATTTGCTGCTGAAGTGGTGAATTTGGAAGTTATGTGGATTTTGTGGCTTCCCTTAGTTTAGCAGCAGGACCTCACAACTGTCTCTTCTTGGTCCAGCTCTCAGTTGTTAGAGTCACTTCTACAAAGGGTACTCATTACTTTTGGCTGCTTGGTATGATATAAACAATTAGCTGGCAATGGATTTTATTTTCCCTACTTACCCTTGTCAAAAATTCAGGCATCAGCCACTTTTTCAGAACATGATGGGAATAATGAAGGAGGGTAAAGAAACCAAGAAAAGGTGATGTCTATAGAAAGACTTAATGAAAATATTTCACTTTGTACCTGATTTGGGGGCAAGGATAATTAGTTGAAAAGACTGTTTTAATAGAGACAATTCTTAGGCAAGCTTGGTGTCATCACCGGTGTTTAAAGTAAAAACATTTTTGCTATTGATTTGTTCTTTTGAAAATGCAAAAATTATATACCTTAGTCTTACTGTGAAAATTATAGCCGGGCAGTGGTGGTACACACCTTTAATCCCAGTGGATTTCTGAGTTCGAGGCCAGCCTGGTCTACAGAGTGAGTTCCAGGACAGCCAGGGCTACACAGAGAAACCCTGTCTCAAAAAAAAAAAAAAGAAAGAAAGAAAAAAGAAAGAAAGAAAGAAAGAAAGAAAGAAAGAAAGAAAGAAAGAAAGAAAATTATATTATAGTAAGAATTCAGGTCTCTGAATTCTGCACTTGATCCTATCCTGAAGGCATCATGTAATATAGACTACATATTCACTCATTCATTAATTCACAAACTTTTATTTAGTACTTATGTGCAAGGAACTAGACAAAGCACCAAAACACTTTAAAAGATAAATTATACAGTACTCTTGCTGTTGAGAGTTTCTCTAAAATGAGAATGCATCCAGGAAGATGGAGGTCATTGTTAACTTTAGCAAGAACAGTTTTTCAGGAAGCAATGGCATCAGAAGATTTACTCAAGTGGGTTGAAGAGGACCCGGCAGGAGAAGAATCAGAGATAACAAGAGCTCATGAGTGTTGCTAAACTTCTCAAGAAAGGCAGCACATCTGAATTGCTCACTCAATGAAGTGCTGGATTTTCTGTCCAAGAGGTGAAGTGGCATTTGGATGTCAAGCCTTCCTCCTCAGATATAGTGAACAGATAGTGTTCATATTAACCAATTAAACAGTTGAAACATTGAAACATTCTTCCTGTGGAGTTTAAATCCCACTGATGTTTTGTGCTTCTGGCACAGAATGATGGCCATCTTGGCAAGTCTCGCTGAAGAATTTCTCTTCTTTGTCCATATGTTTGTCCTCTGATAACACTGATTCTTTGTTGTGGTCTTGCAAGTTGAATATGAGTTCAGAATAAGGACTGGCTTTTAGAAGGCATTTTTGCTTGAAATAGTTGATGCACAATCTGTAGATTGACATATTCAATGTCTGTATGTATCTGAATATGAGTAGGTACAAGCCATACCAGACATGTGAAGGTCAAAAGACAATCTCAGTTGGCTTTCTACTTTGTTTGAAAGAAACTCTCTTCTTGTTACCTGGCACATGAGCTTCCAGAGATTCTCTCCGGTCTCCAGTTTCCATTTTACCATAAGAGAGCTGGGATTACAGATTCTCATTCTCCCATAGTTATTTCTTCCCTGCCATAACAGACTGAGACAAAATAGACTCTTCCTTCCTTAAGTCACTTTTGTCACAGAAGTTCTCATAGCAACAGGAATGAGAAAAATAATTAAGTCATTTGCTCAATCTGTAAGTCAAAAACATCAACAACAAAAAACAAAAACCAAAAAACAACCAACCAAACCAAACATTATGGTTGGAGTGATGGCTCTTCCAGAGGGTATTATCAACCTTGTAGAGGACTCAAATTTGCTTCCCAACACGCACATCAGACAGTTCTACCTGTTACTCCAACTCCAGGATTCAATACCCTCTTCTGGCCTCTGAGCACACTTATCTTCATTTAGGCATACTCACACACAGACACAAGTAATTTTTAAAAAAATGTTAAATATTTTTTACAATTAAAAAAATCAGATTTCTACTTGAAAGCATCCTGACCAAACATGACTTCGGAGCTGATTAATTCAGGACTCAATGTTCCACATTGTTTTTTAATTCTAATTCCCTGTGGGAACGAACAGGACTGAGGATGGAATGAGAGGTGATGGGGTCACATGAAGAATCTCAGGATTGGATCAAGATACAGATCAGAGTTTAATCCCCACCACATAAGCTTTTATACTGTGTTTGACTAAATCCCAAGCCCCTAAATCCTCTGCTAATCATATTCTTGCTACACTGTCACCGTGCTCCAATGAAAGGGAATTTAGAAGGAGCTGGGATCAGGGGAGCATCATCACCTGTGAGAACTTCCATGAAGGTGGGTTTGCTGTCTCACCAGTGTTCTGGGAGCCATCTTAGATCTAATGCATGTAGCCATGTAGGGCAGATCAGGACTCTTCAAGGAATCAAAGGAGCCTATAGTGCCTCACTCTCCATCACACTTTTTTGTTCATAAGGTTGACTTCCACATCTCTCAGTGTTGGCTTTGTCAATTTTGTCCTTGGTAAAATAAATCATCACCAGGATGGCTGGTGTCATTTCTTTTTTTTTTTTTTTTTTTTGGTTTTTCGAGACAGGGTTTCTCTGTGTAGCCCTGGCTGTCCTGGAACTCACTCTGTAGACCAGGCTGGCCTCGAACTCAGAAATCCGCCTGCCTCTGCCTCCCAAGTGCTGGGATTAAAGGCGTGCGCCACCACCGCCTGGCAAGCTGGTGTCATTTCATGCATTTTAAGCTATGTGTGCACACACAACACAATGTCCAAACGCTAAACCATTTCTCTTTGTCTGTAATGAAGCCCAAATCTCAAACCTTAGGGTACTTTTCCCATCTTGCCAGACAGAACTGCATTAATTTACATTTCTATATGAATTTCTTGTAATGTGTCTTAAGGATAGAGCTAGACTAATTAGGATAAACTCTGGAGTAAAAGGCTATAGTGGAATTACTGTACCACCAGCATGTGAGCAATTTGCAGCTGGGTTATTTTGCTTTAGAGAAAAGAGAATAACTGGATTCCTGGATTTCTTTCAACAGAAAAATTCTAGGAGTATTAAAAAAAAATTACAAAGAACTTGGTGTTCTGGGCTAAATATGATAAGGAAATGTTACTATAGGTTATTTCCTATTGAGTACACATTTATGGAAACTGACTAAAATCTTTCCATCACCCACAGACCCTACTAATTCTTCTTAAGACCCTTTGTCAAAAGAACCAATTGCACAACATTTTAAAGGTTACATTGAAAACATTTGAAAATAAAACACCTATAAATACAATGACAACAATAAGAGCCCCTAAATAAATAGGCCTAAAAGGAGTTAAGTGTAAAGGAAGAGTGGAAAAATAGTTAAGACATTCAAAAGATGCAAGAAAGTCTAGAAGAGAGAATTTTAGCAGTACAGAGTCACAGCTAAAAATCTGCATCTTGTCATTTAAAACCCAAGAGGGAAAGCTTTCCCTCTCAAGGAGACTCTGTGTGTTTGGCAATTACAGCTTATCCTGTGCACCAAGACTGTAGCTTTTTTGGGGAAGGTGAAAGAAAAAAAAAAAAGAGGCTTTTGTATTAGGTACCTGGCTCAGTAAAAACCATCATTTATCTTCCACTTTTACTGACGTGATATTTTTCTTTTCTTCCCTTTTAATTGACAGATAATAACTGTATCAATTTATGAGGTGTAGTATGAGGACCATAGCAATACACAATGTATGATAATCAAAGCAGGGTAATTAGCATTTTTCTTCCTTAAACATTTATCTTTGCTTTGTGTTTGGAGCTATTAAGTTCCTCCTCCTCTAGATCTTTATAAAATGTATGATAAATTGTTATAAACTTGAGTCACCCTATCTGCTGCAGTGGAATACATTTCTTCTACATAACATTATCTTGGTACCCATTATCCAACCTCCTTTTGTTCCTGCTCCCTTCCAACATCCTCCTTAGTCCCTAATGATCATTTTACTACTTTATCTTTCTATGTGATTGACAATTTGCATTTCTACAAATGAGTATATGTTGTCTTTCAGGCATTTTGTCACATAGTCTCCTCCAGTTCCATCCATGTAGCTGTAAATCATAGAACTTAATTATTCTTATGGTTTAATTATGTAGTACTATTTCAGTTGCAGTAAAATGCCTGACCAAAAATAATCAAAGGAATTGGAATTTGTTCTGCTGTTTCAGTTCATGGTGGTAGGAAAGATCTGGTGGAGATTGGGTGTTGAACTTGTGGCAGTCAAAAAGCTGAGAGATGGCAGAAAAAAAGCCAGGGCAAAATAGTCTCTTTGCACATACCCACTCATTGATTTCCCTCTTCTTCACAGGCCTCATCTTCCACAATTCCACCATGTCCAAAGAGTAAGTCTTTTCACCATTGACTCCATCAATAAATTAAACCATTACCTAGATCCAAACATCTCTGAAAATGACCCAACAGACACCTATAAAAGTGTAACTTATGAAAGTGTACCTCGGTAGTTTTAAATCCATTCCAGAGGACAGGCATGATTAAGCATCATGCTAAATACATATGTATGCATGTTTCATTTTCTTTATCCCTTTCTCTGTGGATGGATACCAAGTTTCTACATATTGGCTACTGTTCTACTCATTCTTCTGTTGCTTTGATTAAACACTTTGACCAAACTTAAGGGATAGGAGGATTTATTTCAACTTTATTTCCAGGTCACAGTCCATCACTGAGAGAAGTCAGGGAAGGAGCTCAAGCAGGAATTGTGACAGAAATCTTGGAATAGAACTGCTTGCTGGCTTGCTCAATGGCTCATGTTCAAATACTTTCTTACACAGCCCAGGAATATCTGCCTAAGGAATAATGCTGCCCATAGTAGACTAGGTCCTTCTACATCAACTAGCTACCAAAGATAGTCCCCAATAGACATATCCACAGGCCAATATGATCAAGGTAATTAATTCTTCATTTGAGCTCGTCTCTTCCCAGGTGACTATAATTTATGTCAAACTGACAATAAAAAATAGCCAGGATAGTCACTATGTACAGTGCTGTGAACATGGGAGTGTAGGTATGTCATGGTTTACTGATTTTATTTTATTTTTCTGTAATGTCTTTATATCAGAAGACCCATCAAAATTCGTTAGTTTTTGTAAATCAAATAATTAACTAAGCATATAGTCTCAACAAAGAAAATAAAACAAAATGCCACTTTAAAATAATATTAAACAAACTATTAGCCATACATGGTAGTACATATCTGTCATCCCAGAAATTAGGAGGCTGAGGCAGGAAGATTGCATGTTTGAGACCAGAAACCAAAAAACCAAACCAAACCTAGACAAAACAAAACAAATTCTCTGCCATACCAAAAAAAAAAAAAAAAAAAAAAATCACTCTTTAAGGTCTTAATCCAAAAGGACTTTTAGAATTTTAAGTCAAATTTCTGGATGTTTAATCAAAAGCAGATCATTTTATACCATCCATTCATAATAAAATATGGAAGACATTTATAGGTATTTCTGGTTAGTTCTCACACCTCCAATTTTGTCAGCATCACAGAGAAGAACATGTCAGCTTCTTCACAGGGGCATTTAGAATGATTAAGTAGTTGGAGGTATCATTCCAGAACAGATTAAAAATTAATATATGTGATAGAAAGGGACTCAGATTATTAAATAGTAAAAACCATCACTCAGTACCATTCACTATTCATCTTTTGTGTAACAAGTACTAGGCAGTGAACACGCCTATTGCAAAGGTTTCAACTAACCAGTAACAGAAGCCATTTCTGGTTATCCTGGTCACAACAGGACATATTGGCAAGGAAATTCTGCCATACTCCACACTAAAAGCTGTCAGGAAGTAGGGAATTCTGGATAGCTGTGAATGAAGGCCAGCACATACACCCCTGCTGGTCTGATTAGCAGTACAATTGCTCCTGACTCCCTTTAGGGGGTTCTGGTAGCTGAGAACACAGGACAACACATACATCCCTGCTGGTCTGATTAGAAGTACAATTGCTACTGCCTCTCTTGAACTCTGCATCTTCTAATTGGTCCATCTCGATGAAGCTGCCAGAGAAAGAAAACATCTGTCCCTTGTCAGCTTCATTGGAACTTTGTCCCACCCAGACTTTTAACAGTATAGAATTGTGCCACTCCAGGGAAGATTGTTAGATGGTAGACAGACTAAATAAGTAGTGAAATAAAGGCTATCAATGTCTGTTCTTTGGGCACCCAGTTACTTGATGTTTAAGAGAAATGTGAAACTGGGAGACTGCTCAGCAGCAGTTTTAAGAGCACTTGCTACCCCCAGAGAGCCCCCAAGTTTTGTTCCCATGATTCACACCATGAAGCTCATAACCTGCTGTAACTTCAGCTCCAGGTGACCCAATATCCTCCTGGCCTCTGCAGGCATACACACACACACACAAACACACACACACACACACACACACACACACACACACACACACTTTTTTTTAAAAAAAAAATCTTTTAATGTTGGTCCCTATTAATATACTATCCTTTCAATTTTTTGTTGTTGTTTTTCAAACATTTTTAAAATTTTTGCCCTGCCCCCTACACTCATAAGTGCGCCACACCATGTATTTGGCAGTGAAAGGGCAGCTCTCAGGAATTAATTCTCTTCTTCAACCACATATCCTTAGGACTGAACTCAAGTCATCAGGCTTGGCAGTAGGCTCCTTTACTATCTGAGCCATCTTCTCCTCCCCAATCCCCTTTAATTATTTCTTTTACCACTGAGATTGGGCTATCAAATGTTCTGCTCAAAATAGTGTCTGTAGTAGGACTGTCCCTCACAATATCTCTCAGAAAAGGTTGTGAGAGTTGCCCAAGTCCTGTACTGGCACTGTCCTTCACTGTACCGTGAAGACTCATGTACACCAAACATAAGTCGTTTAGAGGCAGTTTATCTGCTTTCAAGACCTCTGAGGTAAAAAAAAAAAAAAAAAAATACCTCTGAGGTCAGTCCTCATGAGAATGTGTCTGTGTATGTCTCTGAGTCTGTAGTTTTATCAGCCGATCATTTGAAATCTCTGATGTCATTTGAGCCAGCATACAGCATACAGACTCAAAATAATCTTGTGATCAATGGTTTTCCACCACTTGAGTTGTTACTAAACTCCAGCACAGGTTCCAATTGGAGAAGAAGTTATTTATAGGAATGGAGAGACAGAATAAAACTAGTTGCTTCTGCAAAGATAATGCCTCAGGCAGGGGAGTTGCCTGTAGAAGACAACAAAGAGGCTCATCAAACCTGAGGATTGCTTTACCTAATTGTCCCTGATAGCTGAAACTTCTAGGTCCTCTGAACCTTATCTTCCAACCTCATCCCTGCTCTCAGGTCTCTGATTTCTGCATCAGCATTTCTTCTTCTATGCTCAGGACATTTGGTGATATTGTGAATTGAACCAACATTGCTTTAGGGTTTGGTTTTCAGTTCCAATAGGTCATAGATTATTTCACTGCTATGAGTCAAAGTCCCTGGCTTCTTAGTTTTGAGTCCAAGATGTTAGTGATGTGGGGGTGTCATTTTAGTGTTTTGTCTTATGACCTATGAATTCATTGTGCTCTTTTGTTTCAAAGTGTTGTCTATTCCTATAGCCATTTTCTTTCTGTCATTCTCTTCCCCCTGGAGTAGGAATTAGACTCCTCAGCCTGTTGTCTCCTCCTTATGCTGTGTACTAAATGTGATCTCATTGCTTAGGGATGAAGCAGCAAGACCATTTCACCTCTAAAGAGAGAGAAAATCAGAAGATAAAGATGATTTGTGTGATAATACCAGATAATACCATGTCATCCCTGCCCCCCACTTCACCCCTGACAACAGGGCCTTGTAAAATACCCAGACCTAATGTAGTTTAAGTGGCCTAAGAAAGTCACCTTTCACCTTTGAGATGGTTGCAATTATCCTTGTTATTCTAATTATTTTTCTGAGTGAATACAATATAGTGAATGAAGATCTCAGTTTTATAAAGGCTACAAATACTTGCAAATTTTCTTTGATAAAACAGAAGGGTTTTAGTGGTGTCCTTTATACTACATGGTAGAATTCAAATAGACAAAGAGTACATTTACTCTGTTGAATTTATTATTTGAGTAGAATATCTCAAACTGTTGCAATAACTCCTTTTAGACCTTTGAGGTCATCAAATGCATTGGTGTAATACCTTGCATTACACCACTGTATACCTTACTTTGCCAGGTTCTCACAACTCCAGTTAGGCCAGAAACAATTATACATTATTTCTTAATGGTTAACTATCATCTGTAACCATTTACTAGTAAGTATTTCAGAACTAAAGAGTGGTAGGTGTTGTTATTATTGTTGTTGTTAAAGACAGGGTCTCACTATATAGCTCAGACTGACCTGGAACTTGCTACATAAACCAGTCTTGCCTCAAATTCAAAGACATGCACCTGACACAGCTTCGGATACTGGAATGAAAGGAATGAGCCACCATAAGGGACTATTATTATTATTGATGAATAAGCTATTGTATAGCTCATAAACAACATAGAAAGAAAAAAAATAATCAGGCTTTAACTGATACACAAATTAAAAGAACCTAGGAGCAAGACATCATCCATGACTTGTCTCTGAGAGAGTCTGGGTAGGATAAAATGGTTCCTAGGTTTTGGAAAGGAAGTGATGCTTCAGACTCCTAGCTGCATTGGGCCACACTGCTTTATGTGTTCTTTACTCTCTGTCAGGACAAAATCTTTGATTGTGACCTTTAATTAGCTTGGCCTCAGTTATATGATCATTTTCTCGCAGCTATATAAACATAGAGAGGAAACATTTGTTCTGCAATAGATATTTGTACATTGTCCATGTATTTCTGGCTTTCTACAACTTTTTGAATACCTTGAAATAACTAGTTAATTCCTTGTCCTTTCCAATAGGCCCAACTTTCAAGACCAGATATCTGGAAATTGTACCACATCAGGAAGCCTGTGTGGCATACCCACTTTGCATATAGCTAGAGACAAATCCAAGTCCTCATATAGAAGTAACATATGAGCTATAGCATAAAACTGAACTCCTGAAGGGGCTTCAAGTCTTTAACCTGGTGCTAATCAACCTAGGACCACATTATCTTCCCCATTGCAGGTGTTTGGCCATGGGTCCTAATCTCTTGAGTTTATTTCTTGATCCTTTCTATTGGTTTTATAAATTACTCCTCTTCTGCTTCATGGTTTACAGTCAATTTGTGCTGATCACAATCAAGACTGTCTTCCCTTGTTTTCCACATCAGAAGACAGAATTCTATCTCCCACTAAAATGATAATACTAATGAGTCTCTTCCCCCAAGATAGGAATTGAAATCATGTAATAAATGGATAATTCAATATTGCAATAGTACTTTCATATACGTTAGCTCCAAACACTCAGAATGTTTTTGTTATATTTGCTATTACTATCTTCATTTTAAAAGCTGTAAATAAAGAAGCAAAGAAGTAAAACAAGATGTCTGAAAATGCCTGAGCAAGCATGTGGTAGAACTGAACAATCCCCTCAAAGGTTTATGCCCAGACAGTAAGCACTTTAAGAGAGATTTCCTTATTTCCAATTCCTGCTGAATCCCTGTGGTAACACATCACATTAACTAAAAGGAAAACAAAACAACAACAACAGCAACAAAAACTACAAAACCTCAACACATCCAAAGATCCAATATTTACAATAACTCTTTCCTCCAAGAAAGCACTTTACCAGACTTTTCAAAGGCATGCCTGGTACTGGAACATTCCACAAGGCAATGGACAATGCCCTCATCAAGAATTGTATAACAATGGGCAGCATAACATTGAGGAGCCTTCATAGTTGGGGTTTTACTGTGCTGAACAGATACCATGATCAAGGCAACTTTTATAAGGACAACGTTTAATTGGTCTGTCTTACAGGCTCAGAGGTTCAGTCCATTATTATTTTGATGGGAACATGGTAGCATCCAGGTAGGCATGGTGCAGGCAGAGCTGAGATATCTACATCTTCATCTGAAGGCTGCTAGCAGAATACTGCTTCCAGGAAGCTAGGATGAGTGTCTTATAGCCCACACTCACAATGACACACCTATTTCAACAAGGCCACACCTACTCCAATAGGGCCACACCTCCCAACAGTGCCACTCCCAGGGCTAAGCATATACAAACCATCACAGGAGCACAGGGGCTGAAGTCTCAAGCACTGGAGCTTGTGAGGTGTAGGAAAACCCAACTGAACAGCCAGCACAGTAATGAAATCACCTCCTTTAAGAGTTGAAAGATAAAGTACACAGAAGGCAGGAAGCACATTGTCTGAATTTATTAAATGTTCAACAATGGGTGGTGGCTATTATTATCTTTAAATGACATCTGATAAAGGTCAAACATTGGATAAAGATCAAGTCAGCTCAGCATTCTAAGAGAGATTTAGCCTTGTAGGTAAGGTCTCAGGATGCTCCAGCAGGATCCCAAATCTCCACAGGAGTAAATCAAACCCAAGTTTTATTTTTCCCCCATGAGTAGATAATATCTATCCTCCTTAAATCAGAGTTGTTAAGTGGACAAAATGAGATAATGTGTGTGTAAAAAAGCACTTCAGAAAAAAAACGGTAAGTGCCAGAAAGTTTCAAGGTATTGCTGTCCTTGAGGCTTTTAGTGTTTTTTTGTTTGTTTGTTTTTGGTTTATTTTTCTTTTTCTTTTTAAGAAAGCTTTTACAACAGGAATCATCCTTGAAATTCTTTTATGTACATAGCACTTAAATATGTGACATAATAAAAGGAAGGTTTTATGGGTCTAAATTAGTCTGACAAAAGGAAGTATGTGCAGGGTGATTTAATGTGTGTGTGTGTGTGTGTGTGTGTGTGTGTGTGTGATAGGAACATTGCCTTTGTGGAGAAATTATGGCTAGAATTGTCTGTTTTCTACCAAGGTCTAAACCATGGGAATTAGCTTTAATTGTAACAGGAATGGATTAGGTGAACCCAAAGAAACACCTTTAGTCTCTGCACTGTTAGGATTAAAGGTGTCCTAAACAGATCCTCACCATTCTACAGCTGATGACTTCCAGAATGAGAACTTCACTTGGGTGTTTTTTATAAAAGAAGGACAAATGGTTTAGAAAATTGGACTATGGATTTCACTCTAAATCAGTGGTTCTCAACCTTTAAGTAATGACACTTTTGGGGTACCGTATCAGATACCCAGCGTATCAGATTTTTATCTTACAACTCACAACAATAGCAAAATTACAGTTATAAAGTAGCAACAATGTAATTTTATGATTGGGAGTCAACACAACATAAGGAACTGCATTAAAGGGCAGCAATGTTAGGAAGACTGAGAACCACTGCTTAAATGGAAGCTTTTGATGGATGGGTCATGAGTTTTCCAAGAGGAAGCTTAGTTGATTGGAAGTGGTTGCAGCAAGTGCACACTTATTGAAAGAACATTCCATCCTCCACTGGGAGGAAGATGGGAGAGAGAACAACATGTACCAACTCAATTTAGAGGGAAGGAAGGGCAATTTTCACACCACTCCCCTGTGTAATGCAGCAAATCCCAGACTGTAGGTCAATGTCAGCCTTCTTGGGAGGTTAAGCAGCCCTCATACCCAGGGCTAGAGAAGGACAGAGTTGAGGGAACCAGCTGGATCATCACAAAAGGTTAAGCATGGTTTCTTGAATCTACCCAACAGAAGAAAGAACTGAAAGTTAGAAGGTTGCTGGAGAAACTCCCAGAACTGTACTACCTCTGATCAGCGTTAATTTGTGCTAAGTTCAATGGGACCACACTGCTACTTGGCAATCCATTTGTTCATCTCTTGTTGATTTCTCTAAATATCGCCCAAACAGCTGTTCATATCCCATTCTTCTCTTCAAGACCCCCTCCTACTCAATAAGCTCCAGATACACTGACTTTCATTCAATCACTCAATCATGTTGAGTTCTCCTGCCTCATTGCTTAGCACATCCTGTTCCTTCCAGCTGGAATGTTCTTTATCTTCGCAAATTGCTTGAATAACATTTACTCAGCATAAAGACTCTTCTCGAAGATCATCCTGGGCTACATTTATCTTTTCTTTTCCATCATGCCCCCCCCTTTTTGTAGCATTTGAATCAACCAAGATATATTTTGTATTGCTTGTTTTATGATATCTCTCCTACTCGATGATACTGTCTATGAGAAAGAACACATAGACACTGCTTACTATTGGCCCAAAGTTGGAAGAATAGTCTTGACCGTAATTGAATGAAGAATGCATTCAATGCATTCTATTCAATTCTATGCAATTCATTCTATGTTTCAGTGTCTCCCGTAGAGATATTTCCCATAAGTTTTTAGCATGGTTTTTAATCAATGTAGTAGGGCAGAAGAAAGGCTGACTCATTACCACATTAGTCTCACTGGGAGTATTAATCTGAAGCAACCATTTGGTTGGGTTATATGTTGCCTTTGGTGGTGTCTAGTCCACATCTGTCTTCTTAAGATATGTTGAAGTGAAAAATTGCCTCTATGAGAAGAAATAAAATTCGAATTCCTATCTCCTACCCAACTTCAGCCTGTGTATGGAAAATGTAAGAAATTTTCCTTAAAACTATCAGATTGAGACCTTTAGTTCATTGGTTATTAACAAGGACCTCAGAGCCATGGTAGAAGTGGGAAATAGGCTATAATCTTTTCCCTCAGGAACATGAAAGAGCTTTATGCCAATCAGATTTCATCATTTCCTGCTAAAATACCCATGTGATCACATGAAAAGAAGAAGCTATATAACACAATCCTGCCAAGTGGACTTTGTGTTGAGTTTTTATTTCTACCAAATGCACAACTGCTTGCGGGAAAGAGGAAGCCCAGAGTTACAGGGCATCCCTACTGGGCCAGTAGAAGCTATCTATCTTCTGTTTGAGAAATTATTGTTCTTGATGCAGCAGAACCTGTATAGTACACTGCTCAGCAGCAAACCAGAAGAGGAAAGCACAGCAAGAGAAGAAGCAGGAGCTATAATTTCCACACGCTATATGTTCTGCATACCAGAGACCCAGGTGATAAAGAAAGAGTTCTACTCTTAACTCAGGAAGCCACATAGGGAGCAAGTTGGCTAGGCAGCAAGCTTTGGGCCAGCTTTGATATTTGTGCATGTCAACCTTCTGCCCAGCTGTCAATCTGAAAAACTTCAAAATTGTCACTTTGAGAATTGGGCTAAGGGAAAGTCATCAACAAAGAAAATTGGCAATCCCTAGATATAGATGGTTTGTTCTTATTTGAGGATAGATGAGAAGGAAACAATAACCATACAAAGCTGGTAGAAAGCACTATAGAATGAAAGAAAGGGAAGAATATTTTAAATAGTCAAGGAAAAAGGAAATCCTCTAAGCTATTTACTCTAGGAAATAGAATAATACTTTACATTCTGCTTGACATCAATAAACTAGAGCTAAAAGGTCAAGATGTCAAGACAAAGAAAATGAAATTTAGAGGGAGCAGATGGCATAAATAAGGACTGTGAGAAAGAAAAAAGAAACTGAACTGGAAATAGAAAAGTGAATGTGTATAATAAAGAAATGATGGCTAGGAGTGTGCATATGGAAAGTTGGGTCAGTGACATAGAAAAGAAATAAGGAAGGCCTCTCAAAGGCATACTTTAACAAGTAGAAGTTAAATGATGAGATGGAACTGAGGGTGTTGTTCATTTGGAGAGTCCCTGCCTAGCATGCACAAGGCTCCAGGTTCCCATGGAGGCAGGTAGATGCAGGAAGATGAGAAGTTTAAAGTTGTCCTTGGCTACATGGCTATGCAGTCAAGGTCAGACTGGGCTACAAAGACACTAAAAATATGAATTGGTGAATGATATGTATATTATTATTAGACATACAAAGAGGTAAGGGCTAACCTTGAATCCTTATCCAGACACTGCTGGGATTCTGTATAGAACATAAGTGACATGGTAGTGAAGAATACCTTCCAGTCCTACCATGACTTACTGCATAATGTTTAGGAGGTTATTGGATTGCTTCTGAACTAAGTCTAAGTAGTAAAGTGGCACTAATAGTAACCACCTGAGAGGATGTTTGGACAATTTAAATGAGCCTGTGCAAGAACAGAGTGGATATGCCTAGCAATTAGTACTCCATGAGAAATATTTATCATTTATAGACTTGCTCTGTTCTTTGGTGTTCCTTTTGACTCAACCCCAATGAATACTTCTGAATTTATTCAAGAATTGCTAATATATTTTAAAAGAAACTATAGAAAACATATAAGCAGAAGTTTATTAGAAAGAGACTCACTTAATGAAAGCAATATGGCTAGAGCTTAAAAATGAGAGAAGGCTGCTGGGTACAGTAGTATATACTTGTAATTCCAGTATTTGGAAAGTAAAAGCAGGGAGATTGGGGCTTGCGGATCCCTGAGGCTACATAGTGAAATTCCATCCAAATAAGTAAGTAAATAAAATAAGAAAAATAAAAGAAAAGGGTGGATAAGGAGACCGTGGATGGAATAGTGGGTTTTAGTGTATTCCAGGTGAGATATGAAGGTCTGAGCTAAGATGAGACTTTGAATAAACAAAAGGAATGGATTTGAGAAGTATTTTGATGGTGATAAAACATTTTGAGCAGTCCTCAGACAAGAGTTCTGAGCCTCACCTTGACTGAACAGCCTACGTTATATCCTCAACCTTGAGCTGGTGTTGGTGGATCTTCAAACTAAAACCATGATTTTTTTTTTTTTTTTAGCAAATGCTTTTGTCATTTTGAGGCAGAGTTAATGTATCCCAGATGGACTTGGAGGTGGCTGAGGCCTAGCATAAGCACAAGTCCTATTCTTCCAACTTCCAGCTCTGGATTTCTGGGATGACAGATTTGTGTGCTACTCTCACACAGACTGTCCCTCTATCCACTAAGCTATACCCACAGCACTTCTTTGGGCAAATGTCATCATTGTCTTTGTTAGTCCGAGATCCACCTTGGTTATCACTTCTACCCATGGTGGGCAGTTTTCATGCACCCTGAAGCATTCCCACCTTAAGCACCTGCAATTCTGCTGATGTGATTCTAGAGGAAACCCCAGTAGTCAGTCAGTTGCCAGGAGCAACCATTAACCCATGAAGGGATTTGATGGAAAAAATTGGTGCTCTAGGTTTTCTGACTAGTGTGATACTTCTGAGCTGTGTTCCTCATCTGCCATGTCCAGCACAGTAGCCACAAAGCCTTGTATAGCTGATATAATTTAAACCAATTAACAGACTAAGAGACCACAGTATCTTCTTTTCTAATATTCAGTATTCATATGGGCTAGTAGCTACTATGTTAAAGAGTGCGAGCATAGATCATTTCCTTTGTATAGAAAATTCTGGGTGTTCTATTCTGTGCCATCTCTCTCAGCATCCTCCCAAGACTGACTTAGGCTGAGCAATTCTTCATTTACTCCTGATTAGTCTTTTCCCCTTCTCTATTTCATTTTCTCATCCTTACAGGATGCTTAGCATCAATTGTGCTGTTATAACCAAATATCTGAGGAGTAATTTATAAATAATATAAATATATTTCTTACATTTCTGGACATTTATGGAGGTCTGTAAATCCAAGTTTAAGGCAGTATTAGGTTTACTCTCTGAGGAGGGTTTTCTTTACATCATAGAAGGAGGAGCTGTGACTTCTTACATGGTGGAGGTGGAAGGGCAAAGTGTGGAAATACTGTCCTCAACATTACAGAAGGGCAGAGGAGAGTGAACTCATGTATTCCTATATGATTTCCATTTATTCTATCCATGAGGGCAACTCATTCATGATTTACTTGTCTCCTAAGGGCCCATCTGTACATTCTATCTCACTGGGAGTTCAACATATGACTGCTGGGGTACACTGAAACCACTCATTCCTCTTTTTAGAGTCACCTCCCACATTGGTTTCCTATTTCCCAATCCTTGTTTCTGAGTTTTATCTTTTGAGACATACTGACTGAGCAAAATAGGAAAAGAACAGAGGCTGTTAGTAGTGGATGTCTTCTATATCCCACTCATGGACAGAACCCCAGTCTCCAACCCACGTCTATTGAATCAGCCTCTGCTTTGTAACAAGACCCACAGGTGATCTTACCCTGCAGGTTTTTAAAGCAAATAAAAGAGGGTGGCAATGGTTGGGTGCGACTAGGGATGGAGTGGGGAACAAGAAGTGGGAGTCCACCTAGTCATCTCTGCCCTTTTAACTCACAAGCCCCCCCAAACTATACATTCCTACCTGTTATTTCCAGAACACAGTTCTTTTGCTTATGTTTATGTTTTCCATTTTTGTCATGGGATCTTATGCTACACTGGCTTGAAGTCCTGCTTTGCCAGGACCTGAGGAAAGAAGCTTGCTGAGCCTTTCATCTTGACCTCTTTAGCGCCAATGCATTCTTCTTCTGTGTAGAGAGGGCTCTTCCTTTCCTGTTCTGTTTTTATCATAAGGTGTCCAGGGAGCTATGTACTTGACAAGGTTTGACTCTGATAGCCTCTCACAACCAATGAGTGAGTATACACTCTCACTCCTAAAGACAATGGCATCCTCCATCTACAGCCAAATCCATTCTAATTATCATGCTCTGAGGTTCAGGGTAGCAAGTCTTCCAGACATTAACAATGCTATTTTTGGATCACCTGTTTCCAGCCTGCTTAATGAACATGATGATGAGAACATAAAATATTTTTTCACCCCACAGAAAAGACTATGTCCTCATTCTCTCTTTCATGTCTCACTTTTGGACTTGCTTTTTTTTTTTCACCTAAATTATGTTTAAACTATACTTTTATTAGTGTTAATTTGCTGACTTTTATAACATTCTTTAATTTTTTGCCAAACAGCTTCTTTTCTTTGTCTCCCTGATGGGTGCATTTTGTTTTGCTCAAGAATGCATTTTGGTTATTGGCCAGAATGACAGAGAAATGTTTCATGCCCAGTGATTATAAATTTTCACTTAGAACATGTCTAGGTTGAATATTGTTTACAGATATTTATTTCTTCAGCATTAGCTGGATAACAATTTATCTTCTGTAGCCTGAGCTACTGGGACATTCTCAGGACATCTTCACCTTACTTAGTTGTAAAATGGGGGACAGAGAGTATGTGACTGCTAAGGATTCTGAAACCTTAAACATTGGAGCACCCTACTCAGATTTAACCTGACAATTAGTTATTGACAAATGCAACACTATTAAGATTGTAACCATTCCTTGTTGACTGGTCAGTGTCCCCTGCTGCAGGCTCCAACTTGAATCATTCTCCCTGCATTCAATTATCAATTGTTTTTTTTTTTTTCCTTTCTACAGAATCAACAACCACCCCTTTAATGCTACTTACTCCTGGAGAGATGGCTCAATGTGGTAAAGTGCTTGCTCTGCAAACATGAGGAACTGTCATAAGAAGCTGGCATGGTAGTGTCTTTCTGTCATTGTAAGACTGAGGAGGATGAGCAGGAGGCACTCTGTGGTTTCCTGTCTAGTTTAGCTAAATCAGTGAACTCCAGATTCAGCGAGAGACTCTCAAAAATAAGATGGGAAACACTGAAGAAGACACCCAGCATGGACATCTGACCTATACACACACATGCACACGCACACACACATCAGACTTCTGCTTTAAGGCTTGTGAACCTATAGCTGCCTTCATTTCTGTTGGTGGATCCATTGGTATACAAGTTGTTAATCCTCTCTGCAAAATTTCAATTGCCTAACTACTCAGCTCTTAAGGAATGTTCAAATATTCAGAAAACAGTCCCACAATCTTAGGAGAGCAAGCCTAGCTTGGAAAGGAAGAGAGTTTTGGGTTGACTTTCAGTCGCTGGGTTCAATGGATGCAAAATTCCTTTGGAGGAGGAGTGAGGACGTCAAAAGTCCGAAAAGCTAGAAACAAAATTCTTGTCTCCTAAGTCAAAGGCTTGATTTGTCTCTATATCATATTTACTCTTGACTTGTCTTTAGATCCCAGTTGCAATAGGTACTCAGAGAAGGAGGTCAGAAATCAGGGAGGTGGGAGTTGTCTCTGCCTTCCATTTTGAGATGCCTTTAGGGCCCCCTAGTGGCTATGTTAGGACCTCCAGTTTCTTAAGATGAATTCTGTATGATCCCTAACAAAGAGAGGCTAGGATAGATGAGAAAGGAGAGCGGGTAGATGGGGGTGGGATGGGGGTTGGGGGGTGAGGGGGGAAGGGGGGGAGGGCAAATACAGCGTTTTCACTGGCAGGTGCAATGTTAGTGTAAGGATAAATAGCAGTTGGTTTATAGGGTACAATATTTTCCCGTTTCTCAGTTCTCAGCAAAATTTGCGCTGATTCTTTAGCAATAACAGATATATCTCCTTACGTATTTTATTCTGCATTCATTCTACTATGTCATTGCCAAAATCTTTTTATGACATTTGTATCTCTGTGTCAAAGAGGCATAATTCCTAGCAATCACTTCCAACTTCAGAACACACACACACACACCCTACACCACACACCACACACCATAGACTTACATTTGCTTAGACTGGGGAATTTAAGAGCTTAACAGTTTTCCAAAGGAAAAAAATAAAATGAGGCACTTCCTTCATTTTAATGAGGAGGATAAGAATTAACCAGTGTTGTTTGTGGGTTATAACAGTCTAACAAACTCCCTATTTAGCTCATTCCATACACTACTGGTGTACAACTGTAATCTCGAGTTGATAGAGAGAAGCTTTTTCACATTCAGTGAGCTTGTTGACACATGCTATCTATCCAACATCAGGAAACCTGGTAGTAACTATGGCACCTCACTGACCTCAGTGAACATTGCTTCTGCTCCACCCCGCTCATATTTTTCAAAGTACCACTTTTGGGTCATTTTAATGGAAATATTTCTTTCCCACATTCATCATATTTGAGTTTCTGATGTTAATTCATTTATTTCCTCCTTTGCTTGTAAGTTCCAAAATTCTCTCTCCTTTCCCTTATTAACATGCATTGTATTGTAATAATGCAATTTTTACACTGTTAATGAACTGAAGCGAAGCGATGAATAAAAAGAAACCACAGATTCCTGTTTCAACTTTACCGAGTTCCAGGGTGAGGGCTGGTGTGGGGGAGGAGGAAGAGAGTAGGAACTACTGCTGTTCTGCAATAAAAAAATAAAATAAAAAACGATCTCCTTGTGTTCTGGGAGTTCTAGAACAAAGCTGTATGTCAGAGAAAGAACTGAGCTGTCTTCTAGCTAAAAGGCTTGGCATTAAACTTTGACACTTTAATGACTTTTAGGATATTAGATAATATTTTATCATATAATATTCTTCTCCGACACAATAATGGCATCAAAACCAGATACGATCTGCTATCCCTGCAACATTCACGGTAAGATTCATCCGGTAGAGATACACATCAGACATTAGGATCCCAGCATCGCAGTTGACTATCTCTAAGCTCCAAAGCTAACGTGTTTTGTTTTGTTTTTAAATTTCTTTGCCAGGGACTTTGCTGTGCAACCGCTACCTTCGGTTCCCATCCTCCTCGACTCCTACTGATTAGGTAAACAGCGTTGGGAACTGGGGGAGAGCCCCTGCTGGTGTTGAAAGGGGTCCTGGCTTCTAGAGACTGCAAGGAAGCCGAGGATGGGGGAAGAGTGTCGGTCAGGCCGGGTCAAAGGAAGGCCCAAGGTTGTAGGTACCAAGGCCAGAGCTGGGGATGGGGGTGGGTTGGGGGCGGAGATCAGAGAGAAGCCGGATCCCCAATCCCAGATTAGAGAGATGCTCCACCTCGGGTAAAATAGTCGGCTCAGAGTCCCGAGCTAGGCAGCCCTTTCTAATGCATCCCTCCTCTCTCCATCCTCCCTGGCCCTTAAAAGAAAGTGGGTGGGCTGCCCGAGGAGATAGGCGCAGGGGAAGTGGATCCTAGGGTTGGGGGGGCAGGGGTGGAGGTGGGGACTCAGAGGGAAGGGGACCCCAGAAGTCTTGGGACCCAGTTGAGGAAAAAACCCGGAGGCTGGATCGCGCTCTCGGAGCTCGGTCTTCCAAGTCGGAGTAAACAGTCCGATCGCGTTCTCTTCCTCACCCAGGCTCTGCTTCAGCCTCAAGGGGGTATTCTCCCGAGGGACATTCCGTCCCCTTTACTGTAACCAAATCTTCACGCTCCTTCAGCAGCCCGGGCGGATTCTCCGCATCCATACCCTCCTCATTAACACCGGGAGGCTAGTTGTCCCTTCAGTGGATGTTGAACCCGAGGTTTTGAGCAAGGGTAAAATTAGAAAGGAGGTGCATCTGTGTGTGTACATATGGACACAAAAATGTAGTTTCTCCCTGGAGTGGGGGTGGGGAAAAGAGTCTTGCACAGTATTCTTGGATTCAGAATCCAAGCAAGATGCTGTCAAATCGTTCAGATAGGGCCTCCTCGCAGCTCCGGCTGCCCCATACCCTGTCTACCAAGGGGAGAGCCGCGTCCCCAGCAGAAAGAAAAGCAGGGTAAACTTCCTACTCCCCCGAAATCGTTTTTTTTTTTTTTTTTTTTTTGTTGTTGTTGTTATTTTTTGTTTTTTGGAAAAGGAGTGGCACGGTGACCCACCCTGCAGGCATCCATCCCTAAAGCAACAATTGCAAACTCGACCCGCCTCTCTTCCCCGTCTTTCATCCAAGCCCGGGGTAGTCCGAGGCAGGGAAAGAAGGGCAGGGGAGCTCCAGCTAGCATCCTTTTTCCGCGACCCGGCCCTGGATCCTGGCTCCGGGTGTTTCCTCCGCCTGAGTTCCAAAGAGCCAAGGAGCCGAGGGAGGTGCTTGGCCGTAGGCGTAGCCTAGGCAGGGTGGGCACTAGAGACGCACATTGCTGGCGCTACCTATTGGTCGTCCTTGCGGTCACGGGGAAGGGGCGTGGCCCAGAGGCGGACTCCGGTCCCGCCTCCGCTCGGAACCCAGCCCGGATCGCGGTCCTCCTCCTTCCCGTTCCCCCCCAGCCCCCCCGCAGCTGCACAGACATGACACAGACACACAGTCACTGCAGCTGCTGAGCGAGCCCGACGCTCTAGGCACGCGGCGGCGACTGGACTAGCCCGGAGCTCGAACCCCACGCCCGCCAGCTTGCTCCCACGCCGGTCCCCGCACAGAGGTTCCCGCCTGGCCGCGCGCGGGAAGCAGGGATCGCGTGCCTGTCCGTTCGCGGCTCTAAGCTGTCCACAGCGTCTGCAGAGGACGCGCGGCTCCAAACCTGAGCGCTCCGGGAAGCCGGCGCGTCTCCGAGGCGGCGGCGGGGGCCGCCCGCCAGGGCTCCCCGCACCCATCGTGCTTCGTCCCCCTCGCCGCGCCCCGGCGACCGTGACCTTCCAAGGGGCGCCTATCCTGGCCCCGCGCCCCCGGTCCCGCGCCTCAGGCCGGGGCGAGGCCCTCTTCAGAGCCCGCTTCTCGCAGAGCCGCGGGCGGGCGGCGCAGGCCCGGGGGGAGGGTCACCGCAAGCAGCTACCGCGGATCTCAGTGCTCGCTCGCCGCCTTCGTCTCCCGACCCGGCTGTGCCGCTCCCTGCCTCGCTGCTTCTCCAGAGCTGGGGGCGCGGCTGCACTCGCCTGGCCCGGCCGGTTGCGGGCAGGCCCTGCTCTGAAGGGGCTAAGCGGTCAGGGGCGCGGGAGGTGAAGCCGACGGAGCTACCGCTCCGCGTTTCTTCCTGGTGCTGGTTTCCGGGACCCAACCCAGGGCGGCCCCAGGCCCTTGCCCATGCGACGCGCCCGGGGCTTGGAAGAGTCCTTCTGGTTTGGAGCAGCTCTCGGCAGCCGCCCGGGAGGAGGAAAAAGAGGGGAGAGCGCTCAGTCTCGGCAAGGCGGACCTTTCCTGTTGGCATTTGGAGCCCAAGGCTGTCCCGAAGTCTGTGCTTGGCACCGTTGGTCGGGTTAGAATAGCGCCAGCTGGGATCTCCATCCGGCCCCACTGCACTTAGTAGGCGTCAGTGGCACCACACCAGCTCTTTCGGAGTGTACCTCTGCCTGGGTGTAGTCAAGGCCAAGGTAAGAGCCCTGAGGTGTGAGAGAACCTGCGTGGGAATGCTTTAGTGAGCAATGTCGGGCAAGTTATCCAAACCTGTGGCTGGTACCCGGTGTGCTTAGGATGCAAAGAGGATGGGCACACCGTTTCTGACTTGGCTTTGAGTCCTGGAAAAGCAGGAGGTTTAAGACCCCAATCTCTGGTGTCCCCAGGATCGTCTCAGGGCCTGACAGGCTCATAGGTGTACAAGATATTGATAGGCAGGGGCGAGTTGGGGTGTGTATGTAGGGGTCTGGTTCTTAGTAACACCTTGAGGTATTGTTTTCCCACCACCCTGGGACCCTTCCTGCCTTTCTTCGATGTTCACCTGCCTTTTATGATGGGATGCCGAAAGAACTTTTCTTTCCAGTTTGGGTGAAGAGAGCCCGGTTTGGGGGTGTGCATCCACATTTTTCGAAGAGCTCTTTAGGATAAAGTAGTTGGATGGCATGGATACCCGTGAGGGGAAGACCCAACTAACATACCTGGTCTGTCCTACTTAGACTCAACTTCTTGTAGTGATCAGTGTCTAGTCAGAGCTTCCTGTAAATGTCATTGCTTCTGGAAGTTGAAATGATAACTCTAAAGTTTGTGTATTATGACGTTATACAGTTTATCACCTTAAAATGCTCCCTCTGTGTAAGGATAGTTCTTTCTACAAGCTATGTCTTTGCCAGTGTGAGATTTATTAAACCTATGCACTTCTGGATTTTAAATGGGTCATTTGAGAGGGAACAGATTGTCTTTTACAGACCCAGTCCATCTCAAGGGTGACCCTGTTTAATAGGGATGTATTGTTTTTTTTTCCCCCTGTTCCAGTGCTGATATACCTCAGTTGAGTAGGTTTCTGCTGAATTCTGAATCCGTGAATTTTGTCACTCAGTCCATTAAAATGATTTCCTGAGGGAGCAAAATAGCAGCTTACATTTTCTGTGAATGTCACAGGAAGTGTACTGGGTCTTATGTAAGTGTCCCAAGAGAGAACTCATGCTCTTTCTTCCTTTAGGGGGACAGAGGGGGACTGGAGGGGGTGGCATATCACCTAAAAGTAGATGCCTTTTCTGAAATAGGTGGGGACCCAAAGTACTTATTTAATGAGTGAATGCAGGCGTCTGAGGCTGATGTTCCTCTTTGCCTCTCCTGCATTCCCACCTCAGGATCCACTTTGATAGACTCAAGATTGGGGAACGATCTAAATTAGGAAAAGAACAGTGGTCTTTTCTCATCTCTCACAAGTGAGTGACAATGAATTACTCAACAGTGTGTTGGAACCTTACTGGGGCAGAAAAAAAAAAGACTAAAAGAAAACTTGCATGAAGGTTTCACACATCTCTTGTGTATTTTCAAAGAGTGCTTTACCTTAGTGAAAATTGCTTGAGGAGATCACACATTTATCGAGCTGGGGCCTGTTAATTCTAGAAAGGAAAGGGAACTGAAGGAAAGGATCTACACAGAAGGGCAGAAGCTATAAGGATTTAGATGTTAGCGGATTTGCCAAAGAAAGGAGGCAAACTCCCCTAGGAGGACAGGGAGGCTTCTAAAGCAGACTGGAGGCTTCCCACCAGTCTGGGTGAGCACAGGCCACCTGCAAGTATGGGCTCCCAATGTTACATGAAGTGGTCTGAATTGTGGACTAATTTTTGATGTGAAAGGATATAGATTCCTTTGGCTTTTAAGTTGAAACTGGATGAGTGTTCGAAATAAAATTAAAGGTTTTTTATCCTCTCATAAGTTACGAGAATACTTCTTGCCTAGGTCACCAAGGTTTTTCTAGATTCTGTGTTCCTGAGCTGTCCTTTAAAGTCAATGCTTGAAGGCAAGAGTTTGCTTTTCCCAGTGTCTCCATCCTTCAGCCACCTACAGGACACTAGGGGGGACTAGTTTTCTATTCTACCACCAAAGCACAAAGACCACGAGCAGATACTAGAAATGACCATGGCTTGTTGTGAAAGCTCGTGATCTTAAGTTTTTGCTACCCAATTTGTGCTTGCACTACTGAGTGGATTTCAGATGTTTGGATGGTTGGTCTGGTTTAGTGTACAGTGTCATGTGGACAGTGTGGGTGTTAAGTGCAAAGTGTTAAGGGAAAATCGGTTAAGATGCAGTTACAGTATCTTAAGTATATAAGGGCTATGCATTTTGGGAACATTGCCTCCTGTAAACTGCCTTTTTAACATTGGTTCATACTAACTTTAAATTCGCTAATGGTGCTTTTAACTGTCCTCCATTCCCTTTGTAGTTCTGAGGATCAAACCTAGTAAGCCTCACACTTGCTAGGTCATTGCTCTGTCAATTACTGAGATATATCCCCAGCCCTTCCTTTTTGGGGGATGATGTGGAGATGTGCTTTTGGACTATGTAACTCAGTCTTCAAAAATAACTTCTTCAGGACATCTCTGAAATTAATTCTATTAGACTTAAAATTTCTTGCTGTCATCCCCTTAAAAGTACATTCGTTACACAGATGGTAACATAGCATTTGATAGTGTGGTTGAACTTAGATGTGTTCTGCACTTTTAACAGTGTTAAACTATTAATGTCTGGGATTTTTCCAGCAGAATTAGAAGATAATTGTATTTCCCCGAAGATTAAAGCCCCTTGGCCCAGGTCTACCCATAGCAACTAGCTCTAATGAAAGACATACAAGGCAAGAAGGATGACTCTAAGACACTGGCCACTCCAGCACATTGGCACCCAGAGGACAAATTTCATCAAGACCTTGGTTCTACTGGAGTCTTAAAAGCCTGATTCTGCATGTAGAATTAGACTTTGTTCAGAACCTGCAAAATCCTACAAGTTGTTTCATTACCTGGAACCCTGGAGTCTATTAGATTGCATCTGTGACCTTTTACTCATAAGTATAGTGCATATGTAGGTAGTTTAAGGAGAATTACTACTGTGGTCTAGGAAAAATGATCAACACAGAGTCTCATCCTTCTCTTGGGGCTTTATGGATTTATTCTCATAGGTGCAGTATGACCGAGGGGTAAGAGACTGAAGGAAGGAAATACTTAGGGCTGTAGTCCTAAGGCATGAAGGGAGGCTTATGAATTTGAGAAAAGACCTTTGGTAGGGGTGGAGGGAGAAGCTGAGGCAGAATACTGGCTTTTGTAAGGTCAGTGAGGCAGGAACAATGACAATTTGGGGGTGTGGCTTCGCTGCTGTAGTCTTGTATGCTGGGCAGTGTGATGTTGATATTTGGAAATCAGTGGGTAGATTCCAGTAGAGTTAACTGTTCTTATAATTTATCAAGTAGTGATTTGATTGATTCTGAATTTTTTATGGCAAGTGCCTTACTCTGTGCTGAGATCATAAAGGTTCTTCATTTGGCTCATTGGTGATCAGGGGTAGCAGGCAGCCATTCACCCCTGCAAGCTGAGTACTACTGTACAGGTGTTTTCAAAGGATGACTTTGAGTTTTCTAGGTTAGTAGGATTAAGGAAGACAGCAGCATGGAAACCCCAGTGTACATTGTGTGAGAATAGTCAGTGGAATGGCAGCTGGAAAAGGAAAATTTCTAGGAAAGAAAAGCTTGGAGTCAGAAAGTTAATGCCTTAACAGGGCCCCTTACTAGCCATTGTGCCTTAGTCTCATGCTCTGTGAAATCACAGTGGGACTAGAATGGTTGTTGGGCAAGTCCCAACAAAGATAGTTGATTACCCCATATTGCTATTAAACATAGACAAACGTTTTGGTGTCCATGTTTTTCTCCATAGAGCATTTTTCCTGCCCTTTCAAAAACTACTAGCAATGCAGATAAAGAAAGCATTTCTTCTTAAGCCTAAGTTGGGCCTCTGTGTACATGAACAACATCTGCAGTTTCATTGTGTGATTACACAGTAGTGGGAAAAAAGACACATAATACAGTACAGGAAGGGCAAAGCTGCCTTCGGTTAGAATATATTTTATTCTGTCAGCTTTAGCTCCAGATAGAGTTAAGGCTGTGCGTCTCACCAGAACATGGCTTCTGTATTTTAACGATTTCCATTCTCACCTTAACCTTCTTTGCTGTTGGAAGAGTTTTATACTGAAAATGGGAGTATGCCTGCATGTGTCTGACTTCCTCTGTGTGCTATGGTAGTAAACTCTAGTGTTTTACTGGGTCTTGGTATCTGTCAGGGATTGGTTTTTAGGTCCTTCTCTCTTAATACCAATTTCTACATATGCCTAAGCTCCTTTTATAAGATGAAATAGTGTTGCATAGAAACTATATAAACCTCTAGATTATTTCTAATACCTCCCACAATGTAGATGGTATATAAATACTTATCACAGTGTCCTGTTTATAGAGTAAATGACAGCAAAAAGTCTACATGTTTAGTATAGATACAATTTTTATTTATATTTTATTTAAATATTTAGTTTTACTTTATGTGTATGAGTGTTTTGTCTGAAAGTAAAGTGCACTATATGCATGCCTGTACCCCAGATGTCAGAAGAGGATAGTGGATTTCCTGGAATTGGAGTTATAGACAGTTGTAAACTGGTAATGGATGCCAGAAACTGAATTCAGGTCCTCTGCAAGAGCAGCAAGTGCTCTTAACTGCCATGCTATCTTTTCAGCCCTAGATAAAAATTTTAATGCTTCTCTCTGCTGCTGGTTGTCTACTTAAAGGTAAACCCTCTTAATCTGAGGGCTGACTGCATGTGGTCGGGAAGAAACTCAAAAGTGGAGCTGTGCTATCTGAAGGGTATTAGAGAGAGTAGAAAGTCAGTTGTAATCTCCAGGACCAAGTACATTTCATATATTCTCTCTCTTTCTCTCTCTCTCTAACCTTCCTTCCTCCTTTTCTCCCTCCCTCTACCTCTCCCCCTCCCATGATGAAGTATATTAAATTTCCTTCCTCCATCCCTCCCTCCCTCCCTTCCTTCCTCCCTTCCTTCCTTCACTTTCATTACATTTTGATCAAAGTCCCTTCTTCACCCCCTCTCCCCCATACTAACCTGCTCTGGCCCATTAAGTCTCATCAGGACTAGGCACATCCTCTCCCACTGAGGCCTGGAAAGGCTGCCCAGCTAGGGGAAAGGGTTCAAAAGGCAGGCAAGAGTCTGAGTCTGAGGCTCAGTCCTTGGTCCAGTTGTTGAGGGACCTACATGAAGACAAAGCTATACATCTTCTACATATGTGAGCTCTTCCTAATGTTTGGCTGTGGGTTTCTGCATTTGTTTCCATCAGTGGCTGGATTGAGCTTTTCAGATGACAGTTGTGTTTAAGCTCCTGTCTGAGTGTTCCTTGAACCTTATAGGTGTCCTCTGGAGGGAAGGTGATAGAGCTTAGGAGAACAGTATGTAGCTCACTTCTCGTGTGTTTAATTTTTTAAGAACAGGAGCCAAAATATAGGTGGTAAAAGGTGTGTATGTGCACATTTACATGTGTGTGCCTACATATCATATGTGCCTACATGTGTGTACCTACATATGTGTTTGTATTTGTTCATTTGCTTTGCACCTTCCATGCCTGTATTGAGTGGGATCAGATTAAGTCAACTCAGGTGCTCCATGTTCCTTGGATTCCTGGAACCATCTGTCAGTAAAGTATTGCTTATTTTGTATCTTGTTATTTAGTGTCACCAAGAGGGAAAGGACTAACCTCAGCTAGTTTGTAGTAAGGTTTAGACTGCCAGGTAGGGTTTTAGCTTTCTGCTCTGAAATGGGAAAAGACCTGGTGAGTCAAAAACAGACTTGCTTAAAAAGAATGCCAGCCTTTGGTCTTGGTTGTAAACTTCAGAAAACCTCTCATACATGAGGCCATGAATATATGGACAACCTTACTTGCTTCTTGTATATGGTGCCAATTGGTTGATTCTGGAATGTTACACTAGTACTTAGTTACTGCTTGAGAAAGACCTGCTTTGTGGTAAAAAGAAAACAAAGCAAAAACAATGTTGACCATTTTAGCTGTTTCAAAGTAAGTAGATTAAAAATAAGAGTTGGCCCTTCTGGAATCTTCTGCTTGAGACCCTCAGAAGAAAGCCTTTCCATTTGACCTTATAGGGGAGAGGCTGGATAAAAATGAAAGTATGAAAGTCAAGTCAGGAAGCATATACGCTGACTTAGTTCAGGAGTTGCTTGTGGACTCACTGGGGCAGAGTGTAATGCTTATTGGAAAGAAGAAATCTCAAGTGCAATGTGAATCTGAGAGTCTATGTTATTATTTTAATATTGAAGTTAAATGAGGGAGTGCTATATTTGAGGAGAACTTGGCATATAAAATCTGTTAAAACCAAGTAATTTAAGATATGTAATTGTTTGAGCTATGAAAAGATTTTTATTTTACAAAAGTGATTTATTGTGGGCCTCCTTTTAATTGGCTGATCCTTTATTGTATTTGGAATTATTTTATGAATACAATCCTGATGGACAGTTTTAGGAGACTCACTTGTTATTAGATAATGTCGGGAACTTTTGAGCCATAAAATAGAATGTTTCATCGTATAGTCAACTAGGCTTATCTGCCATGAAGCCCAGTATGGGGATTTGTTCTAGAAAAAAGTACATGATTTATTTAAATGTCCAGGTTCACTAACTAGCTATATGGAACAAGTCATTTGGTTAGCTCAGTGTTCCCAGGATTCTGATTTTTCTTGTTATTCCAACTTTTACTTTTTTTTTTTACTCAAATGTGTGTGTATTTGTGTGTGTGCAAGCGCGCGCGTGCTTATGTGCCAGAGAACATATGTAGAAGTCAGAAAGTAACTCATGGAAGTCTTATTCTACTGTGTGAGTTCCATGCCTGGAACTCATGCTGTCAGTCTTGACAGACAGCAGGTGCCCTTACCCACTGAGCCATCTTGTTGGTTCATTTTTTATAATTCCAAAGAAAAAACAATGAAATTGAGTGTGCATTTGCACATGTGCTGACAGTTCTTTCACTGCCCGAGTGTGTGGGACTGTGAAAGGATAGCTTGGTTTTTGGTGGAACACTGGCTAGAGATGGCTAGAGACCCAACAGGTGTCCCTGCAAGGGACAGCATACATTTTGCCACACTCCCAGACTCCAGGCTCCTAACATGTGCAGAAGACCTCCATTGATCAGCGCCTTTCAGTCACATAGGGCAGTGTCCCTACAGCCCCTCCCAAAGAGAGATTTATGTCACCTAGCACAGGTAGAGGGCATGACTACAGACCTCAGAGGTATTAATGAGATACCTAAAGACCAGATGGTGGATCCAATTAAACATTCCTTCCCAGACCCTCCGTCTTACAAACAGTACTTAACCAAAGTCGCATCCTGGGGGTATGGGGGTACAGTTTCATCCACTTTCTGCCATGATAATAAACCTTTTAAAACCTTGGACTTCCTTGTGACTTTGGGGCCCCCTCCCTGCTGTGGGGAACCATGGATAAGGCCTTGACTACCTACCTGCACCACCAGAGCTCTCTCCCTCGTCACTCTCTGCTGCGGGCCCGTACAGCCTATATGCCCACTCCGTTAGCTGCTTCAGCCTGGAGACCCCCACTCAAGAACTCTGCCCCTGCGGGACTTCAGGCTGAGACCTCTCCACACCTGGCTGGAGCTCCACGGCCTCTCAGCCCAGTGTCTGCCCCGCACTGCAAGGAGTGAATTCAGTCAAATTCTGGTGCTTCTGCCTCCCTGTGCTGTGGCAGACATGTGGGAATCACAACACAGCCCAACAGGACCCACGCCCACGCGTGAGCTATAGCCCTGCAAGAGTGCTATCAGGGATTTTGTGGTTGTGTTGTCTATCCCCACCCCAAGTACCTTTATCTCTTATCAAGTTCTCAGAAGAGAGTTTGTTCTAGGAATGGAGTGCAATGGAGGCGTTTACTCTGCAGAGGTAATTTTGGAGTTGCAGGTAATCACAGGCTGGAGTAGAATGGAAAGTGCAGTCTCACCTATAATTTGAGCCTCTCTTGTCACATTATGGGCTTTGCTTTGGACAGGCAGCAGACACCGATAGAAATGGAGTCCTAACTACTGGCAGAGCTTTGCTCTTAACAGGGTCCTTTTCTGAATTACCAAGGCCAATTGTAAAGAAAGGGCTTGGCTCATCTTTCCAGCTCTCCATGGAAGCGCTAGAGTTTAGGAGGATTTGTGGCAGCACATAGCCTTGGGCACATTTTTTTTTTTTTTATTCATAAAGGAATCTGATTTTGAATGTTATTCTGTGTAGCTATTGCCTCAGACGCATTGATGTCTATGAATAAGATTAACATGTGAGGCTGACTGGAAGGCACCCTCCCTTTACTTTCCAGAACAGATGTGTGGATCCTTAATAAGCCAAAAGCATGTACCAGTTTTGCTGACAGATATAGGTTCTCATCTGGGAAAGGCATTTATTGTTCTTTGGAGATGCAGGCAGAGGGATAAGGGGTGGGTTTTTTCTACCTCTAGTTTGGGTGACTTGTACTTATTAGCTTCGCATTCCAATAAGTAGTCAAAGTGTGTGCCTCAGATGATCTAGTAAATGAAAGTGTGACCCTGTGTTCACAGTTGGGGTGAAGTGATCATGCAGGGGGAGAGTTGTAGCAGACCCAAGTGTGACTGGGATGAAGTTGGGCAACTTGATGCCACTTCATGGAGCTTTCATTTTCAATCTGTGATGGACATTTCAGATCAACATATAAGTTCTCTGAAGGCTTGTCTTTGTGTGTTTGACATTGATGATCTGGAATGGGCTCTGTGCTCTTTCCTTGGAATATATAGAAATTTTAACTTATTTGGAATGAGAAGAATGGGTGTGCTCTGAAGTTGCTTCACATGCAGATGCCAAGATATGTTTAAAATGTTTTGAGAAGCATTTTTAGTACAAGCCTTAGAATGACTGAGGATGTTGATATCTCTAGTGCTGATGACAGTGGCTGTGGCATGACTGTGGATCAGGTTGTGAAGTCTTTTAGGAGGATCAAGTGGACTTCTAGGATTGAAAGGAGAGAGACCTGCCTGAGTGGGTAAAGGTCAGGGAAGAGACCTCTTTGTCCTGTAGATGTCTTCCTCTGTCTGTGTTGACTTGAGGTGTTTCTGAAGGTGACCTCTGAAGGGCCCTGGGTTAGCATGGGACAACTCCTTGTGATCAGAGTAGCTATACTAGGACACGAACCCCCAGACCAGCTCTTTTTCCCAGTACCTTGGATACCAATGCTAGTAAGATAAGAAGGATTATTCACAGGGACAGTGACTTAAGTCTATGCTCCCTATTCACCATCCTTGGTTCTTCTCTTATACTGCTTATTCTAGGCTCTGTCCTCAGCTCCTTTCCTGTCTTTCCATACGCTCCACTTCAGTCTGTTTCATACTTTCCTTAACAAGAGAAGTTTTCATTAGAGCCACTTTCAGTGACTTTATCTCTACAGTTTCTCTGGTAGTGTGGTAAGGTCACACCCATCTTAGAATTCATGGGAGCATCCCATAAGTTCCTAGTACTTAGAGATCAAACAAAACTCATTACTCATCATAAAGGCAGCCTACTTGGAATAAAGTACACTTGTGACATAGCCAGGATCTAAAAATAGCACTTTCTCTTTGGGCTGTGTTGGGGCAGGGCTTTGGGGAGGTAGACTTTCTGGAACCTCTCTTATTGGCGGTTTGTTTAAATGGACCTAGGGTTATAGAACAAACAACCTTTTCTGGGCTTTGGATAATACTTGATACGGAGTATAATACAGACAGCTCTGTTCTTCATGAGTGTCTCCTATGGCAGCTACAGAGAGGTGAGAACAGACTGCTCAGAGTTCTTCCATCTGGGCTGTGTGCTCTGCCCTTTACCCTCATGACTACCTTATTTCTCTGAAGCATCTTCCTGCTGGATTGTGAGGACATTTTTTGCAAAATTTTTGAGTAAGCCTTTCTGGATAGTAGAGTTTTTAAAGTAAGATATTCCACTCCCTAAAAGAGAGGTTTTATATCTCATCTTTGGGGAATGAGAGCTTTTCTTGACTGTTCTGTGGCTTTATCCTCGCTGGCTCATTGCCTGTGACTGGAAACCGTCTACCTTTCTTTGGGATACACAAAGCTTGTTGTGAACTGTCTGCAGCACATTTGTGTAATCTCCTCTCCCCTCCACATTTTAGGAACCATCATCTCTGGAGTTTTCTTACTATTTGCTTATTTTCCCCAAACCTTACAAGGTCTGTATTTACTTTCGTTGCCTGCTCAGCTCTTTCCTTCTTTTCTGCCTGGGACATTTTTAGTTCCCATTTGAAGCTAGTTTAAGAAGTCCTTTCTCCTAGCTTTTCTGATTTGGGGTTCAGAATGACATTGGTATTGCCAGACTGTTCCAGTTTGTCAGAATTCCAGCAATAAATGGTACTAATCTGTTGTAGATTTTGTCATATTTACTGGGTTGGTGTAATGTAGTATTTTCCTACTGGACCTCCAGGGTTTCATTTTCCTGCAGGGGTAACTAGGATCATGAGAATTTGCTCTTCAAAGCATTCTCATCTATGCAGACTGCATGCCCCTTTGTCAAAGGTTTGAGACCTAGCAGAAGGGGAGGTAGGAATGGAGGAGTCTTTGACAGACTAGAAGAGCTGGGTTCTGGGATCTAAACTCAGGTCCCCATGCTTATGTGGCAAACACTTTCTTGCCTAAGCCATCTCTCCAGCTCCCTACTTCATTTTGTCGGTCCCTTTTCCTCAAGCTTTTGAATCTTTCTGGCTTAACCCTTGAATGCTGATGAATGCTTTGACCCTAGCTTCTATTCAGATTTAATTCTTCTCATATTCCATTAATGAACCAGATGTATGGAATGGCAGTTATAATTGATTGAGAAATTATTGAAGAGTGGAGGGGAGTGGCTGAGCAGGACTGGATTAATTTCTGCAGAAACTCAACAGAGTCTGCTTAGATTATCTCATATTGCTTGTGGTGTTGCTGAGGTCCATTTAGGTTTTCTTGCACTGGCCCCATAAACTAAGCATGCTGTTTCATGAAACAGGTTATGCTTAGTAAATCACAGGGGCTTATCAGAGAGTTTGTGTGATCTGGACAATCACATGATTTCATGAACTTACTCTTGGTCTAGGGTGTTTGTTCTCAGGGCCAGAATGGTTCTGCAGAGGTGATCTGACTTAATCTGTGCCAACAGATATTTTCTCTTGGTTTACCTTTTGTTCTCCTCCATTTGTTTGAGTTTGCCTATAATTCCCATTGAAACTTTTTTTTTTGTTGTTGTTTTTGAGTTCATTCAGTCTGTTAACTTCTGTATGATGTTGAAAAAACCCTCAAGAAGTACCAGCTGTTTTAGTTGTTATTTAGAATTCCATCCTCACTTTACACACCTCTTCACATTAACCTTTTATGATGAGTGTGCACTTGGTTAACTTGATGGTAAGATGGTACTTGAGGAGTGGAGGAGAAAGAAGGGAGGGAGGAAGGCAGGTCACATGCTTTCTGTTTTCAGTCCTAGAAACTCTGCAACTGTCCTAATGGTAAAAGCAAATGCTTGTACTTGCACTAACCCACCCTTTATTACATGAGTTAATTTTCTGTTGCTCTGATGAAATATCAGAACTTATAGAGGAGTTTATTTTAGTTTACAGTTTTAGAGGGCTGGCCCCATAGGGTGGGGACTACATGGTATGATGGCAGGAGCAGAAAGCTGGATGATAATATGTCCAGAAGTAAGAAGCTAGTGTGTCTGGGTTGGGGTGAGGGTGGGGGAGTTGGGTGGTAATGAAGGTCAGAGAACAAGAACGGGGAGAGACTATTAAGCCTCAAAATGTGCTCCCAGTGGCTTCCTTCCTTCAGCAAGACTGCATTTCCTTAAAGGCTCTATAACTCCTCTAAATAGCATCACCAACTCCAAATAGGTGTTCCAATACACGAGCCTATGGGGAACATTTTAGTCTTGCTCTTCTGTTTCATAGGAAATTTGACTTCTGACAAGAAGGAGAGAATTTGAGTTGCATAAGAAAGGATCCTGATTGGGCAAGTTGTGATCCACAGTCTGTAAAATTATAGTGATTGATGATGGTAACAATTGTAGCTACCATCTATCACACACATGTTTCCTAGTTGTGCTTTATCTATGTGATATATTTTGATACTCCCTGTATAACTTTTTGAATAGTTTTGTTTTATAGGACAGGGGACTTAGGTAAAGAGAAGTTGCTATTTGCATAGATGTTAAATTAGAGGCTGGAACTTCCAGTTCCCCAAATACTGGATTTCTTTTTAATTTTTAAAGATTCATTTATTATTTTAATTTGTGCCTACATGAGTTTTTGTGTACCATGCTTGTGCAGGTACCCACAATGGGCATTGGATCCCCTGGAACTGGCAGTAGTGAGCCACCTAACATGAGTGCTAGGAGTTGATCCCAGGTCCTCTTGAGAGCAGTAAGTATTCTTACCCACTGAACAATCTCTGTGCCCCTGTGACTCCCTGTCTCCATATTGGCTTTCCATCTCTGTCCTAGGATTTACTAATCCAGGTGTCTTGCTCTTGATGCATATATACCCATGGTAATACTGGAAACTGATCTGTCAGTATGGAGGTAGATTTTAGGAGATTACTCTTTAGATCGACAACTTCATATGTCCCCAGTCCTGAGGTTACTCATTCTGAGATGATCTCCTGCCTTATCTATGATTCTCTTAATTTCCTTTTCAGAGTTATCTTTAACATTTTGTAAAGTATATACCAACTAACATTACTCTGGTTCATTGTTCTGCCTATAAAACTCTGAAAGACTCATCCATACAAAGCAACTATTTGAAATTGTTGTGAGACCCTTCTTTAAATTCATAGGGTTGCCCCTTACCTTGTGTGTTATTTGATTACTTTCATGGTGGACACTGGGCATTGGATTCTTGTGCTAAGAAATCTTATGAAGTTCTAATCTTTTACAAAGTAACTAACTCTTGAATTCTTAAGTAAATGATGGATCTCAGATTGCTAGATTCATTAAAAAATGTGATATAGAAGTTTTATTTGTGTTAATGTTTGTCATGTGAGAAAAAATTATATCCTTACAAACTATTTAGGGTTTATTGTAAAATTTAGATGTCAACTTAAAAATAAGCAAGGTGGTGTATGTGTTTAAAACTTGCAGTAGTAAAATAATATTGGCTTGACAGTCATAGTCCTATATAATTCTCTCTATAATACTGAGGTTTGGAATGGATAAATTTTAAGTGGTTTTCTCCTTTAGACTCTTACCTGCTTAAGGTTTGGTCTGTAGAGTTTCTGGGACATTTTTCTCTCAAGATCACACATTATGTTTGGGGCTAAGGACTCTTGAAAGTATATAGGATTTAGAGAAAATGCAAACTTATTTTAAATTTTGTTGAAACTACTGCCCCTGTAGCTATACAGTGAGTGTGTATAGCAGTTTCTCAGTGCCTATGTGGGGGCTCTTTTAGGAATAAAAGATAGAAACTTAATTCACATTGATGTTGCCCAGTGTACTGGATAGTTTTATGTCAACTTCACACAAGCTAAAGTCGTCTGAGAGGTGGGAACCTTAATTAACAAAATGCCTCAATAAGATTGTGTTGTAGGCATGCCTGTAATGCATTTTTAAAACTAGTGATTGATGGAGGAGGGCCTAGCCCATTTTGGGTGGTACTATCCCTGGGCTCTGGGTTCTGAGTTCTATAATAAAGCAGGCTGAGCGAGCCATGAGGAACAAGGTAGTAAGCAGCATCCCTCCATGGCCTCTGTATCAGCCCCTGCCTTCAAATTCCTACCCTATTTGAATTGCTGTCTTGACTTCCATGAGTAATGATATGCAAGTATAAACCAAATAAACCCTTTCTTTCCTCTGTTGCTTTGGAGATGGTGTTTCATCACAGCAAAAGTAACCCTAACTAAGATACCCAGCATCAATCATAATTCAGTTTTATCTGTTTTGTAACTGAAATTAGAGACAGGACTAAACTCAGGTTCTTAGTGTTTTTGGATGTCAGTTAGTCCTTTCCTCTGCCTTTTAGTATGTCATCTTCATTCTCAGGAAAGCTTTTCATATGTTGTAACCGGAACGGTCCCCATAACCTGTCTTTCATTTTACCCAACTCAGTATCTCTGCTGAGGGTGAGCATTTTTCCCCAGTCTGTCTGGTGAAGTGATAGCCATGTCTTGGGTGGGAGATCCAACCTAACATCCCAGAAGTGGGTTGGGAGAGGGGATGAGTCCTATTTGAATGGCTCTCCATGTAGGCAGATTGACCAGGATATTTTGAAGCTACTACGTTTATTCTCCTGTGTGTACTTCCTCTATTGCCCCAGCCCAGCTTCCTATTGGAATGTCCACTTAGTCAATGACAGGATTGCATGAGACTTGCCTTCTATTTCTGGGGTTTGTCATTTTAAGACCTTAGGCAAAATGACTGAATCCTTGACAGGGCATTTTGTGATCTCCCCCCCGACCCCTTCTTCATTATTTTATTTATTAAACATGTTAAAAAGATACATTAAAACAAGTGGAAACCATGTGGAAACCATGTGGATTAGTTTGCCAGGAATGACAAAACAGTGCTTCATAAGGTGTATTCATAAGGGGGAAGATTTCAACAACTGTTATAAGAACATGGCTATTATCCTTTTAATTCAAGCAGTGGTAGTTGCCCATATTCAATGAGATCCTCACAGGATAGGGCCTGTGATTCTGTTTACTCCCTCCTGCCCATTCCCTCCATGGTTGCATGTTGTCTTGGGAGATACAGAATACAGTAGAAGGTTGTCTGCGAAGGGGATTCCTGTGAAGAGTTTTCCTGAGATCATCACTCATATCAGGGTGGGACTTTTTTTTGGTGCTGCCACTATTTTGGGGTTACCCATACTTCTGTAAACAACTCCCATGTTCCTATAAGTAAGTCCAATAAACTTGGTTCATTACACTGAGGTTGGATGGGGTACTTTCTTTGGTCTGTTACTGGAACTGTGTCTGGGTGAGTAGATGTTGGTTCACATCTCTCCAGGGAATGTGCCAATGGTATCACAGAAATTTATTGTCTAATAGTTCTGAGGACAAAGTGTGGAAGGACAGTGTCTTTCAAGACCTGGCTCCTTTGTCAGTTATACATGATCTTCATCCTTTGTTTACAGGGCTCTAATCTGCTCATCTTTTATGGATAAAACCACACTGGATTAGGATAATGACTGTATTTTACCTTCATTGCCTTCATGAGACCCCCCTCGCCATAGATAGTCATATCTTGATTTGATGTAGTTAATTATAGACTTCAATATTTGAGCTTGGTAAGGAACCATAATCCTGCTCTTAGCAGTGATGTGTTTTTTTTTTTTTTTTTAAAGATTTATTTATTTTATGTATATGAGTATACTGTAGCTGTCTTCAGACACACCAGAAGAGAACATTAGATTCCATTACAGATGGTTGTGAGTCACCATGTGGTTTGCTGGGAATTGAACTCAGAACCTCTGGAAGAGCAATCATTGCTCTTAACCGCTGAGCCATCTCTCCAGCCCAGCAGGCATGTGTTTTAATGCAGTCCAACGGGTTATATTTTACCAGCCTTATGCAAACTTTCAAACACAAATTTGTAGCAGATTTTTGACTGTCAGTGCAAACAATCCAATTCAGGGATGGTGTGTTTGTAGGCTGCTGTTTAGGAATATTCTTTCCCTTTTGGAAGGAATAGAGAGGAAAGAGAGGCTTGCTTAAAATGCTTATAAGAGGTGGTTACCTTGCACAGGCTCAGTGCTGTGTTGCTTTGTCATTATCATTTCAAAGAATATCCTAAAGGTGGGCTTTGTTTGTAAAAAGATTCAGCTTTGCAGCAGTGAGAGGGCTTGCACTTGTCAGGACTGTCCTTCCCACTCTGCATGGAATAGTGGATTCTGTGGTCAAGAGCTCTTCTGGAGTCTCTGGTGTTAGAGCTGGTGTGTACATGGGTAACACTCTTGTCATCATGTTTTTCGTGTTTTAGGGAGCACAATTTGCAGATTTAGGGCGTATGAGTGAATTGACCAAGTCACTAAAGGGCCACTGTTGTGATGGGATGATTTCTGTATATTCCCTGAGCTTATCATCTCTAACATTATTCAGATGACATATCTGCCCATTTATCTGTTTTGTCAAGACAATGTCACTCTTGTTCTGTGTTAACTGTGTTAATTGCTCTGTGGTTATTGTGTGGCCTTGTGTGAGTCTTTAATCAAGTTTATCAGTTGAAGAGATGTGGCTGTAGGCTTTCTCTTGTCAGATTGTAGTTTTTCTGTGTCAACTCCCATCCTTCATTTAATTTTGCTTACCTGCCATCTAAAAAAATTCTAAGATTTATGCTTGAGAGAGATCATTGCTACAAGATGTAGTTAAAAATGCATTGATTACTTCTTGCTTAGAAGCTCTCTGGGTGGAAAGCGATTTAGTTCCTGAGAGAACCAGACTGAGTATGTTTGCGTGTGTGTGTGTGTGTGTGTGTGTGTGTGTGTGTGTGTGTGTGTTTGTCTCTGTCTGTCTGTCTGTGCGCATGCATGCATGTGGAGGTCAGGGGTTGATATCAAGTGTCGTTTTCTATTGGTATTCACCTTATATATCGAGGCAGAATCACTTAGTTGAACCCAAAGCTCATGGTCTGGCTAGGCAGCTTGCTCTGGGGAGTCCATGCTTTCATAGTACTTCAATTACAGTTGGATTACCACACCTTCCCTACATTTATGTGGGTACTTGGTTCTGAACTCCGATCCTCATGCTTGTGAGGTAAGTACATAACTCACTGTGCCATCCCCCAGCCTCATGATTCTCCTTTTTGTTCTAGTACCAGCTGTTTGGATAGGGCTCACATTGATAAACCCACCTTAATTTGATCTCTTTGATAAAAACTTTATTCTTTCTGAGGTATTGGGAATTAGAACTCAAGCATATTTTTGGAGGCACTAAATGGAACACAATAAAATCTATAATACTCTGAGTTTTATATTCTTTCATCTGTGAATCACTGACCATCATTCTTCCCTTCAGCTCAGGGAACAAGCTGGTTCAACTTTGGGATCATGTGGAAATAGTATGCCTTCATGGAAACGGTCTTTTTGGGTTTTGAACTATGATCTTCTCCTGGATGGTATGGAGTAGAGTCTTCTCAGGATCATGGAGACCAAGAAGAAGCTGTAGCTGCCTGTAACCTATTCCACCAGGGTGGTGAAGAACCTGTGCTCCACAGTGTGGAGTGCTGCTGAGTTTAAGGTAGGATAGGCTCGGTATATGACATGCATCATTTTCATTTTACAATTGGTTTATTGGGACATGAGCCTAATATAGGTAAAGGAACGTTTGCATGTTATGGTAGAGTACTTCATACCAACTCTGATATCAAAGCGGGACTTGAATCTTACCCATGAAAGATTCTGAGTGTTTTCAATTAAGTTTTTTGAAAAATATAGTATAAATTATAGCTCAAGTTGCATGCTAGGTAGGAACTAAGAGAATGCTTGTCTGGACTGAGAGGAGCACATCACTGGGGTGGGAACCACACCCCATAGACTTAAGGATGTCTCGTTATCTGCTTTGTCTGAATTGGATGGGCACTGACTGCTAGTATTCATGTAAGTTGGGTGTGGGTCCTTATCCTAGTCCTTGAGTCATTCATGGGGTTATATTTTGCTTTTATTAGTTTGTTTTTGTGAGTTAGATTTTGGTATCCAAAACAGCTTCATTGACAGCAGAAGCTAAGAATCTTTTTCTTTTCTTTTCTTTTCTTTTCTTTTCTTTTCTTTTCTTTTTCTTTTCTTTTCTTTCTTTTCTTTTCCTTTCCTTTCCTTTCCTTTCCTTTTTCCTTTCCTTTCCTTTTCCTTTCCTTTCCTTTCCTTTTTCCTTTCCTTTCCTTTTCTTTCTTTCTTTCCTTTTCTTTTTTCTTTTCTTTTTTTTTTTTTGGCCTTTTTTAACTGCTTGCAGGGATGAGGGACAAAAGCTACAAATAAACCAAATACAACACTGGAGATCTTCACACTGACACTGCAAGGAGCCCAGGCTTTGGCTTTTTTTAGTCTAATACAAATTGCTGTCAGAGTATATGGACATCTTGACTTTTTTGTTTTCTAGCTGTTTTTTGAAACAGTGTCTTGCTGTGTAGCCTAGGTTGGCTATGGGAGCCAGCTCTTAATTTTTTTTTTTTTTTTTTTAAGAGATGCTTAAACTACTATAGAACTCCTCCTCTTCCTCCTCCTTCTTGCCTCTCTTTTTAAATCATTGATTTTGTTGTTGTTTTTTTGAGATAGGATTTTGTGTGGGGTGTGTATTTGTGTGTGTGTGTGTGTGTGTGTGTGTGTGTGTGTGTGTTTGTAGAGTGTCCTGAAACTCACTCTATAGGCTAGGCTGGCTCAAACTCAGAGAGCTGTTTGCCTCTGCCTCCTGAGTACTGGGATTAAAGGCATTTGCCATTGCCTGGCTAGAAATCTCACTTCTTTGTAAAATAGATTTGGGCTTATTTTTTGTCATTGGGTTGGGGTTTCTGAGGGCCACAGGTAATTACTGTAACTCTGCTTAGATGTATTTCATCCTGCACTCACTCAGTGACCTGTAACTGTAGGCATCTACAGTGTGCCAGTGCTGTCTGTCCAGGCCCCTGGTGCGAGCAGGGTAATAAGACAGTTTCTGCATGGAGCACTCACTCACGTAGGCTTGCCTCATCATGAACAGGTTAGGCCACTCCTTTACTCTTATGTTTCTTGGCAAAGGCACTTTTGTCACTCACCACATACAGTTCTGGGCTAAAAGCTACTCTATATCCAACTCCACTTGGTATTTATTGGCCTGTTACACCAAATTTTGCAAAGCCAGAGGCATCGCTTGGCTAGACAGAATCTTTATTCCACTCCAAGAGGCTGCTCAACAAGCTTTGATGATCCATAAACCCCAGCTCCATTTCTAACTGAGGAGAGCTTATAATTTTTTTCTTTCCTTTTCTGAATTTGAGTTCTTTATGGAGTATTTTGATAGTTGAGCACTATCAGACTGGCAGGTTTTATGTTATTGCTTCTCAAATGAATGATGAAGTTCTGGGATCAATTTTGTTATATGGTGGCCTTACACAGTACCACACTTGGAAGCCTTACATTGCATGAAGTGTTCTTTTCATGGGTAAATTTAGATGCAGAAATTGAAATGGGGATGCCTGAAAAGGACTATTGATGTCTCTACTCTGCATGGAGTAGTTAGCGCCATCTTGCTGAAGAGCTAAGGGGATTTGCTGTCTTTCTTGTTCACTTCTGATGGGAAAGAGTCTAATGGCCTCTCACCATGGTGATCTGGCCCAGCATACCCTCCCCGTAAGCACTGATCCTTCTATTTACTTCCTGATAGATTATATGGAAAAGGACTTGACTTGATTTACAACGAGATATACTGGAAAATATTACCTCACAAAAGGAAAAACATATGGAAAGTTCCTACTGGAGTAAAGGGAGGAGCTGGTGGCACAAGTCTTGGGCCATTGCATGATTTTCTCTTCAAATGCCTTCTTCTATGGGGAGAAAGGAGGAAGTAGAAGTGTTGTTATCACAGTGCTTTATACTTCCCCTCTTTCTTATTGAAAGACACAACTTCTGGTCTTTAAAATGCCTTGGGCATCAACTGGATTATTGTGTAGATGAGGACACTTATGTCAAGAAAAATCAAGGGACTTGTCCAGGGTCACACCAACAGAGTAGTAAAACCCCTGCTCTGGAGTTACAGCTGCTGACTCCAGCCCAGCCAGCCTTCATTATGATCCAGTGACTCTCTGAAGCAAGACTTTTTTATTTTTTCACATGCTGTCCCCCAAAGAAACTACAGAGCCCTCCTACAGGGTGCCTTTAAGTGGCTATAGCTGTCGTCAAATTAATGCTTTAAGGAACAACAGGACCAGGTATTGTTGCCATGATTATTGCATGTATCTTTTAAAGATAGGGAAAAAAAAAAAGAAAAAAAGAGAAAAGAAAAAACCCCAACTCCCCCCCCCCAAAAAAAAACCCACAAAACCAAAACCAATCAAAAACAAAAATAAAACAAACAATCCCCCTCTAGCTACTCTCCTCAGCAAATCATAAAACAAATTATGCCCTTGTCACCCAGAAGTACAGAGAAACAGTGGCACTTCTTGGTGCAGAGTAATGGATGCACTGTTAAAACAATGAGGAAGGAACCAGGATCCAATAGCTGAAAGCTGGGAGGAAAACAGCCCAGTAATCTCCCAGGGATAATAGGTGTCTAAGACAGGTCCCTGTGATTTATTGTTCTTAATGTACTTATTTTTATTTGTCCCCTTCAATGGGGAGCATTGTCACCAAAGAGATTTGATAATGGCCTGTTCGCAGTCACTTAGGCTCCATTATAAAGCTCCACCGTTCAGCTGTCTGTGCATTGGTTGACATTCTCCCTGGGATTTCACCTTCACTGGCAAAGATCAGATGGAAGCAGATAAGGGCTTCTTTGTCTCCCTCTATGTTCATCATACCTCCCTGTCCTGACTTCTGCTCACTGTGGCTTCCCCAGCCCAGTCTGCCTTTCTCTGTTACCTTGTGCTGCTTTGGGACAGAGTTCAGTTCGTGGAGAGTTTTGAAATGGACTTGTAAGAGCAGGATACATTTAATCCCTCTAAGCTGAATCCATTCAAATGGCTAAGGCATAGAAACCCCTATCCCACCTGTCATAAAGGATCTGTGGGACTTCAACTCCTTTATTACCAGTGATAGGTAGGGGAGACACGGTTTCTTTGGGTAGCCCTGGCTGTCCTTGACCTCAGTCTGTAGAGTAGGCTGGTGTTGAACTAACAGAGATCCACCTGCCTCTGCCTCCCAAGTGCTAGGATTAAAGGTGTATGCTCAGTGAGAGTTTTATCAGCTTTTGGAGTAAGCAAAAATAAAGCAGAGAACTGGGCAAGTGGGCTTCCCAGGAGAATGGGCTTAATTTAAAGGCTGCAACATGTTCACATCCTGGCAGCAGCTGCTTTGCCCGTGTGGGTGTGTCCAGTCAGGTTTTCTTTGCTCTTCTTCCAGGGCTTTTTGGGAAGGGAGGTTAGGGCCTTCAGGGCTGGGATGGGGCTCCAACCTCCAACCTGTTTAGGTTCTGATGGAGACTCAGGGTGGTGGTGGCTAGGAAAGTGAAGATCTAACCCCAGATTTCTTCTCACTGGGAGACTGCCTGTTCTATCAGCATTGCTGACTGGCAGGAAGGTGCTTTGGTTCTGATGCTTCTCACAGTTAAGCCCCATTTACTATCCAAGTATGTAAGTATGGAAATTTCAAACAGTACAATACAACTAGATTGTAATACCAGGAGATGGAGACCTCTGGGGCCCTCTAGATAAATCCCACCTGTATAAAAGATACTTGACCTGTTCAGTAGTAGAGAGACTAGACAGGGTTCCACTCTGTTTAGTATGGCATGAGGCTATTGCTGCTGCAGGGAAGGTGCCATACATTGGAGTACACAGCAATTAACTTTGGTTAGTTCAGGGGCTGAAGACAACCCCAGGTGTCAACTGGCAAGCAGGCATATGTACCTGCCTTGTACTTGAGGAATTGAACAGACATGCAGATGAGCTAAGGGGTAGATTTTCACTAGAGGCACAAGAATACCACCTGGTGACACTGCAGCATAGCAGGTAGATGCACCAATGGCCAGATTCATGCCAGAGCTGCAGAAACTGAGATCACATGTGTCTGCTGCTCTGAGCTGCAGGTTTATGATACTTGTTATGCAGCGATAGCTCACTAATACAGAATCTGAATTCACTCCATCCTGGCTCTACCCTGGTCACCTCAGCACTGCATCTTCTGTTGTTCAAATGCTGGCAAAGAGGAAGAGTATAACTTTTCAGCTTTTCCATTTTCTACTTAAACTTAGATACATTCATATTTAGAGTGAATATGACCACCTAGTCCCTCCCTGTTCTCTTCTCCTTTCTGACTTGTGCTCCCCACCCAAAGACTCCAATGCTGTTTTACCTGTTTACTTCTGGTAGGTAAACTTTCTTCCCCATCCTTTTTCTATCCCTTCTTTGCTGGTAGGAGCATAACTCTGTATCTTTCCTTTCTATAATAATATAACACAAAATATTGGTGGTCATATTTTCTGAAGTGACTTTAATTTCAAACATTCTGTACTATTTGCTGTTCCTATAAACTGCTGAAGTGCCCTGCAAATTCTGTCTCAGTTTGTAAGTTCTCATTGGACTGACTCCCATGCAGTAAATTTGAAGTGGAAACTTCTAGTTCTTTGGAAAGTGAGCTATATCAAATGATCTTTTGCTGGTGCAAACAGATGAAAGGATGTCTTGCTGAAGCAAACACGTGAAAGACTGTTTTCCTGAAGCCGACACGGGTGAAAGGATATTTAGATATAGCAGACATATGAAAGAACTTTTGAAGAAAGAGTATAAATAAGACTCACAGATGGTGGGAGAGAAGCACTGAGCTTTGGTTTGGTTTGCTCTGCCTCAGTATTCTTCACTAAAGACAAGCTTGTATTGGTTTGCCTTGCATAGATAGCATTGTTGACCTCAACTTGTAGTAATGCTGCCATTGAAAAAAACTCACCAAAGAACTGCTTGCAAGGTTTCTGTGGCAGCTGGCCACTTCAGTGGCTTTATTTCAGTTCCATTGGAGAGCCTGGTGGTTTCTTCAGGATTGAACTATAGCTGCTTGGTGTCTGCTTATTGAAAGGACTGGACTGTATGTAGCTGCTGGTTTGTGACTGGTGTCTGCCTGCCTAGAGGACTAGTCTGCAGCTGCTGAATATTTGGTGTTTACTTCTTAACTGAACTGCTGCCCAAGAAGATTGAGCTCATCCATAAAGAACTATTGCTGAACAGGTCTATATCCCCCATATCCTAATAACTTTTCTCTTCTACCTCTGTTGGTTGGTGGGCTAGAGGATTGAACCCTTATTAAAAGTAGGTTGCAAAAAATTTATGTCTACAAAATTAAAAACAGCTATTATTTTTTGAACTCCTGCAATATGTCAACCACTATTTAATGATTCTCTTTGTGTCTTCCTAGCAGACTGATGAGTGGGTGTCAAAGAACCTGATGTACAGAAGAGCACACTGAGATACACTGAGGCTTGTTTCCTTATCATCCAGTGCATATGTTTGGCCAGGATAGAGACTCCTGGCAAGTTCTCACTTTCCTGGGCACACTGCATGCAAAGGGAGTGGAGGTGTTGCTCCCAGGTTCTCTGGCTCAGCTTTACATGGAAGGTGGAGCTGCAGTTCATGGAAGCTGCTATGCGGTTTCTAAAAATTCATTCCTGATGGACCAAAATAGAACCACATGGGCTGTAGAAATCTGACAGTGAAATAATGCAAAGGGACCAGGGAATCAGGAGCATAGGTTCTATGTACAGTGGGCTGCCTTGGTGCTGAGTTTTAAAGACTATAGTGCTTCTTGCCCTGACTAGACTCAAAAAGTCAGGAAGCTTAAATGTCTTCTGATGCTTGTGCTCTATCCTACTGGGTCATCTGGAGCATATGCATCTTAGCTTCTGGGGTTCCACATACTCCAGGTGATAGAGTTGTATAGCTTGCTCCTGAACAATGGGAAGGACTTTTATATACGGGAGGTTGAGAATAATCATGAGAGTGTCGTCTGGCAGTCACAGTTCCCCACCCCATTTAGAGGTAGATGTTGCTTATATCCTTATACTGTCATGGACCAAGCCCACTGGATCTAGGAGTTGGATCCCTTGCATTAAGTAGACCCCTGAATCTTCATTGCATTCTCCCTTCTTCCTTCTTAGCACAGCTGGGGTATCTCTGGGACTGGCATGTATATCCAACAGGCCTTCAAGAGCTTGTATTGCACAGACTGCCTTTAGCCATTGCTTCTAGTTTATGGTTCTTCTGGGGCTTTTGGCTTTCCAGAGAAGGTACCAAACTACAGATGCCTCAATGGGACACACATCATGTTTGAATCTGGTAGAGAGAATGGTGTCATGGTTCGGTGATCTGTACAACTTAAATTATTGATCCTCGTAAACATTCTTTGAAAGTGGAATTGCAGATAACTTAAGGTGCCTTAGGATGTGAAACCTTTGGCCACATATATATACATATATATACATATATATATATATATATTTTTCTCCTTCCTGCTTATGGCATCACTGTTAATGTAATGTTTTTTTTATGAATGTAACTGATGCTGGCAGGCTTTTGCTTTCCTTTGTCTTGTGTCTCAATACATATTTGAGGAGTGGATAGATAAATGGTGATAAGTTGATGGTGTCAGCAGGATCCAAAGTGGAAAATGTAATAAGCTAAGATTCAACTTGGGTTGAGTTCTGCAAAGAACTGCAAGCATTCTTGGTGTTTGCAGTACGGGATAATTTGATTTTACTACCCTTTTGGAGTAGATGTCTTCATATCTAATTAAAATGCATTCTCCCCCCCCCCTTTTTTTTTTAAAGCCTTTACCTTGTAAACTCTGCTTCTGCAGAGTTTAGTCTTTTATGTGTTCCAAACTGAGCCCTTTTCCCTTGCTGTAGTTTTAATAATGCATCATCTCATAAGTTCATGGGCTTTAATGTGCTGCTCCTGATACCTCTAGTCTCAGTTAGGTAGTTAAAAGAAAATAAACCACTGTAGGTTGGATGCAAATTCACCTTTTTACCTTTCCCCCTTTGATCCCTTTCCTTCTCCTCTCCATCTTATGCAAATCACTGTTCCCCTTTCTTGTTTTGGTTAGAAACTTGGTGGTATGTATGTAAAGAGCTTCTGGCATGCATGGGACTGTTGATTTATTTCATATTCAAAGATCCGTGAAAAAAAAAAAAAAACAGTATTAGAGTACAAGGTTTTGAATAATCTCCTTTCCAGTTAAAGTACAATGGAGCCCAGGGATATAGCAAACTAATATTTAACGAGAGTGCTTCTGGCGGACTGCACTTAGGACTCATAGTGGCTGCTGTTGAAATTGGCGTGTATTCTGACATGGCTCTGAAGATCACTCACCCACCCTTCCTTCCTTCCTTCCTTCCTTCCTTCCTTCCTTCCTTCCTTCCTTCCTTCCTTCCTTCCTTCCTTCCTTCCTTCCGGACTTAATGATCATTTTGTATGTATGAGATGCCTAGGAGGTAGATGGCATAAACCATTTACATAAGTGGGCTCAATCCTCCATCCTTTTCTATTTCTGTCCAGGTTAGGAACCTGTCTTTTGACTTTCACCTTTACCTTAGTACTTTCACCTTTGACCCATAGGGTGATGTGGAGGTGGTAGTTCTAGTTCTAAGTCTGTATACTTTAGGCCACACCAGTGAAAAGTCTGGTCCTACCTATCAGCAGAGTTTCAGCCATCAGGTACATGCATGAAGAGATGATTGGTGCCTAATGACATCATTTTATGCCGCATTTGACACAATGGATATTGACATTATTTATATATATATATATATATATATATATATTATATATATGAAATGGATCCTGCTTGGAACCAATCTTGGAGTTTCATGATGGTGATGGGAAGATCAGTATGATATCAATGATATCATTACTATTGTGTGCTGTGGAGAAGCTGCTAGTACCCTGTATATGGACTCAGTAAAGAGAGTTTCAGGAGGGAGGCTGCTGGTTAATGATCAGAGAGAGAAGAGTTCATAATAGAGATGGACTTAGGGGAAGCTGTGTCAACGTCTAGAATAGATAAGAATTGACAAGGATTCCCAGTTAAAATGAATATTGCATTTCAAAGTAGATTTTTCATCAAAGCCAGAGCATCAATGCCAATTTCCCATTAAGTATCCAATGACTTTGCTTTCACTGGACCGAAGAAAGTTTCTTAAATTAAAGCTGATTCCAGAGAGCAACAACCCCCTCTGATAATCAGCTTTTCAAAGAACCCAATGTATATTTTTTGCCAAATATATATTTGCTATGCATTTCATAGATCTGATCACATGAAAGCACAATTGTGGTATGAGCTTCAGATCCTAATGTTGATTTTGCTTTGCAGAAATTAAGCAGTCTAGAGACTTCTTGCTAAAGTTATGCAGTATAGATATAAAAGTTTACTTCTTTTCTCTGCATCTGCCTTTCTTGTTGATATCTTCACAATTCCGTTTCATGGCTGGTATAGAGCATTGTACCTTGCACACAATAGATTCTCAAAGAATGAAAAAAAGATCAACTCTATTTAGCATGAGGAATGCCTTCATCCATGTTTTGGTAGAAGTCATAGCTCAATAAGGACATGGATTTTTGAACTGTATTTATATATAATGAAGAAGCAAGTCCAGTGGTAGACATTCTGAACTACTTCCAGATATTAGGGGGACCCTGAAGAAGGGTGTTTGTATAGTTTTGGAGTCATGATTATCTCTACAAGTGATAATTTATAAAATGCATCTCTACTGGGGACAGTGTCTGATAAGGAACAGCTAGGGGCTTGCTTGTAGAAGATGCCACTTTGCAGAGTCTTGGGCTGAGAATTACTCAGTTGAACCAGAGAAGTGAATCTTCAGAGCAGCTGTGATCCATGAAGAAGGATCAAAGCTTGAGCCTCTATAATCTCATATGTTCCCTGGTGCTTGCTTCTTTTGGGAAAGTGATGCACCATATCCAAGGGGCTTGACAGAGCTCTAGCCTGGTGTAAAATCCTGGGTCCTCCCTATATGTGACTGGCTATATGTGTTTGCCTTTGTGTTTCTCATCCTTCTCTACTGGAGTTGCCCAGTCCACAGGGGAAGGGGCCCTTAAGATTTCCTTAACCACTCTGCATTTCCTGGGCTAAGCTTTGTGCTTTTCATTTGTGAAACATCACAAAACAGCAAGTAAATGAATCTGCCTGCCCCCTTCAATGTCATTATCTTTTGAAGTCCTCATCTAAAAGCCTTATCTGCTTTGTTGCAAACATAACAAAGTTTGTATATAGCTTGTATCAGCCTGTAGCAGTGATATAAAATAAAACCAAAATTGAGCCTGGAGAGATTGCTCAGGAGGTAGGGGTGCTTGGAGACCTGAGTTGAAATCCCCAGTATCCATGTAAACAGATGGTCATGACTACATGTACCTACTACCCCAATCAGTATTGAGGGATATAAGCAAGTGAATCCCCAGAGCTCACTGGCCAAAGCCTATTGAAAATGGTGTTCTTCTAGCTCAGCAAGAGTCTCTTTTTCAAGGCAGTAAGGTACAGAGTGATTGAGGAAGACATCAAACTTCTTTCTCTGGCCATTGCATGTGTGTATATAGGCATGCATAACTGCATACACCACAGACTGCATACCATACATAGCACACACCACCACATTTAGGTCTCTTCTTCCTTGTTCTACATAAGCCAAATCCAGGCCTGGCCTCTCATGTTCTTTGCTCTCATTTAGTGGTCTGAATGTTAGTGGACTGAATGAGGGCCTCTCTGAGAAGCCTGATTTACCCTCTGTTGGAGCTCTAGAGAGAAAGAAAAAAAGGAGAGGGGTTATTAAAGGACACCATCATGCATGGTTTTTCAGCACAAGTTAATCCAGCTCCCAAATCTCAGACTTATGAATGAGTGGACTGCAGAGGACATGCCTTCTTTTCTTTCAGTGAAGAAGATGTCACTAGTGGAAATGAGGAATGCTGTCGGCGCACAAAAGTCTGCCTAGCCCAGGAGGGAGCTGGATTCCTGGACCTTTGCCACAAAAATTGTCAAGACAGCTGCACTTGCCAAAAAAACAATAAAACTGAAGACAATACGGCTGAATGCGAACACTTTTCATTTATACTGAATGAGGGGCCTCAGGACCAGCTCCTGTAATTAAAAGAAGAGCAAGGGAGTTTCTGAAGGGAGTATGGTGAGAATTTTTGAAGCAGGTGTCACCTGTTGATTATCATGGCTCCCAGCATATGTTCATTGTGTGACTTTTCCTTGGGAGTCTTTCTGTTCCCTGCTGATAGAGAGGGCAATGACAGACAAAAAAATCTTTTCACTTTAGTTTGGTGAGCCAGTGAATCTCACTGGAGGTGGGGCTACCCACCAAGGCATGGGAAGCTATACCACCAACAAAAACATTTCTTTGAATAATTGTTAGTGGCTTGTAGATCCATTGGGAGGGAAGAGGCCTTGTGTACTTGTAAGGATTCTTCTTTGTATTCTGTAAGGAAATGCTCTTGGGCCCAATCTTATGAGGGTCTTATTGCAGGAAATCACAGCTGCAGAGATTTAAACAAGGCTACTGCAACAGGGTTTTCTGTGTGGAACAGAAGGTGGCGTCTTAGATGAAGCTCCAACTTCAGGATCAGGCAGACATGATCAGTCACTTGATGTAACTTTGGGACCAACTTTAAGCCACAGGACAAATTATATGTATCTCCTTTTCTGTAAAGTAGGCAATGTTATTTTAGATTGTTGGGAGTATTTCATGAAGATGCATTTGCAGATTTCTTGATAGGTATTTAGGGCTCTGTAAACACTAGCCATATCCTCACCACTGTCTGTGACATAGACAGTACATGTGATCACAAGCTTGGTAGACACTTACCTACCATGCACACATTGGAGATGCTTGTAAAAGCCACAAAGAGGGACTTATGAAGTTGTTGAATATTTTGACTTAGTTTTTCTCTGTGGGTTTCTACATGTGCTCTTAGACTTTCAGGTTAATTTTTGTTTTCATTTTTTAAAAAATTGGTATTTGGATCTTTTCTAAAATTAATACAGTTTCTGAGTCATTCTGTGAATGTTTATACTGGGTATACCAGTGAGTCATTGCTTCTCTACCTAATGGTCCCTCTTGGACTGAAGGAGATTCATGATGGGTAGCAGAGGTGACTGAAGGTAGCAAATGTATTTAGGTGGCTTTACACTGTCTACTGATAGGATGTGCTTATTGCCCAGGTTGAGGGCTGTACAGAAGAGCTTGCTTTGCTTAAACAACTGAATCATACTCTCTCTGGGAGGTGAGGTAGACCTGTGAGAAGTAGAATCAAGCATCAGCCACTGAAATTGTTCAAGTGCTGTTGATTTGATGTCTGGTCAGGGCTGCTTCTCTCTGCACAGATGCTGCCCGCTCTAGGTGTCTTATTTTTATAGAAGGAACTGGGGAGCTCTGTGTGGCTTATTTATTAGTTTGTGAATTTATTTATTATTTTAAATTAGCATTTTTGGCTAGCATATGAGGAAGAGGTCTGACAGTTTCATACATTTATATCATGCCTATTGCCTTTCCCATCCTCCATCTTTGTGGGGCCTACCTTCAATAGCTTCGGAAAGAAGAGGCTCAACTCTCAACTCAGGGCCAGGCTTCCAGGTTGTCAGGAGACCAGAGCTGTAGCACAATTCAAGGTGACTACAAGCTATACTTGTAGCTATACCTTTGGAGGCAGCTAAGCTACTTCAGCATCCTCCTCAGCCTCGGGGAGGACATTATTTACTCTTTGCTTTTGTCATTGTGAGTCCCTTGCCTACATGTCTTTTCCAGGTTGCAAAGCATGCCAGTAAACCTGATGTGCCTTTGTTAATGTTACAAGGACTATATGGCCCCTGTGATGTCTCTGTTGCATAAACATCTCTGTTTTAAAAATGAACAGACTGAGGTTTAGCAGGATTGATGTAATCTGAGGTCTTTGGAAATCTCTTTGTCATCTGGCTGGCTAAGGAAGGCTGCCCACTGTGCTTCTGGGCTGAATGAAATCTGAGAGTTTGGAGTTTTACCACCCCCACCTCTATATACACAGGGTCAGTTAGGATACTTGCTTGAAATAAAGTGACTCAGTAGTAATCAAGTTAGATTTTCAGCAGAATGAACTATTGGTTCTGTGAAACCAGTAGTGGCTGAGGAAAACTCTTTGAGCCAGTCAACCCTGGGTTTGAAAGCCTGTGTGGCTTGCTTCCTGGAACTTGAGTATAATCTCAGCCTTAGTTTTTTGCTTGAAAAAAATGGGAATTCATGTTTAATCAGACCATTAGAATAAGATGAATTGTAAGTTCAACAATTGCTCTGGGGTCCTTTCCTGCTTTCTTTGTAGAAGAAGAGAAAGCCTATTAGCCATGTGTTGTCATCTCTCTGTCTTTCCTTTTCTTTTTGCCTTTATATGTATGGACTGAGGACAAGAAGTCTGGCTGAAGGTTCACATTCTTCCCAGGGGAACTGAAGAGCTCACCATAGACAGATGCAGTGTATGCATCTTTTTGTTTCTGCACAGTATTTCATAGGGTATCTAAGCAACTAAGTGTAGCATCAGGTTTCCCAACTCCAGAATGAAGACTCTGTGGGGAGAAGTTGGAAGAAAGGACAGTGCTTAAACTGCAACTCGGTCACTTTAGAGTTTAGTTTCCTGGTTGTAAAATTAGGAATATTGTCAGCATGGTCATTGAGAGTGTTTTGTAGATAAGGAGTAGAAATTTGTGGGAAGGGCTCAGTGGAGATGAGAACTATTTTCATTCTAAGTGACCCTTTAGAAAGGAAATTATAGAGCTCAGTGGTGGAGCGAGTGATTGTTTAACTGTGCAAGGGCTTGAGTTTGATCCCTCACACTGCTGAAAGCAGCAACAGTAAGAACAAAAACCAAACCCAAACCAAACCTGTGAGTTCAGGGCTCCTATATCAGAGCTCTCATTTGTATTCTTCCAAAGATATTTCCTGTGCATTTAGTTTTTGAAAACAATGTTTTTCCCCTGCAGAAAGCCTTACAATCAGTGAACTATTGGTGCCAGAAAGGCTCAGGTGACACTGCCTTTGTGCTTGGCAGGGATCTTGAGCTTCAGAGAATGGGGAGAGGGCAATTTGAGCACTCGGAAAACTCCACTTTCCTGCCATTGTTCTAGGAAGGCTGACTTTAGTCAGTGACTGTGCCACTAAGACAGTATCTGCACGAGTTGTGGACCTCCCTTCTTGGGCCAGCGGATGAAAGGCTGTATTCCCAGCCTGCAGTGTAAGCTATGACCTCGAGACTCTGCCAGCTCTGCAGGATGGTGGCTTGCTGCCTTTCAGGGCCTCCCCAATCTGGCCTTGCATGGTCGCGTATTGATTTCCCGCATAGTTGTGACATTCTTGCCAAATGCACAGGGCTTGGTGGTGGTTCAGGCCTCCCCAGGGTAGCCCTTTGCTGGAGTTGGCATGGTGCATGGCCCTCAGACAGCATGTGGAGCTTGATTAGTAGGCAGCTTCTCCAGGCTGACTGATCCCCACGATAGCCCTATGTACAGTGCCCTTTCTTTAATGTTTCCAGAGAAAGATGTGACATATAGCAATCCAGGGTAATCTTTGTAAACACACAATTGCTTTCTAAATCTTGTGTTCCTAGCAGCCTGGAGATGGGGGTGGGGCACTTCAATTATAATGAGTTAGTGAGGGAGTTGACTGAATAGCATTAGGTGACAATTTGTAAAGTAGTATGGCCATCAGAGATCAGCCTGTGGTGGTCTTAGAGTTGAACTTTCATTCTTTATTGAATTAACTCACTGCTATTTGTTGAGTAGCAGTTCATGTGAGACCTACCCTAAGCACTGTGTGTCCATTAGTGAATGAAGTGATTGTTGGCTCTGCCCGTGTGAAGCTCATGATCTATTTGGAGGAAACAGTATTACATAAAACAAAGAACATGCCTTCTTTGGAGTCAAGTTCCACACAGAAAGATAAAATATTGACATATAGATAGATGGTAGGGAGGTCTAGATATGTGTGGTTAGAGCATGCCTTTAAAAGTATTTTTAATGTGTGTGTGTGTGTGTGTGTGTGTGTGTGTGTGTGTGTGTGTATTTCATGGCTCTTACATGGAGGTCAGGAACAACTTTTGAGAATCAGTTTTCTTCTTCCACTTTGTTGAGTCATGGTTCCTTATGGTTCTATTATGCCTTGTATTTCAGTATAGCTGACTCATGAGCTCTTGTGTCTGGCTCTTACCTTGCTTTAGGGGTGCTTGGATTACAGATGTGTGCTACCTCGTCTACCTGTGTATGTGGGCTCTGGGGATCTAACTGCCAGGCTCAGGTAGCAATCATTTTTACCTAGTAAGTCACCCCTCCAGCCTGATATTACTTACCTTTTGAGACAAGGATTCATGGAGATGACTTTGAACATTTGAAGAAGGTGGAGGAGGAATGAGTTATGAGGAAAGAGCTGAGGCTAAGGTCAGTGCAGAGGCCACGAGGCTGTTTCTCAGTTGCTGACTGTGATGGTTTGTATATGCTTGGCCCAGGGAGTGGCACTATTAGGTGTGGCCTTATTGGAGTAGGTGTGTCACTGTGAGTATGGGTTTAAGACCCTCGCCTGCAAGTGAGTCTCCTCATAGTAGCCTTCAGATGAAGATGTAGAACTCTCAGCTCTGCCTGTACCATGCATGTCTGGATGCTGCCATGCTCCTGCCTTGATGATTATGGGCTGAATCTCTGAACCTATAAGCCAGCCCCAATTAAATGTTGTCCTTATAAGAGTTGGTCATGTTGTCTGTTCACATCAGTAAAACCCTAACTAAGACACTGACTAGATGAGGTTCATGTGTCTGGAAGGAGCAATGTCCAAGAGAACTAGTGAGAGAGAATGTCAGAGGCCCATTCACTCTGGGTCTCAGGTATACTGGAAAACTCATCTCTATCAGGATTGTGCAGACTAATTCCCATTTTGCTGACTGTTGTTAAGACAATGGGACATGCCAGTTATCTCAGTACTAGGGACACTGAGGTAGGAGGAGCTTGAAACCTGTCTGAGCTATTGGCTAACATAGCAGGATCTTATCTCAATAAAGTAAAAATGAGAAAAAGCAAAAAGGAGAAGCTTACTATCATTCCAGTTGGCAATAATATGTGTTGGGCGATATTGGGGGAATCTTTAAATCTGAGTCTCTGTTGCTGTTATTCTCTCCAGTCCTCTGAGGAACTACTCACTTCATTAATTTCAGTTTTTCTCAGCTCTCAGATGAAGATGACAACAGTGAAATTTCTCAAGATGGTGTCAGAGTGGTAGCCATGCTTCTTCCCTGCCTCTGAATGATCCTTGCCTCATCTCTGCAGCCTGGAGGTGTGTGTGCTGCCCCATTGTCATGCCCTTGAAGAGTTTGCATTTGAGCAGACTGAGACATAAAGACCCAGTTGCTACTTTTTGCTTTCCAGGCACTTTCAGTTCTGGGGCCAAGCATTTCTGTAGGAATATTCTCACGCAACCCTCATGCAATATTAACTTGGAATCTGCAGCCCAGTGTGACGAGTTTTCACAGGTTTGACATAATTCATCTAGCCATGTGTGTGTCTCACAGGCCCCATGAATCTGAGGACCATTGGGAATCTGAGGAGCATTGGGGAGACTTGTGGTTCTGTGTAAGGAAGATTGGATTAAGAAGCAATAAATTAAATGAGTGCTCAATCTATTTGCTGAAATGCCCATAATTTGAGGATCAGAGTTTCAATAAAGAAGGTCACAGAATGTCGGGGCAAGTGCAGAGTCTTGCTCTGTTATTTCTGCATGGGATGCCCAGCAATAGTTCTAGGCCTGAAACAGCTGTGTCTGCCATTCAAGCATTCTGCTGTCCTGTGAAAGTGTGAGACTTGCACTAGCAATGGTCCTTGTGCTTTACCCATAATCTTCCAAGGCAAATGCTGCTATTTGGTTTTTACTGATAGCACAGCTTTTACTTTTAGGGCTGAAGGTCATCTTTGTGGTATTGCTAGGCCAAGTTCCCTGTGGGCTTCGCTATCTTTTATGCATTCCTTTAAGACTACAAGAGGCAAAAGTGGGAGCCATTTGAAAAGATTTGGCTATAGCCTGTAATGACTTTCAGCATGAACAGAATTGATGGGAAGCCCCCATTCTGGTAAAGCAGTGGTATGATGTCTGTTCTGCTCATGTGCCTTGTACCTTAGATGTGTATCCCATGTCATTTATCCATCCTGGGTATGACACTGCCTTTGGGTTCCTTGTGGTATCAGCCTGTCTTCTGGAGATCAAAGTCAGTACCATCGTTGGCATGTTTATACTGTGGAAGTGTCATTCTTCTTTAGGACTCCTATTTTACTAACTGCTGTCTTAACCTCTTGTTATTTAGTATAGCTTGTTTGCCTAGCTCACTCACATGGGTGAAATGTACACTGTAGTGGCCTTTTTCAAAGCATAGTGTCTGTATTTGTTATATTCAAGGGAAAAGGGCCAATTCAAGAGATCTGTATAATCTTGGAATTTAAATTTTGATGATACATATAAACAAAATTGTTGTTCCCTTTATGTGATCATTTGGAATTAAAATGTATTTTCATAAACTAAGACTCATGTTTTTTAACCAGGCTCCCCTGTCTTTAGAAAGGATCAATTTATAACCACATATGATAAGCTTTGTTATGAATCTAATTCTTTGACCTTCTGTTTCTCAGTTCAGGGATGATGAGGTTTAGACCAGCCTTCTGGACAGATGTTCATCATTCCTTTGAGTTTTCCACTTGCTCATTCAGAGCTGCAACTGACGTTACCTGGCTGCTCAGCGTAAGACCTCAGGGGCATAGAGCCTACTGTAGGCTTGAAACAGTTTGCTTGTTAAGCTGGACATAAACCATGCGGCTTGTCTTGTGTGCCACATTCCTTTTCTGGTGCCAGGGTCTCACAGCTGAGCTTCTGCAAACCTATTTTCCATATGGGATCCCATCAGTGAATATCATTGCATTATGGCCAGATAGCCCTGACGTATCTTTGTTGAAAGTGAAAAACAAAAAACAAAACAAAAAAACAAACAAACACAACACAAAACAAAACAAAAAACCAGATACTTAGGAGAAGAGGATAGTTTAAAAGGATAATAATTATGCATTGTAGTCAGTCAGCCCCAAACTCCATTAATAAAGTATGATCTATATGTATATAGATTAAAAGCACAGTAGCTGTAAATTGTTCTTTCTGTCCTCTACTTCTATGCTTACTGTGCAAGGAATGATGTGCATGTGGATGGAAAAGGGAGAGCGACATAGTATTTGATGTAAGAGCAGAGAGGACCAAAATGTCCATATGGAAAATTTTCCGATTTTAAAGCAAGATTAGCTGACAAGGTAGATGTAAACCCCTTAGTCTGATATGGCTGGGAGGTTAACTAAAGCTTTCTCAGAGGGACAAAGGACCACATATTGTTGCCTCGTGTCTCTGAACTGGCCATGATACTGTTGTAAGTCTGAGAGTAGGAATCAAGCATAAACATGTGGCTGTGGTGTGGATGTGACTTGTACAATGATGGGTGAGCCTGGGTCTTGGCTCTGGGGTTTAGTCAGAGACTGTGGCATATTTCTCAATTTAACCTACTCCACCTCTGGATATTGCTATGATAATATTTGTCAGTATTGAAGAGGCATAACAAGAAAGTTGATCATGGTCCTTTTCCTGTTTGCTTCATAGTCTTGGTGGATAGTTGAAGTTTTGTTTAAGATCTTCTATATGATCTGGCTTAGATTCAAGTATTCTGAAAAAATACAAATATCAGGTCACAGGATTCCCTATTTTTATTATTTTAATTTTCCTTCACTGATGCCTATTTCCTTGGTTTTAGAATAAGAACATGCCTTGTGTTGTAGGGAACACTTATGAGTATGTGGTTAACCAAGCAATTAATAAAAAAGAGAGGTGACAATTGGTGTTACCAGGCTGCAGCTGAAAGCAATGTACTTGGCCTCTTTCCATACCAAATGATTGATGGAGAAGCTACCTGTGTGGAGGAACATCCAAATTCAGGAAAGGGAGTTTCTGGAAAAGAAAACCAAAGGATTAGAATTGACTGGTTGGCTAGCTGATAATTTCATTCACTGAATCAACTTAAAATTTTTATTGGGTTATTCATATGTGCCTAATAGTATGCCAGTACCAGAGATAATTCTGTGGATAAGGCATAGTTCTATAAGGCTCACACTGTCACAAGGCAATGTACAGAGAAGCAACAAATTCAGATTCAGTGAGGTTGGTGCCAGAGAGGTGATGTTGAAAGTTCACTATTGGCTAAAGGGGAGAGGGTGGTGGTGGATTTTAGGAAATGGGAGAGAGTTATACTAGGCTATTGAATAGTTAACTTGAGCCTGACCTTGTAGGACTTGTTGAGATCTAAAGGTAGTTTAGTATTGGGGATCAGAGGGGTCCATATAGGAGGCAGGAAGGGAAGGGAGAGAATAGGTACAGGCTGGCTTTGAGTTCTGTGTCTGCCACTGATTAACTGGATGATGTGGGGCAGATGCCTTCTCCTTTTTTTTTTTTTTTTTTTGAGTTATTTCTGATCTATAAAGTGGGAATTAAGAATACATTTTTTTTGGGGGGGAGGCTAGGGAGATGGCTCAAAAAATAAAGAACACGCTGAGCAAATGGGAGGGCTGATGTTCAGATCCCCACGGCTCACAGAAAAGCTGAGCATGTGTGGTGGCTGTCTGTAAGTTTATCAATAGGAAGGTGGAACAGAGATCATTGTAGCAAACTGGCTAGCTAGACTCATCAGAATCTCAGTTCTAAGTTTAGCAAGAGACCTTGTATCAGTAATTAATGTGGAGAGTGAGCAAGGAAGACACTTGATACCAACTTGGGTCTCCTGACACATATAAACACATGGTGTTTGCATACCAGCACACATGAGGACATTCATAAATGTATGTATGCATACCACATGCATGGAAAAATAATGGGATATTTGAAGAATTCAGCATTAGTTCATGTTAAGATATTATAGTGTATGTGACAGGCATATGAGTAATTACAGCTGCAGTGCTAAGGCAAGAATTGTCACAGTAAGAGTATCTGAATATCAACTCCTGATTTCTTTTTCCCTGCAAAATCTGCCTAGACCCTTTTAAACCATGTCTGATCCCAAAATAGCCTCTCACTAGTAATCTAGCTCTAGGTGAATACGTGACATCTCTTATGGTAAAAAGTGATTATCCTTTGTTTTCCTGGAATAGTGATGTACAGACGCCAATGCTTTGAGGAATGAATTCAGAGCCTCAGGTGAATTGGCACTGAGTGTTGGAAAGCATTTCACTTAACATCTGGGTTCAGGTTCTGGCCTTCTCCTTTGTTATCTATACAACTTTGGTGGAAAAATCCCATGTATCCTATCCAAGTTTGGCTTCTACATTCCTAAAATGAAGTCAGCATATTTATATATTGAGATGGGAACAATCTTGTTACAACAGCGGGATTAACAGTTCTTTGGGGGAAGCAATGTTGACTGTATAGAAACATACTTTTAAGCCAGAATATCTCTGACTAATAGAAACACAAGACGAGTCATATGTGTAGTTATAAAACCTAGCAGTAGAAAACTTTTAAGAAGAAATGGGTGAAATTAATTTTGTTAATGTTATATCTAACCCATTATAACCAAAAATATGCAAAGAAATCTTCATTGCCTTTCTTTAATACTATGTTTTGGGCACCTGGTATGTTTTAGTTTGTGACATAGTTTGGTCCACTCTGGCTAGACTCTGTTTCTGTATGACCAGTGTGGTTGATAGGAACCAAGGCAAAGATGAAGTGATTCTCTTGGAAATTGAGTTTTTTCTACCTTTCTCCCCATCTTTCCAGTCTGTGCTTTCATTGCTATGGGAAAATTCCCCAGGAGTAGCAATTAAGTGAATTTATTTTGGCTCACAGTTTAAGAGGTACATCTACTGAAGATGGGAAGCCATGGTATTAGGTCTTCACCTGTGGTGACAAGAGCTTGTAGCATGGCTTGTGGTGAAGAAGAGTGCTCAGGTTGGAAGCAGAGCCGGCCATTAACCCTTAAGGCCCATGCCACACTGATCCACTTCCTGTTTCTAATCATCATTGCCTGAAGGTTCCATGACTACTCAGAATGGTACCACCAGCTGTATACCAGGTGATCAAACACTTAAGCTTGTGTGAGATGTTTCATATTCAAATCATAGCACTACCTATTTCTCTTCTGTATTTCTTCTTGAGAGGGATATGGTGTTGAATGACCATTGCTACTACCATGAATGCTTTGTGTTATTTGATTTTGGGAAAGCATGAAGCATGGGACAGATTTCATGGGGAGACATCAAGAGAGGCAGCCCACTAGGAATAAACAGAAATTGTGAAGGCAGTACTAGTTAGACTGTATTAAGTGCTAGAGATATTAATTGTTTAATGTTTCCAGAACCCTACTAATAATTATTTCTTCCACATTGAAAATGAGATACAGGGAGGCTTAGAAACTTGCCCAGTTGGAGGTTTGAACCTAAATTATCTATCTTCAAGAGCCTTGCTGATTGCCTAAAAAAAAAGAAAAAAAAAAACTTTGGAGAAAAGTAAAATCTTAGAAAAGACTTGGAGCTTGGAATTTCCATTTGGCACAAACTGCGTAGTTTGTGTTCTGGTGCTTGAAGTGGGAAGGGCCAAGGGATTATCTGCAATAGGCTAATCCTTGCAGCATTTTCTTTTCTTTTCTCTTCTTTCTTTTTCTTTTCTTTGTTTCTTTCTCTGTTTCTTTCTTTTACCTCCTCCTCTTCTTCCTCCTCCTCCTTCTTCTTTTTCTGAGACAGGGTTTCTTTGTTTAGGCCTGGATGTCCTGGAACTTACTCTGTAGACTAGGCTGGCTCATACTCAGAGTTCCACTTGCCTCTGCCTCTCAAGTGCTGGGATTAAAGGCATGTACCACCATATGTGGCATCATTCCTTTTATTATTAATTAATTAATTAATTAACTAATGTATTTATTTTACTTACTCACCTTACAGCCTGCTCACTGCCCCTCTCCCAGTCACCCTCCACAGTCTTTTCTCCATCCCCCTCTTTCCTTCTTTGAGCAGGTGGGGCCTCTCCTGGGTATACTCCTACTCTGGCTCATCATGTCTCTGTGAGGCTAGATGCATCCTCCCCTACTGAAGCTAGATAAGGCAGCCCAGGTAGAAAAACATATCCCACATACAGGAAACAGCTTTTGGGATAGCTTTTTCTCCAGTTGCTCAGGACCCACAAGAAGACCATCTACAAATGAGCAGGAGGCCTAGGTTCAGCCTATGTGTTTGTTCTTTGGTTGGTGGTTCAGTCTCTGAGAGCCCTAAGGGTCCAGGTTAATTGACTCTGTTGGTCTTCTTGTGGAGTTTCTATCACTATAGGGGCTGTAACCCTTCCTCCAAATCTTCCATAAGAGTTCCCAAGATCCATGCACTGTTTGGCTCTACATGTCCAATGTCTGTCTGAGTGAGCTGCTGGGTGGAACCTCTCAGAGAAGAGCCAAGCTAGACTCCTGGCTTCGAACATAACAGTATTATTAATAATGTCAGGGATTGGTGCTTGTCCATGGGGTGGGTCTCAAGTTGGGCCTGTTATTAGTTGTCCTTTCCCTCAGTCTCTTGGCAGAATTCTTAAAGGTTAATTTTCCTGCAGCTCCACCTTCTAGATACCTGTCACACAAAACAGAGGCTCATATGCCATCCCTAGTCCTCTATGTTTGGGATCATAAAGTAAAAAATAAACTTTATAAAAGAAACAGCTTTCTTTGTTGTTCATTTCTAGATCTGTACCTGGCACATAATAGGTGCTCAGAATGTCTTTGTAGAGTCAGTGAAGATACTTGGAGTCCCAAAATTTGGGCACCTATAGGAAGTCTACAGGTACTATTGTACCATTGGATGGTGGCCTCATGGATATAACCTTAGGTGAAAAAGAACGATATTGGATGTTTCATAGCTATAGTGGACTTTTGTTTTGTTGCTTGTTTGTTTGTTTAATCTGGATCTCTCCTTTTAGCTGAGGCTGGCCTTGAACTTCTCACTCTCCTGTCTCTATTTCCTATGTCCTGGGATTAAGGTACACGCCACCTTGCTCAGCATAAATTTAGAGTTCTTCTTCCAAGTTGAAGGCAGTCACAAAGGCTGGTTCTTGTGAATGTCATTTGGTGTTTTTGTAGTGATCATAGGCATCTGAGAGGAACAGTTTAAAGTTGAAAGGATGTATTCTGGTTTAGAGTTTCAGAGATCTTGGTCCACTAGGAGATGGCTCTGTTGCTTTCAGTCTTTGACAAAACACCATTGAGGAAGGGCATGGACCCGAAAGCTGAGCACTGCATGGCAGCCAGGAAACAGGTAGAAGAGCAGGAAGAGACCAAGGGCAATATTCCCCTTCAGAAGCACTCTTCTCTTCAGCAACCTGCTTCTTTCTGCCAGGCCCCACCATTGACATTTCCACCACCTCCTGGCAGTCTTTGTAGACTTTGAGTCCATCAGTGGATGTCAAGAATGGATCAGAGCCCTCACACAAACAGAGCTAGAGGTGTGTTTTACTAATCCTGGAGGCATTTCTCAGCCAATTGAAATCATTCCCAGGCAGTTATAATCAAGGTTAGGAAGTGTGTAGCTTGGTGGACTTTCCTAAGGTATGCTCTTATATGATCAACTTGGAGGCCAGAAAATAGAACATTACCACAACCACAGACAGCTCTGGCCTCCACCACTGCCCCTGTGGCCCTCCCAGGGGTGTTCATCCTGATTTATGACTCTGTAGATGGTTCTCAACATCCCATACTTGCTCATCAATTCTATGGTTGGAGGAACTGATATGGATGGGTGTAGTTATTTGTGTTTTGCATTTTTGATTACTCCAGGGTTAATAACCTAGTTCCCATCTCTGTGGCAAAGATGAGAAACCAAGAATCACAGAGCTTATGAGGTCTGGGTTGAAGAACCTTAAACCTGTGTTCCTCACTATTGGACATATTTTCTTTTATTGCAATTGTTTGCAATTCCAAGATGTTCGGGTTGAATAGTATATGGGAGAGGCTGCTGTATAGCCATGAGAAACCAACTATTGCATCTGAAAACCAGAGGCAGGCAGGTTCCTGGCTAAGCACTGATGGCCACACTTTACATGCCAGAGCTTCTAGCAGACCTCAGCCTCAGTAGAGGGGCCATAGGAGGCTTCAGAGCAGGAGGAAGAGAATCCTTCATTGCACTCTTTTTTCTTCTGTTTGCTGTGGCCAAATGCTCTGGGGCACTGACAAGGGATGTCTTCAGTTAAACCAGCCTAACATTTCCCTCCCACCAAAGTGCTGTATACCAGTCCATGCCAGTTCAAGTTCCTGCTCACCTACCTGGTGCAGAGCTGACAGACTGAGTGCTGCTGTGTGGCTTTGGATTTTCAATACATCAATCCCAGTCACTAAGAGAGCAGCCTCCCTCAACTCCACAGTCCCTTTGAGGTGACATATATATTCAGGCTGAGGAGCTTTGGTCTCTGTGGTGTGGCCCTCTGTTCCCATAGTTATCCAGTAAGGATAGGTGTTAGCATTTTGCCCCAGGCCAGAATGCTTTGACTACAATTTTGAGATGGAGATCTTCCCGACCTCTTTGGCCCAGAGATTGCAGGTTGTCTCATAGAGCTGGGATCAGCTCTCTCATTCCTCCTCTTCCATCAGATATGGGAGTGGGAGGGGGCAGAAAGAAGCTCACAGAAGGCTCCATGCCCCTGGGACTAGAACTTAACTCCCCAAATACCAAATAAGGTCACCTTTTTGGGAGCAGGGATTCATAATAAAATGGAAGCCAGTATAGTTTATCACTATGATCCCAGTTACAGAATGCACAGCTTACCCTGTGCTGGACTCAGGGCATGGTATCAGCATCCTAGCAGAAACTGCTGGGTTTTTTTTCTTGAACTGCAGAGGAAGTAAGTCCTGCATGCTCTGCTTAGCTGTATGAATTTGGATATGATTCTCAACTTCTCTGATCCTGAGTAGAATGGGAATCACTAAAGTATGAATATGTTCAGGTTGTGTTCATTGTTCAGAAGAAAGCCCATTGAACGTTTGATGCACATTAAGCATTTATAAAACTGCAATACAGCTGCCTGTAGATTCTGGAACATTCAGGAGCAGGGTATTTTATTATTCATGGTTTCTAGACAGAGAGATTGAGGTACAGACCGGTCTGCTCCAGACTGCCACAGCCAGTAGGAAACTGAGCTAGAATTTGAACCAGAGGCACTTGACTTCTGGCTTTCCTGTGTGGCAGAACCATTTGGGCCTGGCTCACGATTTCTCAGGTAAAGAGCATGTTTTTATCAGGAAAATGCCCTATTTCAGTTAATATTGATAGTCAACCTGGTGAGATTTTGAATCACCTAGGACATAAACATCTGAGCATGCCTGTGAGGGATTACCCTGATTATCTTAATTGCATTGGAAAGACACATCCTGAGTGTAGGCAGCAGCATTTGTGAGTTGGCATCCTGGATTGACTAAAGGATAGGAAGTGAGTTGAGCATCCGTTTACATCTCACTCTGCATCCTGACTATAGACACAGCCGCCTCCACCTCACGTACTTACCACCATGCTTTCCTTACCACTCCCTGGAGGTCTATGTGGGTGAAATTCCCTAGCTGAGACCCTTCTACATTCCAGCTTCTTTGCAAGGTCCCCAGGTAGAGATGCATCTGTTAGTGCCTTTCCAGCCCAGTGTTCCTTTGACACTATTGAGAAAAGTTGACACAAATAAACTCCACCATGTGTCCTCTCTTGTCGGGAAGAGCTCATGCTCACTCATCTAGGCGTGCCTCTATGGAGTGCTGGAGGAGTTAAAAAAAGAAGTACTCAGGCTGATCCAAGGGCTTTTTGTAGACAGGGCAGGAATAATAACACTAAACATGAAGTCAAGCCGGCAGTGGTGCACCAGCAGTGTCGATTCTCTTTGCTAGTATCTTGTCCTCTTGGCTGAGAAAGGTGGCCAAGAATGCTTCCCTGAGCAGCTGGGGCAGAGGTGAGTGGGCCAGCTTTCTGTTAAAAACAGTTTGGCTTTCATGGAAGAGGCTTGTTTTCTTAGTTAGGTCAGTTAGCTCTTGACCCTGACTCCTTCAGTCTGCTCTGGCTCTTGCTCCAGTTCTGAGCAGAAGCTGGGTGAGGACTTTGGATGCCCTCTGCTTAACATCTAGTCCTTATCCAATATCTAGGGTGCTTTCATGTAGAAATTCAGGATCAAGAACATAAGTGATACAGCTTGAGGCGGTGGCTGTGGTGGTGCTAAAGGGAAGGGCAACTGTCTTTTATTTTCCCCAGTACTATATTGAACTCTTAGGTGGGAACTGGGTGAGTAATAACCATGAATAGCATAGATCACATGCCTGCCTAGTGCTGGGCAAGGGACTAAACCCTCTCTCTGCTCACATGTTCTAAGAAAGACTCTGCACAGACTCTGTACAGCACAGATGCTCAAATGCCCACTTAATGAGGTCACTACTAGAGGCAGGGTCAAGTCTAAGGTATGTTGCTTATTTCTGCTCTCATGATGGTCAAGGCAGCTTTTTGTGTAAGAAAAGATAATGTCTGTCTGAATTAATATTTTCTCTTCTAGATGCTTCTAGATCTTCCCCACCTTCTCCTGTGCTTTTGCTCTGTATTTGTTGATTGGGAAATAGAGTGGATTTGCTGGTTCCTGAAGAATTTAGCTGAACAACACCACTAACCATTACCTGTGTCTATGAGCTTCCCTAGCTCTTCTCTTAACTATTTTTAAAAGTGATCAACTAATTTCATGTCTTTCATTATAGAGCCAAAAGTAAAGCAAAAGCCTGATGTTGAGTTAATCTACCCTACGAGTATGCTTCATTCACCAAATAAAAGCTTGTTTTAGAAAAAAAGTGCAGAGAGAGAGGAAGTGGGGAGATGATGCTATATGGGTATGTCATGTCATGCTGTGTCTGGCAGTGTTGGAAAAGCTGCAAATGAAGGTTGAGGTTTTTAAGCCCTGCTCTGAAGCCCCCTGTACTTACCTGTGCAGATCTTCATTTAGCCCACTGTGTTGTATCCGCACCTTGGTTCTGACTTCAGTCTTTTTACTTTCTGTGTCTCTTTCTGTGTCCTTCCATAGAGACCAGGGACTGTCACTTGAGTACTTTCCTGACACAGGGTTGGCACATCATGGATGTACCATAATGTCAATCGAATGTAAAATACAGAAAACATCCCGAGAGATGAGCTGCTTTCCTCTGCCTCCTTGGAGATACCCAAGTTCTTTTTCTAATCTCTGCTGCTATATGGACTGGGGCTGAAATTATGGGATGTATGGAAGCCACTGCAGTTTGAATCAGTTGTTTGTATAACCACAGTCATTTTGTGTGGTTACCTAGTGCAGAGCATTCTGTTGGGAAGTGGAATAAATACAAAATGGATAAAGATGCCAGAGGTTTGAAAGCTGTCCACCAGAGAGTAAGTCTCCCTCAGTCACTCATTTCTTGATTTAGGCAGTTACAGCTGGGTAGAAACATAGATTCTGGGTCTGAATTTTAATTCAGATTTTATCGTGTACCACCTATATGACACTGTGCAAGGTGAAACTCTGTGAATGAGTTTCTTTTCCTATAACATGCCACAGACTCAGGAGTGTTATTAAGTAAATGCATTATTATGTATAAAGCATTCAGGATCATAATTGGTATTTTCTGCTGGTGTTATTTACTGTTAATGAAGTCTCAGTGTCCTCATGGAAACTACATGTCAGATGTATCACATGTCATTGTAACGAGGACTGTGAGTCTCCTAGACTGGATTTAACAGTGCTACAAAAGGGTTGGGTCAGAATCATGGGCATTTACTGTCTTTCCTGTTAAGAGGCTAGAAGTGTGAAGCCCAGTGAGTTGTCTGGACCACCAAGGTCCTGTCTAGCCTCTGGTGTCTTAATACTGTCCATGGTGCTCCTTGGCTAGTAGAAGCATCACTGGCTTCCTTCAACTTTATTGATCCCCATGCTTCCTGCTGTTTTCTTAGACCAGCCATGTGAGCCAAGGGTCTATCCTATCTCAGTATACTCACCTGAATTATATTTGCAGTTCCCTGTTCCCAAATAAGGTAACTTCTGGAGTGCTAGTGGTTGGCACCATAACATATCTACATTGGGGATACACATCTGATCTCTTAACTTGGGTGTAGAGATAATGTGCTGAAAGTCTGAGCACAGTGCCTAAAAGGAAGCAGTAGCAATCATTGCTAGATAAACTGGAGTCACTCCATCTTCACCTTTAGTTGGGGGTGGGATGAGGTCTTTGATGTTTTTCTGAATATGTCTACTCTTAGCTTTGGATGATATGATGGCTTGCAGGTGAGTGGGCTCCTTAGTCTTCCTGTTTCTGGAATAAAGCAGAAAGAACATTCCCTTTCTCTAACATGACCCAAGAATGCTGAGGTTCTTGTGGCACATGTTAGTTTAGCTGTGGGCCAGGTTGTTGTGTCCTTTCTTGCCTTTCTTGTCTGATGTTTTGTGGCTCTTCAAGGGCACATGATCATGGTAGTTGCTTGCACAGATAGTGGCCTGAGGTAGCAGGAAGGCTCTGAAGCACTGTACACATGAGTTGGTTTGGGTTTCCCAAATTCCAGAGTTACTTTGCAGTCAGAATGGAAACATGACATTCATTCTACCTGGGATGTTTTTTTTTTCTATGGAAACAGTCCTAATTTTAGCTCTGCCATACTTAATACCAACTCAGAGAGTGCTCTTTTGGGTCAGTGCCCAGGGAATCAGGAACATAAGCTGGCTGAAAGATTAGATCAAGCATATTCCTCAAGGGAAGATAGTGCAGGGATCTTTAGTGGATCAAAAAAATGTCATGGATGTGCATATCTAATCCCAGAACTCGGCAGGAGGATTGCTGTGAGTTGCAGGCCAGCCTGTGGTACACAGTGAGTTCTAGACAAATCTGAACTACTAAGGAGGATATCTGAAGAGATAGCTGTAGAGAGAAGCCCTGATCAGAAAGGATGAGTTCTGAATGCAGGGGTCTCCCTTGCTTTCTTCTTTTATATGTCTTGTCTAAATTTTGCTAATTTTACAGCTAGTTCATGATACTGCATCCCATGTCTCTATCTGTGGAATCCTTATTCCTGTCCTGAATTCCTGCATTTTTCACAACCCTGTTCATGATCTCTGGCAGCATCTTTAATTCTGAGGTTGACTCATGCCTTGAATACCCAGAAATCATTTTTATGCTTTTGAGAGTCAATCAGGGTCATTGAAATGTATGTACTGAGCATGATATTCAGTACACATGCATAAAATACATGGTGCAATGAATTTGACAAAATTGTCGATATCTGTTTTACCCAGTTAAAGGCCTGAGGTAGCCAACATATACATTTTCTTTCTTAAATGGAAAGACATGATATATGAGAAAAATGGCCTATGGTTCTAGTAAAGGCATGCTATGAAGGGTTTCTGCAAGGGGAGTCTATGACATGGAGGATGTTGGGTGCAGTCAGGTGAGGGAAGATGTGTAAGGAGATAGTTTCAGGTCACTTAGGAAATAACCCTGTCTTTTCAGTCCCAGCAAGAACCTTGTAGACTATCAGGCAGAGAAAGGACTTCACACATCATCTAATTTTGTGTAGTTTGAAGCATGATATTTAGCATTAATATTTAGCATCTTGATTCTTGCACTGTATTTTCATATATATTGTGCTCTTAAAGTAAGTTGAGGAGTAATATAGTTGTGCTAAAATTAGAAAAGTGGTATGCAAAATTGCAAAGAGGTTAGTGAAGATTGGGCTGGGGCTCTATGAGTGACTGAGATGAATAAAGCACAGGTAGACCAGATGACTGCAGGTTGTGCCAGCACTGAGAACTTGAAGTATATCTCTTGTTCTTTTGTCTCAGCATGCATTGAATGTGTGCTAACTTATAACAAATTCTTGGGCCTACTGTGATTTGGATAAGTTTGTTTGTGACTCACAAGGTTTGTCCTCTAAAAACTTGCTCTTCAGTATGATGTAACCTTCAGGAGTGGACCTAGTGAAGCGTGCTATACATTTGGGGTACTATCTTCAGAAAGGATTAATGTGAGTCACATGTAGAACAAGTGAGTTCTTTTGAGAGTTGTTATTTTCTAACAAGCCTTGAACCACGCTGACTTCTTCCTCACATTTCCTTTAAAAGGGTGCCATCTACCATGTTGTAGTGTAGCTAAAAGGTCCTATAGATTCATGAGCTTTAGATTTTGGAAGGAAGAAAAATGGTTGGGACACCTGCTTCCTGGTAAAGCTCTTCCTAATGCCTAGACTATAATGCTCAAGCCAGAAGAGAGCCTGGGACCTCAATTGGGCTTACTGGGCTGTGGGATAGATCTGTGTGTTTAGGGCCAGTATTTGTTCTTCAGTTTAGGGAGCAGCCCCAGCTGACAGGGTGAGTCAGAGCAGAGCCAGAGGGCATGTATAGGAAGGCCATGTATATTCTAGTCATTAGGATTGTAAGAGTTCTGCATTTAGTGAGGAAACTTTATATGTGATAGTATTTGCTGACTGCTTTATTATCATTTACTAGTGTTGTTGGTAACAGAGCCTCAATTTAGCCATATCTGCTTACCAGGGGATAGTTGCTCCAGAATCTATCCAGAGTCCAGGTCATTGCTTTAGTATTTGGGAGCCTAGTCCCATCTCTATAGTTGTCTGTTCCTCTGTCCACCTGTTCATCCATCTACCCATCCATGATAGTGCCCTTTTGTTATGCACTCTCTCATAGGTAACATTACTTCTTCCCTTCACTTTTCATTGCTGGGGGCATTAGTGGGTAGTTCAATATTTGTGTTGCTGATTATGGTTGCATAAGCTAGGGTAGCATCTTTATTCTGACCATTAAGTTCACAAGGAAAGAGCTCTTGTTCTCTTTCTGCTGTCCTGAAGAGTACCTCATATATTGTTGATGTTCTTAATATATAATGAAAAATGAGCCAACTACAAGCTGTGTACTTGACCCCATGGAAAGAACTTTTTCATAATCATCTTGTTTATCCTCTTGTACTTTTCCATGTGTTTTTCCTATTCTAGACTACCATCTAGGGCATGTTTACAGTTATTATAAGCTGGTCTCAACACACAGCAGATAATGCTCAATAGCATTGAATAATTTGGTTACAATTATTATTATTATTTTTTACAGATGAGAAAATAAGTCACACAGATCTCTAATTCAGGCCACTTCTGAATCAAGCTGTTTCTGAAACAGTGTTTCCTTGCAGAACATCTGTGTGCTGGAAAGGTTCTGTCTATGTGCTCTCTGCTACTGGAGCCATCAATAGGAGGTAGTTAGTATATCTTTGGAAGGAAGCTTGTGCTAAGGAGGAACTAAGTTTTAAATTTCATTAAAATTAAATTTCAAAGGTCATATCTGACTAGTACTACCATATAGGACACTAATAATCTCTACAAGACACTCTCTAAATAGTAATAACTGCTGATATTGAATGCTTACTATGTGCCAAGTTGTGGATTGACCCAGAGACATGTATTGAATGATCTAAACCTCAAAACCCTGGGTGAATTAACAAAGGCCAGGCTATCTTTTCTACCCTATAGATGACCTATCATATATCTTAAGCAATGAAGTGCTGTGACTATGTTCTTGGCCAGGGAGAACTTACCTCAGAGTTTTTAATCAGCTCCTTATTTTCCTCTGTTTTCCATATGCACAACAATGTATCATGCTGCGAAACCCAAGATCTCACTGTTCTAAATGTTTGTCAGCTACCAACAGGATGCCTCTTTCTCCCCTCCCCCTTTTTTCCTGGAGGGGTCAAGCCATGTGCAGTTTTGCAAACTCATTGTCCCCGCCAAATGACTCATTTAGATTAAAGACACTTATTACCATGAGATGAAGTTATGTCAATGCCACGTTGAAAAAAAAAAAGCCCAATATTCTTCACAGGATGTTCTGTCATGTCTCCAGACAAATGAAACAAAATAACTTTCTGTGATGATTAAAATTATTTTTAGGTTAGGGTGGGAAGAAGAGAAGGTCAAACTATGTTGAGCAGCAGTCTCATTGGGTAGAACAAACTCTTACATCTTGTGAGTTCCTTTGGAAGTTCCTTTGCAGTTCCTTTCCCGAGTTGGGTTTAAATGTGAATGAGTTTCATTTCACACTTGTTTACAGAGTAGAAAGCAGAAAAACCATACTTCTGCATGGAGGTGGGAACCACTGCTGTCTACACCAGAAGTCAGTAGTACTTTAGGATACAGACTTGCCTTCTGTGTGTTCTGTGTTCTGGAGATAGCTATGCAGTAAACATGGCTCATTTGGAAGCCATGAAGTGACATGACGTAGGGCCAGGAATTCATGTTAGGAGCAGAATTGGTGTGAAAGTAATAAAGAGAGATATATGATAGGAGAACCAGAGAGATAGGCTCAAAGGATGGCCCCATATAATCACAGCCCAAATTTAGATAAGACTTTCTGACTTAGTGACTGTAGGATAGGCAGTGCTTTAGATTCTACGACTAAGTATGGAATGATGTAGCAAGAACCTCTAGGGAAAAGCTATAGACTTGGACTGACTAGTTAAATCCTGATGTTAATTCCTCCTGCTGATTCAAGGCAGTCATTTAGCTTTCAAAGGCAGGTTTGAGTATTCATTTTTTCCCATCCACCCATCCATCTGGCCACATCATCCACTTGCCTACCCATTCCTTACCTAGTACCCACATATCCATGTATGTAATATTGAGTCTCTAATCTGTGTGTGGCATGGAAGCTACTGTAATATAAAGGCATTGTCCTTATCAGGGAGTCCAGTCTTGCCCTGAGATGTATACATCGGTATGCATTTCTGAAACAGCAAGAGGGGTTTGGATGTTCTGGACTTTAAAGCCAATGTTGTTGCACCCATGCAGCTTTCCCTAGCAACAGGCAGTCAGTCAGTGTTTGCTTCACTACTTCTCCTCTTGCTTGTATTGGTATCTTGCATGGGCTGTTTCATTGTGCTCATTGAATCTTTATTGTATCTCTCCTGAGAATAGGGCCCTCCAAGTCCTCTTTGGACCTTGGCTTCATTGTAGACATTGGCAGAGGGTTAAGCATGCTGAGCTAGAAGGGAACTGTTTCACATGCAAGGAGCTTGAAATAAGGCTTGAAGGGTCATCAGTGATCTGAAGAGTTCCAGATCTTTCTGTGTTCTCAGCTTTCTTCTCTCTGCATGTTAATCCTGTGAACAGTTGTTAGGCAGTGTGAGAATCAAGGGAACCTGCAGCCCTTACTGAGGCTGCATCTAAACAATACCCATTACCTATGCACATATCCTACCTGGAGACATAGGCACATTCATCTTGTTTGACAATTGGAAGCCACATATTTACCTTGTCTTTGAGCCAGGCTGCTGTCAGGTATGGGCATGGCAGAGAATTTCTTGGTACCTTATAAGCTTTTGATATCTTCAAGTTCAGGACCATGATTTTCAACCTTTTGAAAACTGTTTTTTGTTTGTTAGGTTTTTTTTTTTTTTTTTTTTTTTTGGCACTGAAAGAAGGCAGCGTAGCTTACTCTGCAGCATGTATCTTATTGTCTTAGATAACCCAATGAGGTTATGTAAATCTTATTTTAGAAAAGAGCAGGGGGAGACAGACGGGTGTAGGTGCTCAGCTTAAGATCAGTCAGCATTGGGCTGGATGAATGAGATTTGGATTCTAATATCCATGCTGTTCCTGTGCGACTGCACTGTGGAGAGCTTGGAGCAGTAACTTACTCTTGAAATAAAAGCAAGTGTGTATGGGGGCACCTGCTCCCCTACTTGGGCAAGCTCACTGTTTCATATTTGTCATCTATAAACTAACAATAATAATGAGATGGTGGTGATGATGATTATACCTTGCTGAGCATGTAATGTTCACTTTTAATCTTAGAATGAGAGGGATAGGCAGGAGGAAGATGGATTGAAGGTCACCCTAGGCTACATAGCAAACAAAAACAACAACAACAAAAAACCCATTAAGAACAAAATCAAGGGTTGGGTTTGGAGCTCAGTGGAGGATGCTTGCCTAGTATGCATAAGATTCTGACTTCAGTCTTCAACACATACACACATGAACACACACACACACACACAGACACACACACACACACACACTTGTGATATAATAAGGATTAAAAAAGATTAGTCAGGAAATGCCTGGCATAATGGCATATGGTAAACACTAAATCCATGGGGCCTCCAATACATATTTGCTATAAAAGGGACATTACTCATCAATAACATCTTGAGTATGTTTACTTTTGCTAATTTTGACCTTGTACAGGCTTTTATTCATTAATAGAATTGCCATAGTAATGAAGAAGAACTTCTGCTTTGTAACAAGAAGTACAGGCATAATAATACCATGTGACCACTGAAAATGTGAAATTGAGCTGAAATTTGGCCTCTGGCTTGGCACTGTCATTCCTGCTATCCAGCTTCATCTCCCATGGCTTTGATGGCAGTTACTGTGTCAAGAAGAAGCATGATATAGCTGTGGAGGAGGATCCCCATTTCAATACTGGAAAAAGAAGAAGAAAACATCAATGTGTATTGCTCAAGGATAGAGCTGTCTCAGGCCACTGCTCAGGAGATATTGTAAACCCCCTTTCTTTGGGAATGTTTTGTGAGTTGTTCTTGATGTGGTTAGAGGCTGTTTCTTCAGAGATGGCATGCATCTTCCCTGCATACTCCTAGGCATATCGAGGCGAGGAGAGTCTTCCTTTGTTTTGTACGATGTTACACACTCTCTGCTATGGCTTTCCAATGATATTGTCTCATGGCCTGTGGCCCTTCACCTCTTCCACTCAGAATGAACTCCTGGAAGTCAGAGGACTTGATTATGTGGAAATGGTTTCACTGAGATCTCTTCTGTGTTATGGGTATGATTACTCTTTTTATTACCTTTTCAATTAGGGAGGACCTGGCTTAAGGGTTGCAGCAGCTAAAGCATTTATTGACTGGTGCAAGAACTTAGGTGTCAGGACAGGTGTTGATGAGGAGGAGGATCTGAGAATGACATTAAACATGAAGTAAGGGAGATGTCTAAAGTGGCTGGGCATTCTGCAGGTGAAAGGTCTGAGGTTGCACAGCTGATCCAAATCCAGATTAGACTTATTCTGTGACAGTATGCTCTCATTCATTATAGCTGACTCTTTGTGCATTTGCAGGTAAATTGTAGTGTGTGTGTGTGTATGTGTGTCTCTGTGTGTGTGTGTGTGTGTGTTTAGGGTGGGAATAGGAGAATGAGAACAGCTTGCAAAGTTGCCAGCCTTGGTCCCTTTTGGCAGCTTGGATGATGGGGAAGGTTGGCATGCTTGGCTTAGGTAGTGGCTGTGCTAGGCTACAAAGGTGATATAGTCAGCTGTTCTCTCTTTGCAGATTTAAGTGACAGTAATACCAAGAGGGGGCTATGGTTCCTGACCTTACTTTACTGTGCAGAGGGGATGAGGGTTGTGATAGGAGAGGAGACAGGAAAGGTATATCAGGTCATTGCTGCTGCAGTGATACTGTTGGGAGGCTAGGAAGCCTCATATTCAGCTTCTGAGATGAAGTCTCCAGAGAACATCTGGAAACATGGGCCTCACAGCCCAGATTCCCTGCAGAGTGTGTGCTATGCTTGTGGATACTCTGCAGCAGATTGTGAGAGCTGTGGGCTGATACTGCTAATGATGCTACTTGTCCCGATGGATGAACCTTTCCAGCAACTGGAGACAGCAGTGAGTTGGTATAGTGTTGTCAGAGCAGTGAGCTCCCTCTCATACAGCTATCTTGAGAATACTATTCCCTCTGACGTTTGTGGTTCTACTGTCCACTGAATGAACAGCTTAGGACAATGAATACCAGAGAAGTTAAGTGGCTTCTGCTTACCAGTAGATCAGCTCATTTAAGATTAGGACATTGGGACTTCAGTGTTCATGACTTACTGAATTGTGTCATAGGCGCTGCATGTCTCTGGGTCCTAGCAAAAAAAATCCCTTTGTACTCCTTTATTTATTCCTTTTAAGTGTTCCTTAAAGTGTTTTATCTGCATACATGTCTACCACATGTATGTCTGGTACCAGTGGAAGCCAGAGGAGTTCTGATCCACAGGAACTGAAGTAATGGATGGTTATGGGCGGCCACATGGATGCTGGGAACCAAATCTAGGTTAACTACAAGAGCGGCCAGTGATATTTACCACTGAAGTGTTTTGTAGCCCTGTCCTCAACCTTACTTCTTATCCTGAAAGTGGAGACAGAGAAGCAGACATATATCTGAGTCATGTACATTATCATAATAATGTTTTTAAGCACCAAGCGAGGTTAGTCATAATTTTGTTGGCTTAAATGCTTTCTAAAATTTATACATAATAAAGAATATGCCATCTTAACCATTTTTAATTGTACAATTAAGAAGTGTTAAGTAATTCACACTGCTGTGCACTCAATTTCAAGAACTCTTTTGATCTTGCAAAATTGAAACGCTATACTCATTAAACATTCTCCCCTTTCTTCAGCCTCTGGCAATTACCACCCCTGTTATTTGACTATTGGAAGTATCTCATATGAGTGAGGTCAGTTAATATGTGTCCTTCGGTAATTGGCTGCTTTCAGTTAGTATAATGTCCTGTAGATTCATCCATATGGTACTGTGTGACAAGATTTCTATTCACTTAAAGCCAGAATTAATTCTTTTATAAACATAATACAAATAGAATATTTGTTTTCCATTCATAGATTGACTTGTGTGTCCTTTGTGGACCATTCAGGATGGTGTTTCCCATTTTCTCACTGTATCTTGCATATTTTACAAATGAATATAGACCAAGTTAGTGTGAAACCCCAGTCTGCTTGACACTTGTTTTATTCTGAAGGTTTTCCTAAGAGTTAGTGTCTTAGGGTTTCATTGTTGTGAAGAAGCACCATTCCCCTGGGAACTCTTTTGAAGGAAAGCATTTAATTCAGGCTTGCTTACAGTTCAGAGATTTAGTCTATTATTCTCATGGTGGGAAACAGTGGCATTCAGGCAAACATGTTTCTGGAGATGTAGCTGAGAGCTCTACATCTTGTTCTGTAGGCATCAGAAAGAGAATGTTGCACCAGACCTAGCACGAACATTTTATAACTCAAAGCCTGCCCCCTTGTGATTCACTGCCTTCAACAATGCCACATCTACTCCAACAAGGCCACACCTCCCAATAGTGACAGTGCCTATGACCCAATGGGGTCATTTTTATCCAAACTTCTGTAGCCAAGAACAGATACACAAGATGATATACAAGAGATGATACTTTTATGCATTTGTGTATGTCTGAGTGTATGCATGTGCATTATATGTATGCCAGTACCAGAGAAGGCGTCAGGTCTCTTGGAGCTAGAGTTGTAGGTGGTTTGTGAGCAGTTTATGTGGGTGCTGGGAATGAATCCTTTCAAGAGCAGTAGGAACTCTTAAGCACATATAGAGGCATCTCTTCAGCCTCAGGGATGATATTTTGTTAAGAGCCCATTGAAGAAAGTTCTAGAAATGTTGGTTGAGGATCTTATAGGATCTGATACTCAACTGTCAGTATCTTTTCTCTTGGGTTTTTTCCAGGGTTTTGCTGTTGGGTCTGTGCGTCCCCTGGACTTGTCAGTGTTTGTATGTGTCAGGGCTTGCAGCATTTAATGCTCCCATTTCTTAGCTTTTACTGTGATACAGTATCTAAGTCAACTAACTACCTTATAATGATGAAACGCCCAGGTCAGTTAACCTGTCACTTCTTGTCTGTTCATGTGTCACATTATAGTATGAATGCCGAGTGGAATAACTGTTTACCTCATGGCAGCTGGAAATCAAAAGCAAGAGACTTTGAAAGGCCATAGTCTTAACAGCCCAACTTCAAGGTCATGTATCAGATTACCTAACTTTAGTCTATTAGGCTTCAAATCCTAAAGGTTCCACCCTCTTCTGCCAGCTGCAGGTCAGAGCCTTTAACAAATGGTCCATTGGTTGTATTTCATATTTAACCTATGCTGTCATGGATTGTATGCCAGTCCTGCCTCACTGAATGCGGAACCGGGGAATTGATGTAAAAGTAAAAGGAATTTTATTGTTCCAACATGTCGGGGTCACCCTGCACACGAAGGAGAGAGAGAGAGAGAGAGAGAGAGAGAGAGAGAGAGAGAGAGAGAGACAGAGAGAGAGAGAGAGAGAGACAGAGAGAGAGAGAGAGAGACAGAGAGAGACAGAGAGAGAGAGAAAGAGAGAGAGAGAGAGCAACCCCAGGTAGCCCATTCAGCGAGTTTTTATACAGTTCTCAGAACAGCAGCCATTAGGCACAATGTGATTGGCAGAACAGTGTGACTTTTAAATTGATGATGAGGTGGCAAGAGTTTTCCTTGTCTGTGGGGGACAAGGGTTGGCCTGCCCTGAGGAATTATTGTCTGCTTGCTCTGAGCTTCTCTTATCTGCAATCTGCAAGTGGTCAATAGTCAGTGTCCCCCCTTCCCCCTCCTGGGGTCCTCCTGAAGAATGTGATTCAGCCTTTTCCTTACAGGAGGAATGCTTACCTGTTCTAAGGACTTCTTTCTTGGAAGGGAGAGGGCCTGGTGGAATTTTCCAATGGCTCTGAGATGACCTCTTCAGAATGAACAAAGTCTGTACACCTTTTACTCTCCTAATCCTGAAGGTTTGATATGCCTTAGGATCCTGGTTCTGTGTAAGCTGCACCAGGTCACAAATACTAATGTGATTCCTATGATGCTGAGGTGGGTATAAACCCTCTGAGCCAGGAAGTCTTTCTGAGTCCCATTAGCACAAGTTCCAGAAGCCTTTGGGGCAGGGAATTTACTTTGTACAATTAGAGACCACAGTAGGAGGTAAACCTTTAGATATACTGTGTTACCAACGTGTATTTTCCTTACTGCCAGAAATCCTCACAGTGTCCTGGCTCCTGTAGGCTCCAGAGGCACTATTCTCAAAGCAGCAAGCACAGTCATCCATTAACAGTATTGTGGCATAGGTCTAGATATGAGTTTACAAAGTCAGCTTTCTAGAAGCGGGCATACTTCTTCGTGCCCAGGATGTGACAAGTGGATGCTGCCCATATGTAGTGAAGTGGTTTATAGCAGCAAAGGCGAAATCTGCCATGTGATTGGCCAGACTTGTCTTCCGACCCAATTGATCATCAATTTCTATTTAAAATAAGTGCTTTGCTTTTCTGGGAGATCCCTGAGTCCTAATGTCTGACACTTACCTCTAAATTACTAGGGGAAAGATTTAAGTAAGCATTTCTTTCTCACTTTTCCCTGGATGTACATTTAATTCAGCTTCTCATGCTCCTGACCACATTTCCTGTGACTCTGTGTCCCATGGGGATATTTATTGCTTACATCTTTTGAATTCTAGCCTTTTGGGCTAGAATTCTCCTTACTAGCTGGATATCAAAAGTTCATAATGGATTTTATATTGCCTGTGAGGAGCCCATGCTTCTTCTGGCAGCCTGCTTGGAATAAAGGGCATGTATGAGCCATGCACAGAGCTCTGTCCCAGAGGCCTTTGTACTATGCTCTCTGAACCTGACTTTAAGATGTATCTTTAGCTTTTTTCTGCTTGCTTTTGGCAAAACAAAAAAATTGGAGGATGGAGGGAATACAGATAATGACATACCAGCTCATCTGACAGCTAGTTTTAAAGGGACCTTGTCCCTTTTTTTTTCCTTTTTTTTTTTTTTTAATAATATGCACTAAGGAAACAAATTTAGGAGCTGGGGAGACAGCTCAGTAATAAAGTACCTGCCCTTGTACAAGCATGAGGACCAAGGATCTCACATAGAAGGTGGGCATGGTGACCCTAGCTGGGGTTCCAGAGACAGGTGGTTGGATATGTAGAATTTGCTGGTCTGCTAGTTAGTAGTGAGCTCTGGACTCAGTAAAAGACCTTGTCTCAAAAAATATGTTGGAGCAAGATTGAAGAAGATACTGGGCGTCCATCTGGCCTCTATATGCAAGCACCTACATGAAAGAAATATACTGCTATGGAGAACACTTGGTTAACATCCACAAGGCCCTTGGTTTGATCCTTAACACCATAAAAGCAAGCAAAATACCAAAAGCAAATTGAGACGTAAGCTGCTTGTGTAGCCTGTAGGGTGCCAGGAAAAGTGTAACGTGTTCTCAGTTTTGTTTTCTGAAATCCACCATTGTTTGGCTATGTGAGAGAACTTAACTGCTTTTATAGGGCTAGAAGTAGAAATGCCAGCCATTCCAAGCTCATGGCTCTGTTCTATTCTTCCCATGAGTGGCTTTTTTACATGGACCTGGAAATGAGTTCAGTGTGAAGTTCTGAAGAACTTTCTCTCTGTGTCTGGTACTGTTTGGTGATATCTAATAGATCATTCTGTTATTACTTCTTAGAGTCAGTGAGATCACCAAGCTTCCTGTCAGCCTTTTAGTTCAGACCTACTAAGTCCCTAGGAGGGAAGTGGCTCCTTAGATCTCCTATCTCATTCTGTTGGAGACAATTCTGTTTCTTTTTCTGGAGGGGTCTGTAGCTATCTGGAAGGTAAACATTTCCAAATGTTGGTGCTAGTGCAGGCTGACCCGCCTCCTTCCCCTCCCCTCCCAACTTGGGCAAGTAGTACTGATGGGATGGTGTGAGGTTGCTTCTCAGCATGATAAGGCTCAGCCTTTTGTGAGTCTTTTAGCCTTTTATGTACTGCAGGGTCCTGTCAGCAAGGATTAGTTACTACAAGGGCACAATGAACAACAATGAGCAATGATGACATGTATTTTCTCTTTATTCAGAGTTATAGCCCAAGATGGGTGTGCAACAAATAGTCATTGAATGATTCCTCTTGCTAAAAAGTGACATGCTGATGTGAATGTTGTTCTCAGGAACTGCCTATAATAGATGTCCTGGCTCTCAAGGTCAGGTTCTCCAGAAAATGGAATTAGTGTAATGTTTACCTACCTGAAAAAGGGAACTTACTGGCTAGCTGGCTTTCACACTTAGAGAGGATTCAAGGTATCATAATTGTTGTCTTATGCAAGATAGGGTGTCTGGGAAGCTGGCAGCTGACTAAGTTCAGTAGCTGGGAGCTTCAGGGCTCAAGAAGCTGAAGTAGAAGTTGAAGAATCCAAAAGCACCAAACCAGGAGCCTGATGTCCAAGGACTACATAAAAATACCTCCCGAAAGATGAGCCAGAAATTCCTGCTCATTCTGTTGCATGTAGCCTGAGATGATTGGGTGGTGCTGCCTACCTTGACAGTAGATCTTCTTCACTCTACTGACCCACATACTAGTCTTCTGGAATCACCAAAGGTAATAGTTTGCTAATTCTTTAGGTGTTCTTCAGTGCAGTCAAGTTGGTACCATCGCTTTACAACATAGGGTCCTTTCCAAAGGCATAAGGCTGAGCCCCACCCCGACACTGAAATTAATACCAAGTCATTGGCTGGGGCTTAGCACATATGTTGTGATAGGAAGGGTCTGGTGTGATCCTCTATCCTTTTTTGGATGACAGCCAATGGTCTTTTGGGGCTCTGAAGTCTATTGTATGATTCCATGTCTGTTAGGTTAAGGAACTATAGAATGGTGTGGCCAGGAAACATGGTTCTTTTAGTATTTTACTCTATCCATTCCCCCAGGCCATTTTCAGTGCCTCCTGATTTAGAAAGATCTCTGAGGCTCTGGCTGGAAATGCTCCTCTTCACAGAATGTCTCCTGTGGATTTACCTCTCTGCTTCAATAATACCAGTAACAGCCTGAGCAGCCATAAGCTGGCAGAAGGGAAGAGTGTTAACTTGATTCAGTGTGGTACTCAATAGTACCTTCTCCAGAGTCTTAGATCTACTTGGCTCATCATATTTATTTTAAATATGTTACCAGTTAACTTATGAATGACTTTCTACGCTACTGTGTTTGGTTCTACAAGTAACATTGTATCCTCCAAGATACATCTTTACTGTTCTTTTCAGGCCAGAAACACAGCTAATTTATTAGATTTTTGTAAAGGCATTCTTGAGGGAGAAAAATTCTTCCTTTTTAATTCGCCTTGATGATGATACTTTGTTTTTCATTATGCTTTATTTTTGCTCAAATTTATCAAGTGCCCTCTATTTTTGTAAAGGTTGCCCCTCAAAAGAGTAAGGGAATTTGATTAGAGCACTGCAGGGACTTTGTATTTTTTTAAGAAATAAGGATCATGATGGAAGGGGCTGATGAGAGAGGATAGAGAAAGTTAATCTGGAGCTATAAAAAGAGACTGGGTAGGAAAAACTGAAGATAAACTTCCAGATAAAAATATTTATATTAATTTTTTGGTCAACTGTTAAAGCAATTAATAGTCCCTTTTACTTTAGAGATTGTTCTATATTTAACAAGGCATCCTGAATCCCCTGTGGCTGTGTCTTTTATGCCCTGGGCAAGATCTGTCTTTTAAAAGCACATTAATTTACATTAATCAGAACTGGCTTTGCGAAATTGTTAGCTGCTTAAATAAGATGTAATTTTTATTTCATTTATTTAGTTTGATATACACATAGATGTTTTGGGTTAATTCCAGTGTACCTTGGTAGGCTGGTAACTCCTTGCGAGTCAGCATTATGGTCTTGGGTCTTGTTCAGTGTGTAAAAGAAGTATCCAGTGAAGAGGCCAGTCTAGGTAACTGGGACATGGTGGTGGGTTGTCGGGGGAAGAAGGAAGTGAGGGGTACCCAACTGGAAGGAGCTTGTTAGGACTTGTTGAGAGTAGTTTCATTTTCACATTTGTTTCCTCCTGTCCATAGTTGAACTGAGAGGTTTTGTTGGGGACGCAGAGAATCTCTCAAACAAGGAAAAGAGAGAAAGGCATGCAACCACTCATTTGTCCACCATCCATTCTTCCGTCTGCCCATCCATTCATTCATGTATATATCCATCGAGTCAAATTTTAATGCCTGCTACAAGACTGAAGTTGAGGATACAAAGTCACTATCTATGCATGTATACTTCTGGTAACAAGTTTTTTCCAATTCAACATTGTGTGGAGGGCACACTGTTCTTGGGCATATGTAGGGACATTTTTTTTCAGCCTCATAATTCTGTGTTAAAAATATTATCAAACACACACATAGACAAACATACACACACACACCTATACCTGTGAATACAGTGGTGCATGATGTTTTTTATAACAGAGCTATGTAATTCTACTACTTGTGTTTCAAATAAATAGTGCCCTTTACTCTTTATGTGATTTCTAATGAAGCTCTTAAACACCTAGAGCCTTATGCTCCTCTTTCATTCGGGATAATGGCTGAACCTCTTCATAACACTCAGTAGATAGATTGAAATCATGAACGCTTTCAGACCTGGCAGTATAGGGAAAAGAATGGAAAACACAGAAAGAAACCTTTTCTGGTTTAGAACATCACTTCTCCCCTGAGTCTGTGAGTTTTGTTGTATTGGTCCTGCCTAAACTTGACCTTGAGTCCTGTTTTTTTCTAGGAAAAGCAGCTTGTGCCAGGGGATTTAGAGAGCCATGCAGTCCCACCCACTGTTTTCATTTGATCATACTGTATAGGACAAGTTCTTCCACCTCACCAAGGCTCAGTTATCCATCCCTGTTTAAAGTGATTGAGATATTAGGGCATGAAATTCTGGCCCTCTGACAGAATCCAATCCAGGGGATTCTTAATCTACATGGAATATTCTTCCCCTGACATACTTGCAATTCTGTTTTCAGTGAGCTAATAAACCCAATATTGTTGGAGCATATGTATATTCCTAGTGGACTTTGGATCCTGGGACATTGTGTATGGTGATAAAACATAGATGTTACTGTAGGCATGGGTAATAGTCTTCTGTGCATTCAGTGATATTGACAAACTGTGTTATTCTTTGGTTGTTGACCAGATAGCTCACTAGGTTTCCTTGGGGTTCTCACATCCAGTTTTTCTGAATTTTCCTAGGTACTTTCTGTGTGTCATACTGAGTAAGGGCCACAAGAGAAAAGGAGGTGTTGTTTTGGAATTCCTTCTTAGTCTACAGTGCTTGTATTTGTTTTTACCAAGTATATTAAGATCCTGAACCTTGAGTTTCAGTTTTATTAACTGTGAAACTCTAGTGATGATGACTAATAATATTGATAAATAATATTAATGATGAAAATGACATAGTTTCTGAGAGATGAGTGTTTTATCACTTAAAATTTGATTAATTCCCTCTTTAATCCTGTAAGTGCTGTTATTTCATTAGACACATGAAAAAAAGAACTTTATTAGGATCACACAGCTAAAAAGTATCAAAGCAGAAATTCAAGCCTATCTTCTCTGTCTTCAAATCTCTCTGTGCATTCAATTGTTTATGTGTATGTGAGCTTATGTGCATGTATATATGAACATATGTGTGTATATGTATGTGCATAGGTCAACCTTAGGTGTCATTCCACACATGCCATGTACCTTCCTTTTTCTGAGACAGAGCCTGGAACATACCAATTAACGTAAGTAGTATTGCTGCTCAGCAAGCCCTTGATACTTTATGGGACGAAGATGAAAAGCTTATGCCACCACAACTGCTTTGTGCCTTGGGTTCTGGGGAATGAACTCAGGTAGACGTTTTACCAGCTGAACTAGGCCAGAACCTCAGACTCAAATCTCATTGCTTTAGTAAACTAAGATGATTGTCACTTAGCAGGTAGCCCAAGGATATATTAGAATGTTTAACCTGAATTGTATTTTTAAGAGTACACAGTTTCATTGGGGAGCTAAGTCAAATATATATCTAATGCTTGTCAAAACAAACCAAGATGTGCAGCTACAAAGGCAAGAGTTGAGACTGTATGTGTTGAAGTGTGAACAAGAATGGGCAAGAGGTAGACTAGAGTGACAAAGCAAGAAGTACCATTGAAGAATGTAGTGGCAGTAATAAGGAGCACTGGTTTTGGAATCAAGAAACCAGGACTTATCCTAGTTGACTGTATGTGAACACTTAATGCCACTCATATATTTTACATTCCTTGAAAACAGAGTTAACAATCTCTCTCAGTATGTCACAGTTGACATACTGGTATGAGAACATCCTTATATGGTCAGATACTGTAGAAGGGCCAGACATTGCTGTAACAGTGAGAAATAAATTACATTCAATTTCAAGCCATTTTACCAAAGGAGTGATCAAAAGTTCAATGATCCCTCTCTGTCTTAAACCCAAACTCCAGAACCCAGGGTTGCCATAGGAACTTTGTCATTATCATTCAGCAGAAGCAATCTTGCTCAGGTGGTGCAATTTTAAAAGCCTCTTTATGCTATATGTAGAATCTTGGGAGTAAGAGTGTGGTGGGAGGACCCACCCAGGTAGGGGTGAAATTATTAGGAGGACAGAGACTGCTGGACCCCTACCCCTCAGTTGAGGAGCCGAGGAACCAGCTAATCATTGACACTGACTACCTTGACTCTCTCTACTTGGATACAGACTGAGGTATTCCAGGATCTTACCAGAGAACTGTACTGACCAGACTATCTTTCCAAATAAGGCTATGGAGCCTGGACATTAGAAGGTAAAATCTTGTAGAATTATACATTGTAAAGATGGTAACAAGAGTGCTGATGATAGTAACAGTAGCACCATACAACATTTTTGGGTGTCTTTTGGGTGTCAGACACTGTCTTTGACTTTCATATGTAGTATTTTCAGTAACTTCATCCATATCTCTTTTGCCAGTGAGGAGGCTGGGATCAAAGGAGGCATTCATGCTTATCCTCTCTTCTGTAATAACTAAGAAGTTTCCCAGAATGGATTGGTATTAGGTTTTCTGCCTTTCAGGGATGGGGTCAAGTGAAGTGGGTAGGTATCCATAAAAGGTGGAAGGAAGAAGTAAGATAGGTAGGGTGTCAGAGAAGATATTCACATTTATTATCCTGTTAGCTTTTCAGTCCTTTGAGAATCCCTAGGAGACAGTGAAAATGGTCTCCTAATTTAGAGAACAGAACATATCTCAGAAAGTTCTTTGCTTAAGTAAGTATGAACTAAGGCGCTGGAGCCAGGTCCCCTCTGCCTGTGATACTCTGGGCCTTGTGACTTGAGTACTCAAGTACATACCCATGGTTTTAGAATAAGGATCCCTCAGTCACTTTAGAAAGTAGGAACACACTGCAATTTGGGTGTGCCCTTTGTACACCAGAAGTTGGTCATCTTAGTATCCGTGGGGCACTAACTCGTTCCTACATTGGTGTATTCAGAGCCAAGTTAGATAGGGCTGGGCTCTTGTGTTGAAACACATTATGATGGGCCTCTTCTTCATTTTCATTAATGTTAGAGAGAATAACTGTCGCATAATCAGTGTTTGCTACAGGGTGTAATGGGTGAAGAAAGCAATGTAACTACTGTCTTCAAACTTCTAACTTTGAAAATTTTGCCTGGCTATCTCCATGGATCCCTGATCCTGATTTAAAATCCAGTCATTATTCTTCACCCCAACCCCCTTTTTAGTCTTCTATAAGGTGTACCTGCAATATAAATATGGCAAAGGATTAGAAAAAAATGCTAAAGAAAAAAAAACCTGGGTGTCTAAAACATAGAGTAGAGATTTCTAAGTAGACATACCTGATAAGCACCCATGTGCTAATATTGTGAGCTCAGAGTAGAGGACCACTTTAGCACATCATTCCATTAAAAGACAGCCACAGATGGCTTGATGTCATGTTGGTTACTCATGTTTCTGGCTTTTCTCGTGGGACTTCTAATTGGCTAGAGGACATCTTTGCTTTTCACAGAGCAAGCTCCTGATCATGAAGCAGAACAGAGACATAGTTGCTTAGGATTGGGGGTGTGGTGGCAGAGTGGTCCTCTGCCCTCTGGCCACAATCTGACATCGTTGGTTATAACTGCTGGTAAGGTCTGTGCTTATACTTAAGCTGATGAAAGAATGAGATAAGATGAAAAAAAAAATGAATCATGCTGGGTATTTGGCCTGTTTTTTTTTTTTTTTTTAAAAAAGCAAAATGTGGGAATGAGAAGATAGTTCAGTGGGTACAAGTTCTTGTGGTTCCAGCTTGAGGACCTGAATTCAAATCCCAAGAACCCATGTATTGAAGCTGGGCATGGCTGGAGTACCTGTATTCCCAGCCTAGCAGCTCCTGCCAGCAATCCTAGTATAAAGAGTCAACAATGGTGGTGCACGCCTTTAATCCCAGCACTTGGGAGGCAGAGGCAGGTGGATTTCTGAGTTCGAGGCCAGCCTGGTCTACAGAGTGATTTCCAGGACAGCCAGGGCTATACAGAGAAACCCTGCCTCGAAAAACCAAAAAAAAAAAAGGAAAAAAAAGAGTCAACATTATGTTCAGTAAGAGACACTGTCTCAGGGGAGTGCTAGAGAAGATACCCTAGGCTTTCTCTGGAACTTGCACTCACACCTGTACCAACATCTCATATATCACAGGAAATTCCCACCTTTCAATGATGAAATGTAAAACAGTGAACAGTAAGGGTTGTTTGCTTTCCTGGCATGCATGCAGTACAGCCTTGGTGCATAACCATGAAAAGTGGTTGGGACTTTCTAGAAAACTAGATCTACTATGTCTACACCTATCTGAAATTCCAGTGTATGTCAGGAGACACCTGGTTTATTTTTTAATTAGCAGCTATGAATTTTTTCTTCTCCACTGTTCTGGGCACATGTTTGCTAAGTTTTCCAACTTAAAGCTGATTAAAACACTTGCCCCTGCCCATGCTGGGTTTACAGGTAACCCTGGCCATGCTTTTACATGGCTGCTTATACTTGTGTAAGAGCTCTGATCCTTTGAACAATCTCCTCAGCTCCACATTTTGTTTAAACAAACAAACAAACAAACAAACAAACAAGCAAAGTCGAAAGAGCCAAAAGGCCCAGCGTGAATCTATTTTTCCACCAACGTTAGTCTGTGAAATCTGTTTCTTATGGAATTCTGATTTTAGAAATAGTAATCTTGAATTGTTAAATAAATTTCTGAGTGCTCAGAGTTTCATTGAGGGCTGCTAAAAATAATAACACATAACTGTATAGACATGAGATATTTTGGAAGATGGGTAAGAATATTAAAAATGATCATATTAGGGCTCAGCAGCGGTTAAGAGCACTGACTGCTCTTCCAGAGGTCTTGAGTTCAATTCTCAGCAACCTCATGGTGGCTCACAACCATCTGTTATAGGCATCCGATGCCCTCTTCTGGTGTGTCTGAAGAGTGTACCCACGTATATGAAATAAATAAATCTTTAAAAAAAATGATATTAATAAAGAAAGACTAAGCAGTGGCAGCCAGATGTTGTGTGTCTTGAAGGGACTTAAATTTGATCAAGGTTCTAGATTCAGCTTCCAAACAATAACAACAGCAGCAGCATCAACAAAACTACATGAGTAGTTATGCGTGATTTGCCTGCAAATAGGTCTGTGAACTAATGTGCATGTTTGCTACCTGTGGAAGATGGAAAGGTCATTGAATACTCTGGAAGTAGAGTTACAGAAGCTTGTGAGCCATAAATTGGGTGCTGGGAATGGAACCTATATCCTCTGGAAGGGCAGCATGTGCTCTTAACTACTGAGCCATTGTTAATTTCTTTAGTTCCTGATTGACATTTTTGTAATAAAACTTTCTAATGCAATAATGTAGCCTCATGGGAGTTAATCATTGGCTGTCAACTTTCCAAATCCAGAAAGACAGGAAGATACAACTACAGTTAAGGAATTTCCTCTATCAGATTGGCCTGTGGGTATGTCTTTGAGGGTGTTTTCTTGACTAATGAATTAGGGAGGGCCTAATCCACTGTGAGCTGTGCTCCACCATTATGGGTATAGGAAACAGCTGAACATAGCAGAAAAGGAAGCCTGTAAAGCAACATTCCCCTCCATGGTCTCTGCTTTGGTTCCTGCCTGGAGCTCCTGCCCTCGCTTCCAATGATGATGGAGGCTGAATGAACCTTTTCTCCCCAGGTTGGTTTTGATCATGGTATTTGTCATAGCAACAGAGTACTTACATAGACCTATGTTTTGGGATTTTTTTTGTTTGTTTGTTTGTTTTTGATTTTTTTTTTTTTTTGCAAAGATCCTTACAGTATTTGTAACTCTGTCTGGAAAAGTCATTGAGTGCTCAGATTATAATGAGCCATTGTGGGAGATTCAAAGATAATGCTGAAAGAAAGACAGTGATGCCTGACCTGTAAAGTTTCAAAGGGAAACAATGACTCTTATCAAGGTTGTTTTCATGTTATTTTGAATCTGTGGATGTTAACCCTTTTGTGCTTTGCTGGGACAGTGGAAGCTGGTTGGCTAGGGTTGAAAATCAGCTGTGATTAATAAGGGACCACTATTATTGAGGTGAAATCTTTTGGGAAGTATTTCCTCAGAGTCATCACACAGAAGATATGGCCCAGTAGGGGTGCAGCAAGGTTGCTCCTCAAGGTGGCAGTAGGACTTGGCAAATGATGTGTAGGCATCTCCCATGTGGTACAGGTTTTGCAGCATGAAGGCTGAGGCTTTGGTATTGTGTGACAGAGTAAGAACCTTCCTGAAAAGAGGCTTAGGAAACTAGGACAAACCATTTTCTTGGCTTCTCCTGGTAAACAGGCAAGGTGAGGTCTGTCACAGGTAACAACCGGAAATGGTTGAGCTTGATGTGATTGATGTTATCTGATAATGTAACTTCCTAAGATTGTGCCTTGCACTTCATGGATTTTGGGATTGGAGGGCAGGGTGAAGACTTGATCAGTAGGATCCAGAATTTTACAATTGTGTTCTAGACTTAACTGTTTACTTCTGTTTTCTGCCTTAGAACTTCCCCTAGGATTTTGTTAAAACAGAAAAAGTTCCTGCCTTAAGAAGAGAAAGAAAAAAAAAAGAAGGACAGACAGAGACAGAAAAGGTAGAAACTAGCATCTGACTATATAAAGGAGGAGATGGAAGACCAGAGAGGGAAGAGAACCAGATTCACCTAGGAGGCAACTGCCTGCCCCAGCCCCCTGGCAGCTGTTTCTGATCTGTTACCTCAATCTGTAGGCTTTTAGCTTCCTGCATAGGCTCTATGCATTCTGTACTCCAGGCTGCCTTCCCCTCTAGCCAGAACTGCTGAACTCCTTCTCTGCCTGAAGCATGCTAGGAGGAAACTCCTTTGAGAAGTGCTTGCTGTGTGCTGCGATCCCCCACCTTGCTAGTTTTTTAGCTCATGGGCCTGCAGCTGTGCCAGATCACTTCCAGCAGAAGACAGCCAAAAATTGCAAATTTGGGAAATGAACAGTCTCCTTGGGAGTCAACATGGGCTAGAAGGCTGTATATTGAACACTGAATCACTTTTAAAGCTTGTTTCACCTGCTGTTCATCCATATTTGCCTTCAATAAAACCAAGCAGCCTAGAAGAGCCTCAGGAGAGCCCATCTTTCAGAGCTAGGAACACCTCCAGAGCACAGTGGGATTCCAGAGTTATAAGAATATTCTGGTAAGTTGGAAGGTTTTCCCCAGAACCAGGTAGCCATCTAGGAAAGGAAGGAGTGGGGTAACTTAGAAGGATTAGGGAGGGTGCTCTTTCTTTTTTTTTTTTTTTTTTAGGCTAATGTTAGACCTTAAATTTACTTTGTACCCTAATCTGCATGATGAGGTTTGTTTCCACTGCTAACATTTTTGCTATAGATTTGACCTGGTTAGAGGGTTGGGTAGTGGTGGGAGAGGCAGTCAGGATAGAAGAAACCACTTTTTGTGCAATTTGAGTTATCCCCGTATAAGTGTTGGGCTTATGACTTCACCCTACTTCCCCTGCTCACTTCTTATGAAATGTGCTTATAGCTTTAGAGTACTACCTTCAGCATATGGTTGCTCAGAATTAGAAGACTCCTTAGAACTGAGCTCAGGCCTGGCATCCATTTGCTGGAAGCATTGTTAATAGCTTTAATCTTTAATGAGTACTTGCTGTATTTTAGGAGTGGGTTCCAGGGATGGCAAAGACCTAGTTCATACTTACAGGTACACACTCGAATCATATAATGAAAACTAAGACTGAGTAATCAATTTTATTGAGTCTTTTCCACTTGCCAGGCACTCTATAAATGATTTGCCTATGTCTCATCATTTCTGTACTCTTTACAACAACCAGAAAGGAAAGCTTCCATTAATAATCATGTTTTACAGATTGAGCATTGGGGTTTGGAAAGAGAACATAGCTTTCACGAGGTCAGGGTGATGGCAGTGAGCTTATGCCAAAGACAGGATTTATGCTGGACACCTGGCTTTACAATATATGTTCTCCCCACCAATACTCTGCTGCCTTTCATGGTGGAAGGCACTTGCTGTGGCCCATAAGCCAGTGCGGAAGAAGAAGAAAGTTGGCTTCTTGAGTGTTTTATTTATAGGGAAAACCTAGGCGAGGCTTCCCAGAAGAGATGACTGCCTGAGTTTAGAGTGTGAGACCAGGAGTGTGCCTTAAGGGGCCAGCAAGAGCCCAGAGTAGAAAGCAAACCTGTTTGGAGAACGGTAGGTGGCAGTTTATGCTGGGATAGAAAATAGGAAGGAAGACATCCACCATGCTGGAGAGAACTCTCAAGAGTAGTATCCAAAGGATTCTTCCAATTCAGTAGTTACTAGCCACTTGTGACTACTTTAACGGAATTGAAATGAAATTATATTAAAATTCTGCTTTCTTGGTTTCTGTTGCCACATGCAATGAATGGCTACTGAAGTGGAAGGCCCATGTGTGGAATTTTGTATATTGTCCCCAGAAGTTCTGTTGGACAGTACTGGGCTGACTCATTTACATACTCGTTACACATCTGCTAGGCTTCACTTGCTGTTCCCTGGCTCTCAAGAGTGCAGAGTTCCAGGGGATTTGTTCTGTCTGGTGGGAGCTGGTGTACTGCCTGACTATCCCTTCAGTGGGGGATTGGAGGGTGTGTGTGTGTGTGTGTGTGTTTTGTGAACCAGGTGTACTTGTTCCAAAGGTGAATGTTAGTGACATTTTTAAAACAGTATTTCTCAGGTCAATATATAAAACAATCCCCTAAATATATCATTTTACCTGTAAACTAAGAGAGCTGCTAGTTTCATTAAAAAGACTGTGGTAAATCTATTTTTAATTTTATTTTTTATTAAAACACCTTACTGCTCAAGATCATAATCTCTAACTGAATAATAGGTGTCATTTTAGAGTTTCAAATAGCCAGCGCAATAGCATACACTGGAGGTTCTTAAGAAATAGGATTTGGTACTTTACATTTTGTAGGGACAAAAATAGGTCAAAAAGCTTTTCCTTTCTACTTCAAGTACAACATTCTGACTTTGTACATGGTGAGAAGCCATTTAGCAGTATAAAAGGGATTTTTTTTATTTAAATGGTAAACTTATTTGATTTTACAAACTTTGCTTTGTAAAAGGAGCCTGACTCTATTTGAAGTCCTGTAGGCAGTTGTTAAATATTTCAAACTTTATTTGTGGCCAAGAGATTCTGTTTGGAAGACTTGTGATTTACTCCTACATTTTGAAGTCATTTGTCACTATTTTGGAATTTGTGGTTTGTGTTTGAGTCCTGATTCTGTCTCTTAGTATCTGTGGCTTAGGCAAGTACCCTTTTGGCTTCTGGGCATCTCTTGGTGTTCTAGCTTAGCATTCACTTTTGTTCTGGATGGGGTGTGGTCAAATCCTCCCAGGGAGTTCAGAAAATATACAGGGCTCTGAAAAAGACAACAATGATTGTTCTATCTCCTGTTTGGCATAAGGATTACACAAGACCTGTCAGAATCATAAGATAGTGAGGCTTTGGCAGGAGCTACTGACTGAGCAATGTTTGTAAAGGAGGAAGGTTTGCTTTTGGCTCTCAGTTCAGCAATGGGAAAGGCAGGTTGGCTGGAACAATTCCTATCCAGGTTGGTGGAATCATGTGGCCAGGTTTGCTCTTAACTCTGGACCAAGAAGCAGAGGGCTCCAGCCAGAATCAGTTCTGTACTATAACCTTTAAAGTCAATTCCAGCAAACTGACTCCCCTGTTCCCACCTCTCAAAGGTTCCACAGCCTCCCCAAACAACACCACCATCTGGGGAGGAACCAAGTATTTAAACATATGACATCCAAACCTTAACAGAGACTAAAGTGATCAAGAACAAAAGTGCTGGACATATCATACCTTGCCTTACAGAGATTTGCAGATCATAAGCCATTAGATTTTTTGTTTGTTTGTTTTAAATTTTGTAATTATATTTATGCACAGAAAACTTAGTGTACATTTTTTAACCCAGTTTAGTGGCGAGTCTTTAGCCTTTGCCTTTTCCAGCTTGGCAATTCGAGCCACAGACTTAGGATCCAGGACATTGCCTCCCCATTGGCTGCGGATCTTGTCATATCTGTCATTATAATTGGTCCTAATAGCTTCCACCAGCTTAGCCAGAGCATCCTTGTCTTGAAGTTAACCTGTGTGAAAGGAACAGTGGTGCATGTCTTCCTGTGGACCAGGCGCTGAGCCTGGCCTTTCCCTTGATGATGCAGTAGAGCACTCCCATCTTTCGACACAGGGCAGGCAGGAAAACCACCAGGTCAGTGGCACCATGGGCATCATGGGCAGTCACCACCAGCTGAGCCTTCTTGTTCTCCACCAAGATGGTGACTGTATTGACTCCTGCTCGGAGTACAGGTTGTCTCTTAGTTCGGAAGTCCCCTTTGTCAGCCTTTGCTTCTTTTCTTACTTTGTCTCTGGCCTGTACTTGTGGGCAAGCGTAAGCAGCTGAGTAGCTGTTTGCCTGTCCAAGTCCTGGGTGAACTGGTTAATGGCAAAAGGTACTTTGAGCGGCTTATAGAGGATGGCTCTTTGCCAATGCAGCCTGATGTAGCGGGGCCATTTAATGAAGTGTGTTCTCTTTTGGGCTGGATGTCCTACCCGAAGTTCTTGGACCTTTGCTCGAACAAAGGATTGACCACCTTTTTGGCCTCCTGTTTCTTGACGACGGTGTGGGCTGGGGCCACCTTCTTCCCCTTGACCTTCTTTCCTTTGGGCATCTTACTTGGCTGGAGGAGAGCGTTTGTTTGTTTTAAAGGGTAATTTAGGTTGGATTTTCTCTCTCTTTGATGGAAAAAGCTGCCCTCTAAGAAATTTCTCAGAATGGATTTAAGGTGTCTGCCAGGAGGTGGCTTGTGGAGGGGTGGTGGGAATTTATATATGATGCTCACCTCTCACCTAGGGCTGTTGTAGAGATGTAGGATGGCAAATATCCAAAAGCATATTAGAAACAGTATATTACTGGATGCCTTTGAGAGAAGATGAAGGAACCTCTTAGATCATAGTTTCACTTTTCTTGTCAGAGAGGCCTAACAGTTTTCATTCATAGATCAAAGCTGGAGTGAGAGATTAAATTGTATTACCCTTACGATTTTAAGAGTTAGCCTCCAAAACCAGTTTTAAATGTATACTGCTATGAGATGGTCTTATAGATTATAAAACCACAACAGACTGTTAATTTTTAGGACCAATTTTGCTTTCTTGAACTAAATGCTTTCTTGTGGGACTTCTCTTAATTTGCCTAGACTTTAAGGTGTTGGATGTTCACTTGGTGAATTTGGATGCCAATTTGGTGATAGTCTCGTCAAATAACTTTGAAGGTAGATAGAATGTTAAGGCCAGTTTGTTTGGATGCATGCTTTTCCTATGTTACTTAGCATTGTTTCAACCCTCTTCACCATGGAAGCTGTTTCTCTGGGCCATGGATTGTTTTATAATGATTTTCTAATCCATCAGTGAGCAGAATAAACGGACTCTTAAATCTTATGTAACAGAAAAGTGCTTGGACAAACCCAGATCACCCAGCTTACTCACTGCAGCATGGCCATGATTCCCATGGGTCAGTGGGGGGCACGGTTCTCTACAGTGATGTATGTGCCAGGCTCATACCTGGCAGGCAGGCAGTAATCATTTTTCTCCTCATTCATGTAAATGGGTTATTTTAAGGCAAGTCATTCTGGCTCCAGGGGAATTAAGACTTTTATTAAAGAATCAATGGACCCCCTCCAGCATTCATCTTCTCATTCTTTGGGTGAGTAATCTTATTCTTAGTGCCACTTTTGCGATGTGTGGGAATCTTGGTATGAGGAGATTATTCTCTGCTGATATGCTAAGATGAGGGCATTCTCTCAGTGCTAATCATTCTACTCAGCATGTGCAGTACAAGGGAGGACCAACCCTCAGGTGCCCTAGACAGTGCCCTTTTCCTCTCCCATGAGACACTTTGTGTTCTTGATAGCCTATTGTCTGGGCTACTTCTGAAGCTTCTGCTGAAGTACTGGATGTCTGTGCTTCTTCCCTGTCATGACATGGATATTTCTGTCCCGAGAGTAGTTTATTCCTTTCATTTTCCTCCTTCCCTTGATACAAATAAAAGCCATGGAGAGCTGTCATGGCAAGATGGATGATATTAATTCTGTAATATCATCAGTGACATCTAGGAGTCCTCCAGGGAGAGACAGGGGCACAGACAGCAACACAGAAGAACTACTGGCAGCTAGAGATCACCCCTTAGTGGGATGGACTATTCTAGAATGTTTCTCTGTTCTGCTGCTCAAGGTATTTCACTAGAGGTAAAGAAGCAAACTGTTTGTTTGTTTGTTTGTTTATTTATATTTGAAACGGGGTCTCATGCAAGTCAGGCTTACTTCAAGCTTATTTTGTAGCTGAGGTTAGATTCTTGAGCCTCTTGTCTCAACCTCTCTAGTGCTGGGACTTTTATGCAGTTCTAAGCATCAAACCCAGTGCTTTTTGTATGTTTGGCAAGCATTCTAACAACTAAGTCACACCACTAGCTCAAGAAAACAATAATAATAATGATAATAAATTATTCTATTCTAATGTTCTACAAAGGACTGAAAATGGAGTACAGGAGAGTCTGGTAGCCATCCTCTTAGCATAGAATGTAAAAGAACCTTACATTCAAGCTGGGTGATAAGAGAGAATACTGGGTAGTGATCAAAAAATAGAAGTCTGCAAGGTGTGGCTCAGTCAGCCTTCATGAGCTTTTACATTGTGAATGGTCTCAACATTAAAAGAATACTATTTTCTATCTTGAGGAAATGACAGATAATTTAAATTTCACTGTCCATTAGTAAAGCCTTGCAGGCCCATAACCACATATATTCTGTCTTCTATACCCATGTGGCTATAACTGCATTCTGCTTGCATAGCTGAAGCTGAGACAGTGCAGCAGGCAGAGCTTCAAGGATTTACAACCTGACCTTTTCCATAAAGTTTGCTGCCTCCTGCATGAATATACAGTTTGTAGAACCTTCCTGACCTAAGGCTGCATGGAAAACCGATAGCATTTGTTCAGTGTACCAGAGAGGTAGAAGGCACCCTGCTGGCCAGGGCCACCATGTTGCTCTTGCAGGTGACTGTCCTCTTCCTTTAGTTGTCCTTGTAGACACTGTGGTGCTCCTTGTGGATGCTGGAGGTAGACACTCATCTGTGTCCAGGTACCAGGGTTAGGGTGGGGTTGACCTCTCCTGTGGACTCAGGTGTTTTTCACTTGCTCAGGAAGCTTTTCCAGTTTACAAAGTCTTTTTAAGTAGCTGCTTTTGTTCACAGTTGGTTTTCATTTTTCAGGTGTTATTTTCTGCTGGTCTATTCATATAAGGTAGCCCTTCTGAAGGATGTTATCGACAGGTATATGAGTGTCTGTTATTACGAATTCACAATCTTGTTGAAATTTATTCTTTTTTTTTTCTTTCTCTCACCCTCCTCCCTACCTTTCCCTCACTCCCTGAAATTTATTCTCTTCTCTTTTCTCTCTTTCTCTCCCCCATTCCCCTCCTTTCTACCTCTTCCCCCTTCTTCTTAGTGTTACAGAAGACCCCGTGGTTTTTGACATGGCCATCACAGGATTTCCCATGTTCAAACAGTGTTGATGGGGCCTAGCTAAGAATTTGTACTTTTTGGTTTAAGGGAGTATGGTGGCTTGAATAGGAATGACCGCCATAGAATCATGTGGTTGAGTGCTTGACTTATAAGGTGTGGTACTATTAGGAGGTGTGGCCTTGCTTGAGGAAATGTGTCACCGTGGAGGTAAGCTTTGAGGTCTTATATGCTCAAGCTATACTCAGTGTGGCACACATTCTCATTCTGCCGACTGTGGGTCAAGTTGTAGAACTCTCAGCTTCAGTATCATATCATCAGCCTGCACACTGCAATGCTTCCTGCCATGGTGATAATGGACTAAACCTCTGAAACTGTAAGCTAGCCCCAGTTAAATGTTTTTCCTTGTAAGAATTGCAGTGGTTATGGTGTCTCTAGTGATTAAAAACCTAACTAAGACAAAGAGGAGACAACTGATAGCATGTCCATTTTCAGACTCTGGGAGGTGTCTCTTGCAGTGGATTAGCACAAGAGTCTAAATCCTACTGTTATTTCACTTTAATATGTTAAGGTATTGGGAAATAATATATAGAGAACTGCTATTCCAAAACTAGAAAAACTCAAACAGTTGAGTTCATTCAGTTAACAATTACTTTTGTTCCTGTTATGCATGAGGCACTCATTTAGAGAAATGGAGTTCTCTTGGATATTTTATTTCATAATGGTACATATAGAAACAGACATAGATAAAGATACACATACACACATATACATATACAGAGAGAGAGAGAGAGAGAGCAGACCATATATGTGTATGTGTGTGTGTTGAGGATTGAATCCAAGGCCTTGCATGCAATAGTCACTTACTCCACCTCTGAATCTTAGAAATAATATATGTCAAAATAGGTTAATGCATTGCTGCAAATAATCCAGCTGGTGGGATTTAGTAAGTGTTGATAGTAGGAACTGGATAGGCTATCCAGGAAGTCTATTAAGTAGACTTGGAAGGATAGCCAGAGCCTCTGATAAAGCCATCAGAGCCAAGATAGGACAGGAAATGATTTTAGGCAGTGGGCACAGCAAGTCTAAAGTTCCTGAGGGTGCAAGGTGACTTGAACTGCAATAAGCTACTGTGGCTGGAGTGTGGGTTGTTACAGTGGGACTTGTGGTTGAAGACAGGTCAGATCCCACTTAATAATGGAACAGCCGCCAACCTAAGGGGTTAGAGCCCACGTTCTTTTCTAGGTGCCTTCTACTGCCTGTATATAAGTTTTAGGCTTTAACCTGCTCTAGTTTTGGTTCTTACCACCTGTGGTGTCCTGGAATTAAACTTACTCACCTCACCCACTCTTGGCCTTAGTAAACTGTGTACCTGAGTCAGCATCACCAAGATCTTTTCTGGCCATCAGATCCTAGTGACAAAAGCAGGATCGCGCTCAGGCCTCATCTTTATACTGCAAGTGGAATGATTCATTTTTCTCCAATAAAGTTGATAAATGTAGTTGTCCCCATTTTGAACCATGCCTTCTCTACCAACTCTACACTGCAGGGAGCAGCTGATCTGGATGTGCTCCAATTGCTAACAGTTTTGAGTGGTTGTAGATCTCTGTTGCAGGCTATTGCATGTGACTTTTTCCCTACAAACTTTGTTTTGCATGTAGGTATGGATATACAACAGTCTTGCTTGAAAACTGTATATATTAGTTCAGAGCCTTGCTTGTGACCTTAGTAACTCAGGTTGGGGCAGAGTAAATGGAGTTGGGCAAAAGAGAAATGGAATTAATTATACCAGCTGCAGGATCCTCTCATACATAACAGTGATAGTTCCTCAAAAGTAAAAACCTAGAGTGCCTAATTGTGTATCAAGTGAGAGCCAAGAGAGCTCATATATCTGGTTTCATCTCAGGACTACTGTTTTTCTGGGTCAAAAATACTAGTGTACTTCCTCTTGCTTGAAGGATACCAGGCTGAAGTTTCTCCATGTTCACTCAGTGCTCTGGAAAACTTGGCATCTGACTTGGCTCTTAGCTACAGTGACTCTTTAGGCTGTTGGTTTGCAGTAGTGCCAGCATGTTTTTAGCATGAATAACACATATGGCAAATAACATCAGACCTTCAGATGTCATTTCTCACCTGCTGTGTAGTTAGACAGCTCAGAGCCGTAGGCCTAGGGAATGTAGACTTTCTGCTTTTATCATGAATGTCATCAGGCACATTAATGAATGAAGTGAAAGTATCTTGCACTTACTTGTGGGACTGTGGAATTGTGGTGTCTTCTCAGCTACCATTGTAGGCAACCAGTGTAGTTGATCACTGTTGAGGTAGCTATACACAATATAGAAAATCATGGACAAACCAGCCATCATGGATACCACACCCTCCCCTCATACAAAGTACAATAGATTGTGTGGCTGCTTCTCAACCAAGAAAGTATCACACTCACATAAAGCCTGGATACACACATCATAATGACATATATTAAATATCAGATATGGTGTCAATGTCTGTTCCATCTGGTTTTATTTTCCCTTATAGTGTGTGCTCACTACATGTGAATTCACTTGGGTGAAGAAAACACAATTTGTGTCCCTGAGCACTGTGATTGTATGAACTAGGTTTGGCTTCTAACTTCAGATGCTAGTTGTATCCTGCCTAGGAAGGCTAATGGCATTATTTTATTCATTTCTTGTTGCTGAGGAATACTGATATGGTGGCAACTCTTGATTGTACCTTCCCTGTGCTGGATTTTTTCATGGATTTAGTAAAGAGGGAAATGGATGAGTGATCCCTTTCCCACAGCATCTTTCTCTCAAATATTCACTTTTATGACTTAACATTTGAATCCAAGGCCTTGCATGCAATAGTCACTTACTCTACCTCTGAATCTTACTACTACTGCTGCTACTACTGCTACTACTACTGCTGAAGAAAGTATGGTTTGGCTTTAATATTTATAGTAGAACGTAGATGCTGAGTACATACTCATTGAATACATGGCAGATCTTAGGAGTTAGTGACAGATGTATTTTGATTTCACGGATCCAGTTTTGTTTCCTAGTAGTGCAGAAGCCTGTGAAAATCTTCCAGCCTCTTGGATTCTAATATTTCTATAGTAAAATGACAGCAATTAAACACTAGGACCAACCTCACCGCTCATGGTACTTTAGTAGACCCACTATGGCAAAGGATCATAGACCCAGTGACTTAAACTACAGACATTCATATTTTCATAATTCTATGGTCAGAAGACCAAGATTAAGGCATTGGCTGCAGGGTTATGTTCTTCTGAGACCTTGAAGACAACACTTTTCTGTGTCCTCACAGTGAATCCCTATGTACTTGTATCTTGATCTCTTTCCTTGGGATTTGATTAAAGTTCATTCTAACAATAAGTTTCTTTTTATACCTCTCACCTCTTAGTTCCAAAAACAGTGTAAGTTTTAAGAACTAGACATTATAACTTGACACATGATTCTAAGGGGTCACACATGACTTAGAGAAGGTCATGAGTGTGGCTCTTACAGAGTTGCTGATTTGAATATACTGTTACTGATTAAATATTTTCATAATTCTGGGACATTTAAAAATCTAATCAATGGGAGTATATAAGTAAAGGTCAGCTAGTTCTCCAGGCTGAAATGTTATAATTTCTTTGATGAGCCAACTGCTCTCTCTGTGTGTGTGTGTGTGTGTGTGTGTGTGTGTGTGTGTGTGTGTGGACAGAGAGAGAGAAAGAGAGAAAGAGAGAGAGAGAGAGACAGAGAGAGAGTGTTTTGGTGCTAACCTCATCTTCCTCCTAGAGTAGGGCATAGGGAATTGTCTGCAATATGTTGGAGTTTTGTAGTCTATGGAACTTATTAAATCATCAAGAGCCTATGTCTACCCACCTTGGATTAGGTCCATGTCTGGGGCATACTATATTGCCTATAAGCTTTTAGTTCATTATTAGCAGTCTAATAGCATGTAGCACTTACTGAGCCCTTACTTAGCTAGATACCGTTTCGATAGGGGCTTGTGGCTGAGGTATCAGCAAACCCAGATTACCCAGCCTGCCTGGAGTTTGGATTTGGATTTAGGGCCTCTACTTCAGGCTCTGCTCTTACCTGTGGAGTTCCCCAGGGTCCCAGAGGAGGTATATTGGTGGCTGCCAGAAGCTTCAACTATGGGTAAGTTTGGGGTTACACTTTACCTGACTTTCTCTACGTTCCATGGAGTTCCCTCAACTTGGACAGCTCTTCCTGGTTTATTGAGTTCTGCAATGGAATTCTAGAGCCATTCCCTCAATGGCTCCTCTCTCTTCCCTATCCAGAGGCAGCATTTCTGTTTACTGTTTCCATCTGTTTTCCCATCATGCTTACATATCTATATCTACAGTTTGTTCTTGGCAGTTGCAGCTGGAAACTTTAGTGGCTTCCAGTGATAGAGTCATGATGGATGGCAGATGGGTATAAACATACTGAGCCTTGTACATCTGGTTTTGTAACCACTTTATAACTGGGGATATGATGACCACTGACTTCCTGACATGAATAAAATGCTTTCTTCAATGTATTCTTTGCTAAGTTTGTTCTTCGTGGTGACATGGTCATTTGGTGTCTCTGCATAATACTCTCTAGCAAAAGCCACCATTCTCTGCGTATAGATTTGAGTATTATCTGGGAGGCCTTGTCATAGGACTGCTCATTTAAATCACCAGCTAATAAAATCACAAATGGTAACATTTGAAGACCCATTTCTGAGATGACTGAACCTCTTTTATTTGCCTTGCATTTAGGAAAACAAAGGCCAAACATGTTGTCTCCATGCTGATCTACAGTAAAATATGACATTAGACTTGACCCATGATGGCAACTCACTTTTTTCTTTGCCCTTAAAAACTCTGCCATGTTGGTATACCATAGGTCTCATTAAACTTTATGAACTAACATATATTGAAGTCATACTGTGTGCCCAGGTCCTGCTAGGAGCATTTTTGCTAAATTCCATCACTTGGTTCTTGTTATAATATGATGCTATTATTAGTAGAAAGTATTTAGACTTTTTAATTGGCTAGACCTTTAAATTCTACAGCTTGTTAAATTTAATCCTTATGCGTGAAGTGGGAATAATATGAGTTGAACACAAATCCTAAATTGATGCTTATAGGTAAAAGGAAAAAAAATAAACGGCTAGATAAGTTAGGGACTCAAGGAAGTACACATAATTAAAAAATGTTGGTCAGTAAAATGTTAGCTACGCCCAGGGGCCTGACTTGAGCTTATTGTAGGTATGTGGCTGATGCCATTTGGTAGTATCATTTATTCATCTGAGAAATGAAGTTTGCTTTTAAGTGCTGTTGTCAAGGTTAAATGGAATAATGCTGTGTGTGAGGTTCAATGGTTGTTTAGTTGGAGTTTGTGACTACCAACAGTTCATGTTTTGGGAACTTAATCCCCAATGCTGTCAGGTGGTATAAGAGGTGAGTTCTAGAAAGAGCTCTTTAGGTCACTGGGAGTGTGACCTTGGAATGGTTTAAAGTACCTTTGTGGAACTCGTGAGCTATCTGGGTTTCCATTTGAACATGTGATCTGTCTGTTCTCACACTGCTGTTCATCTTTAGTAAATCTGTAAATCTAGCAGACAATAAATCTCTAGAGCTGCTAATCAAGTAAACTTGTTCTTGTTATTGGTGGTGGTTTTTTTTTTTTTTTTTTTTTTTTTTTTTTTTTTTTTGTGGTTTGTTAGTTTTATAAGAGTTAACTGCCTAAGCTATTCTGTTACAGAAAATATAAGTTCCTGATCCAGTAACCCAGAATGATGTCTTGAGATGGGTAGCTATTCAAGAAATGGTAGCAATTATTAATAGTTGTTAACAGGGCAGGTGAAGAACATAATACCACTGAGTATGTGAGTGCTCTGGGGTTAACCTTAGAGGACTTACCCCTTGAAAAGAGGGTAGCACAGAGGCATGGAATATGACTCAGTTTGAGCAAGGATGTGTTTCTCTAAAAAGTAGCAGAAAAAACTTTATCCACGAAGAGCCTTTCTGGAAAATTCTTTGCTGTGTCAGAGGAGGGTACAGGAGTCAGAAGCCAGTGGTTACATGTGCATGCACTTGAGCACGGTTACACCATCTGTGGGATGTGTCATTGGTTCAGTCTGTAGAATTGGAAAATAACAACCAGGAAAACATGACATGAGACCTATTTGATGGAATGGGTGAAGCTCTGTTCTGAGGGGATGGATGGTTTCATTTTTATTCTCATTTAATGTGTTCCATACCCAAGTTTTAAATTTTTCTTTTTTTACTGTATGTAGTGAGTACATTAACTTAGATGCATCCATAATTATTGGCTTATACTATGTACCTGTTGTTGTATTAAGTTTTAGGCAGACACAAAGAAAACACATGGTCTCTATGCTTACACAGCTGACAGTTCCAGTAGACACAGGAAAGTTAGTCAGGAGTAACAGGCTTACTATGGTACTGTGAAAATGTTTGTACATAATGAAATTACTCACTAGTACACTCAATTTTTTTGATAGTCAAGGTGTATGATATGGTCTGGGTAAAAGCTTTTGATTACTTTCTAATTTGAAAGCCTCTTGGCAGAAGCCACCTGTGTGTGTGTGTGTGTGTGTGTGTGTGTGTGTGTGTGTGTGTGTGTACACGTGTATATATGCCTGTGGGGCTATATAAGTAGCCACCATGAGTATTCTTCCTTAAGTAGGTCCAGCTTGCTAGTTTTGTAACAGCATCTGTCACCTGAGACTTGCCAATTCAGTTAGGCTGACTGGCTACCAAGCCCCAGAGTTCCTCTTATTGTCTCTAGCACTGTGATTCTGAGCATCTAAATACACTACCATTCCTGGCTTTGATGTCATTTGGACTCAGGTCCTTAAGTTTGCTTGGCAAATGCTGTGTTGACTGAGACATCTCCCAAAACTCTGCTATTCTTTTTTTAACATAACATTTGTATTTGTCAGGGTGGATTACATGAACAGCACCATTTTCTCTGTAGCTTAAAGAATAAAGGCACACTTTTTAGGTATGCAAAGCGTTCACCTGTAAATGGTATGTCTGGGTGTATCTGTGTCATGCCACACATACCCTAGGGTACTGCAGGGTAGTACTACCTGTGATATCCTAGATCTCTGTGACAAAAACATGTTGGAATTTGAGGAGTCTTGTTCTGTGTCCTACAGGCTCATTTGGTGCATTGCCCAAAGCCAGTAGCATGGCCACTTTTCTTTCCAGTTGCTAAGGCAGATCAATATTACCTGTGCCTCAAGGCTAGGAGTCTGCAGATTCCAGCCATTTTACTGAATGCTACATCCTGATTTGCTTTGTGTTCAAATTCCTAAGTTGTAAATACACTAAATAGTTTATTTGCAAAGGAAAAGATGCTTCCAAATCTGTCATGGTGGCACATGCCTGCAATTCCATCACATGGACCATTGAGGCAGGAGGGCTACATGGTCAGTTCCAGGCTAACCACAACAAATAAGCTACCTCCAAAGATTGCCAGACATTTTTTTTTTTTTTTCTTATCCGAGACAGGGTTTCTCTGAGTAGTTCTGGCTGTCCTGGAACTTACTCTATAGACCAGGCTGGTCTCGAACTCAGAAATCCACCTGCCTCTGCCTCCCAAGTGCTGGGATTAAATGTGTGCACCACCACTGCCTGGCTAAGACACATATATTAAAGGAGCTCAGTGTTCACTATATTACTGGAAAAGGGGAGACAAGGCAATCAGACTGGTGTAAGAAAGCCAAATCTACCTACAGCTGTAATACCATAAACTGTAGGTAGAGGTGGTGCTCAGGACAGATGGTCCAGATATCTTCATGTCTTCCAACAGCATGCATAATCTTGTGGCAATCTAGTAGGCACCATGCCAGGACTGGCAACATGTAATTAAGAAGTAGACTCAATAAGAAAAACAGATATTTATTATATGTATTACATGATCATGGGAATATCCTCTCACTTTGTTAAAACTAAGTGTTTTAGGAAGAAAATCAGCAAGCCCTCTATAACCTAAAAAGTTTCTTAAATGCACTGTGGGTAATTGATGCCATACTGTTTATAATTTACCTTTCACATGCTATCTTAAAGGACTTGGCTTACTACAGGTTTTATAATCCAGTTCCTCCTTTTTTCCCTTTGTTTGCTCATTGTGTTCATTATTGCTTAGAATTTCCAGTAATGCATTGAAAATTGAGCTCCTTTAATATAAGCATATACATGTACACACTAACCCCATTCTTGTGTTGTGAGAATCATGGTCTCCTGGGGCAGCAAACAGGCCGCAGGTTTAGGGAGAATACAAGCCATCATTTGCAGGAGTCTTGCTTGGTACCTCTACTCTCCTCCACAGGCTCTTGAACATACTTTCTACAGGTGGTTAGGAAGAAAAGTTCTAAGATACCCTTGTTTCATATTTTTGGAGACTGTCATTACCTTGTCAGTCAAGCATGTGTTCCCTCTGTCAGAGTTTTACTCACTGAGTCATGGTGGGTCAGAGAAAACTGGTAACAAGCCCCTGTGTTACTGGAGTTTTAGGGAATTTCTTTTGGGATTCTGAGTCTCGTTAATAAAAAAATTTTAAATAGATACACTAAATGTACTCAATAATACTCAAATATAATTAGCATTTAAAAGAAAATCACTCTAGAGCAGAAAAACTGTAAATTGTAGCAGCTGCACAAAAAGAATGGAGAATAGAAGGAAAAAACAAAAAAAACAAAAACAAAAGGAAACCAGCCATACAGTTTAAGCTGACATGGAGTCAGACATGGTGGGTATATGGTGGGGAGGAGAACTTTAGAGAAAAAGGTACAGAAGCCTAAAATTTGTGGAAGCTCAAAGTGTTATGGAAAACATTTAAAAGGTAGATAAGAGGAAGAGAAGTAAAAGTTGTTCTTTTCTTAGTATTTCAGAAAAGTGAGCACTTAGGAAGCTGCCTGACTGTTTTGTGTGAGACTATCCTGGAAGTAAGACTTCTGGGAAGGAAAGTTCCAGTATCTCAATTGAAGGGATAATTACTCTTTCTATCTCCTTTGCATGAATTAAGGTGAACCCACTTTCCTAGTGCTGATCCCTTTGTTGGGTGATTGACTTGGCCTAGTTGGGATGGTAGATTCTATTCTCTCGACCAGAAAGACTATTTTCTGAATGAGCCTTTCTTTATTGCTGTTCTAACACCTGTTATGTTTTGAGTGCTCACAGTTTTGGGGTTCAGAGTGAGTACAGTTGTCCCTTTGTGTCCTTTCCTGGGTTCTAAGCCCTCCCCACCAGCAGATACTAACATCTCTGTATGCCAGAGTGCATTATATGAAACAGCATAGTATTTTGTATCTACATGTTCCAGGTCATTTCTGATACCTCATTCAAAGTAACTGTTATGTAAATAGTAACTTCATTGTATTTAGGAAATAATGGCAAGATGAAAATGTGTATCTATTCTATGCTGATATAATTTTCTTCCTTTGGGGATATTTTTGAACTGCTTTTAGTTCATGGATGCTAAATTTAGAATAGCTGTAATTGGCTACTGAGTACCAAGCTCTGCTCTCATATTGTTAACTCATGTAACCCTTTAGTAGCCCTCAATAGTTGGCATTTTTCGTCTATTTTATATTGACACTGAGAACTGGAAGGATGGCCAACTTTATCACTCTTTGCTAATGAAAAGCAGCAGTTTTATATGAAACTAGGGTTTTTCTAACTCCAGCTCAGTCTCTTCACAGTTTATGGAATATTCCATCTTCCATCTACAGGGTGGGAATAGCTTTCTGTCCTCCACAGAGGGCCTGGTATGCAGGTTACCTAGATTCCAGAGATTATCAGTCGTGTAAATGAAATCTGTATTTGGGTCACTTTTCTAACTCCCAGGGGAACTGTGGAAGGGTACTAGTATAGTTGTGGATTGAAAGCAAGTCAATTCAGTGGACTGAACTAATAAAGGTGATTAATTAGTAACCACATGGAATTTGAGGGCAAGATAATTGACTCTAAATCTTAGGTGATGTCAAGGACTGATACTGGTCCTAATGAGGATTGGAGGTGATGGTCATTGGTACCATCATCAGAATTAAGGGTTTGATCTAGCATCAATGTGTATGAATAGCCCCAGATTGTATACAACTGGGAGGAGAGAGTGCCCTGTAGCGCATGGTAGAGAACAGCAGAGGATTGATTCAGCTAAGGTCTGAAATGATACCCAGAACATTTACATGCAAGAAAACCTTATTTGGTGACCTGCCATATTCTTTGTAGAGTGCTAGACCAATGGAGAAGTTTGTGCTCACTTACTATGGGGAGGAACTAACATGAGCTGTAATGGCTAGCAGACAGAAATTGACTATTGTGGCTAATATTTTCTGATGCAAAGACCATGGAGTCATCATAAAGTCCACTGTTTGACATCTGGTATCCTGCTGCTGACGAAATTAATTACCCCATTTTCCTCAGTTGAATTGTCTTCCACTTTATTTTAGAGTGTGGGGCTCATCAGCCAATGAAAGTATTTACTAGGCTACAGCACCTTTGGTGGATCTCCACTGTAGACTTTCTCTTGTGGATGAGGCAGGAGGTAGATTTCTGCCTACACCCAAAACAGAGACCATCTAGTGTACCTCCCTCTTTGTCCACTTAGAAAAGACTTGCTGTTATGATCTTAATCTGAATATCCCCAAATGGATTATGTTTTGGATGCTCATTCTCTGGCTTGAGATATTTTGAAGCATTGGAGCATTTAGAAGGTGGAACCTGGATGGTGGAAGTGATTCACTAGTGACAGACCATTGAAGATCATTACTTGCTTTGCTTCTAACCTGTACTCTGCCTTCCTGTCTGGCATCATGTGAAGAGTGTCCCCCATGTGCTCCCATTGGCATGAGCTAAAATGAAGCTTTATTCACATAAGTTGCTTCTCAGGTATTTTAGTCTCAAAGATGCAGAAGTAACTGTTACTCTGAGAAGGTGAGGAATGAGTGACAGAATCCATCTGTCTTCTTGGAACAACAGATGATGAGCAAGTAAGCAGAGAAATTTAGTTTTGGTCTTTATATGTGCAGTGAAGAAATGCAAGCGAGTAGTTCCTGGGAACACAATCATATGGAAAAAGTCCAAGTCCTGTGGAAGGGACTGCAAGGAGGAACATCTGATATCTCAAGGCCAGTCTTGTCTTCTTGTGCAAGGTAAGAAACAAGGCTGAAGCTTCTAAGACAGAACCTGACCTGAAGCCCTTACCAGAAAGGTTCTTCTTCCATGGATTGAAACTACCTTCACTATCCTTCGACCCCCATTCCACAGCTTCTCCATCTCTCATAAGTGGATAATTATCTTGTCCTACCTTTCTGCTGACCCTCGATAATATTGACCTAGTACGAAAGTTTTAAAGGATAAGTAATAAAAATGATAATGAAGCATTTGTGAATAGAATTCATGCTGCTGCATGCTAACAGAAAGAGTCCATCTGGCACGAGAGGGCAGATTTATTAGGCAGCTGTTTAGCAAGCATGTTTCTTCTGCCCCAGGTTGACAAGGCAGTTGAGTATAGTTCTATCTGGACCTTTGTTCTGTTATCTTGCTTGGTCTCTGCTCTGTGACCCTGAGATATTTGAAAGGCCTTTTGCATTGTGAATTGGCTTGTTTCATAGTCACAGAAATAGTGGGTCTGCACAACGGATCAGGTCTAGAAAGGAGAGACAGATGAGTGACTAAGATACCCAAACATGAAGTTTGTAGAAGATCTTTAGCTCAGATAGAAGAGAGAGGGAGACAGCTCAAGGAAGTGTCCATAAATAGTGACATCAGACAGAATTCCAAACCTAGTGCAGAACAAGTCCTAGGAGCTTGAACTCTGGGACTACTTTCTGGTTGGTGGACTTTGGACATATTATTTCATCTTTTTCTGGCTTTAGAGTGGAGTCGCCAGCTAGACTGTCTAATCTCTGGAGCTATTGAGAGCATGAAATGAATTAATGTGTGCAGTGGGCTTGAGAGAGCATCAGCTCTATTAATGTAGGTGTGAGTACCTGCCAGGATATGCAGAGAATGTTAACTAAGGCTGAGGGTAAGTACCACTTTAGGAAAAACTTGTATGATTAACAAAGGAGACAGTCTAGGGAGGCTACTGAGCCTCCCGTGTACATTTGGCTACATATTCATGCTTGCATGGGCACATATACATAAATCTATGTGTATGTGTGAGAGGTGCACACACACACACTCACACACACACACACACACACACACACACACACAGTGTTGGGACTCCAGGGATAGATTTTAGTTGAGTAGAGGTCAGATTGAAGAGAAGGGCTTGATTTTTGATGCAGACTTATATAGAGAGAAGTTTAACGGTTAGATTAGACTAGCTTTCTCCATGAAGATCCTTCAGGATATTGAGGCGACTTATATGACAATGATTGGGGGGCCTGTAACATGTTCATTGTCTGTTTTGCTGTCTGCCTGTCCATGCATCTCAACGTATCTACTGACATCTCAAAATGGGTTGCTCATCTACCTTTCCAATTTGTTCTTGAAACTTTAACTCCCAAAGTGATAGTGGTATTGAGAAATGGAGCTTTTGGGAGGGAAGCATAGATAAGAGTCATTGAAATTACGATCAGAACTCTTAGACATTAGACACAGGAGAGCTTTCACACTCCTTTAATTGTATAAAAACACAGGAAAACTATCTGTGTCTTTGGTAAATCTAAGGTAGCTGCTGAGAATGAAAGCAGTCATGAAATATCTGGACACTGCCCTTGATTGCTCAAAGGTAATTTTTCTTCCTCCACCTGCTTCTCATTTCTTATCTTAAAAGACACAGGGGTCATTGGCTCAGCCTGGCCATGAGCTGTCATTACTTGGATCTGTTCTGTTTGTGAAGCAGTGCAGGCAACTGAACACCAGGCCACATCTTTGTGTGCTCATTTAATGAGAAAATTGAATGCAGAAGAGGAAAAGTTGGAGATAATTGGTCTCAGGAGGGTTGCCTGGTTTTGGAGTTGATGAGCAGTTGATAGTCTCATAAGAAGCGCTTATGATGATCTACAAAGGGCTTAGCTGCCGAATCCCTGACTTCCCAAGCTCCTCTCTGAGGACTCATCTGATGAGCAACCCTTCCTTGGTTGCTGCAGAAGCAAGATACTGAATATAACCCAGGATACTGCTTAGGCATCAAATGTTTTCTGGGGGGATTTCATAGAAAAGTCAAGAGCTTAGATCCTTTCTGCAGTCTGTATGAAAATTTTCCTATTCTTGGTTAGCCAATATTTTTCCTGAAGTTGGGAGCCTATTTGTGGAGACCAGGGATGCAGTACCTGCATTTTGCATATTATGAATTCTTAAGAATGGAGGTTGGATGCAAAAATCTTTTTGTATTGTGGGAGCCACTGTCAAAGCCAGACAGTCATCCATTTGTTAGAAAATGGACCAAGGCTACATGGCACATTTCCATTGATGGCATTCCCCTGACACAGGGAAAGGAACATAATTGGGAAATGGGCAATATTCACAGAGCAATTACTGAGCCTGTTAATGAGGTTTACATGAAGGCTTCCAGAGAATTAATGAAGAACAAGGATTTTGGCATTTATGTTGAACAGCTGGACAGCTTGATAAGGGTGCAGATGTGAGTACCCTTGGCAGAGAGGAAGGCTGTGAAACATTCTAGCTTCTTCTAGTCCATTCTCCAGCCTGTAGGCTTGGTCCATCTTCCTTGGTCCATGGCTCAATGTATAGCCAGCAGCAAATTCCTTCTTCTTTTTTTAGGTGTTCCCATTATGGGTATGTTGATTTTGGGCACCAGTAAAACCAGAGTTTAAAATCAAAGCCCATATTTTGGTGTCTTTGTGTCTCTTGGATATATTATGAAGCCATCAGGATTGGCAGTTTCTTTCAGGCATGAACCATTGTGAAGAGCAAATAGAAGAGTTTACATGAAAGGATATTATGCACATGTGAGATCCACTAGGCAGAGTCCTTCATAGATATACAGAACTAGTGAGATGTTGCAGGTATGTATAGGGACATGCATGTTGTTAGAAGCTGGACTAATGTAAAGAATTACCTTGTGATTGCAGCAGGCTGACAAGACAGTAGACAGATCTACAACTGAGAGGTTTTCATAATGAAGTTTGCTCTGAAGGATGAGGCAAGTTGGTGTGATTTTAGGGCAATTACTTTTTAAAAGCCCACTGACTGTGTATGTTAATACACACAAAGTAACCACTCTTGTTTTGTCTTCTCTTAGCCAAATTTACCCATGGAGCTAACTACTATAGTTATAGTATTGGGTACTGATATCTTAAGAATTAAGGCATGTGTTTGGCACTATTGGAGCCACTAGAAGTATATTGCAAATCTGACAAGCACCCAGGATCTTTTCTCTAAGGGCTGATTATATAGAGTAGGTCAGGTTGGGAATAACATAACTGGTACAGGCTCTCAGAACAGTTTGGTAGGCCATCAGTCTAGCGTTGTTTAGATGGCATTTGAAATCATATGAAAGTCCTATAAATGGTATTGATTTTAAAAGTCAGGCAGAACAAATTTGAAATTTTAGCCTTAGTTTATCTTATTCCTTATTCACAGTTCAGATTTAATATTAATGACTAGGCATCATATTGGGAAAACTAATGCACAACTTTTGGGCTTGTTGCAGGAATGGGGCAATTTAAATACTCAGTCAGTGATTATTTCCATCTCTGTACAAGGTTCAGTGTTCACCATTGGGTTGTAGGTGTGTGGGTCTTGTTGGGTTGATGTGTGGGTCCCACCTCTGTCTTGCCACGTGGCTAGGGCCTCTCGTGGGGACCGAGGCAACTGAATTTGACTCTGTTCACTCTACACTGTCACCTGGAGGACATCAGGCTATATGAAACCTGGGAACCCCCAGGTCAAATGTCAGCTGGAAACCAGCTGGTTCTCAGGCTCTTGGGCTCCCAGGCACTTCTGGGGAGCCAAGGAAGGGCAGAGAATGAAGTGGGGGCATAGGAGTCTGGGAACGTGACGAAATGTATGCTGTCAGAGGTAGAGAACAATGTAGAACACAAAAGTTTGGAAAAGCTGGCAGTATTAGTCAAGATGAGGAAGGAATATCAGTTCTTAGGGTGCCCTAGGACTCTGATGTTAACAGAAAAAAAGGATTCACCCTGAGGCCTTCTTAGAATACCCTGAAGTGCTGCTATGAATGGAGAACAGAGATAGGGCAAAAGCTATGTGTTATTTTTCTGAGGCTGTGTCCAGGCAGGGATGTTGACATGCCTGGTTAGTACTCACCATGATTAATTCTGTCTTATATAATTTATACTTTGTTGGATAGAAAAGATCCCAAATGCTTGACATACCTAACTTTTCTTGGCATGCTGTCCGCATCTGTTTTATTGTTTGTCCTGGAGTACTTGACTGACAGATGAGTAAAAGTGTCTATAAATTGATATGTTTCTATGCTTCTTAGAACACAGCCTTGATGGCTTCATCTGAACAAGTTTGCTGTTTCTTAGAATGACTCTACTTAATATGGTAAATGCAGTTAATGGCAACACTTATGTCAACCCTGAAGGAATAGCATGTATTCTATCCCAGTTCAGTACCACCTACTAGGAAAAAGACAGAATGCAAGCAGAACCAGGGAAATTAAACAGATTTGCATTTTATTTGTCTTTTTTTTTTTTTTTTTTTGTCCCCAAGTAAGCTATGAACCTATGAAGGACAGATGGTTCTCGTTTTATCTCTGCTTCATTGCACAGCATAGGTCTGATATGTTGTCAGGGCACAGTACTTATTTGTTGAGGAGTGAATAAACTGTAAAGAAATGTCTTGCTCCATGTTGTCCTCTGGCCTGGACAACTGTTGAAGCTTGACTGTGCCTACAGAATGGAATGCTTCATTCAATAGGAGACTCAGTAATGGGTCAGTACCTTAAGGATCTGATGGATGGACCAGTGGCTGTGAAGCTTGGTGTTATCTGTGCCTACAATACAGTATGTCAGGGATGAGACCTCTCCAGTGGCAGTGCACCCTGGATAGATATTACGCATTAGTCTTTGGTTTAAAGCTAGGGTTTCTCTAGAGACTTGAATGGAGGGAAAAGACACCACAGTATCCAGAGAGAAAGACAAGCTTATACTTGGATCTGGGAGATAAATGAGTAAAGGATATGAAATCCCAAAAGGAACATTGTCAAAATACAACCAAGAGACCATCATGGATTATGACCAAGTGAGAAGCCATTTCTCTCTCTCTCTCTCTCTCTCTCTCTCTCTCTCTCTCTCTCTCTCTCTCTCTCTCTCTCTCTTTCTCACACTCACACACACACACACACACAAAACAACAGAGGAGACTTTCAAAGTATAGTTAGCACTTAGCAAGGACTTTGTCCTCATCCAACTGTCTGGGACATGTTCTTAGAACTTTAGATATTAAGTGTCCTTGAGTGCCAAGAAAAATAAGTTTTAAATATTCATAAGCATGCTCTTTGCATTTGCCCACCTGCATTAAATCTATCAAAATGATTGGTGAAAGTCTTTTTAAATGACATCCTTTGTATGCTAGGTCAAAATTCTCAAAGTCACCTTCTCTTTGTCACTTTTTTACTCTGTCACTTGGTGAGGCCTCTTGTGCCTGACATATCCTGTGGTCTTTTACTTCTCTGTCAGTCATCAGCCATGGCATGGAATATTGGACTTGGTGTCATCTGTTGTTTCCTCAACCACCAGTCTCTCATTTCTGTGGTTTTCTAAGATTTGCAGCAGCTCCTGAGATGATCATGTAAGCCTTATTGTCACTCTCCAACTACAACACCCCCAGGTCTAGAATAGACCCCAATAACTTAGCAGCTTCCTTCCCTGGCCCTACTTGCTACCAGGATTGCCAAGCCACAATTCTTCCACTGCCTAATCCCTGCATATTCTTTTGTTGTCAAGATATAGGAGTCCTTTTGTCCCTTGGAAGCCCTAGAAACTTCTAATCCTTAAATATCTATTTATCTTCCTTTAAGACTCAAGGCTTTGTGTGGAGTTCACTTCCTTGGCAAATATTACCCTAGAGCTGTGGGGATGTGTGGACTCCATAGCCCTCCTGTCTATCACACAGTGGAGATTCTTTTCAGCTGGAACCATGAGTATCCCACAAGGGAGCTTAGCCCATGCATGCCTTTACTTGCCTTGCTAAATTGTGCTTTATTAATGTGTGTGATTGTACTGATGCTCAGGCTACTGTGCTAATGATTGATAATTGCCTTAATAAGGTATTTGTAAGAAATAGAGTAATACCAGTGGTAATGAAACCAGACCTCGCCACAGCTGGTATAATAGCCCTTTGACTGATTTGGAGAACAGCCTTTAGATTCCTTCTACAGTTGGAAGGGCTCAGAGTTGTGCATGACTTTTGGACCCCAAGTTTACCTCTCCTGCATTTGCATGCTAATCATGTGTGGATCAGTATTAAGGATAGGTCCTGGTGCAAAGGCAGATACTGCGACCATACAAGCCTCACAACTACTATCTTCTTCTTCAGGTTACCTGTGACTCTGCTCCATGCTGCTTTCTTGGTTACAGCACGGTTAGATACCTGCTGTCAGGACCACTTCGGATCACAATGGAAGAGAGACACACTGGTCCACAGAGCTTCTTTTGTTATCTGGAATCTTATAATCATTGTGAATAATGGGGAACCAACATCCTATGGCTTGCCTGTACATGTGTCTGCTCTTATAACGTGGCTCTACACAATCCATAGGGAGATTTTATTTGAGACTCAGAGTATTATCACATGTTCTTAGATTCAGTGTGTTCCTGTTCAGATCATAACCATCACATACTGGCTATGTAAGTTTGGTCAAGTTAAATCCTCTCAGTTAAATCGTCTCTTCACCCACAATTTAAGAAAGGCAATGCGTCAGTTAACATGCGTATTGGAAAGCATTGTGATTCTGTTGCAATCAATGTTGGTTTCTGGTCCCTTTTTCCTAATGCAGATTGCATTTAGAGTGAGAAGTTGCCTGTTTTATGTAGGCAATGGTTGCCCATACCTGTACCCTCCCGTATAATAGACACATCATCATGGGACTACTATTTATTCTTGTATGTTTTGAGATTACAATATAATTACATCATCTCCCTTTCTTTCCCCACTTCCAAACCCTCCTTGTACTCTTTCAAATTTTTGCCCTCCTATTTCATTAATTATCATTACATGCATATATGTATACGTATGTGCATATATATTCCCTAAGTAAAACCCACTCAGCCCATGTATATATGCTTTAAAGGAATGAGCATTTGGTATTAGATAATCAATAGCTATGTGTGTTCATTTTTGGGAAAGGCTATTTTCTTCATGAGACTGTTAAATGACATGTGGCTAGTGGAACCAAGGAGCTGATCTTGGGATTTTATTTATTCTTCAGTTTTAATTTGTTGTAGAAAACAAATTTATTTTTTAAATTGACAGATAAATTATGTTTTTGTCATTTACAATTAACATGTTTTGAGGTGTATATATATTAAAGTCTTCCTCAGTATAGCTACTTAACAAGTATATTATTTTATATCATCATCATACTATTCATTCTCTTGATATCTTTTTAAAAATACAATGCATTTTCATTATTCTGCCATACAGTAGATTTTTTTGAAATATACACCTCTCCTCTCACTTGATTGTGTGTCTGTTGCCCTTCGTTCCACTTCCTTTGCATTTCATCCTCAGGTAATGGCTATCTTCTCTTTCCTTTGTGGGATGGACTGCATCATATTCTATACTTGGAAGGAGCCAAGATGTCCTTCAGAAGATGTGTGGACAAATAGTCTGACACATGCAGAAAATGGAATAAATAAATGACCAGTTGGGCCATGGAATGCTAGGAATGAATATCCAGACCTGTTACCAAGTAGCAGATGCCAATCTAAGTTGTTGAAAACTGAATTTTAACTGCTAGTCTGGAAAAGATAAATATGGCTATAGTAAAAGAGAGTGCTTGCCAGAGGCTAAAGGGGAGAGAATGATGAATTAACTGAACACAGGATTTTTAGGACAATGAAACAACTCTCCCCGATGATAGGATGGTAGACTTATGTCACTAAGCTTTGGTTAAAACTAAATCAAGAACAAACTTAACTTGTGGACTTGGGATTGATGATGAGAGTCATGACACACATTTTTCGGGTGGGAGATGTGGAAAGTGGGGCAGGCTATGTGGGCAAGGAATATATGGGAAATTTGCATCTTCTCATTATTTTTTATGAAGGTAAAAATTAACATTAAAAATTAGTCTGTCTAAAAAAATGCCTAGTTGTGAATGCCATTGCTTATTAAATTTGTAATGAACCTGAGCTCATAGAAGTTAAGCTTGAGGGGTCCCTGTTGAGGTTTGGGTTCAGGCATGCTGTCTCATAGGGCTTTCTAGATTTGCTGCTGCCAGTTGCCAATCAAGATGTTTCTGGAAGTTACATCTTTGAAAGTACAAGAAAGAAATATTCCATGTTGGTTTACATTGTTTCCCTATGAGCAGCTCAGCTATCAGTCCTGAGAATCTGCTCAGGCTTGGCCACTGTTCTATATTCCTGGCTTGAAAGTAAATAAACTCTTGTTCTGTTTTCAAAGAGAATGTAGTTGGAAGATGATTCACTGCAGGCAGTTTTGATGTAATGATACAGTGCCATTCCTGGAATGTGTTCAAGAGCTATTTGTTTTTTTCCTATAGGGGATTGTTTGAAGAGGTGTTGCTATTGAAGCGTCTACAAGTATAGCATGTGAAATGTGAAGGCTAACTTGTAAGATGCAGGCTGTTTGATACTGGCCTATCATGGCTCTGTAGCATAGTTTACCTTAGCCACCTCTCTTTTTGGTTTCTCTATCTGGTCATCTCAACACTCCAAATGGACTTTACGTAAGTCCTAGGGTTCTCTTGTTTCTCCTTCCTTCTGAGTAATGTATTGCCTGTATGCCCACCTATGATCTACTCATCTAACATTCATCATTCCTTTCATTCATCAATCTGTCTGTCCATCTCAACATTCATCCATCTGTTCACCACATACTCACTCACTCACTCACTATGTTTCTTTTGGTCAGACATTATTCTTAGACATTGGAATTGTGGTGATGAATGAGATAGACTGTTATCATAATCTTAATTCTAGGAAGAAATTGTGAAAGAAGACAGACACAAAAGGCTGCATATTGTCTGCTCTCATTTGTAAAATGCATTCAGAATAGATGATAATCTACAGAAGCTAATTTTCATACTGGAAGCTGAGGTGAGTGTGAAAGAGAGAGAATGGCTGGCATCCGGAGGTTTCATTTTTGGGCAGTAGAAAATTTGAGCTTGAATGGATGTAGTTGCATAGCATTGTGAGTATACCACATGTCTCTCTTCTCTTTTAAAGATTTTATTTTCTATGACTTTCAATTAATTAGTTTTTGTTTTCTTTTGTCTTGTTTTTGAGACAGAGTTTCTTTTTTTTTCATTTCTTTTTTATTGTATATTTTATTTATTTACATTTCAGATGTCATCTCCTTTCCACATTTCCCCTCCCTAGAACCCCCATTCCATACCCCCTCCTCCTTTTTGATTTTATACCATTTTAATTACATGCAAGTATTAAGGTCAGTTCTAAGTTGAGGGACTAGCAATAAAAGAGATGAAAATAGTCAAGGAATAAGCAAGACAATAAACACAAATAGTCAAAGAACAATCAAGGCAATAAACAAAATTCCATGAACATTCCATGATCACTGTTTCTAAGGGATGACCAAAATATCTGAGCCAACTTCCCTGTCCTAGCCCAAAGTCATTTTCATGTTTGAAGCCTACTTCCTTGTTCTAGCCTAAAATTTAGATACCTGTCTGAAATTACTTCTTTGTTCTAGCCTAATATTTAGATTCCTGTCTGAAATTACTTCTTTGTTCTAGCCTAATATTTAGATTCCTGCCTGAAATTACTTCTTTGTTCTAGCCTAATGTCAGATTCCTGCCTGAAGCCTACTTCCTTGTCCTTGGCCCATGTCAGATTCTTGCCAAGCAGCCCCAAAGACTCTCTGCCTCTCCCCATTTTTTATTTCATTAACAAGACTGAGCCAAGACAGGATTTCTTTCTGTAGTTTTGGCTGTCCTGGTCAAGCTGTGTAGGCCAGCTAGCCTTGAACTCACAGAGATCTGCCTGCCTCTGCCTCCTAAGTGCTGGGATTAAAGTCCTGAGCCACCATTTCCTGTAGTAATATTTTTATTTTTAAAATAGGAAAACATTCTAGTGAAGGCAGATAGACAGGAGCTAAAGTTAACATTGACAGTGAGAAAAATCTAAAGTGCAAAGATTGAGTCATGCTATGAACAATACTGAATTTTTTTTTTTTTCTTACCAGAACTAGGGAGTGAATCCAGGCCCTTTTATATGCCAAGCAATATCTCTACCACTAAACTATATCTCCAAGCCTTTTTTGCTTTTTATTCTGAGACAAAGTCTTACTAAATTGTCCATTGCAAGCCTTGAACCTGTTTGCCATCCAGACAATCTTGAAGATCTTATCCTCCTGCCTCAAAAAGCAAGGTAATTTAGATGAGGACCTGCAAGATCCTCATTTAAGACCCAAAGGAGGTGTCTGTGTGAGGAGGGTATATATGTCCACTTAGTGTGAGTGTGTGTGAGGAGAGAGGAAACCTTTTTGCTACCAGCCCCAAGGTGCTTTTGTCCAAATTCAAGAAAGAAACCTCCAGAAAGGCATGGCCATTTGACTGCTGAGCTTCAGAAAAGGGTGAGGTCACTGGGACAGGGTGCAAATCGTCTCACAGACCTGCTGCTAAGAGCCTAGGGAGAGATAATTCTGGGTAGGATTTTTACTTTGAATGACTTGGAAGAACCATTGCAAGTAGTATGGAGGACACGCAGAAGAGAGGAATGTTGCCTGCTTTTCAAAATAATCTCTTTGGCTATTAATTTGAGAAGGGATCATGGAATATGTGGCATCTATTAGGAATCAAGGATGATAACTCAGCAGAAGATGCTTGTGCTTTGTACCACAAGGACATTGGTATGAAAAAAAAGTGGGAAATTGTCAGAATATTAGGATGTTTTCAGGTAAATACATCAAGGTTTGTTGATACTGGAATGTAGAGACTAACAAAGGAAGGCATCAAAAAGGAATCTGGTTTCTTTTTTGAGATGCTAGAAGTAGGTGGAGGCAGATGGGGGGGGACAACAGGATCTCATTTACTATAATGATGAGGATTGCTAATGTTCTTCTAATGTCCTTCTCCCAGAGTAAATGGCTTGCAAAAGGACATTAGGAGTTTGGTTTCAGTCTTATTGAGTTAGTGGTGGCTTTTAGACATATCCAAATGGATGTATTGTGCTGGGAAGCTGGACATAAGCCAGGAGCTCTGGAGCAAGGTGAGGGTGGGTAATATAGACTGTAGGTTGCCAACATTCAAATCACATCAAAGATTATGAGCCTGAAGAAATTAGCTGAAGGAAGTGTATGGGTAGAAGGGAGCATGGCTGAATTTGATTGCAAAAAAAGGCTCAAGTGATGGGTGGGGCAATGGGGCTCAGTTTAATCCCTTTTTTTTTTTTTTAATTTTTATTTTCAGCAAATCAAAAAAAATTAAAAAGCATTCAAACAGAATAAAATGAAAATAAACAAACAAGCAAAATACCAAGGGTCAGATATACTTATACAAGAATTCTATAGGGCCTTCAAACAAGCAACACTTTTTGAGTTATGTTTAAAAAAATTCAGAACCACAATAAGCTCCTTCACAAAGCAAATAATATTGAAATAGTGAAATCAAGTGTAGACCCAACAAAAATATATAAATTATAGTCCAATATCCCTCATGAATATACATACAAAAATTCTCATTGAAGTAGTTGCAAACTGAATACAAGAGATATAAAAAAAAAAATATTCCATGAATAACTGAACAACTGTTTTTTTTTTTTGAAGACCGTACTCCATATACAGGCTGCATGTTTTGGGATAGCCCCACTCCAGATGTTTGAGACCTACATGAAAACCAAGCTGCACATTTACAACATATGTGCAGGGAGGCCTAGGTTCAGCCCATGGAGGTAGATCTGTGTAGACTAGGTATGCTCCACAGGTTGGTGATTCAGTCTCTGAGAGCTCCAAGGGTTCAGGTTGGTTTACTCTGTTGATCTTCCTGTGCAGTTCCTATCTCCTTAGGGCCCTCAATCCTTCCACCTATTCTTCTACACCCCTTCATGATAAAAGTCTTGGAAAGATCAGGAATTCAAGGCCCATACCTAAACATAGTAAAAGCAATATACAGCAAGCCAGTAGCTAACATCAAACTAAATGGAGAGAAACTTGAAGCAATCCCATTGAAATCAGGGACTAGACAAGGCTGCCCACTCTCCCCCTACCTGTTCAATATAGTTCTGGAAGTCCTAGCCAGAGCAATTAGGCAACAGAAGGAGATCAAAGGGATACAAATTGGAAAGGAAGAAGTCAAAGTTTCACTATTTGCAGATGACATGTTAGTATACTTAAGTGACCCCAAAACTTCCACCAGAGAGCTCCTAAACCTGATAAACAACTTTAGCAAAGTGGCTGGGTATAAAATTAACTCAAACAAATCAGTAGCATTCCTCTACACAAAGGATAAACTGGCTGAGAAAGAAATTATGGAAACGACACCCTTCACAATAGTCACAAATAGTATAAAATATCTTGGGGTGAATCTAACCAAGCAAGTAAAAGACCTGTATGACAAGAACTTCAACACCCTGAAGAAAGAAATCGAAGGAGATCTCAGAAGATGGAAAGATCTCCCATGCTCATGGATTGGAAGGATTAATATAGTAAAAATGGCTATCTTGCCAAAAGCAATCTAGTTTAATCCCTTTTAAAAGGTGTGTGTGTGTCTACTTTATGTTTGCATTCTTTCACTGAAGCAGAGCTTGCTATTTCAGTTAGACATGCACTGTGCCTGTCGTTCCATGGTGTTTGGAATAAAAACTCAAGTTTCATGCTTGTGCAACAGACACTTAACTCTAAGTTAGTCCCTCAAACTAAGATTTGAAAATTTTAAACATAGCTTTGCAGTCTTGCCTTTGTTAAAATAAAGGTAGTTTCCTTAAATACACAAATATATGAAGTGCTTTATGGGGGGTTTTGCGTGGCCAGTTTTTGCTGTATAATGCAGCAGAGAGCTGGGCTGTGAAGTCAGGGAGTTATGCTTTTCTTATTTGTATCCCAAGTTCTATAGTCTAGATTAAGTGTCCACCAGAAGACCACATGGCAAATGACGTTTGGCTATTATGGAGAGATGGTGGACACTTAAAGAGATATTAGACCTTGTGGGGATAAGTTGGGTTAATGGGAATTTGGTCTTGAAGGACATAGGTGGGACTTTGGCCTCTTTCTTTTTTGTTTTCTGTTCTTCCTGAGATAAGAAGCTGTATGCCCAGACAAACCTTCTATCTTTTTACATTATATCCAGCATTTCATTACAGTAACAGAAGACTGACTGACACAAGCAAGAGACCAACACATCATCTGGTATTCAGAAGGTGCCAAATAACACATTTGTGAAATGACAGAGAAATCAGTCTTTCCCCTCTGAGCCTGAAGACTATTGTGGAAAAATGTGATTCATTATTTTATCACTGGCTCATTGTTTGAACCAAAGATACGTTCATATTATGTGCTTTATTATTAGAAATAGTATTGGACCTTCAGAAGTTGGAGATTTATCACATTTGGATGGATGAAAAGTTCCTGAGGCAGTTCCCGAAGAGAAAACTAAAGCTGCTGTGAGCCCAGACTATTGGGATCAGCAGAAGACTCTTTTGCCCTAGATCTATATGGGTGTATCCTATTGCATGTACCTTAGACATAGCATAGTCTCCTGACATGTAAAACATTTGAACTTTCTCAGACCTGATAGAACTGGCTCATTGCACCATTGCTGTTTGCTTCTGGGAGTTTACAAACTTGCTCTATGTCAGGTAAAGGAGGTCTACCTGTCTAGTTCTCTCTCTATCCACCCATAAGTGTCAGAGATAGACATGGTTTCATACATGTCACCATTGACTGCTGGAGGAATTAAGTGCATCTTGTGTGACATTACTGGAGAGGACTCTTAGCTGAACCTCATTTCCTCTTAACCTCACCTCACATATTGTTTCCCTTTGCAGATGCTGCTTGTTGTCATTTTGCCATAAATAGTCATAGCCATGAATAGCATTGTGCTAAGTCTCTGAGTTTCATTAATGAATTACCAAGCCTGAGGCTGGTCTTGGACACTTCAGTCATCTTCCCTCTGCTTTTGGCTGTTTACTTTGTTAAACAATCAGTCATAGCACCTTACAGACCTTTGAATTCCATTAACATTTACTGGGTTTCAACAATGTGCTTTCCACTGGTAAAGCTCTAAAACTCCAAAACTCTAGGAGAATTTTTCATGTTGCACCACCAGATATTTTCAGAAGTAACTGGAAGACACTCCCAAATATAAGATACTATGGAAGCTCTATAGATGATTAACATCTAGATTAATATGCATTCTAATTAGAAAGAGAGGATGTAAGGCTAAGGCAGCAGATTCCCTAGAATGTTCAGGAGAATTAAATTCTGTACTTCTCTACCAAAGTGGTATTGTTGAGCAAGATGAAATTATGATGCTTACTTGGATTTTCAGAAGTCACTTTAAAGTATCAGTAGTCATTTCTCTTTCCTGACATCTTCATTCTTGGTTTTCATTCGGCTCTGTATCCCTCTCCCTGGCTTCCTATCCATATAGCTGTCTGTTTACCCACTGAACCACCTAACCTTCCATTCATGTCTACACATTTCCCATCCATGTTCTCATCGATTTACTGTCTGTCTTCTTGTGAAACCACCCATTTCCTCATCCTACCTATTCACCCACCCATCTTCTGATCTACCCAGCTGTCTACTTACTTGCCCTTTTCCCATTTATCCAGTTGCTTTTTGTCTACCCAAACCTTCCCCCATCTTTCCAGATAACAAGTTGTGAATTTACCCACTAACTGCCCGATCTTAATATCCCTATTTTTTCATAGGTCTTCTCATCTGTCTTTCTTTCTTCTATCTATCTATCTATCTATCTATCTATCATCTATCCATCCATCCTCTACCTATCTGCCTGCCTACCTTCCTCTTCCTTCTCCTTCCTTCCTTCCTTCCTTCCTTCCTTCCTTCTTCTCTTCTATCCTTTCTTCTATCCTTCCTTCCTTCCTTCCTTCCATTCTTCCATCCTTCTTTCCTTCTATTCTTCCTTCCTAATCATCCCTAATTCATATCCTATCCCTTTCACATTCACCCAATTCTTGTTCTTCTGTCTACCCACTTATTTGCTCTTCTTCCTTTCTATTTAGTTATCAATATTCCTGTTGATCCACTCTTTTTCATACCTTTCTAGTTGTCTATCTACTGATTTAATTCTTCTGTCTATCTAATCATCCATCCACCAGTCTATCCTTTCTCTGACCTTTCTTTCTCTTAGTCTGGTCATCTAGCTACCCACTTACCCTTCCATCCTTTTATTCTTTCACTTGTCCATCTGTATACCCATCTACCCTTACTGCTCTTCCATTTGTCTACCTGTCTAACTGTTTACCTCTCCACTCACCCATCATTGCTAGATAATTAGTTACATTAATGAATCTTGATTATATTTAGGAAATACTCTATAGGTGCTAGGGTCAGTTGGTTGCTAGGAGTCCCTCTTAGGGTCTACAGAGAAATAGATAGTCATGGGTACAGGTATTTCCTCTCAGGTAGAAGTTTATAGGTATGCCATTAAACAAATGAATGACCAGTTAACTCTACCATATATCTAAAGAGACTATCTCCACAAGGGGAGGGATTAGGGAAGGAAATGCAATTTGATTCTCCCTTCATGGCTTTTAAGTAAAGGAGAGGGAAGAAAGCCTCTGGTGTAGTGGTTTCCCAAAGGTTAATTTAAAGTATTCCTTTAATTGGGTTTTAAGATGGCTCTGCTACACCTTAGTATACAATTGGGGTTGGAACCATGCCCAAGGCAAGTGGCAATTGCCTTGTTCACTTGTAGATTCTAAGGAGAAGAAATCTTCCCCAAAGGATAATGGGAAAAGAGTCTTCCCTGGAGCATAGCTAGCAGCAGTCCTGTGCCACTGACTTTGTTGTGGGTGTAAGTGTTGTTACTGATCTGTTTGAGAATGTTAACCTGACTCTTTTGGCTGGTGAATATATTAATCATCCCCCCCCCCCATACCCTCTCCAAGTCTTCATTATTTCCAAAGTTAATTAAATATTAGGGGTTTCCTCCTGGGATTTTTCTAGGTAATCTGAGCTACAAAAAACTTTACTTTCACAAGTGAGTAATGCTAACAGTGGGGAACCATGTATATCAGGTATTGCTTCAAATGTTGTACCTTGATGTACTCAGATTAACTCTTTACTTCTTACAGTAGCAGATACATGTTCTTGTTATTTCCCCATTTAAAAACAAGAACTGAGATATGAGGTATATGTGAGATTATTTCCTCAAATACCTTTACCAATCCTTTTTTTTTTTAGAGTAACAAAAGTTTGATTGATAAACAAAATGAAATGGACAGACTAAATTTAATCATAGTTTGTTACATTGCTTTGATTCTGTTAAGGTGACGAAAAACATATGCTACAACCAGCTAGGTGTGATATGAGTCACATACTTGATAGGAGACTCTTTTTGGGATATGCAAAAATCACTCTAAATTCAACAATAAGAAGCTAAGTACTACAGTTGGAAAATGAGTAAAAGGCAAGTCAGGAGAGAAAATATGTGCATTACAGACAAGCATTTTTAAACATAGTCAGGAACCTTGAGAAATATATGTAATCTGTAAAGAGCTTTCTTGCACCCTCAATAGAATGCTCTAGAATACTGGGAATGCCTGATAGTGAGGATGTACAGAAATTACATGTTTGGGGCAGATGCAAAAACTTACTGAGCATCTGTATGTTGAGTCTTTAAGTTTATTTATCATATGATATGGCTGTTCTAGCAGTTAAAGTCTTAGAAGAATAAAATTTATGTCTACATCTCTTTATTGGACTTCTGTTTGTAAGAACTAAAAATTGAAAGTAACTTGTATATCCTTCTTCAAGTAAATGAGGAAGTATGTCCTAGTGGATCACACTCAGGGAAGCAACAATAGTTGAGAAACTCAGAGATGAGTCCTTAGGACAGCCGGCTAAGTGAAATAATATCATTCCACTGTTGTGGATAGCCTCAGCCTTGTATTTTGATCCTAGTTCCCAGTGGATAGCCCCAGCCTTGTATTTTGATCCTAGTTCCACCCTTCTGGGAGGGGCTGCAGAGGATGATTGAATCTGTACACAGGTGACGTCTTGTAAACCTTCTGTCCAATTAAAACCTGTAAAATAAAGGCTAGAGCCAGAGATTGGGCAGTAGAATGGGAGGCAGAGAAAAAGGCTAGGGGAAGAGAGAGTGAGAGGAATTCGATATAAAAGGAGGCAGAAGCAGAAGCAAGGAGAAGAAGGAGAGCAGACGGAGAAGCAGGAGGAAGTAGAAGCAGAAGGAAGCCGGTGGTAGAAGGAAGCCAATGACAGAGGAGCCAGAGCTGGACAACCACAGGGCCTGAATGAACTGCAAGTTATAAGGGATCTCATAGCGGGGGATTAGAGTAGTGTAGTGGTTAATCTGCCCAATCTAGGTGTGCGATTTATACCAATAATTATTAAGTTGTGTCTTCCTTTACTGGTCTCCTTCGGGTAGGAGACTTTACAGCGGCAAATTTGGAGGCTTAAATAATTCCTTCTACTACATTCCACTACATAGTATCTTATAGGACAGGGTTGTAGAGTAAGAGCAGATTGGTGGGGGTGGGAGTGGGGCAGTGGACAAAGCTGGGTATATATGTAACAGAGTAGCATGAGATCATTTCTTTTCCTGTTGACTTGGTTCATGCTGAGGATCAAACCCAGGGCCTTTGCACATAATAAGTAAGAATCTGATTAATGTATGAAATTTGAGTCATTTTTCTACTGATGCTAATCTTCTGTTTTGAATATGAGTATCATCTCATAATGTGAGATGAAGGGTACATGTGATCACTCTGCTCTTTTTGTACCTCCTTGTCAATCTACTGTTATGTGAGAGATAAACATATAGTTGAAAACTATACCTAGATAAATAAGTTAGAAAGCATTGAATATGATCCTTGCCTGTAAAAGGGTGACAGGATTACTCTGCCCACAGGAAACTTGTGAAATAGATTGAGTGAGCCAGGCATGGTGCCAAGCTATCTGAAACAACACAAAGCATGTTTTTTACACACATTATTCTTTCTTAGTTGCAGGCTAAGTCTAGCTAATGCATATACCTGTTGGATTCAAAACTCATGAAAAGATAGTATAGTGTATACACCAAATCCCAGCTTGTGCAGCTTCAATGAGGGAAAGGACACTGTTTTCCTTCTCTATAAATAAATCTGTTGAGAATTCTGTCTCAGTATCACCAGTACCCTCTTTTTTGTCTCTTTATTTTGCCGACTTGTATAGGTCGCTCTTCATGTATAGTTTATAAGCAGCATCACTCCTGTTTGCTAGTTAGTTAGTTTCTTATTATTTGTTCTCACTGCATGGATTTATACAGCAGTGCCTGGCCTGTGTGGCTCCAAAAGTGTTTCTTGAATGAGCAGACTCAGGTGATGGGATGCTTTCCCTTGGGTGCTTAGTCTATAACATCTTGTGGGTAGACTTGCCACCCTTTGTGAGATTACAGATACCTCTCTGCTGTATCACTTGCTTCAGGGGACATTCTTTAAGGGACTGGGCATATCATTGTTTCTCCACCCAGGCAGGCTTTTAGTACTGTTCTAGAAAAAAAGAAGACCTCATCAATCTGGAGGAATGATACTTGATTAAAGAGGCGTCCAGTTCAACCATGCAAACCAGCTGGAATTCACTCTTCTTGGTCCCAAGGGTCATGAAGGTTGCTGTTTTTAATTGAGTCCCATGGTGTTAAGTGAGATGTCTGATTCCTTCTGTCACAGAGTGCTTTTGACTTTACTTTGGTGACTATGGGACTCATCTCAGTTTGTTGTATTACCAGGGTTGCCTCCATGAAGGACTTGTGCTGGATCTCCCAGGGTCTGCATTTGTAGCGATATCATGGACCCATTGAACTGTGTAAAGCAGTTCAGAGTGCAGGGATATGAATGATTATGCCATCTCCTTCAGGTTAGACCTTAGAAAAATGTGTGATGCTCCCATATCCTGTGATGTAGCAGCAGTCAGTATGAGGCATATCTGAGTGAGGTTGGGGATACAGAGCCACATGTCAGCAAGAATGGAAGAAAGGAGGGAAATTGGCATCTTTTGATTATCATTTGTGAATACCACTTCTTCCATATCAGTTCTCCCTTGTAAGCTAGTATTTCTTTCCACTCCCATTCCTCCATTAATTATTTTTTTATATGTACAAGTGATTTGACTGGGTGTATGTCTCTGCACTGCATGCATGCCTACTGCCCTCAGAGGTCAGAAGAAGGCATTATCTATAGTTACAGTGGTTGTGAACTATCCTATGGATACTAGGAATCAAACCAAGGTCCTGTGGAAAAGCAGCCAGTGCTCTTAATTACTAAGTCATCACTCTAGACCTGACTTTTTATTGTAAGTTCATTTTGAAATGAGTGCACTGTGTCTCTTGTATGTAATTTTGGACTCAATTTCAGATATTACCAAGTTTTTGAATATTTAAAAAATTGTCTTATGTAAGTAATACAACACATGGAGGATTAAGATTGGGTTTATGGTCCCTATTTTGTAGGCAGACATACTAATTTGAAGTCAGAGCAGGGTGTGTATGACTTTTCTAGAATCACAGTTGTATATGGGGAAAGTAGAATAACACTCATCAGTTTTATTTTGTTTTTGTTTCGTTTTTCTCTTTATGAGACAGTGTCTTTCACTGTAGCACAGGCTGGTTTCTAACTCATATAAATTGTCTTGCCTTGGGAGTTAAAGGAGTACAGGCAAGAGCCACTACACCTAGCTCAAGTCAGTTCAGTTTTATAGCAACCTTATGGGAACGGAGGATGTCAGAGTATATCTTAGGTTGGTCAGGAACACATTGGTATATGCCACTTATGGAATGTGCCGGGAGCTTGTTTTAATTGGGATCTCCAGCAGTGGAGCTGACCTCAGGTAGGCCTGAGCGAGGCTCTCCTTTTTATCCTGCAGTTTCCTAGGCTTTATCCTCTCCAGTGTGCTTGTCATTTTCTATCCATCTTCAGCTCTGTTCTTAATTGGAGAAGCTCAGAGACATCCCCATGAATCATTGGTAGAGGCTGGAGACTTTGATGTCACTGATAGTATAAGTTTACTACAACCACAGGGTCATGCAGTTTCTGAAACCCTGACTAATGGGTAATGTGGTCTTTTTGGAAGAGGAAGTTGTAGACAGTGCTCATTTGTAAGGAAGCCAGCAGTAGTCCTATCTTCTGTGGTGTCACCTAAAGTCAGGGAAAGACAAATCTGTGGCTTCATGACTGTGCAGCAGGCTCTAGGGTGGCGGATGACATGGCTGCAAGGCCCCCTTTCTCCTCCTCTCCCTTCTTATTTAAGGTTTACTTTGGACTCCTTTCCCACTTGTCTCTATTTCCTTGGCATTTCCAGGCTCTTCTTTTTCCTGTTTTCTTTCTCCTGTTTCTATGGTTATGTTCTTTTGGTATTATGATTTCACCCAAAAAACAATGTCCTCAACTGCTTTTGATTTATATTTTATAGGTTTATTTTGTCTTTCTTACATGAGTTCTTACTTTATTCCTTTAAATTTTTTTATTATGTTTATACTTTCCCCTCTAGATCTGGGGCTTAGATTGGTTCTAGAGACATCAGTTTCTTTAGTCTGTGTGATTGATATCCTCTAGTAGGGATGGGTTAAGGCTAGGGGGAAGTTGTATTCCCTCTGTCACCCCAGGGTTCTATCTTACCAACTTCTCTCTGACCTTCTGGATCCTTGCACTTTGGTATTCTAGTCATCATTGAAGCTACCTCTAATTGAATGGTAAATAATAGCTCATTCTTGTATATGTGTGTACAGATAAATGCTTTTATAGCGTTGGAACAGAATATATTCTTACAAATATGTATTAAGTTACTAAAGTCACAGGACCTTTGTGAGGTATATACAATTATTGTCTTATTTTTATATAGGAAGAAATCAAGGCCTAGGGATAGCAACTGCACCAGAAAGTCACACAGCCAAGGGAGAACGGAGAATTTCAACAGTCTCTTACTCCAGACTCTACACTTTAACTACTACATCTGCCATACACAAACTCTCTCTCTCCCTTCCTCTCTTTCTCTCTCTCTTTTTATCTCTCTCTCTCTCTGTTTATAAAACTCTTTCACATAAAAACACAATTCTCTCCTCAGAGAATTAATAAAAGCGAATTTAATCTGAAGCCAGATGTTAGTGACTGTGGCCCAGGAACACAGCTTCAGTTAACTCCAAATCTCATTTCCATCATGTCAATAGTTTTATGAAATTTTTATTAATATAAAGAAGAAAGTAATAAATCAAGGTACTTTTAATGCATTGATGGAAACATTAGATGGTCAGGTTACAGCAACATAGGGAAGTTTCCACTATAGGCCTAGGATGCTGTATGGTAGCATTCTTACTTTATGCCAGGAGGATGCTGGTGGTCTGTTAATACATCAGAAGGTTTTCCCTATTGGTCACAAGCATGTTAGAGTAAAGGTGCAGAGGTGGGTAGGGAATGTCTTTTAAAGGGACTAATGATTGCCAGGATAATTTTAACTGGACTCATCCCAAACTTTCCACAGTCATTGAAGTTCTCATCAGCTAATCAGTCTTGCAGAATGTTCCCTGTAAGGTGAGATGTTTTGTTTTCTTTGAACTGTTTTTCACAAACTTCCTATACTCCTATTCTAGCTCCCCATGCCAGTCTATTCGTAACTGCCTATTCCATTTCCCCTTTCTGGGGAGACCCTTCCATCTCTCCTAGTCTTTTAACCAGGAGATGGAATTAAGAGGGGAGTCAGAGGAAATACAGGAAGATACAGCTAAAATTAAGGGCCTTTTGAGGAGTATGGAAATCCAATACACTAAAATTTTCATTTTATATATATATATATATATATATATATATATATAATACACACACACACACACACACACACACACACACACACACAACACATATGAATGAAGGAGATCTGAATGAAATGCAACATGATAGGGAGATGGACAGAGTTCTTATTCCCAAATGAAGTCTTCAGTTCTGAGAATAAATTACGTCTACTTGAATTATTGTCTGTTGGGGTCTCATAGGACCCTCAAACAGTCAAGGCTATTGGTTGCCTCCGCAAACTGATGTTAAGGCCCTACTGTAAATGAAAAATTAGTTTTCTCCAATAGTATCTCATTGGCTATACAAAATACTCTTAAGGGTAGGCCTCATGCCCAGCAGTCAATTCCAACACACACAAACTCAATGGCATTTGCATTTTAGGAAGTTTGTTGTCTCATGATTCTTTGTTAGGGCTTTTTTTTTTTTTAAACTTTATGGCTTTTTGTATAAAGGTTTCTGATTTTGTTTTTTATGGAATTTTCTGTGTGCAAATGTACGAGTCTCTACACATATATGTTTCTTGTGCTTTTTCTTTGGTTCATTTTTTTTTTTTTGGTTTGGTTTGTCTTATTCAGGTTTGTGTGGTTTTTGTTTTATGTCATAATTTTATTATTTTTAGATACCTTGTTTTCTAAGAAGAGAAAATGAGATTTGGGAAGGATCTGGGAGGAGTTGTGGGGAGGTGAAATCATAATCAGAATATATTATATGAAAGAAAACCTGTTTTCAATAAAAGAAAAATAGAAACAAAACGAAACTAAAACTCCATGTAAGTATGTGCTTTGATGCATATGGAGCTGTGGTTACTATAGTGCTCAAATGTCTTAACTCTGTAATTGTAAATTAAGTAGATCTCCATGGTAGTTATTGCAAATGGGGTACAGGATGAAGTACTGATGGTATACCATGCATTGTACTTGGTACCAAGTGCTGAAGTCATTCTGTGATGAGCTTTTAGTAGCCTTGTAATTTGGCTCTGTTGCTTAAGCAGTTAGGTAAAGATAATTGAGGTTTAAGATTAACTGATTTTTGTTAGAGTTTGCAATTTGTGAAGGTTCAGATATTGTAAAACAATTCTCTTAGATTAGGATAAACAAAAGCTTTTACTAGCCCCAGAGTCCCATGTTCCCTCGATGTGGATGGGGCTTCTCTTGTCTTTGGTCAGTCTTGCATACATTTTGGCCACATTTTATGAGATTACCCACATTGTGCACTCATGGCTGTGGTTGGTAGGCAGGTGAGAAAACTGAGTGTAGAGAATTTATACAGTTTGTCCAGGGCCACATGGAGTTGGAATTGTGATCTGTGTCTTAACTGGCTCCTCTGACTTTCACTCCCTCTCCCTTCCCGAGAGCAATTTGGCTAAGAACACAGCATTTGTAGGCTAAAGTCCTCTATGTCCCAGACTGAGCCTTCTGGACAGCTGGGATGGCTGGTCCCTGAGTCTCCCCTCCCTCACTTTCCTAAATTCAACTGAGCTACCAACTTCATGTGGTCTAGAGTCTTGGAACAGATTGTTAATATTAATATTTTCAAATAATTCACAAGTTAATACATAGACATTGTGTGGGTCCTAGAATGATCTGGATTTTTGAATATGGAGTGGGCATCTCATCAAACATAAACATTTTCTTCAGGTTCACAGCCTTATAATGAAAGAGCCCAGGTTTTGCCTCAAGCAGTAATAAATTTAATTTTCCTTCATGTTGCAGCATACAGAGAGAGGCCTTATAGAGAAAGTGGAAAATGAAATACACTCCCATGCAGAGAAAGGAAAAGAAAGCCACTATGGCCAATTCCTTCTTTATTAGAGTTCTTTAGTTTTTTAGGTTCGTTTGAGTGAAAACCAGTGATTCTCATACCTTTCCCCATTTTTATGACTGTGACAGGGAAGTAATGAAAGGACAGTCTTTGTTTGGGCTTGCCTCACTTAAGGCAGAGGGTCATATTTCTAAGAAGTCAAGGAAACATAGCTTGTGGATTAGCAGATATCCTTGGGCATGTATTTGGGGTAGGGCTAAAGGAACACTGAAAGTGGCAGTGGCCATCACTATTCTGATCTAAGAGCTGATCTTTTTGTGGAGCTTGTAGATATATGATGTATGCACAGAATATGTTTCTCAGCAATTCAGCTCAATGGACTTGTTAGTGTGCCACATAGATCTAGCTGTTTCTGCCCCCTAGTGCTAGAATTACAGAAAGCATGAGCTAAGATTCCCAATTACTGCTGTATCCTTCCTCCTCCTTTTCTATGTGGGTACTAGGGATCCAAACATTCCTCTTCATTCTTGTGAGGCAAGCACTGTAGAAACTGAGCTGTTCCTCTCTTTTTCCCTTATGAGTGGAGTTTTAAAAAGTTCTTGAATTTCTCTTTTCTAAGAACTGAAAAATATTACCTAGGGAAGGGATAGGGAAGTGGTGGTATGGACAAGTCAAGGGCCTTGCAACTTATTCCTCCTACAGTGGCCATTAACTTTCAGCATAAGTTTAGAAGGGACTTTCAAACTATAGGAGATAGCTTTGATTCTCATTCCTGCATCATCCTGGCCTTTCAGAGGGTCCCCTGGACATGTCTTTGTAATGTTTCTAACCCCAGGCTATCTGTACCCGGTGTGTTACGTCATGCTGTCTCAGTAAGACTGATTTAGGAGTAGATGCCAGGGTGTCTGAACTTCAGTTCTACCACTGGCTAGGAGGGAACCTCAGACTCTTCGGCTTGCTTTTTTGGCCTCCTTGATCAGATGGAAATAGGGACAGTTTCCATGAAGTTTGCCTATAGATGTTTAAGTAATGAGTATTATATTATTATTATTATTATTATTATTATTATTTTTTGCCTTTTTGAGGTGACATGAGTAAGGTAGCGTTACTATTAAGATGACACAAATAAGATCATATTTTTTCCAGGAAAGGTAATAGTGGTTGTAAGTAACATTGGTCGCCCTGATGGCAGTAACGGTAACCTCAATGGTAGTAGCTTGTGGAGTGTTGGTGCTCATGACAGTCCTTTGGCTTGCTGGCCACGGAAGCTGAAGGGTTTTCCTGTAAATGGCCTGTGCTGTGTGCTACCGGACTTTTCTCCAGATACTTTTCTTCTGAATGCAGTCACCCTAAGGTGACTAAGGTATTAACAATGAGATGATCCATGTAGAAAAGTATCTAGATTAAAGGGATTCCTTGTGTTCTCAACAGCAAAATTTCCAACAACAAAATAAAACCAAGGATATTTAACAATGTTACAGAAAATTTTCTAAATTAATATTTCTCTCCCTTCCTCAGCAGAAAAGAGTGAATGTTACTTAAACTTTATATAACATGACTTACTTTTTCTTTGTGTCATACAGAAGTCACTGATATGTAAGGTGATGTTTACCGCTATGATTCAAAGCCACATTGTCTTGCTTCCCCCTTTCCAGGCCTGGTTCTCACTGCCAATTTATTATTATTATTATTATTATTATTAATTTTAGCTGTTTGGTCTTGTCACATTGGCCCTCATGTGCCTAAATTACTTGGTGAAGATTTGAAGGTAGCTGCAGCCTTTTCCATGAATGGCACATAGATGTTTTTATTTCAATTATTTATCTCATCAATCATGAGCGTTTCTCATTTTCTCCCCTCCCCCCCAAAAAACCAAAAGTTCTTTTTTCATTTCAAATTCTCCCTAACTAATATAAGCTACAATATAAGGCTTACATTCTTTATGTTTACTTAAGGAAGTTTTATTTATAGCATATTGTTTTGTGTAGATTTTCCTGAGGTTCACCTTGAAAGGACATGTGCCTGTAGGCGTTTTGAGCATGGGGAGTAGCATGGGGGTGGGGAATGTTGAAACTTCTGAAGTTATCTAAATAAATATTCTGGATCTGTATTTATCTGAAAACAAAATTCACAGCAGCCACATCTCTTCGAAACATATGCCAGTTATAGCTTAGATTTTGCTGAACTTGAGAAGCTGGTATGGCTGATAATCAGATGTTCAGAATTCAGACTTTAAAAATGTCTTTGTGACAGGTTGGACACATTTAAACTTTGGTCAAGTTCCAGAGTGGTGCAACTCAGTCTTTCATCATAAATTTGAAGGTGAGAAGATATACAGAAATCTCTAGGTAGCATGAATTGTTAAGTCTTTCTGTTGAGTTACAGAAAGGAAAGAACCATCTTAGATGTCTTTTTATTCCCTTAACAAATACTTCCTGGCTTTTGAGGCAGCTGAAGTGTAGTGCACTGGAGCTTAAAATGTCTTAGATCTGGAGTAAAAAGGTCTTGGTTAAATTCTATGCCCTTGCATGATCCAGCTGAAGATTGTTTCCCTCTACAAATAGTCACTCAGTGTCATGGGAGGTGCATGTCTCAATGTTGAGCCAACTACATATTTGTAGGTGCTGTGTCATGTACATTTCTACATATGGTGGCAGGTGCATTTCCAGATACTTTGGCAGGTGTATTTTGGAGTGCTGTGGTGGCTGTGTGTCCAGGTGTCTTACTAAGTTCTGAGGCAGATGCAGTGGGCCCAGATAATAACTAGCTAATCACTGGATTCCTGTTTCCCTTGGCAGAATTTCATCAATTCCTAAATCTTTTCTTCCAGTGTTAGGCTGCAGCTTCTTAGAAGACCTTTTAGTTTACTGAAATACTTACGGTGCTTAGACATTGACACTCTCTACAAATATCAGGCTACTAAAGGGACTATCCCTTGTAAAAGCTAGCTAGCCATTGTTGCCAGCCCAGAGTTGGCAGTGGTAGAAGTTGCTAGGACTTGTCTGGACCATGATGAGATATTATAAGCCATTCCATTCTCATTGAGACCTTTGCTTTGAATTATAAAGATTTTTCTTTTCTCTCTTCCTTCCTGCTTTGGATTTTTTGAGGCTGTGTCTATGTATTCTTGGCTGTTTAGGAGCTCCTTATATATAAGAACTAAACACACACCACACACACACACACACACACACACACACACACACACACACACCCTAGGCTGGCCTCAAATTCACTAAGATATCCCTGCCTCCCAAGTGCTATGATTAAAGGTGTGCACCATCATTCCCAGCAAGATATGAAGATTTTTCAAAACTGACCTAAGTATCTGATTTTCTCTGGGTAGAGCTGAGCTGTATACTGTATGTAAAGGCTTCCCTTAAGTCTGGAAAAAATGTTCAAAAAGACATTCTTCATAATTATTCTTATATAAGTTTTAAATGTGTATTGTTTTATAGCTGGGTCAACACAGAAATTTGAAAATCTAAAACTGAAAAGACATAATTTTCCATAATTCCTGTTTCAAATCTAGCAGAAGATACTAGTAGTATCGTTTCCTTGGAAACTAAAATGTGTCTTTTATTCATCTGATTGGAAGACCGCATCACTCTTCTGCTGGAGTTCACCCTATAGAAACAAAACCAGATGACAGATAGATAACCCTCCAGAAGAAGTCAAGTTGTGCTGTAGGAGGAGAGAGCTTTGGCAAGGGAGGAAGTTTCCTGCATGATAAGGCAATTGAGCTGGGTGAGACTCAGGGGGCAATGTTAATTAAGTAGATAAAGGAGGTAAAGATCTGGAAGGAATTAAATGCATAGATACCCTCTGAGGTAGTTGGGAAAGAAACCTCTGATTCTTCTTTACCTTTTCATTATCACTCCCAGGTAGCCTTTTCCTGCTGGGATCTGAGATAGAAGGCCAAGGGCTATGACCATAAGGAAATATAATGAATTCTTCAAAAGAGAGCTTCCCTTTGGCCTCAGGGACAATAATGAACATCACTTCCCTAGCTGTAAGTGGGAGTTATTGGGAGAGAAGCATATTGTGGCTGCTTTATTGCCCAATTAATACATTTTGATCTGAGTCTTAGTGTTCTCCTGTATCATAAAATGAATGTAACAGGAAAAATATAGATTGGTGATCTATAAAATAATATAAAAATATAGATTAGTGATAGATTAGCCTTCTTAGGACATAGAAGGTCACCAGCAGGTGACTCCCCTGCCTTCCTAGATATTAGGCATCCCTGAAGATCATCTCATTACTTAATGAACCTGACTTATATAATTTAAATAAAAATAATAATGCAGCTGTAAGACTTGGTTTTCAGGCACTGTATTGATGCCTGTGACTTCCAACTGGGCACATTTCAAACTGTTTGGAAAGTCTGTTCAGTGTTTAACTTCTTTCTTTTACCCTGCCCTGTTTATGAGGACTTTCAACAGCATATCTGTAAATATTTACTCTTTGTTTGCTTGAAAGTAGTGCACAAATTATATTACCATTTCCTTTCTTTTGATAACTGGCATTTTTCTTTTTAGGTGGCTTTGACAAGCATCAGAGCCAGATTATGAAATCACCAGGGACCATTTATGGTCATTAACTGCAATGAAGTTGGAAACTTGAGATCTCATCTGGCAGACAAACTCATTTTGTTTGACAAAGAGCCTAAAAGTATTTGTAGACAGGAACAGGTTGTCATGCTCCTAATCCAGATGGCCCTGTGATTAGTGAACACACTGTTGTTGATGTCCATTTCTTTTTGTCTGATTGATTAGGTAGAAGCTTAAGGAACTGTTTTCTTCATATCTTGGGTACCCATTGTCTAGGCTGTCAGCATGTCATCTGAGGCAAGCTTTAGATGCTGGAGAAATCACTATTGTAGAAAATTCAAAATGCTGGCTTCATAGGGCAGCAGACTTAATCTTCAGATAGAGATCAACGAATCACAAGATAAAGAGCTCTTGTCGGAAGCGGTTGGAACCAGATTTCAGGAATTTTCAGATTTTGGAATAGTTACATATAAACAATGAAGTCTCCATTGTGGGGGAGTCTAAGGAGGAAGTGCATTTATATTCTGGTGCTTTGTACATACTACAATACACTTAGCCTACAAGAAAGTTTTACAATATATTCTAGTAATTCTCTCCATGATACAAAGGAAGGTTATCACACCAACTTTCATATTTTTAAGCGTTTGCAATATTTGGATTAGGGTGCTTCATCTGAATTTAGCAAGTACCTTTATAGTATGATGCTGTTTGTATCTGTTTTCTGGTTCCTGAAAGAAATAATTAAAAGTAAAATGATTCATATATACATTTATTTTTCTGCATACAGATGCTGTCTACATTATGTATAGTATATACTGTGTACTATATGGATATATAAAGTTCATTGCATACATGTAAATATTAATTATGTGTGCATGTATATATGACCTAAAGATCATATCCTGAGTTTACAGTCGTGTTTCCTCTGTTCTAGTTTTATGGTTTCTTTTTAAATTCTTCTTCTTTTGTGAATGTCTGTGTTTGTACATGTGTTTATCTGTGCAGAGCTCACGTGTGCATGTGTTTGGAGGTCAGAAGTCCATCTCAGATGTTATTCCTCTGGAGCCATCACTGTTTTTACTTATTTGTTTGTTTGCTTTTTTAAAGAAAAGCTGTCTCACTGGGCTTTTGGTCTCACCACTCCAGCTCAGGTTACTTACTGGTCAATGAGCCATAGGGAACTACCTGTCTCTGCTTCCCCAGCATTGCGATCACAAAGATGTAATACTGTGCTGGGCTCTTTTCTTATGGTATTGGCATCAAACTCAGCTCTTCATACTTGTATGGCAAGTACTTTTCCTGATTGAGCCATTTCCTTAGCCATATTTCTGTGCTTTCTGACTATAATATTTTAAATGCTTTTTTATATCATATCCTTTAACACTGTATTAGCATATTGATTATTCAAGAAAATGGATTTCATTCTATTTTCATCCATGTATATAAATATGCTTTAATCACATCCTCTTCTTGCCACCCTTTTCATCTTCCTTTCTCCTGGCCTCCTTCTTTCCTCAAATATGAACTCAAAGATTCTTGAATACTTTTTTTTCCCTTTGATCTTAAATGAATGCTCTCAATATAATGAATGAAATTCACAAAGAATTAATAAAATATATTTAAAAAAGATGTATTCTCTACAAAATATTTTCAAAAATCAGAGTTAATTTGCTGATTTTGCTATTTCTGAAACAGAAATAGCAAAAGAAGACATCAAAACCTTAGATTTTAGGTTCATTTCATTTGCATTCTGGAAAACTGGTCAGGACATTTCTTTGTGAGTCTGTTTTCCTACCCACATAAGTCATTTTGTATAGGAGGAGGTCCCTTATTCTGCTCACTTTGAGACCTGGTGTAATCATCTTGCAGTCTTCAGTCTGTTTCATGAGTATGTCCAGTTGCTATCAGTGGTAATTTACATCACTTGTTGTAGTAGAAGTTATTTAAACCTCAAATTTGTTAGGGGTAAATCTCTTACCGAAGGAGACCAGTCAAGGAAAACACAATGCAATAATTATGGTATACGCCTGGATTGGGCAGATTTACCACTACATTACTCTAATCCCTGGCTATGAGATCCCTTATAACTTGGGGTTTTATCCAGGCCGCGTGGTTGTCCAGCTCCGGCTCTTCCGTCTTCGGCTTCCTTCTGCTCTGCTTCCTCCTGCTTCTAACTCCTGCTTCTACTTCTTCTCTCCAGTTGACTCTCTCTCTTCTCTCCTGCTCTGCTTTTTATATCGAATTCCTCTCACTCTCTCCGCCCCTAAGCCTTTTTCTCCGCCTCCCCTTCTACTGCCCAATCTCTGGCTCTAGTGTTTATTTTACAGGTTTTAATTGGACAGAAGGTTTACAAGATGTCCTCTGTGTACAGATTCAATCATCCTCTGCAGCCCCTCCTAGAAGGGTGGAACTAGGATCAAAATACAAGGCTGGGGCTATCCACAACATTGAATCAATCCTCTCGGGAGGGTGGAACTAGGATCAAAATACAAGGCTGGGGCTATCCACAACAACTTGTCTCCTTGCTCTTCTCCTCACAGCTGATGTTGCTTTCTATATTTAGTTTCAATCTTCTATATGAGTATGTCAATAAATAATGACTATACTATGTATATCTACTTCTATTTGTATGCTGTGTATTGTTAAAACAGTGAGATAGTTTCAGGCATGAATCCCTAAAGACTAATGAGACAGTTTTGCAAATCACTGTAATGCTATCACTTGGCCAGTGTTTGGCACATGGAAGGATTTGGATGCCATTGCTCAGTGAGTGAATTTTGGCTCCCTGGCTGATCCTTGACATTAGTTCATGTAAAATTTGTTCAATGATGTATCCCATGTGATCTCAGCTAGAAGTGACCTTGATAATTGTTTGGATCTGGGTCTCTGATACTCTCTTGTTTTTCCTGCTTTGTCCTTTACTAGTTTGTAGAACATTCCAGTGTAAAATTTTAGATTTGAAAAGCAATGCTGCAAAGAACTGTTTACCTTAGCCTCTTTCTTCAAATGGTTAGAGGTATTAAACAACATCTAAAGGAAGACAAGAGTTATTGAACCAAACCTTTTATGCTTTTTAAAGTCAATGGCAAAATTGTGATGGAGACAGTATGGTTGGGGTATTATCACAGCTCTTCGGTTCTCTACACAGCCCCTAAAACTAATGAACTAGCAGTTATTAAAGAGGCTGTTGACTGTGCCTCATCTGTCTATATGGCATGAGTGAGATATTACCAATAACTTTGATGTTCCTTTGGAAATCAATCTGGAAATGAATGAGACTGCATTTCTGACTTTGAAGGTAGTAAGATAAGTTGACAGCTAGTACTTGCTCAGCTCTGAGAAAAGTCTGGAATTGCTCTAAATCATGTATAGCTCTGCAGAGGAGTGGCTTATATCTCTGGATCCTTTCTGGAAGGGCAAAGCAAGTGCACTGGTTGGGGTGCTCCATATATTTATATAGCCTCCTGCTGAATTTGGATGCCAAAGTCTAAACAAGATGAGTGTCTAGTCAGGTCACAGGGTGTTGGTGGCTGAGTGCTACTGAAGACTGCCTTGTGTTTCTTCTTCCTTTGAAATATTCGAGGGAATTTGAGTAATCTTTCTGAGCCCCCTGTCCACTCCCCAGTTGGCTCAATTCAGTCCTGCCCTCCATCAGCAGGTGACTCCATAGAATTTAAATCTCCATCTCTCTTTCTACCTCTTGCTCCCCCTTCCTTCACCTCTCTCCTCCTCTTCCCTCTCTTCTTTTTCATGGTGGTTTTCTTCCTTGTTATTGGCATACAGTGGTAAATAGTTAATCCTCCTTGACCTCTCTTGTGTGCAATGCACCTGCCCAAGGGCTCTAGATATAGAAATAAAAGACACACACACACACACACACACACACACACACCAGCTAATTTGATATCTCTTGATTAGCTCAATGGTTGGGTACTTCCAAACCTCCCCACCACTATCACACACTCCCTTCAGTATTCTGAGGTAACGTCTTTTAAAATCTGTATTTCATCTCTGCTCCCCAGATTAAATCAGGGAAATGGGCCCTGGGCCACTTTCCTGAAATCTCACATGTTTGTAGGCCTGTTTAAGTCTGTTCTTTTTACTCCTTTGTTATGGTAGTTCTGTCTGTTCTTCCTTGGTCCCTTGCCCGAACAATATAAAAGTTCTGCCTCCATCTCTCTGCTCAGCCATATGGCTGTATGGCAATTCGTTTTTAACCAATCAAAGTCAGCTGGGGGTAGGGACCTTCAGCAACTGGTAGCATGGCTTTTGGGAGCCGAATTAATACAAAGCATTATATTTTCCCTGTTGCATGTAGAGCTATGATGATTTGTAATTTGTAAAGTGTGTAGTAATAGAAGAACAACAATGACTAAGAGTGACAGAATAGTTATAACCATCTATTAAAGTTTTGTGGCTATGGCCTCTCCATCTTTCTTTTGATGTGAGATGATGCAATGCCTATATAATGAGATGGAATAAGATGAGTGACAGCATTGTGACAGAGCAGTAGCCTTCCATTTAAGGATTGCTTGAACAAAGTACTGTGCTACCAGGAAAATAAGGGTCCCTTCTTTGGATTCTTGTCTCCTTAATAAGAAAATTTAAAAATTGACTCAATAGAAAGGTAGAGGACCATTTGATTAAAATTTGAGAGAAAACAACACCACGGGCAAGCTGTAAATTTCAGGAGCATCTAGGACAAGGTTAATGGAGAAGAGGAAGAGACGGGGTCATCATATCTTTTGAGTTAGGCCTGCATGTTGAGCAGTACAGGTCAGCAAGAAGCTGCAAGATGAAAAATGGTTAACTTCATAGAAGGTGGAAAAGCCCAACATGTTACGGAAAGCAAGCTTAAAAAAGATACAAAAAAGGAAAAGGAAAAGAAATGAGATTCTTTTGCAGTACAGCTCAGAAAGCAGGCTGACTTAACAGGGCTGTATGGCCTTGGCTCTGTAAGTAACTGAACCAAGGCTAGGCATTCTGGGAAGGAAAACTACATTCTTTTTAAGGGGTGATTATTTCTTAGCATGACAGTCTTTCTGAGGGATGATCCCTTGGCCAAATGACTGATAAGCCCAACTAGATTAACTTTTAAAGAATATTTCTTTCATTTTTAATTGTGTGTGTGTGTGTATGTATGTGTTTGTGTGTAGCATATGCATGAGCTCATATGCATATGAGTGGAGGTACTCATGGAGTCCTTATTAGGGTGTTGGAGCTCCTGGATCTAAACTCATAGCTGTTGTTTGCCACTGAATGTGGATGCATGCAACTGAATTCAAGTCCTCTGTAAGAGCAATACAAAACTGCTTAGCCATCTCTTCACCCCCTAACTAGACTAACAACTTTAGGGATTAGACAGAAATGTGAATTGTGCTAATCTTGGGGCCAATCTTGGTATGACTCTATCCAAGGCCAGAGGTAGATTTTACTCTTTTTAACAAGAAGAATAGCTTTTCTTTAATGCTCTTCAGCAGACCCTTGTTATCCCTAGTGTCCTTTAATTACATGGTAACTGTACCAGATAAAGATTGTAGAGTCCAACATCAGTAGGATATGGGTTGAGATAGGTGAATAGACATAATCATTTCCAACAGGAATATCCAGAGGTCCAGTACCAAAGCTGTTCACTAAAAGAGATTAATGCCCGGAATGGAGTTACATTATTTCATCTTGAGTTCAGGCAGAAGTTTGGAGAAAAGAGATAAGGAACCAGAGCCCTCTTCTGGCATTCCTGTCCTCCAGCAAGGATGTTCCTGAGACTGTTGCTTTAAACCAGCCAGTTAGAGATCAGAAAGAGCTAGCAAGTGGTGAACTTATTCATCAGTAAGTCTCAGAGGCTGAAAACATTCTAGGTGTAGATAAGATTGTAGGGAGGCTAGAAGCTTCCAGGAGTAGGTCCAAGTTAGCAGACTTAGGCAGTAATCCTTGGAGACAACAATTATTGCAGGAGAATAAAAGTTACATTTATAAGTTTTGCTGCCTGAACTGTCTCCTGACCTTATTGCTAAGATTCTCTCTTGATTGTTCTAATAATTGAAACATTTGCCAGTTGACTAACAGGCAAGTTGCATATACTGGTTGAATATTCAGGATACCAGGATCATTCAAACACATCTTGGAGTAGGGTGGAATGGGATGGGAATTCATCACATCACTGAGGTATATCATGTTATAAACTAGTGTCTTAGGATTTTACTGCCGTGAACAGACACCATGACCCAGGCAAGTCTTATAAAGGACAGCTTTTAATTGAGGCTGGCTTACAAGTTCAGAGGTTAAGTTCATTACCATCAAGACAGGAACATGGCGACATCCAGGCAGGCATGGTGCAGTCAGAGCTGAGAGTCTCCATCTTCATCTGAAGGCTGCTAGCAGAATACTGGCTCCCAGGCAGCTAGGACAGGGTATTAAAGCCCACACCTGCAAGGCTACACCTCCCAACAGTGCCACCCCCTGGGCCAAGCATATACAAACCATCACAACTACTTTGTAGAATTTTCCATTTGATATCTTTAAACCACATTTTAGTCCTTGTGGCAAGAAAGTGGAGTAAGTGTAACTGTATTTCACAGGCCATTCTCTCAATGAGTGTAGTTGGTATATAGAGAGTAGTAACATACAAATGATGAATTCAGAGGGGTTTCTATTTCCCTTTTGCAGGTGAAATAACATTTTTTTCACTTAAATAGTTTTTCTCTACCAAGAAGTGGCATGGAGGCAACTGCACAGCCCACAACACATATTGTTCATTCCCTCCTGATTCACAGATATCAGAGCAAGAAGTCATTCATGTCTTCGCTAGCCCTAGAATTTGATTGTATAAGTGGTTAAAATACAATCAATTTTGATCTTAATCCCTCAGTGTCTCACATTATTTCCCCTTTCTTATTTCATTGGTTTTCCCTGGCTCCTTTCAGCTGCACTTGGAATTGCCATGGACTTTCACATCAAACTCCTGAGGGCACAGGATATCTAATGGTTTTGTCAGGGTAGCCATTGTGTGCAGATCAGCATCTGAACCACACCTCCAGACTCCTGTGCCTTGTGAAAGCTTGGACGCTCTTGCTATGTGCAGATCAGTCTTATACTTTGCTTTTCGTATGGCAGAGACAAGATGGATGGAATTCTCAGTTGAGAATGAATATGTTTGAGCCACAGATTTGAAGGAAAATAGGTAAAGGGAAACTTAGTTGGAAGCCAAGGGAGAGACAATTGCTGTTGATCTGAGACATCACAGTGGTTCTGAAGCAAAAGAGAATGTTTCCACATAGTCAGAGATCTAGATTTGAGAGCAGGATCAAGGTAAACTAATCTGGGGGGACAGAGCCCTGAATGGCCTTTACAGCACAAAGAATATCCGGGTTTCGGTGTTTATTCTAGGCATATTGTATTTGCATTTAAGCTGAGGACTATCTGCAGGAGGAATTGCTATAGGCTGTAATGTACACATGATCCAGACTTAATGTTAATTATGAGGCACTTGTATTCTTTCCTGAAGGCAGAGAACGAAAGAAAATTACCAAAATAAACTTTGCTACTGACCTCCCATGCAAGGGAGGGTTTCTGAAGGGTGCATCATTGCTGGGAGGGCCTTCTTGAGGAACTGTGCACATTTGGTTTCTTATACTACAAACCTGATTAGCAGGCTTATGTTTAAAAAAAGACACATTTAAAGAATCCTAGACTAAGTACAAGATGTGTGTCTGAGGGCACATTCATTTATGTGTTCAGCAAGTATCATCCATTGCTGCTTGAGTGTACAGGTATTGTGCTGGCAAGGTTTATGTCAGCTTGACATAAGCTAAAGTCAGGAGGAGATGGCTGTCTTGGAACTTTCTGTGTAGATCACATTAGCTTCCAGCTCAGAGATCCACCTGCCTCTGCCTCCTGAGTGCTGAGATTAAAGGCCTGTGCCAACACATCAAACCCTAAATTTTTTTCTTTAATTCCTTTACCCAAGTTGGAAGCTTAGTTGGGTGGGGTCTTGCCCTGAGGTCACCACTTCTTTTATTCTACTTAACTTCAGTTAAAACATTTTTTTTTCCTGGTGCTCCTTTTCTCCTCAAACTGTACAATTTGTGTTTTTCCTTGATCAGCTTGCGCATTTTCATTTTAGATTTGCAAAAGCATGGCCAATAATGACACTACAGTCAATATGAGGCTGTTTGAAATTCATCTTTGCCAAAGCTACTAATGCAAAACTTTGCAACTTAGCCTCAGGCAAACAAACAAAGAAAAGACACACACACACACACACACACACACACACACACACTCTGTTTTTTTGTTTGTTTTGTTTTGTTTTTTGGACAAGAGCAGCCACATTCTTCACCAAAATATCACCAGAATGGTTGCTAGGTTACATACTAATATTCTTCTCCCTTGAAACCTCTTGAACTAGACCCCCACAATTCAAGTCACTCTCAGCATCACTGTCTTCCCTTCTGCCAGTATGGCCCATTAAACCCAGTTTAAAGCATTTAACTGCTTTCCTAATCCAAAGCCCCAAAGCCTTTTAAAACAAAAAGCTCAGTTAGGCCTATCACAGCAATATCTCAGTTCTTGGTACCAACTTCTGTCTTAGTCAGTGTCCTATTTCTGTTAAGGGACACCATCACCACAACACCTTTTGTAATGGAAAGCATTTAATTTGGGATGACTTACTGTTCAGAGGTTTAGTCCATTATTCTCATGATGAGAAGCATGGCAGCACTCAGGCAGACAGAATGGTGGAGAGGTAGCTAAGAGTTCTAGAGAGACCAGAGTGTGTGTGTGTCTACATGTATGTTTAATATGTTAATATCATGGGCTCACTACTCCATCTTCATCAACTTTCTTTTCTTTTAACGCATTGCTGCCATTTTGCCCTGGTTTAAGGATCATTTTTCCCAGTCCAAGTTGGTTAGTTCTTGTTCATTCTCAAGACAATTTCTATATTTTCTGTGTCTACAACTGTAGGGGACAATGCAGACAGTTCCAACCGAGATAATCTTAAGTTCTTAGCTGACCGTAGTACAGTTTCAACAGGTTATGTTGTGACCTAACTCAGCTTCCCTGCTTTAAGTGTGGTCTTCATTCTGCCTCAGGTGCCTTTCATGATCTTCTCTGAGGAGCACAGGAACCACCTGCCATGTAGACTATACATAGCTTATCAGTGGTCATATAAATTTCAATTCTCAAATTTTGGTGGAATCATGTTGTTTAATTAGTCCTTGTATTCTTTGAAGTCAGCTTATGTCCTAGTTTTGATAGCATACTCTATTAGTGCTTTATAATAGATGCTAACTAAATGCTCCTTTAAGTGTCAGTCTCCCCCCCCCCCCCCATCTGCTTGCTCATCACAATGGGATATAGCTCTTTTTCTTGGTTTTTCCTTCCAGAAGGTATTATGAGGGATGCTGAGGACTTCATGCTCTGCACAGAGACAGCGCATTGGAATTAGAGATTGGCACTTCTGAGAGGATGCTGGGAATCTGCAGAGGGAGACGGAAATTCCTGGCTGCCTCTTTGACTCTACTCTGCATACCAGCCATCACCTGGATTTACTTGTTTGCTGGGAGCTTTGAAGGTAAGAATAAAAGTGAAAAGAAATGGGGGAGGGTAAGGGACCACAGGCTGTTACAGAGGCCTAGAAAGAGCCTGGAAGCCCTAGTGTTCCTTGGGTAAAATACTGAATTAATGTTGCCTGTCATGAGAAATGACTTTTAGCATCCCAGAGGTAGTTGGTGCAAGTCAGCAAGGTGAGGAATGAAATAAAAAACTAGACTAAAACTAAAATACAAGTTTCTTCAGTGGCAGGGAGTAGATAGACAAATGTCCAAAGCCTGTTTGGTCACATGGCCCCTGTGTAAACACAGGGAGAAGGTTGAACCTTGGTGAGTGTTTTTACTTTCCTGAAGCTAGGTATTTCATTTATTGATCCACATAGTCATTTGTTTGTTCATACATCGAATGTTTTCTTGCTGGTGACATCCTTAGTAAACCCAGTGCTGAGAATCCAAAGATAACAGATCTAGACATACACTGTCTCATGGGGGAGACAGACAGGTTAACAAATCATCATCACAGTGGTATGTGTGCTGTTATAGAGATCGTAGTGTAGTAGGGGAGAGGTTTGTGGGAGCTGTCAGGCTGAGGCTGGGGATGAAAGATGATCTTTCACACTGACAAGAAAGCTTGGGGATGGGGCATAGGAATTGCCTTCCCTGAATAATTAAAAGCAAATGATCATTGCTACCACTTATAAATAGGCAGCCTCAGTGGACAGTATCAACTTAGATAAGGACAAGTGAATCATAGGCAGAGCCATAGTGATCTGTCCCCTGCACCTACACCCACCTGATACCCTGTTCTGAAAGGTATCTGAACTCCCCCTGAACACGTATGCTCCGGGTGCCATTCCCTTCCCCACATCCTGCCTTTTTGTGTTTATAACCTCTGTGTAAATAAGCAAATTACGATGTGATTTAAATAAATAAATAAAAAAGAAAAGAAAAAAAAGAAATGAACAGGAAATACAAGACTCATTATTTTTTCAACCATCCATTTTGAATGTAGTGTAGTGCCTCGATTGTTGGTGATTGTGTCTCAGCTTCAGGAATAGAGGCAATGGTGGTATGGATGTGTAGACTTCCTTTTAAAATTTGCCCCAGACATGAATTAAGAAACAAAACAAAACAATATGTCTCAACAAAGCTGCTACTGAAAAATTATGCTCTTTTATGCATAATTTTATTGATATCTCAAGGCTACCTTTTAATTAGGCACTCATTTCCACATTTGGAGCTCATGTTAGTGAGATTGAATATAAATATGACAGAGCTATGCACTTGCTGAACAGGGGTGATTGTTCTTTCTTTAAAGAATTATTTTGTTATTTTTAATATGTGTAGTTGTGTATATGTCTGCATATGAGTATGTGCACATGAGAGTACATGAGTGCTCGGAGGCCAGAGATGTCAGATACCTGGCAGCTAGAGTTACAGATTGTTGTTAGCTGCCTAATGAGGGTGCTGGGAACCAAACTTGGGTGCTGAACCTTAGAATGGAGGTGATTCTAGATGCCTATCCTGTGGTAGGAGCACAGTGTCTCACACCCCTATTACTCTCCCCTTCTTCTTAGCCACATCCTTGGACTGGTCAGAGATTTCATTTAAACAGCTGAATAGGTTAAACTGTGCTCTGGCAGTGAGGGACTCCTTTCTGCACAGGGAAATTGGTGAGTGATTCTGGCAAAGCCACGAGAAGTTTTCTCATCTCAAGTCAATATGAGATGGGGCCTGAAATAGAAACAAAGCCACCCAGCTCTCGAAGCTTTCTTCTCTAAGTGAAAACATGGCTGGACATGGCAGCTGTGGCTAAAGCCCCAGTACTCTGGATCCTGAGTAGGAATCAAAACAAAGACTTTTGAGTTCCAGCCTAGCATGGCTTAGCATGATACCTTTATAAAACCAAAGTGTACCGTACCACAAAACACAGCAGAGCAGAACAGAGCAGAATGCAACATGGCCCAGCGCAGGGAAGAAAAATAAAAATAAAAGGGAAAACAGGCCTTTGTCAATACAGCAAAACTGCTAGTAATAATAACATAATAATTTGGGAAAGGATGGAAAAGAGAGTTGGGGTGGATGTGATCAATGTATAATACATATATACATAATATATATTTTCATATATATATGAAATTTTAAAAAGGTTTAGTAAAAGTATTTTAAAATTAGCATAACAATGTTAACAAGGCAATGATGACATTGACCATATAAACAACCGGTATTTTTACCATTTCTGTGTGGCATACATTGTACAGAATCTTTTTTTACAATGAATTACTTGTAGTGGGGTGAATATTCCTGTTCTAAAGGTGTGATGTATGCAGCATAAAAGCTTTATTGACCCCTCAACACCTCTAAGCCAATCTGGATAGAAGGCAGCTTAGCTTCAAGAGCTTAAAGCTTTATTTTGATACTGTACTGGAGTACAGTACAGGGCTTTGGGGAGGTATTGGAGTTTAGCAAGGAATTGTACTAGATACCACATAATCTTTATACAGTATGGTTATAAAATTTTGTTTCATTTTTAAAAATGTATTCTTTGACAGTTTTATGCTTGTTTATAATTCATCCTAGACACTTTTGTTCCTCCACCTCCAGTATTGTCCAGGTATCTCCAGTAGCCGCAATCTCATCTCACCATGTCTCCATCCTACTTACGTCTATGTCCTGGGCTGTCATGAGCATGGTTGGGTGCAAAGCTGTCCACCAGTGCATGATAACTCACCAGAGGCTGCTTCGGTGACAATAATGATCTCATCTCCTCTATAGAGTAGCTTTCATCTGTCATTAGCTGCACTCTGTGGTGGCCCTCCCTCAACTATGAATGAGTTTACTTACATAGTCTTGTGTAGACTCTGTGTTGGCAGTTGTAGCTGTTATCAATTCATGAGTATCATGGACATGTCATGCCCATAAGACTGTTGTTCATGGTCCTTCTCTCTATTCTTCATCTGTTATGTTCTTTCTTTTTTTTTTTTTTTTATTGGAAAGTTTTTATTGGAAAATTTTTTTTTACATTTCAGATGTTCTCTCCTTACCCCATTTCCCCCCCTCCCTCCCAGGAACTCACTATCCCTTCCCCCCTCCTCCTGCCTCCATGTTGGTGTACCCCCACCCACCCTCCCCTGTACCTCACCTCCCCACCCTCGAGTATCCCCCCCCCACGACGTCCAGCCTTCATGGGACCAAGGATCTCTTCTCCCACTTATATATAGCTCCCTTGCATATATAGCTGGAGCCATGGGTCCCTCCCTAAGCACTCCCAGGCTGGTGGTTTAGACCCTGGGGCTCTGGTTGGTTGGGATTGTTGCTTTCCTCATGGTGTCGAGAATCCTCTCAACTCCTTCAGTCTTCACTCTATCTTCTCCATTGGGAACCCCATGCTCAGTTTAATGGTTAGCTGTGAGCATCTGCCTCTGAGTATGTCAGACTCTTGCAGACCTCTAAGGAGACAGCTATATCAGGCTCCTGTCAGCATGTACATCCTGACATCCACATCAACCTCTACCTTTGGTGACTGCATATGGGATGGATATCCAGGTGGAATGGTCTGTAGACGGTCCCTCCTTCAGTTTCTGTGCTGCACTGTGTCTCCATATTTGCACCTTTGAGTATTTTGTTACTCCTTCTAAGAAGGACTGAAGGCTCCCCTATTTGGTCATCATTCTTCCTGAGCTTTATGTGGTCTGTGAGTTGAATCTGATCTTCTGTGACATTCCTTGAGAAATGTGGGGGATGGTATGGATGTCCTATTTAATGCTGAACACTCAATAGTCACTTGTTCTCACTACCTTTATCCCCCATGAATCTGGGCCTTAATTGCCATTCACTTATGCTAATGAATCCCTTTCTTTTCAAGTTGGTACTATAACATGCAAGGCCTAACACTGGGGAATACAACTATAGAATTTTGATTTATGCCCAGTGTCATTTTGGAAAAAAGAATTTATTAATGAGATAGTTTAATGATTACCAACTTGACAAGATCAAGATTCACCTAGGGGACAAACCTCTAGACAGGCCTGTGAGGGAGTTCCTAGGAAGACCCATCCACCCTTAATGTGGGAGGTCCAATTCAGGACCTTGGGATAAATAAAAAAGGAGAAAGCAAGCTTAGCACCAGCATTTATATCTCTCTACTTGATGTTATTCAGTGTGACCAGCTTCCTTTAACTTCTGCTGCCATGCCTCCCTGCCATGAAGAACTAGGTAAAGTGATCCATGTTAATTAGGCCTTTCCTTCCTTAGGTTGTTTTTGTCATAATTGGCCACAACAAGGAAAGTACTAATATAAGTGGTTAATACTGAGTTAACGACCTTCTAGGCTGTGGGCAGGGTTAGGTCAGGTTGCTCAGAAAACTTTGGTGACTAGATCTTTCTCCATTCTTTGGATCTCTTCATTGGCTTCTCTGCAGATAGCTCTTCCTACGGACTCCTATACTTCTCTTCCTCCTAATTCCAGAACATTGCCTCTTACAGGATTACCTACCTTGTTTTAAACCACTGCCGCCCGGAGAGGGGAGTGGTGGGGGCAACAGAGTAGGACTCTTTAAAGACTGAAGGTCTCAGGGCTTTCTGGCTCTCTGACCTGTAGTGAAAAGCTAATGATAACTTCTAAGAAGTCCTAAAAATTTCTTGCTCCTTCTGAGGGTAAGAGACACCTGTAGCTTAACAGGGGAGGATTAGGTAATGTGGCCTTTGTTCTATCTCAACAAGAACTGCTGGGCTCTAACTTTCACCCTGCTAGTCAGAGGTCACAGGAAGAAAAGACACTCAGAGATGTGGTTATAGCATTTATTACTAAGTTGTTAAAAGTTTCCTATGGCCGGGCGGTGGTGGCGCACGCCTTTAATCCCAGCACTTGTGGAGGCAGAGGCAGGCGGATTTCTGAGTTCGAGGCCAGCCTGGTCTACCAAGTGAGTTCACCGCCAGGGCTATACAGAGAAACCCTGTCTCGAAAAACCAAAAAAAGAAAAAAAAAAAAAGTTTCCTATGAAAGCTATCTAAGGGGAAAAGCAGAAAGATCCTAAGCAGGGAAAGGGAAAAATTCTACTCTATCTGGGGAAAGGGAAACATTTCTATTCTATCTCTCTATTCTTTCTGCCTCTCATCTCTTTGTCCTCAGTACTTACACATCTTTCAGAATACATGATCACATGTTACAAAGTTCATCACAAGTTCACACCAAAAATCAAATCATAAATTAAAATAGTAATTTACAGTGGAGAATGTTTATATGCATATCCATTAGGAGTAATTATCTGACTAAACATCCATCACCTGTCTAGCTCCACAGGTTCACTGAAGGTTTAAAACTATAAGTTACTAGTGAAGTTTTGTATAGATAAACCCAGGCAATATTTTATCTTCTTTCCTAGCACCTCTAATAAATTGTTAGTTCCCTTTTAATGACCTTTGGTTAATTGTTTTACAACCTCTTGTACTATTGTACTCTGAGTAGGAGAAAGTCTGGTTACTATCTAAGAGCAATTAACTGGTGACACTTGGGAGACTGACAGTGTTCTCATCATAGTTTTGACTATCAGAAAAGGACATAATAGCAGTCCTGTTATAAAAGAGCTTAATAATCACTGATATAATTTTAGGAATTCTTATGGGATCATCATTATGACTTAAGCAGTGATCTTTTTGTTTATATAGAATCACTGCAAGACAGTACATCTTCGTGAATCTGTGGAGATCTGCTCCAAAGGTGTGTGCTATTGCTTAGTGATTGTTATATATGCTTAATAGTAATAGGAAAAGCATATTAATAGCAGGAATCTTTCCTAAAAATGAGCCCCTTACAGCCTTCCTGAATAAGGACGCACCTGTCTTAGATTATATAATAATCCAAGGCAGGCCTTTTCAGGATTATCATCTGCTAGCTATTAGCTTGTCCCATTATGGCTCCTGATAAACCACAACACAAAAAAATCCAGTCAGTGTAGTCAAATGCTAGAGAAGATTTTGGCAGTTGATGGGGTTGTTGAAATGGCTCAGAGGTTAAGAATAGTGGCTGCTCATCCAGAGGTTCTGAGTTCAATTCACAGCAACCACATGGTGTATCATGACCATCTATAAGGGCATCATAGGCATTCTTCAGAAATTGGGTGTGTATTGCAGCAGAGCTCTCATATATTAAACAACCAAACAAATAACTAAATAAAGTTTAAAAAATTAATTTGGCGCTTCAACTATATATTTTTTCTGGTCACATAATGGTAAGGAAAGCATCCCCTTATTGCTCAGAGGAAATCTAAGTTGTGGGGAGCTTGTAGCTGTTTGTAATTATAGTTTGGTATCAGCTTAAAGACTCATTGGAAGCATCAAAGTACCTGGTCAGGTCATAGCTGATGAAGTGTCTAGATTTCTTGACATAATGATTTTCAAGACTGTTAAGGAAATTTTGAGAAATGGGAGAATAAAAGTAATATTTAGTTTTGGTGTGGGTGCTGTACTTGTTAGCATATTATTTATGAATAAACTTGAATCTCTTACTCACTAACTACATTCATTGGGTGCTAAGTGACATGAGCACAGCAGCAAAAATATCTAGGCAGAGTGATGAAGACTATGGACCTGTACTTTCCAAGCACTAGTGGCCTGTAGCATTTATTTCTAGACTTTGCACTGTAAGAATAGTCTATAGACAAGTCAGCATGCTTAGAAAGACAGGGGAAAGACATTCTCAGCTCAGGTTGGTTATATAAGAAGCAGTGGAAGGAGTTTGGGATGTTTACCCTGGAGACACAGAAGCTCAGTATGCCAGGATTAGATTCAGCAGAGCTGACACTGGGGCACAAAATAAGGACAGTTCCAGTAGCCCCTAACTTTTGCCAGGGACATGGTGAAAAGTCAGATGTCAAGCCCCTCATAATGAAGATTGCTCTGTGCATGATTGTAATGAGCTCTCCAGGAAGGATGTGAGATGCCCCTAGGAGAGATGTGAAAGCAGAAGTTCATTGTTGTAAGATAATGGTGATCATCTAGGATGATATTCACCTGACATTAAGATCTTTAAACTTGGAAAAAAAAAAAAAGAGCTCTAAACTCCAGAGGAATCTGAGTGGCCACCAATAGTCAAGTCGTCTTTCCATTATACATGGTGTCTATTGCAGCAGGTACCAGTGTCCTTTAAGGAGGTTCTGTACATACATATGTTCTTTTCTTAGTTGTCAATCATCACAGTGCTCCTTCTACCCCACTGACTGTCACCTTTAAGACTTTGGCATTTCAGTGGGTGGTACCATAAATAACAGAGCATTGCTGCATGGATTTTTGGAAATATGGTTCATATTTTCAGTTGACTTGTTTATTTTTCAACTGTGGTTAATTTCAATGGGTCTCTGGAGAGCCCCATTTCTTCTGGTGGAGCCCAGGATTTCCTCTGAGCTTCAGATACTCTTGATGCTAAGGTTTAGCAGTCTAATTAATTAGTCAATTGATTACCTGGAGTCGTACAATGTGACTAGAGTACTGAATAGAATCAGGCACCCCAAACTATGAAGTCAGCTCAGGCAAGCATAGCTGGGTACTTGGATCATGATCCCTTGTTCCCTGAGCTTTAGTCTCCTTAACATGAAATAATATTGGCAAGATGAAACACACTGGTTGGCATACTAACATACATGTGAGTTCTACTGAAAGTCTGACATAACTCAATTGCAAGCAACTATAGCTCTTTCTAATTAGGAAGAGCTATGAATGGAGAAGGAGGGACTTTTACCATTATATGCTTGTATGGATGGAACTAGGATCACTACATATGCTTTATGTCATTAAGAAGTGACTCCTAGAGAAAGAATGCCTGTTCTAACCATTAGGTCACCAGGTGTGGAGCTCTTCATTGCAGGAGTCCTTTGAAATACAAGTAAGCTAAGAATAAAGATGCTAACAGGGGTGGTGGAGGTGAGGGTGGATTTTTTGTTTGTTTGCTTTGTTTTTGCTGTTGTTATTTAACCTTTAGGTTCTTAACTCAGTCTCTTACTTCACACTGCTAATCTTCATTTCTTCCTCTACCTCGGGAGCTAGCATCTCCAGCTCTTGCCTGTCTTGACTTGCACTGTGGCCGAGTTACTGTCCCTCACACTCATACCCTCTATCCATCAGATGTCACACCCTGGGCTTGGCCTTTTGAAGATGTGATTTTTGTTGCCTGTCTGTTTTCCTTTTTGTTTCTTGTTTCCTTCCAGAGAGTATCCGGAGCTACCCAGGGCTCCATTCTGCTGTTTGCACTTTTCCCTGTCCTGTTCCTGGTATCTTCTCATTTTTTTTTATGGCCACCCAGGTTCCTTTCAGAGTATGGCTTGTGTTGTTTGTTGTCTGTAGGCTCTTCTCTTCTTTCAGAGACACTGTTTGGTTTTGTCATCCTCTCTTTGCCTCTTAGTCTACTTGACTAATATCTTTGGATCTCAGCCGCGGGTCTCACGACCTTCTGTTAGCCTGCATGTTCCTCTTCCTTGCTCTGCTTCCTGTTCTTACTCATAGCTTCTTGTTTTCCTTCTTGCCATCACCATCAAGTGACTCTATTGCTGACATCTAGCACCTATTACAGTGTCTGGAAAGGAGTTGTTCATCAAGTTTAGTGTTGGTGTTCATATGTTTACTAAGCAGAGGGGTGAGTACACCAGCCCTCCTCTAGCCTTGAGTGCCAGCAGATCTCCCCACTGTTTTATGGTTGAACTTCTGATCCTTACAGTGATCCTGATATTTTTGGTATCCCTTCCCTTCCCTGAAATTTACCATTTTTGTGTTCATTGGGGTTCTGGTGCCTCAATGAGCTCCTTGGGAAAACTACTTTGTTTATTAAGTTTCACTGTGTTCTTTCTGTCCTGTATGTAGCTCTTTGCCCATAGGCATCTTCTCAAACTGCACCTCCAATGTCCATGTTTGTTGTCATTTTTTCCCAATGTCTGTCTCATGTGGAGACTCTGTGATCAGCATATAGCAAGTAGGATTTGCTTCTCTGAGATCTCTGCCATTGTGTGTTTTTTGAGTTCCTTGTAGGAAAGGCCTGTTTGACTCATGATCTTAGTACCTGTGCTCAGCCCAATGTTAACTCTTTATGAGGCCTTAATAATTATTTAGAAGGATTCATCTTTCCCTTTTTCATTTTTTGAGGCAAGGTCTCATGTATCTGAGGTTAACCATGAATTTGCTGTGGATTCAAGGATGCCATTGAACTCCTGACCTTCCTCCCTGGAATTAAGATGGATCTTGTGTATAGTTCTCCTGCCTGGGGAAAGGGATAGGAGTGCCTGGTTCGTGGTGCTGTGAACACCTGTGATTCTGAGATCCAATGGCACAGCTCTACAGCCTCTCTTTCAATATGGTGGATATGGACTCCTAGACTTGAGCGGGTAATGCCCAAGCACACCTTCATTTTAATTGAGACCATCCTGCTACTTTCCTCCAGATCCATCTTTCCTCATGGGCCTGGTGGATTTTATTTGCAGTTGTGGTTTTCTTTTCTTTACCTCAAAGGCAGATGCTTAGCTCTTGGTGAGCTGACACCATATGAAAGAAAGAGACTTTTAGGCATTCATTATGATGCCTATGATAATCTGTAACAAGCTCAGTGCAAAGGCTTCCTTTGACCAGAGAGTCAGGACAAGGGAGGGTTGTGGGCGCTACTTGAAGGCAGATGCCTCAAGAGCGTACAAGGTCCAGTTCATTTATAAGCAGTGTCTTGAACTTGCTTAGTTACATTTATTTCTGAGCTGATTTCAGCTTATACTCATACTTTACATTCCTAAATCCTCTGTTGACTGCCCCTTTTATTCTTATTGAAGCAAAAGCCTACCAATTGAATGTGTTTGGCAGCTATCCCAGTAAATTTCAACAGAAGGGCAAAGGGTCCTGACATTTGACTATTTTGCAGAGTTGCAATGAGAACTAAGAATTGTGAAGTTGGAACACATAGGCTATGGGATAGGGGATATAGAGTGTAGACGAGAGCTGGCCCAACTGGGCCTTATTACTCAGCTTGATGTGCAGGGCCCATCCCTCAGCCTAGGGATCCTGCCAGCTTTTTCTGAGTCTAGACTGTATAGACATGACTTTACTCTTCTCTGGGGCTAGTCTCTGTGGCAGCTTTGATAGCAGCAAAACCCATTTTGGCCTTCCCACTAATGGCCCAAATGTATCACTTCTTAAGGATATTATGGGTTATGTCAAAATAGTATGCCAAATGCAAAGTGAAATGAAAAGTGTAATATAAAAGGTACATTAATAATTTCTGCCAAATCAAAAATGAAGAGCTTTCTTAGCTAGTAGACAATAGGAATTAGTGCTGAGATTAAGCAAAATCTTTCAAAGATTTTGGAAATATATGAATGGTATTAAGCAGCTCCCAGGCTGTAGGACGCATAGTGAACTTGCAGGTCCGTAATCTAAGGAAGAATCTCATGAAGGGTTGTTGAGCCCACCATTTTATGAGTTATGAGATGGTTGCGAGATGATCTCTTTTTTGACCAATGATCTTAAAATAACATTAGCCCTGCTGTATGGTAGAGAAAATGACCTTGAGCATTTACTATATTTCCTGAAAGATCCTTAGACTCCAATGGTATTAGAAAGCCTGGTTTCTATAATTATAGTGTCTGCCTTATTCATGGTTTTAATTACTCCCAAGAAACCACTTGAAAATATTAAATAGGCCATACTATCAGTATACCACGAGTTCTCAGGACTCATGTGGCAGAGACAGGTGGATCTTTCTGAGTCCCAGGCCAGTCAAGGCTACATGTTGATATGCTGTGTCACTAGATATCATCAGTTTTGAAGTGTGCCTTCTTTGTTTTGCTCTATCAAGGATATGAACCATTCTTTGGTTCTTAGTATCCACATTGTATATATTACTCATTCGTTAAATCTTGGTTATTTGACTGTATATGATGTATAAGAAAAAACCACAATAGCTTCAAGCTTGATTGTTATGTGTATAGTTCCAGTATAACAACTATACAGGTGTGTCACTTTGGGATACTTTACTAAATACTTTGTACTTGATGTAATCATTTTGCTGAGTATGTTTTTTGTTTATTTTAAAACATGCGAATCAGTGTTTGATGATCCGAGTTTTCATCACCAAAATGCACATAAAACACTGGTTAGTGGTGCAAGTTTATAATCCAGTCATGCTGACATGGGAGTCAGAGATAGGCAGAGCTCCCTGAGCAGGTATTGGCTAACTTCCTGCCAGTGAAAGACCCTGTCTCAATAGCTGAAGAAACTTAAGGAAAGCATAAGGAAATTGTACTCTGACTTCCACAGAGATATGTACATGCATGTAACTCTATTCATACACACACACACACACACACACACACACACACACACACACACACAAAAAAGAGAGAGAGAGAGAGAGAGAGAGAGAGAGAGAGAGAGAGAGACTTGAGATAGTTAGGTACATAGTTGAATTTGAAGTGATTTTATACAGTTTTCATTATTCAAGATGAGAAAGATTTTATTGACTGTTGGAATTTATGAGTCTGTGTCACTGTGTAACTTTGAAATTTAAATGTTCTTTAAGTGTGGAACTTTTCTTTGGAAACTGATATTCAACACTTCTGCTCTAGCCACACCCCCTGTATTCCTTCTTGACATGCATTACTACCATTCTGAGGATTTGATCACAGGGTTGACTTCCAGAACTGCAATTTGTTTCTAAAACATTGCTTATGAATGGGTGTTCTTATCAATTTGAAATGAGACCAGTATTCCTACCAGCAATGGTATCCTTTCCCTTAGTAGTAGAACAATGGTATTGCCTGACATCAGCATTAAACTGTATTTGTTAATGCATATTGCTATGTGCATAAGTCAGTAAACACATATTTGCCTGGGAAAGAAAGCTCATTCTTACTGTAGAAGATATGAGAATTTGAGAAGGAAGGGCACTGTTCAACTTCTCTACATCATCAGAATGACAGAAACCTTCTCCATCTCTGGTTCAGGAAGCAGTTGTTTGCCTGCCCATGGTCCACAGCAGTGTTGAGTTTGATCTGACCACTGTTTTCACCATTTTTTAAAACTGATTATAAATGGTTAAATGTTGAGAATTTACTAATACAACCCTGGATGTATGGCATTCCTTTTACCAAAAAGAGGAACAGTAACAAAAATGGATAGAGGTAGCAAACCCATACCCCTCATGGTTACAGCCATCATCTGTAATTGAATGGTAGCTGTCTCTTTGAGGGTGTTGAATGCTCTAGCTTATAAATGTCTCCCCCGTCATTCTGAGTTATTCCTGACTAACGTTTTATGTGCAGCAGAATTCAGGTAAACGATCTTTGGTATTTGGTTATACCTCTTGTTGACCTTGTTAGGCTCTGAGCTTGAAACTTTTGGTCTACTCTTTATCTGGTTCTGGCCTATAGGCATTCCAGGAAGTATCTCATTTATTCCTCAATGAACGTTATACTTTGTAGATGAAGATACTGAAGTTCAGGGCTGTTGAAGTGTTTGATCAAGTTCACCAACTAGTGAGTAGAGAGGACTTTGACCTTGTCCAAAAAGATCCTGTATGCTCCAGTCTCTGAAGAGCTTGATACATAGAAGCAACTGCAAGATGCTATTTTCAAAGTCATTATTATCAAGTTTCAGACAAGGACAAGACAAACAAGACATGTGATAAGGGTTATTTTGGGTGTGAGTGCAAACCACATTCTATGGCTAGCAAGTTATTATAAGCCAACAGAACAAATAATTCAATTATTCCTTTAATAAAATTTGCATTTTGTTTCAGCTGTCGCTTCATACAATTAAGAGCAGAAAAAGACATTAGGAATTAGGCCAGCAAGCTGGACGGATGAGACCTTTGAAAACCCCACAAGGGCATTTAGATGGTTGAGGTAAATGTGGTTCAGAAGGGCAACTAGATCTGAGTTCAGATTAGTGATACTTTTCCCCTCATGGAGTGACTGAACAAGATGCTCATCTCTGGCCATACAGTTGTATGTGACACTTCCATTATCCACCAGCTATGCAACAGTGGGCATTTCACAAACTTCAGTTTTCTTTTTCCTTCTTTAGCTTTTGTGGAAGGCAAGAAAGTATAGTAACATGTAATGTACTACCATGGTACTGAGGAAGAGGTTGACAGGAGGGGAAGGAGTTTACCCTGAAGACTAGGATAGGAAAAATAGTTTATTAAGTATATTGCAAAGGATAACAAGGTGAATGGTAACTAGAAATGACATGCATAGATCTCGATCTCCATCTCCCTCTTCTTTATACTCTCACTCTCCTCTCTCTCTCTCTCTCTCTTTCTGTGTGTGTGTGCGCGTGCGCGTATGTACATGTGCACCTGTGTATGTGTGCAGACATAAAATAGAATAACTTTCATTGTTTGCAATTTCTAATATGTAATTTGTTTTGTGTTCAGGAATAGAGTCCAGATTGGCCAGTGTACAGTTTGGGTAAGTTAGCATAAGGTATACAGTTTTATAGTGGGTACCAGCATTTTCTGGTCTTTTATTAATGGCCTTTCCTTACATTATGTTAACCCACCTAGTCCAAGAAGCTTTTGTATTGAGTGTGAGTAAATAGCCCCTGTGGGCCTTTGTGCTTACCAAGCTGCATGAGCTTTCTTGTGACCTGGTTGTAGCCTGTCATCACTGTTGTCATCTGTGTCTCTGCCAGTTCTTTAACATTTAGTAATAATGAAGGCCGAACTAGGCTCGATGTCCCCTTCATTCATTCTCGTCCATGTATATTTCCACACCCTGTTAGCACTCCCTTGAAGAGAGTTGGGGAGGACCTGAGATGCTGTACCTGTTGTCATCTATGTTCCTTCAGCCAGTTGTGGGCCAAGTGGCCATGTTTGGAGAAAAGTAAATTGCTTTATTTAAGGGACCAGGTGTGTGAGAACTTTAGAGAATGACAAAAAGTCTGTTGAGGCTGTGAATGGGTTGACATATCTGGTTCTAGTCCCAGTGCTGCCTTTGACATACTCTGTGTCCTATTTTAGCCTATCTTAGGATCAGGTGGCATGGTGAAGGGCCTTATTCAAGCATAAGAATGGGCAGTACTGCTTTAATAGGATGGACAGGTGGCATGTAAGAAGAACCAGATAGAAATGGGAGGCCAACCATGCAGCTGGAAGGAATAGCAGTGTTTGTTCCCCTGTGGGAGGGCTGGTGGCTAATGAGAAGAAGTTAAAGAGTGAATGGTATGAGCTCAGGTAATGGAGGGCCATATGCAGAGCTGGACTGAGACCTTGTGTCTGGCTGTGCCCTTCTTGTCCTTGACTCTCTACACAAAACTTCTTCCTTTGCAGCTAGTACTTGGCTTCTTCTGATGTGTATAGCTAAGAGCCTGAGTCAGGCCTGCCCTGTAAGGAGGTCATCTAGATCTCTGGCTCCTACATTTCCTGGATGAGAATATCCTAGGAACATGTGCCTATTGTATTTACTTCCACCCATCCTGGGCACCAAGGACAAATCAAGTGTTCTGTTATCCTTGTTTTCTGGCCAATTGGTGAATATGCTACTGGGTTGCTTATTGTGATTACCCTCCCTATCCCAGTCTCCTGGATTTGGATGCTGATCAGCAAAAAGATGTCAGCACTGATCAAAAAAATGTCAGCCTGTTTGCCTCACCCTTGATGCCTCAGTCTACCTCACTTCTGCCTGTAAAACCTTGGTCTTCACTCAGACTCTTCTGCCTGTAAATGCTTTGTACTTTTCTGTTAATGATTTACTCTATATAACTCTTAAGGGCTCTCTTCAGAACCTTTGAAAGACTCAGGTGACATGTTTTCTTAATGCAAGGCATGGCTGTTATTTACCCTTGAATACAACATGTTCAGGTGGTGACCACCACTGTCCCTCAGTGGTCACACAGGGTATTGATTATTCCTCCTCTACTGCTATTCCTTTCCTTACATTAAATTGCAAGGTATTTGCTATAACCTACATTTGCCCCACCATAATATGTAAGTCATCTCCTAATGATTTATAACAAGTAGTGTCTAATATAAGGTAAATACTAAAATTAATGGCGCTATTTAGGGAAGAATGATGAGAAAATAAAGTCTATGCATTTTTGTATATAGTAATTTTTTTTCAGTATTTTTTTTAAGGTTTTGCTTAGTTAAATTTGTAGACAAGGAAGCCGTAACTGTATAAAGACCAACTCTACTTGCTTACTTTCCTCAGTCATTTTGAGGTCCTTTGCGTGACTCAGTCCCTGGAATTGAAATGGAATAGATGGCAGAGTACGAGAAATAAAAATGGTATCATCAGTGTTAGGGATGTGACTTAGTTGGTACAGCACTTGCCATGGAAGCATGAGAAACTATGTTATAATCCCCAGCACCTAACTCAAGTGAAAAGCCAGGTTTAGAGATGTGTATCTGCTACCCTTGTGCTGGGGATGGAGGTAGAGATAGGTTAATTCCTACACTTTACTGGCCAAATGGCCAGTTTAGCCAAATTGATAAGCTCCAGGTTCAATGAAAGACAGTGACTGAGGAAGATATCTAGTAATGACCTCTGACCTTCATGCACATGTGTACCTGCATTCACAGCAGCAAACTCATAAATATGTACACACAGACACACACATACACATACACACACACAGTATCACCAAATTTATCCACAGAGTATCAAGCACCAAGACCTTGGCTTGCTTCCACTTTGTTTCTCAGGATTGTCCTGTAAGGCCCAGACACATTTTTATTTAGCAGACAGGGAAATGGAAGCAATAACTGGTTCAAGTTTGAGAGCTAGAGAATAGGATATTAAAATATAAACAGGGCTGTTGTGTCTATTACAGTCTGTCTTGGGTTCTTTCACTTCCTAAATGGGATAGATTCTAGACCTCACCCCTCTTTGATATAAGATCTCTCCCACTTGCTTTGTTAGCCATAGAGGTTGGAACAATTAGCTATTTCCCTGTATGTCACCTTGAATGGGAAATGTACTAATCAAAAGTTCCTCAGGAGTGCTGTGGTATTTTCAACCTGCAAGTTTTCAAACTTATATATTGGAATTGCCTGGCATGTAACCTTCTCAATCAATGGCTAAGATCAGTGTTTGGAGAGAGATAGAGACTTTGAAGAATGGCGTTAACCTTTCCTTTCCCAACTTTCCAAGTAGCCAGGCAGTGATTGATGTTTCCCAGAAGGCTATGGTCATGTGGATGTGTGACCCACACAGAGCACTGTGTGGGTGGTTGGATTCCTACATTGTTCAGATTTTTCAGTTCCAAAATAACTGGGTAGTGGGTGCACATGGGAGCCTGTTCAGAGGAAGCTAATAAAGAGAAAGGTCTCAAGACACAGGCATCGCACCCACAACTTTATTTTATGTTTTGGGTAAACACTCAGAGGTGAGTGGCATAACATCTCCATGTTGTGCTTCACTCTCTCAGACTCTCCTCATGTATATGCCTGCTCCAAGGGCTCTTTGAATAGAAAGGCATCTTTTTCCCCACTCTGGTCCAGCCTTTGCCCTAGATAGCCTGTCTTTCTTTCCAGATGCGTTTTTGGCAGGTGATAGTCAGAAAGAGACCAATGTATTATGTACTTGCTTTGTTCTTTTACTTGATTCTTTGTAGGTGAAATATTTGGGGACCTGTAACTTTTGAGCCCATACTTTTTTCCTGTCTTTACTGTAGTATAATAAAAGTTGACCCATGGTGTTTCTCTGTCCCATATGCCTTTCTAAGTGATTGCATTGTGTATTGCTTGGACAGGCACTAGCATCAGCACTCCCAAACTGACAACCCTGTTGTAGATGCAGTACTGGGTGTTGGTTGAACTAGGCCTAGGTTGCAGCCAGTGAGAATCTGACTTAGAGTCTAAGCTCTTTCCACCGTAAAGCCTGCCCCTTCCTGCCCTGCTTGTGACTAACTGCTCTTGTGCCCCTTTCCATAATATAGTAGCCTGTGTGTGATTCCTTCCCTGTGATGAGCATCCTTTGAGTCATCAGGAAACACATGAGCAAGATACTGTCATGGGACTGCCCGTGGCATGGAGATCCAGAAGTGACAGTGAACTGATTCTGCCATGAAAACACAGGATAGAGTGGTGGGATTTTGCATGACTGGAAGACAGAAAAGGACTGCACAGAGAAGTTGATCATCCATCTTAACCTTGAAAGGAGAACCCAGGAGAAATCATGATGATACTTTAAATGATAGGGGCAAAATACCACTGTCAGGAAGAAGACTAGAAAGTGATCTGTGGACACTTGGTGTCCATATTCTGCTGCTCATTGATGAGGACTGTCAGGCTTTGGGAATGGAAATATATGGATGTCTATTATGATGATGCCTATTTTCTTGTGTGAACTCCAAACTGCCTGGTCATTTTCACCCTTTTACTTTTTTCACCTGTTCATTCCATGTAACATGGGAGCAACCGAAAGCTTGGCTGGCTTCATGGTAGTTGGAACCTTGAGTCCATTCCAGATAAAGGTTCATATAGACGTCAAATGAATGAGGACATTAGTGTGATATATGGGTGATATAAATTGTTTATGAATTATTTTATGTGTATGGATATATTGCTTGCATGTGATGTATATGGACTACATGTGTGTCTGGTGTCTGGTACCCCCAGAAGCAAGGAAAGAAATCAGATTTCCTGCAACTGGGATTACAAATACTTGTGAACCATTACATGGGCAATGAAAATTGAGCCCAGATCCTTTTGAAGAAGAGCCAGTGATCTTAAGCCCTCAACCATCTCTCCAGCCCTGAGCTCCAGCTAGCTTTAAATCCTTTATGTAGCAAACAATGACTTATAATTCCTGATCTTCCTGTCTCTACCTTCCAAGTGCTTGCATTACATAAACATACCCCCACACTGCCACAACTGGTTTTATTCAGTTCTTAGAATAGAACCCAGGGCTTGATGCATGCTAGGTAAGTGCTTGACCAACTAAATTCATCCTAGTCTGAAGCTTTTTTGTTTGTGTTTTTCTTCAGTGTGAGTTCTTTGAGAAAGATTCTGATACTTTGATATCACTAACACCTACTATTAGGGCCTTCACCATTACCCTGACAAGTTTGTGCATTCTTGGATGTTATAGTTTCCTTTGAGTACTCCTACCCCTATTTTTGTTCTCCATGATCATTGTATAATTGTTAATTAAGTACTGTTTATGCTTGATAGTGGACTAGAGTGTGAGAAAACCAGTTAAGATTAAGCCATGGCTCCTGACCTGACAGAAAATGCTCTTAAGTGATAATCACCACTATCCACTTGCTCATTCTGAGTTTAATGCGTCTGTGGAGGAACCTGGTTGAGGATTGAAGATTGATGAATGCATAAGGGAATCAAGGGGTGATAGACCTAAAGCTGAGAGCAGCAGTCTCTACAAGAGACTCACAATTACAATCTAAAATGCCCCCTCTAATGTAAGTGTTTGAGGACCAGGAGAAGGAATACATAGCAATCTAGACACATCAAAGGAAGGTGGATGAAGCTATGTCATGGGTAGAATATGACATATGGTACAGAATAGTCTAGGCAGAGGAGGCATCCCAGAGGTCTGCCACTGGTTATAATGAAAATGTTATGATGGGGGGCCTGTTTGCTGAGATGCTTGAATGATAGCAGGTGTGACCTTAGAGACCAGCATGTTTAATTAACCAGGGTGAGATGATCTTACTAGAAACCAGGAAACAAAATCAAAAAAGTGCTGCGTTCAGTGTTGGGCTGCAGCAAGCAGCCCCCTGTATTGACTTCTGAGCCTCCCAGAAACCCTATATCTTCAGTGTTTCTGAATATTCCGGTCTGCTTCTGTACTTAGACTGTCGAGGTCTTTCATCTCATCCCCCACCTCCCTGCATGCCTCTATCTTTGGCTTTCAGTGATTCTGTATTAATAGCAGTAATTAAGCTGCCTCATCTCATTGGGGAAGATACATTCTTCTTCATCAGGCCCAGGGAGGAGCTTAATTAGTTTCTATTCTCACCCTCCCCTGCTGCCTGTGTGGAGCTCCAGGCTGCTGCACCCATGTCTGTGGGAAGCTTAGGAATCTACTTCTATGGATACCTTCAGAGCATTTACTTCTCTCAGTTACTTAGTGGAATCTTTTCTGCTGACACTCAGGACCAGTGAGAGTCAAGAGAGGAAAGGGTGAGAGGACAGGTTTCTTCATCAAAAACATCTGCCTTCATTGTCTTCTGTCACTGTATGTCCTAGACAGGATGACAGGACCACAAGCAGAAGGGAGTGAGGCTACTTAGTGCATGAAATCTTGCTTCTCCCTTGCAGAAGCACCCAGGTTCTGGGGGCTCTTTTCACACACTGTGTCCATGACTATCTGTAAACATGTTTGTTTACAGACAGTCGTGTTAGATGCAGAGAATCAGGAGGCAGGGAGGCTTGGAGACTAGCTAGAAAATTAAGATGGAAAAATAACCTCAAGACATGGTATCTATCTCACATTAGTAGTACTTGTTTGAACCAACTGTCAGCAATAGTTTATCATCCATGGAGTGTTAATAGATGTTAAGCTGGATCTTGCACAGCACATTAGACAATACTGTTCCATTTAACTTTCTTAGAAAGTTGCCAGGAACATACATGCCCCTGTCACATTTGTTAGATGCTAAAGTTGAAGTCTGAGGAACTCAAGAAGCTCTGCTGAAGTTCCATAGCTTTCTAGGGAAGGAGACTCATTCTGTCCTCACTCTCCTTTGGTCATGCTTTGCTCATGGAACCTAGGATTTCTTGGATAATTTGTTGGTAAAACTGGACCCTTTTCAGTATGCAAGGATGCTCTAAATAACTGTGCCCAATGTGTCATCAGGAATAAACGAATCTGACTCAGGGAAACTGAGGAACTCAGTTGGTCCATAATTTACACTACACCCTAGGACAAGGTAGTGTTGCCAGGTACTCTTTGAAGTGAACCTTCTCCTCTACCCACTTAACTTTCTTCCCTCTAGGGGTCTTCTGAGTTTTCTGATGCCTTGCTAGCTTTACAGTTGTTTGCTACAGTGATCTTCAAGAGTTTATTTCCACCAGCCACTGTCCTTCTGCTCAGCAGCTTTCATCTCCAAACTACCCAGAGGAGCATCTAATAATCCTTCACTCCCATATTACCTCTGGAGTAAATATTAATCTTCCATTCCTAACATATTAAGATAAGCATCTTTCTGAACTCTTCTTCATTCTTATATTACCCCAGGAGGATCAATCTCTTGGCTCTGTCTTTCAGCCTTGAATACACTTGGCTTGGAGAAAAGGCTCTTTCCCTTTAAATTGTCTTAATTTACATTCCACTAGCAATCTTCTTACTCTGAGGAATCCATGGGACATTAAATTACCTGAAAATGACATTAGTGTTAAGAATGCAATTCTATTATCTGAAATACAGGTATTATTGTAAAGAACCACATTGCCTCCTACCCACCTCCCCACTCAAGACCATACCCTCCCATCAAATCATATTAATGCCTCTTCTTAGTTTGGAGGCCCTGTATGTTTATGACAGGTCCTCTTGTATTATAATAGTCAGAGAGGCATATTTTATGTGGTCTTCCCCCTTGTCACTGTTTGGTTTTTCTGGCTGTAGGTATAGACATTAATTCTCACTGTGGCCTAGATTATGAATCTAGCCAGTTCCTTGTTTACCATTGTCTTTAATGCTGCAGGTATTTTATGTTCTTAATACTGTTTAGCTCTTTGCCTTTTTTCCCCCTTAGAGAATATTCTGTCAGGAATGCTTTCCCCTCGAACTTGAACCTTTCCTCTTTGTGTCCCTGCTGGAGCAGACCGTCCTAGATAATGGAACAATATCCTCTCTGTTTTGCACAGCTGTGTTAAGGATGGATAATATCCTTCAAGAAGAAGCACTGAGCAAGGTGTGGGAATCGATATTTGAAGTTCCTTTTGCTATTGAGAAGTCTTGAGAAGGTGGTGCAATGCCTGTGTTTAGTGTGTATCTTCTCTGTTCAACCCTGTTTCTCCCTGCAGGACAACCAGTCAGCTGATACTTGACATTTCAAACTGCTGCCTGTCTTAATGTGTTTATTTACCTGGAGTGTAATATAGCTCTATATGAGGAAGGAGGACGAGCCCTGTTGACCTGAGCACTTCCAGGTGGAATACTCATGGAGAATTTGGCCACACAGCCTGCTTCTGAGTCCAGCCATATACAGGACTCATCATGTGGTCATGGATGACTGGTTCCTCTCTCCTTACTAGAGTCTGCAAACTCAAGTGGCTTGGAGCACTTGAGCCAATTCTATATGGATTGTTTTACACTATAAAGAGGCAATGAAAATCAACTTACAGTGGATCAGAAGTCTAAATATCAAAGCTAAAACTATCAGACTTAAGAAAAGACATGCTCAAGTTCTTGAGCCTTTAGATATGTCATGTTTTCTTAGACATGACACTGTGGTCGCCCTATTACTTTGTGACAAGCCATTGATTTTCTTCATGTTTATCTCCTATACCTTTGCCATTTGCTTATCATACTGAATATATTAAATGTGTTCACTTCTGTTTGTCTCTGTTAATATTCTGGGATAGTTAAGCTTACTATTATATAGTCCTAAGGTCTAGTGGTATGTCTGCCAGTTAGGAAAGAAAGAAAGAACTAAAGGTAAATGGAGGAAGAAAAGAAAGGAAGGAAGAAGCAAGATAGATAGAAGGGATGAAATGTTATGTGGGTGAATGAGTAGATGTATGAATGAATGGATATATGAATGGGATGGGTAATTAGAGCAATAAATAGATGGATAATATATGAATGAGTTAATGGGTAAGTAGATGAATGGATACAATGTATGGGCAAGTGGTAAATGATTAGATAGATGAGTTGAATGGGTAGATGGTTGGATAGATGGATAGGTGAATGGATGGATAGGTGAATGATTAGATAGATGATAAACAACCAGTGAGTCTCCTTTGGTTTATCAATTCTAAAAGAAAAGGCAACTTCCATCAACACTCAGATTTTGAAAACCAAGCTAATAATTTAAAGATATATCTGTCAGGGGCTGGAGAGATGGCTCAGTGGTTAAGAGCACTGACTGCTCTTCCAGAGGTCCTGAGTTCAATTCCCAGCAATGACATGGTGGTTCACAACCATCTGTAATGGGGTCTAATGCCCTTTTCTGGTGTGTCTGAAGACATTTACAGTACACTCATATAAATGAACTAAATAAATAAATCTTAAAAAAAAGATATATCTCTCATCTCTGTTGAAATGACAAGCAACCACTGGCATGCATTTTCCTGTGCAAATAACTATGAATATGTTAAAAGTTTCAGCAGTGTTTAAGTGTATTAAGTTAATGTGATCACTTTGAATGCTGAGTGTGTTGTGGATTATAAGCTGCTCATCACATCTCTAATTCTATAGTTGTATCATCTTCAGGAATATGGGGTATATTAAAAATAGAAGAGTTCCTTTATATCAAAGAGGCTGGAACCAGGAATTAAATTACTGTAGTTTGCCACCTATTGCTGTGTGACTTTTGTTGATTTATTGCTACAGGCAGTCAACTAAGATCTGAGTGCCAGCATTGTTCTTTGACTGTTGAAAATGAGGAGTGCACAGGCAAAAGCAATCGGTTCTGCCCTTAAGGGGCTTCAGAATCTTGAGGCATCATGGGAGGACTATGAGTAAAAAAATTCACGTGTGAAACTGTAAGCAGTATGATGGATCTTGGCAAAGAGTGCCCTGCAAACATAGACTGTCATGCTTGCTTCAAGAAGAGTTATGAGGAAAAGCTTAGATAAGATAAGATCCACACAAGAAATAAATCTCATTGTCCACTGGTACGGTTGTGGGTGGTAATCGGGTGGTAATCTAGACACACACGAAAGCATGTGCAAAGGCCCTGAGACCTGCAAGGCTTGCCAAGAAGCTCCTTGGCGGAGGAAGCTGAGATTGATGGCAGCAGAGCCAACTAAGAGAGAAGGGGTGAGACCTCTGATAATGTGAGTTCTGTGGGCAGCTGCAGTTATCTGAATATAAAGGCTCTAGTGTTTACACAAATGTACCATCCCTCTCCATCTTTCCTCATTTCCCTTTCCCTCTCCTTCTTTCCCTTCCCCTTCTTCCCTCCATCCCTCTCTCTTTCAATTTCTCCCTTTCCCTCCTCTCCTTTGTAAAAGGTCTTAGTGTTTCATCTCTCCTTACCCACTTCTTGTAGCGCTTGTGTGCCTGTGTCCTGCACCAGACTTAGCCAGTACTGGCATGTGGCAGATGCAGTAGTAGAATCAGACAAGTTCTTGGGGCTTTGGTAAGGTGAAAACACTTTATATTCTCTGCTAGCAGCTCAAACTAGTCACAATATTTCAGACCACCAGCCAACTACTACTCCTTCAGCATATGCTGGCCTTAGGGTCTTTACATACAGTTTATTCTTCTCCTTTCCAGACCTACATATGATTTTCCACCCTGCTCTCTACACTCAACCTTAACTTGGTGGATATCCACCAGCTGCCTGGTTCTCAACTTCCTGTGGGGAGGATCCTGGCAAGAGATCATACAGTTTCTAGAAACTCTACTTTCCTCCTAATGAATTTATTGGTACATAGATAAGGTGATTTCTGAAGACACAGTATAGGAAACAGGAGCTACGCATTTGACTGCTTTATCATTTTCATGTAGACAAATACCACCCTGACACAATGACATTAAGTAGATTAATTAGTGATTCTCTAACTCTATTCAATGCTTTCTCATTTGTTTATTTTTCAACACTTTGTTGATGCATGATTGGCATAGGAAAAGATTTTGGAGATAAATATACCCGTGAAATGGTTGTTCTAATCTTTGATCCATCACTTGCAACAGTTTTCTTTCTGCCTTTCTTGTCTAATATCATTATTATTTTGAGATAAAATCACTTAACACAAGTTTAGAGTCTCAGCATGTTTCTACACGTGGGATAGAGTGTTATCACTGTAGTCAGTGTGCTATGCTTCAGCTCTCCAGGTGCTCCTTGATACACAACTGTGACTCTGCAAGGTATCACTCACTCCCTTGTTCTCATCTCCCAACCTCTGGCTACTGCCATTCCATTCTACCCTCTCTTCAGGTTGCTCAGTTGTGGTATGCTGCTTTCCTTACAGAACTCTGGCAGATAACCCTAAGTATTCACATTCCTTGTTTTTTTCTCCTAGATCTCTAAATTATGCTAAATATTATTGTCTTTCCAAGTCTTCTCTAGTCACTGTGTCTAAAAATGCAAAGCCATCACCAATTCTTATCACCGTCCCTGGTTCTTGAAGAAGAGTGTCATGTAACCTTGAACTCCTGATTATCCTGCCTCCACCTCCCATGTGCTAGGATTATGGGCATTGGCTACCACAACTTGCTACCCAATAACCTCTCCACCCAGCCATCCACCGAGCTACCCATCTACCTAGCCACCTAGCCACCCAACCACCCAGTTTCCCTAGCTACCTCTCTCTATTTTTGACCTCACTCCCTTCTACTTTCTGTTTTTGTTGTTGTTGCTTTATTCCTCTCTCTCTCTCTCTCTCTCTCTCACACACACACACACACACACATATGCAGAGAGATAGGGGCGAGGGAGGGGCAGGCACATATACATGTGTACACATATACTTTTAAGGCCAGGGTAGTATACCCATCATAAGAATATTATCTTCATGAATGCCCTTTAATGGGGTAGCAAAGTGATAGTCAAACTTCCACATACCTTTAGGGACCTATATACTGTGGCTCATTTGTTTCCTGTGACATTCTTTCTCAGGGGGTAGAAACATACTATATCTGTATCATCTATATCTATATATCTATATATCTATATATCTATATATCTATATATCTATATATCTATATACTATATCTTATATCTATATCTATATCTATATCTATATCTATATCTATATCTATATCTATCATTATATCTATCTTCTCTATCTCTCTATCTCTATCTCTATCTCTATCTCTATCTCTATCTATCTCTATATCTATATCTATATAAAAACTTAGTGGAACTTAGGCTCATAGTAGGGGTAGATCTTGTGCTCATCCTGCCCTGAGTTCCTGCTATGGATTATCCTAGTTTTCAACATCCTCTGCTGCTTGGGAGTGGCCTTTGAGGACAACAGGCATACCTGCTCTTTGGTATCAGAACCATTTTTGAGTTGTAATCAGTGCAGAGCCTCCTGTGCTACTATGCAGGAAAGTATCATATGGAGATAGTCTAGTGGGACCCACTCCACTTGATCATTTGAGCGGTCTATTTCTGTCATTTGCATTAGTGATATTTTATATTTAATGAAAGGCTAGTGCTTACCTCAGTTGCTCATGGGCTCATGGCCCAGTTCCATATCCCTTCTATCACAGAGAGGGACCAGAACCAGTTTATTTCTCCTCCCTTGCTGCTGGAGAAGCCTGTGTTCCCTGATTACAGTCAGTATTCTCTGCCAAACCTCAGTTAATCATTTCCTTTATTTCCCCACTGTAGTGCACATTGCTGCTTAGTCTGCAGTTTGATGTTTCACACACATATATTTAAATTGTAATTCACATCACTTTTGGGAAGACAGGGATTAAAATTTATATTATAAATGAAGTGTGCATTATTTCTACTGTGCTATTGTTGGTTGTCATAAAATGACAACACTATATAAGTAGGTTCCTTTTAAAAATACTCATTTAAAAATACTCATTCTCAAAATTACTTTTCCCCCATGATAATACTCTTGACCTACCTGGATCTTGTTGCTTTTATTTTATGAATATGGCCAGATAATAAACATTGGTAGGCCAATGATTCTCTACTTTCCTAATGATGATTCCTTCTTTAATACAGTTCCTCATGTTGTGGTGAACCTGTACCATAAAATTATTTCATTGCTACTTTATAACTTTCTTTTTGTTAGTGTTATAAATTATAATGTAAATATGGAGAATATCTGATGTGGGACCTCCAAAGGGGTTGTGACCTACAAATTGAGAACTGCTGCTTTAGGAAAAGCTTAGATAAACTGGCTTTTGTAGACCAAGCAATCATCACAATAATGATCTGTTTGCTTGTTCCTTTAAAAATGGTTCTGTTTGGAGACCTGTTGTCTATTGGGGACCTGAATGTGCAGATCTGTGGGTCCTGCCCTGGATTTCCAGAGGAAGAAGCTGTTGAACATGCCAGGCTAGTGGAGTGGTACAGCAGGGCCCACCTGCATGTACATCTGTTTAGGAGCATCAGAGATGACTTCCCACGGATGCTTTGCCCAGTTAAATATCTTGGGAATTTTTAGTTTATGCAATTAATATGGCATCTGACACAACTACTTGAGCCTATGTAAAGGTGGCAATGGTTATGGAATATTACCATCACAGTAGAAGACTTCCATGTTCTTTTGTGGGAGGTATTCCAGGGCCCATCCTTATCCATCTTCCAACACTTTATGGTTCCCCTTTGGGATTTTGACCTTTGGCTCACCTTGTTCTTTCTGGATATATTTAACTGTCTAACCAACCATAGCAAGATAATTCTGTCCACATTACTATTCCAAATCAAGTCATATCTGAAAACTACCCTCCTTCCCTCACAGTATCCCCTTTAATTTCTTGTTCTTTTGCCATTAAGAGGATATTGATTTCTATAAAGTTGTACATCAGGATTCATTGAGCAGAGAGGTAAATATTGATGGAGGCAAGGAGCCATGACCTGAGTGGAAGGGACTTCTGTTCCTTTCTGCCTTTTCACTCTGTTGCTTAAAGTGCTATTTAGAGTTTGTGGGGTGAGTAGTATCCCAGTCTCTGCAGGAGGGAACCAGTCATTCTGGTCCTGTGTAGGTAATTAATACTCACAAGTGCCTGGGTGAGAAGCTATATGATCATGTGCTATTAGAATTTTGGCAATATTTGCCATGAGGTGAGAACACCAACAACAACAACAACAACAAAACCCAAAACCACAGTATATTTGGCATGGTTAAAGTAAAAGTGTAGTGACGAGAACTTTCTTCAGCCAAATTAAAAAAAAAAAAAAAAGTCTTTACATCAGTGTTGTGGTTGGGGCCTTTTTATCAATGTCCTGTCTTATGATCCAATGAATGAATGAGTAAATGAAGCATTAGGAAGAGACCCACTGAAGTAGCCCACCGATAGAAATGATCAGTTCATTAAGAGAGGTAGCTATGAGACTATCAGGTGAGAATCATTTGGGAACAGAAACTTCAAGACAGAATGGCTTGCCAGCATTTGTCTTACACAAGGACAGTGTGGAGGTAGGTAGTGGTTGGCATTGGTTTACAGCCTCATTGATTTCCTCTCAGTATGCCTTTGCTTTCTTCCCACATTTGCCAGATGTCTTCAGGAAAGCAAACATTAGCCTAAGATAAAAGAGCACGATTGAGATTGCAACTATTCATTTACCAACATACATACATACATAACTTTATTGTATACCCTAAGCATTTCCTGAGTCCTAATTATATTAAAAGTATTATTAGTTCATCTGAAATTTAAATCTGATAGAACATATTACAGTTTTATTTCTTAAATCTAACAACCCAAAGATATAATTTGAATTCCATGAAACTAGAGTTTATTGGTTTCTTTCCACTTTATAAAGCCAGGGCTACATGTTGTGATCACAAGTAAGCACATGGGGTGAGCTAAAGGTTTCAATACAGATTGTGCAAAAACCTGAAATAATTTATCTAGTGGGGAACATGAAATTGAAATTACTAGTTAGTAATGGAGAATTAACTTACAATTAAATGCACTCGATATTGTTTGTAGGCTCCTGGGAGATTTCTTACTAGTGGTTTCAGAACAGTAAGAAGAAGGCCAGTTTTAAAGTCAGCCAGGATCTAAGCATGTCAGCATTGGCTGTTTCTCAATGACATTTGAGCCTTGTCTGCACTTAACCTTAAGTGTTAAGAGAGTGATAATTTGGCCCTGGAGCTAAATCTGTCCCACAGCCCTCCTTACCCAAATCCCCCCCCCCCCAGACAGCTTGTGTCCTAGAAGTGTTATCATTCCTAAGCTCACAGGTGAGACCACCACTTTTGCTCCAATAACTGTCCAAAGAGGGACCTGCCAGGACACAGAGCACAGGACCCTTGAAGCAGCCAGGGACAGGTTCCTTCCAGACTCCACCTGCACCCTGGAGCTAAGGCTGTCCCACAGCCCTTCTTACCCAAATTCTGACCAGAGAGAACTGGTCTCCTGGGAGTGCTGACTCACAGATGATCACAGATGATCACAGGCTCACAGGCACACAGGAAGGACAAGCTCCAGTCAGACAGCAAGATCAACTAACACCAGAGTTAACCAGATGGTGAGAAGCAAGCTCAAGAACATAAGCAAGAGAAACCAGGACTATTTGGCATCATCAGAACCCAGTTCTCCCACCACAGCAAGTCCTGGATACCCCAACACACCAGAAAAGCAAGATTCAGATTTAAAATCACATCTCATGATGATGATAGAGGACTTTAGGAAGGACATAAATAACTCCCTTAAAGAAATATAGGAGAATACAAGTAAACAGGTAGAAGCCCTTAAAGAGGAAACACAAAAATCCCATAAGGAATTACAGGAAAACACAACAAAACAGGTGAAAGAATTGAACAAAACCAACTACGATCAAAAAAATAGAAATAGAAACAATAAAGAAAAAACAAGGGAGACAACTTTGAAGATAGAAAACCTAGGTAAGAGATCAAGAGTCATAGTTGTAAGCATCACCAACAGAAAACAAAAGATAGAAGAGAGAATCTCATGTGCAGAAGATACCATAGAAAACATTAACAGAATAGTCAAAGAAAATGCAAAATGCAAGAAACTCCTAACCCAAAACATCCAAGAAATCCAGGAAACAATGAGAAGACCAAACCTAAGAATAATAAGTATAGAAGAGATCAAAGATCTCCAACTTAAAGGGCCAGTAAATATCTTCAACAAAATTAGCGAAGAAAACTTCCCTAACCTAAAGAAAGAAATGCCCATGGACATCCAAGAAGCCTACAGAACTCCAAACAGATTGGATCAGAAAAGAAATTCCTCCCATCAATAATAATCAAAACACCAAATGCACAAAACAAAGGAAGAATATTAAAAACAGTAAGGAAAAAAGGTCAAGTAACATATAAAGGTAGACCTATCAAAATTATACCAGACTTTTCAACAGAGACTATGCAAGCCGTAAGATCCTGGGCAGATGTCATACAGACCCTAACAGAACACAAATGTCAACCCAGGCTACTATACCCAGTGAAACTCTCAATTAGATGGAGAAACCAAGATATTCCATGACAAAACCAAATATACACAGTATCTTTCTACAAATCCAGCCCTACAAAAGATAATAGATGGAAAACTCCAACACAAGGAGGGGAACACTGTAGAAAAAGCAAGAAAGTAATCTTCTTTCAACAAACCCAAAGGAAGATAGCCACACAAACATAATTGCACCTCTAACAACAAAAATAACAGGAAACAACAATCATTTTTCCTTAATATCTCTTAACATCACTGGACTCAGTTCTCTAATGAGAAGACATAGACTAACAGATAAGTAAACAGGACCCAGCATTTTGCTGCATACAATAAATGCACCTCAATGACAAAGATAGATAATACCTCAAAGTAAAAGGCTGGAAAAAAAATTCCAAGCAAATGGTCCCAAGAAACAAGCTGGAGTAGCCATTCTAATATCAAATACAATCAACTTTCAACCAAAAGTTATCAACAAAGATGAGGAAGGACACTTCATAATCATCAAAGGAAAAATCTATCAAGATGAACTCTCAATTCTGTACATCTAGCTCCAAATGCAAGAGCACCCACATTCATAAAAGAAACTTTTGTACCTCACATAATGATAGCAGGAGACTTCAACACTCCACTGTCATCAATGGATAGATCATGGAAACAGAAACTAAACAGAGACACAAAGAAACTAACAGAAGTTATGAATCAAATGGATTTAACAAATATCTATAAAACATTTCATCCTAGAATAAAGGAATATACCTTCTTCTTTTTGGTACCTTCTCCAAAATTGACCATATAATCTGTCACAAAACAGGCTTCTCCAAATACAAAAAGATTGAAATAATCCCATGCACCCTATCAGATCGCCACACACTAAGGCTGGTCTTCAATAACAACAAAAACAACAGAAAGCCCACATACACATGGAAACTGAACAACGCTCTACTCATTGATAACTTGGTAAAGGAAGAAATAGAGAAAGAAATTAAAGACTTTTTAGAATTTAATGAAAATAAAGGCACATTATACCAAAACTTATGGGACCCAATGAAAGCAGTGCTAAGAGGAAAACTTATAGGTCTAAAGTGTCTCCAAAAAGAAACTGGAGAGAGCATACACTAGCAGCTTGGCAGCACATCTGAAAGCTGTAAAACAAGAATCAAATATACCCAAGAGGAGTAGACAGCAGGAAAGAATAAAACTCAGGCCTGAAATCAACCAAGTAGAAACAAAAGAACAATACAAAGAATCAACAAAAGCTGGTTCTTTGAGAAACTCAACAAGATAGATAAACCATTAGCCAGACTAGCCAGACAGTACAGAGACACTATCGAAATTAACAAAATAAAAAATGAAAAGATAACAATAGAAACAATAGAAAATAAATTCGAAAAATCAGGCAACCTAGTCACAAAGAACACACATGGTATGCACTCACTGATAAGTGGATATTAGCCCCAAATCTCAGTATACCCAAGATACAATTCACAGACTCTATGAAGCTCAAGAAAACGAAGACCAAAATGTGGATGCTTGAGTCCTTTGTAAAAGGGGAAACAAAATACTCAAGGGGGATAGAGGTTGGAAGGGACTTGGAAGGAAGAAAGAAGGGAGATAGGGAAAAGGTGGGTAGGACCAGGTATGGGAGGATCAGGTATGATATACAGTGGGTCATGAATTTGAACAGAGATGTGTAGCAATGGGGGATGCAGAACTAGGAGTATCCACCAGCAAGTCCCAGATGCCAGGAAAGCAAGAGGCCCCCAAGACCCAGTGGGAATGAGATTAGCTGAAATGTCCAACAAAGGGGAGAGAGAACTTGTAGAGACCATATCCAGAGGTTAGGCAAGGTCTCCGATTGGAGGAGGGACCACCCATTCATGTCCAAATTTTTAACCATTCAGGCTCCAGTCGCAAGGAAATATGGGGACAAGGGGTGGTTACAGTGACTGAAGGAAATTTCATCCATAGACTGCCTCACCTGGGGATCCATCCCATATATAGATACCAAACCTAGGCCCTATTTCGGATGCCCAAAAGTGGTTGCTGACAGGAGCCTGTTTTAGCTGTCTCCTGAGAGACTGTGCCAGAGCCTGACAAATACAGAGACGGATGCCTACAGCCAACCATTGAATTCCAATGGGGATTCCAATGGAACAGTTAGAGAAAGGACTGAAGGAGCTGAAGGGTTTTGCAACCCTATAGGAAGAACGACAGTATCAACCAACCAGACCCCTCAGAGCTCCCAGGGACTAAAATGGAGGGACCCATGGCTCCAGCTGTATATGTAGCAGAGGATGGCATTGTCTGACATCAATGGGAGGAGAGGCCCTTGGTTTTGTGAAGGCTCAATTCCCCAGTGTAGGGGAATGCCAGGGCAGTGAGGCAGTAGTGGGCAGGTGGGTGGGAGAACACCCTCATAGAAGCAGGGGAAGGGGGGAATGGGAGAAGGTGGTTCCGGAGGGGAAACTGGGAAACGGGTTAATATTTGAAATGTAAATACATAAAATATCCAATAAAAAGAAATAAAAGTGACAATTTGCCAAGTGGAAACTTGTTTGGAATACTATAGTCTGAGCCCCCTCTATACCTACTCAGGGAGATTCCCTGGAACAATGGCTTGGAACCTGACTTTTTAATTATCCCTGCTGAGATCTACCTACTATGGTCTTGGAGCCTCTGTTGTAGACACTGGGGTGAACTCTGCATATATATATATATATATCCCCACATGTTGGTTGTTTTGAGTGTGTGTGTGTGTGTGTGTGTATGGAGAGTTCACAACAGTAAACTCTTTTGTGCACGTAAATGTGTGAATGTATGGAGGCCCAGCACTGATAGCTGTCTTCCTCAATTTTATTCTACTTTGTACATTTAGAAATAGTCTTTAGCTAAACTCAGAGGTTACCATGTTTTATCTAGTCAGGTGAGCTAACTTATTTCAGGGATTCCCTGTCTCTTTCACATGTGCTGGAATTATTATAGATGGGGTACAGTGCCCACCTAGCTTTTATATGGGTTCTGGGGATTTGAACTCTGATCCTTATTTTTGGAAGCCAAGCACTGTGCTTACCTAACCATCTTCCCAATGATTATACCACATTTCCTTCATGTATTCTTCTGTCAAGAGGCATTTGTTCCACATATTGGCTGTTTTGAGTAATACTATAATAGTTCTATGATTGACAACATGAGTTTGATTCCCAGGACCAAAATGGGGGTAAGGTGTTAATCCTGAGATTCACAAGAGACAAACTAATTCTACCATTTTGAGCCAAATTTGGAGTAAACTGTGCTAAGACGGACTTTAGCCAGGACCACTCCCTGGAACTTCCAGACAAGATGTCCCCAGACACATGTTGTAGGGCTTTTTATGGATAAAACCCATAGGCCATTGTACTTTTTCATGAGGCTTTGTTATTTTCCAAGAACTACAAATCTCAGCATCTGAAGAAGTTACCTGGTCCTTGGACAGGTGATGATTACAGGTTAATTTCGAGTTTTAAAAATCCAACTCTTCCAAGTTGTTCTCTGATCTCTGCCATTGACATGCATGCACCTCCCTACCCCACCCCCTCAATTTCTGCATGGTGGCACATGCCTTTAATCTGATCATTGTGTTCATTCCAGCTTTACCCTCTGACATACTGATTTCAGTTCTGTTGGATAAGTAGGATTGGTAGTACTGTTTCTTATTTTTAAAGCCCCCTATACTGGTTTCCATAATGCCTATTCCAACTTGCATTCCCACCAACAGTAGAAAGAGGGTCAATTTTTAGTACCATATATAAAAGAGAAAGCAAATACATGGATTAACTGTTTCTGATTAAGAAATGATAACCAAGAAGACAATACAAATTCCTGAACCCAAATCATCAATTAGCAAATTCAGGGTATCCACCTGATTTTCATTGTTTAAATACATGTGTTGATATTGCAAGTTTTACAATTAGCTACGAACAGCTTTGAGATGGTGGACTGCAGAGTATAACCAGGGTGCTTCCTGGATACCAAAGAATGAACATGCATTTGTATTTTACAGGACATTGCTGGACAAAGGTTTTGGGGCTGTATATTCATGTGGTTTCAGACAGGAGTGGGAATAGCCCCATTGCTTTGCTTTATCCAATTTTGGGAACCTAGGGGGAGCTGTAACTATTTGTTAAGCCTGGATCCATCTATTTCTACAGTCAGATGTTCTAGGACTGTTTTGTGTAATCATTTCCTGAGCTCTATTTTCCATCCTCTGTAGCTATATCAATCCCCACCATCTTTTTTATAGTAAAACTGATTAGTTGTAAGAAACTAGATATGAAATGAAACTCTGAGCTACATTGCAAAATCTAGCCCTCCAGTGATAAGACAAGTTTTGCTTTTATGATGCAGGAGTTCCAAAAAGAGTGTATTTGGAGGACAAACTAAAAGCAGCTTAGCCACAGGGGTATCCCTTTGTATTGTGTTTGAATGAGTAGCCGCCATTGTGACTAGACAGAAATGTTTATTACACTACATTCTGCGAGAACAGCAGTGCCACATTCTTAGAGACAGTAGACTGTGCAGACTGTGTGCCATAGAGAGCACCTTTGAATTTCATTCCATTTGAGACCACAGAAGAATATGGAGCTAAGGTGAAGTCATTGGCTCCTCTTTCTACTCTCTACTACCTGTTGTTGAAGCTTGTTTTCCCCAGTGCTGAAGGTTGAACCAGTACCCTATACTTGCTAGGCAAGTTCTTTATACTGAGCCACACCTCCAGCCTCTTGTTCCCTCTCCAAGACCCCTTTGCTTTCTGGCCTCTGGAGCATGTTCCCTATCCCTGTATCTTCATGCTTTTCTCCATCTCCCTTTCCCCTTCGATCTTCCCCTCTCAATTGCTGTGTTTCTAACCACTGTTGCTTTCCTCCACGTATACACTTGTTCCTTCCTGAATTGGAGTATGCTTGTAGCTAAATTAAGGTTTCCTGATGATGTACCATGGCTTATGAATGGAAGATGCCATTTCTCTAGTTGCTTGGTAACAAACTGTCTTTACTGCCAGTGGCCAGTGGGCTCTCCAGCCAGTGAGTACTGTTGTCTTGGACACTTCTGTTGCAAGGCTTTGCTCCTGTGATGGGTCTGTTTTCACCTGCCTAGAATTTTTGTGGAAGAGCCACTATTCCAGCTGAAGCTAGCTTTCTGACAAATTTAAGGGCATGAATCAAGGGCCGTACTAAGTCATATTAGCAAAGATCTCCAGACACAAATGCCTAACTTTGAATCTTGGCTCCTTGGTGATGATGTCACTCAATTCTCTGGGCTTCTATTTCTTTAAGTATAAAATGTTCACCATGCAACAAGAAGCAAATATTAGCCCCAGGTTTCGTTTTCAAAACCCATAATTCAGACTGGTGAGTTGGCTCAGTTAGGAAAGTACCTTCTGAGCAAGCCTGAAGACATGAGTTCAGCTCATCAGAGTCCATGTAAAACAGAATATGTTTGTGTGCATCTGCAACTCTGTTTAGGGAGTGGGATCCTGGGCTCACTGGCTAGTCAGTCTAACCAGTCATAAAGTCCCAGATTCAGTAAGTGTTTCCTTTTAAAAATGAGGTGAGCTTGATAGACCCATGACATTGACCTCTGACCTTTGCACATATACATATACCCAAAGATATATAAAGATAAAATAACCTCCTGTTTCCTTTCTGTACTGTGTGCCCTTTTCTCCCTGTGAAAATTTTTTGACTGTGAGCGGTACCCATTTTTCCTAAACAGCTTCCATAAACTAATTCTCTCTGGACAGCCCAACTGATTTCTCTGCATGAATATAAACAGCTTCAGCCTGTTTCTAGAATACCTTGGACACCTGTATTCTATTCCTTGCTTTAAAAGCAAAATCAAAGAATGGTGAATTGCAGATAAAGAAGGGTGTGAAGTCACTTTATTAGGTCTGTAATTGAATGACCAAATCAGTCAGCTCTTATAGCCTCCAGTTTGTTCATTCATTCTTTCTTTTTTCCTTTGTTGTTGTTTTGTTCTTTTGCTTTTTTTTTTGTTTGTTTGTTTTTTTCTTTGTCAGCCCCACATGAGTCCCTGGTTGTAGCAGCTTACAAATATGGCTATTTCTTGTTTCAGGACATCATGACATGGAAGTAGCCAAAGATTCTCTCTTCTGACTTGTTCTCTTTTCCTCACTTGTGGAAACTGATGAGTCTCTGCAGGATTTAATTGGGGTTAGACATTCCTCTGTACTCACTTTCCTATAGTACTTGGCATGCCAATAGGTACACAGTATCTAATATAGTGCCTTGTACACAGTAGGGATACCATCAATGAGGACTAGCAATTTCACAGTGGGGCATTTCTGATCTTCAGTGTATCTAAGTGTTTGGGTTAGAACAACACTCCTTTGTTGTCAGTCCCTTTATTCATTTTCTAGCCACATCTTGTTCTTTTTCCTTAACATATAGCATAGTTCCAAGCCTTTCATCTATGCCATTATAATTTATATGCCAACCTTCTCAGTACTATGTCCAGGCAATGTCCATGGTAATCCATAACTGCAACCTAGTCTTTTTATATGCCCAATGATTCCAGCTGTCATTTCCAATTGGATTTTTTGGTTTGCCAAAACTCATCTCTTCTGAGATGTCTTTATTCTTTCAGATCCCTAGACTGATCATTGGCTATTCTTCAAGGTTTTAGCAGTCACTAATATTATTTGTAGCACATTATTCTACATTCTTGAGTAATTTATAATTTCCTTGAATTTCTTGCAAGCCAAGCTCACAACTATCTTCTTCCTGGATTATTTCTGGTGATAATATTGTTCTGATACACTGTCTGGATGAGAAGATAGATGGAAAAGATCCTGGCTCACAGCTGATACCATTCTCAGCCATGGAACAGTTAGTGGACTCACCTGTTACCTCCGAGAATAAATTAAAGATGTGAAAGCTCTTTAGAGGTTACCATGACTCATTGATTCATATACTCACCTGCCCACATAGCCAACTATCCTTCCTCCTGCCTATGTACCAATCTATCCATACATCCTTCTAATCCACCCACTCACCTATCCATTCATCAATCCCTTCATCCACCTATTTACTCTTTGACCCACCTGTTCATTTATCCTCTCATCTATCTGTGCATTCAGCATTAATTTACCAGGAAATAACGTGCAAGGTTTGTACACTGAGTGCCCCAAGAGACCTCGAATAAATGTAAAATATAATTTGGCAAATAGTCTTCAATGAAATGTTTCATTGATGGTTGTGAGCTCATAGTTGAATGGCTTATATAATGCAGGATAATAGATCTATTCTTAAAAAAAAATAAGGTTTACGTGTATGGTTATTATTTGCTTGTAGGGCTATGCACCGTGTGTCTTCAGTGCTCATGAAAGGCAGAACAGGGCATCAAATCCCTGGTACTAGAAGTTAACAGGTAGTTGTGAGCTAGCATGTGGCTTCTGGGAATGAAACTCAGGTCTTCTTAAAGGGCATTCAGTGGTGATGTTAACAGCTAGGTCATCTCTCCAGTCCTAAGGATGGTGATTTTGATACCTTTCTAAAATTTGGTGTATCTATGAATATTTTTTAAAAACTAAAGCATATAATGATGACTACAGAGTTTTAGATAACAATGTCATCTGGACAGAGCACAATGAGTTCCAGGATTAACTTGTTGCTGTCTTGACAGAGAATTATTGATATTTGAGGATGGTCTTGGTATATAACACACATGCGCGTGTGCACACACACACACATACTCACGTACTTGTACACACATACATGTACACACACTCACATCTAGGCTTGGGGTCTGTAGACCTTGGATGTGAGTCTAAGTTTCACTCTGTTTAGGTCTGGAACCTTCTGGGCACTTACTTGCCTTACATGAGTGTGATTCCCTTATCCACAGAGCAGGCTCTAAGAGCAGAGAGTTCTAAGCTCAAAATGGCTTTATGGAATTGTAAGATGTTCTTTTCATGGATTTCGGAGTCCGGACTGGAATCTTAGCTCTCCTGCATGCCAATGGTTTGACTTTTGAGAAGCTGTTCACTGTCTATCTTATTTTCTTCTCCAGTTATGAAGAAGTGGTGGTGTAAGGACTGGATTCTGTCCTGTCTGCTCTATTTGTGCAGTACCTGTAATTTTGGGGGGTAGTTGTGCTAAAATAAAGGTGACTGTCCTTATAAAGAAGAGTGTCTTAGTCAGAGTTTCTATTCCTGCACAAAACATCATGTCCAAGAAGCAAGTTAGAAGAAAGGGTTTATTCACCTTATACTTCTACATTGCTGTTTATCACCAAAGGAAGTCAGGAGAGGAACTCACACAAGGTAGGAACTTGGAGGAAGGAGTGGATGCAGAAGCCATGGAGGAATGCTGCTTACTGGCTTGCTTCTCCTAGTTTGCTCAGCTTGCTTTCTTATAGAACCTAAGATTACCATCCCAGGGATGGCACCACCACCAGTGGACTAGGCAGTTCCCCCTTGATTACTAATTGAGAAAATGCTCTACCGTTGGATCTCATGGAGATATTTCCTCAAGGGAGGATCCTTTCTCTCTGATAACTCAGCCTTGTGTCAAGTTTGTGCCATGGACAAGGATCTCGGAATAAACCACCACTTCTAAAAACATTATCTGTGACTTCCAATCTCTAGAACTGTGAGAGAATTCTGTTCTGTCTGCATTAGTTACTTTTGCTATTGCTGTGGCAAAATACGTCACAAAGGTAACTTTTGGAAGAACAGACTTATTTTGAATGCCACTTGAAATTTAATTCATTTTGGTAGCAAAGTTAAGGACACAAGAAATTGAGGCAACTGGTTACATTGCATCCACAGTCAGGAAGCACAGATGAATGATGCTACTCAGCCTACTTTCTCCTTCTAATTTAGTCCAGGACCCCAGTCCAAGAAATTGTGTTATTTACATTTATTGTGGGTAACATAATCTAAATAAACTCAGACATGCCTAGAGTTTTACTCCCATGTTGATTCTAAATCCCTTCAAGTTGACAATTATAATTCACCATCATACTATGTCACATCTCTTAGAATGAGGTATTTCTGTTATAAAGATTTATGTACTGTTATGTATATCAGTATTTTGCCTGAATGTAAATATGTTTACCTCAGTGTGCAGAGCCTGGAAAGGTAAGAAGAGGGTGTTGTATCTTCCAGAACTAGAGGTTCAGGTTGTGAGCTCTCATGTGGTTGCTGAGTCCTCTACCAGTGCTTAAAAAAAACCCCAAAACCCTGAAACTAGGTTTTTCATTCAATGTATTCTGATTGTAGTCTCCCCTCTCCCAAATCTCTCAGGTATTCCCCAGTTTCCCACCCACTCCAAATCCAGTCTTTATTTCTCTCCTTCATAAAGATATAAGCAGTCATTCAAAACTAATAATAACAATACAATATAATTAGATAAAATAAAATCAAACAAACCACAATAGGACAAAGCAGAGAAATAGAAGAAAAAGAGCCAAAGAAAAATCTCAAGAGAATGTATGGAATTATTTCAATCTTCTTGGATCTGTTAAGTCCTGTTTTGTGCCTGATTATATGTTCAATTTGGAGAAGGTACCATGAGGTTCTGAGAAGGTATATTCTTTTGTTTTAGGATGCAATGTTCTATAGATATCTGAGAAATCCATTTGGTCCATAAATTCTGTTAGTTTTAATGTATCTTCGTTTAGTTTGTGTTTCCATGATCTATTCATTGATGAATGTGTGGTATTGAAGTTTCCCACTATTAGTTTGTTTGGTGCAGTCTGTACTTTGGAGCTTTAGTAAAGTTTCTTTTATGAATGTGGGTACCTTCATATTTGGAGCCTAGATGTTCAGAATTGAATGTTCCTTTTTTAGATTTTTCCTTATGAGTATGAAGTATCCTTCCTTATGTTTTTTGATAACTTTTGGTTGAAAGTTGATTTTATTCATCATTCTAGTGGCTACTCCAACATTTTTTGGGGAACATTTGCTTGGAAAATTACTTTCCAGCACTATACTCTTATGTAGTGTCTGTCTTTTACACTAAGGTGTGTTTGCTGTATGCAGTAAAATGCTGAGTCCTGTTTATATATCCAGTCTGTTATTCTATGTCTTTGTATTGTGGAATGAGTCCAGTGGCATAACTTTAGACACTTATGTCACTTTTTCTTCAAAAGCCTTCATACTTGAAACAGTCACAGTTACTCTCTTAGTATCCTCTGTGTTCCTCTCTATCTATTTTCTCCTTTTCCCCCTATTTTTCCTTTCTTCTCTTCTCTACTTCTCTTCCTGCCCACTCCCCCTTCTTCCAATTACTCCCTTATTCTCCCCTTGCTGTCAATAATTGCCATTCTATCTTTGGAGACCAGTCCACTATAGTGGAAAACATAGGATTGTTCTTCCTTCATTGCACAAGATGGCTAGGGGTGTTTTTCCTAGGGGTCCCACTAAATGCTCTTTGGAGCTGCACCATGTATTATACTCCTGACTTCAGCAGCCTGGTCAAGTAGCACTGCCTTACTATAAACCTGGCTCTATCCAAGAGACACAGAAAATACCTGAAGAACCCCTTCCTGATAACTCTTATTGGGGATATTTCCTGAGCTAAATATACTGTGGTTCCCTCGTTTCTATCTTTTCTTGCTTTCTCAGCTGTGTTCATTGTTTTTGATCTTTATGGGGGTGCTTACCCCCACACCCTCACAGTATTACTAAAATCCCAGTAGTGACATTAGCCTTTAGGTATGTGGGTTGACCGTGGGAGGCAGCTCCATCTGGAAGCTAAATAGAGCAACACAATCCTGTTCTCTTCCTCCCCCCAAAAACTGTCTGTATTCCTACAGGTAGAGAATGCCAAATCAGTGAATTTACAGACTGACACTTTTCTAAGGTGGCTTTCTATTTGACAAGATTTCAAAGAGCTGGGAACTCGGTGGGAAATTGGCTAGGAAGCCAGTGCCACTAGAGGGAGTAGGTGGAAGGAAGCATATGTGCCTCAATTCTGTGTGCCTGGAAAGTGTCTTGGCTGTGCCCTGGAGATGGAGTTTTGTGACCCCAGCTATTACCAGCTGGAGGTCTCTCAGTTACAAAGACCTTCCTTGGCATACCAAAGTTGATTTGTACAAGTTTGATTATATGGCACTTGAATGCTTTTCCTACCCTCCCTTACCCCAGGTGTTCTTTGGGTTTTGCCGTTAGGCAACACCATAAGTTAATTATTGAACTAAGTGGTCCACACAGCAAGTGTCGTCCTGAGAGACATCCCTAATGTCAAGATAGTGCTGAAGGAATGCACAGCTGCTTTCCTCTCTTCTCACCCTTAGACTCTGTTGGCCATAGGATCATTCACCTGGCATTGCTCTTACATACTTCTTCCTATTGAGCTGCAGATGATTGACTCCATACTGAATGATGAGGTAGTCATAGTATTGTAGGGTGCTTTCATTGTGCATCTGGTCCAGCTTGTGTCAGGCAGTGTCAATGCTGATGGCTGCTCTGGAGTAGGCACAGTTTTAGGGTCTTGCTCATGTGCCTTGAGAAATCAAACTTTTCTCCATCTCTGAAGAGCTAGGTCATTCTCTCAAAGCTGTAGTCAGTCTAACATAGAGTGCACTTAGTGCATCCAAAGGGATTTGGCTGGGGTGTGAAGTCACTTGCTTAAGAATGTTCTTAGTCTTTGAGAGGCCAAGGCCCAGGTCATTTAGTAGTGGGGATTATGGAACACTAGAACCTGTGGTCTCCTTCCTTGCTGAGTTGCCTCCCTTGCAAAGAACCACTTTTGCCAGTTACCGCCTTGAGGATGCCTCCCCTGTACCATAGATGGTGCTCTTCCAGGAAGCTTCCCTCCTCCTTAAGCTGTTTAGAATGCACCATTTATCCATGAAAGCAGAACTCTGGAGTCCTGTGTTAATTAGGCGGGAGGCTTAGCCTTGTGAACTATGATGGCTATAATGGGGAAAGCCCTTAGAGAAGAACTGCAGGCATTTGTATGCAGCCAGTCTGGTGGGGTGAAATAAACACATCCCTGGTCAAACTACACACAGTCAGCATATTGCTAAGACACCTCAGAGCAGAATCCTGATTTTTCTTACTGTCTTCTTTAGAAACTTGATTTCTTGCTGCCTCTCACTAGGTGGTGTTAATTGTGAGGGGCAGTCCTGTGTTCCAATTATTTATTGATTGAATCAGTTTTCATTTATAATATGTGGGTCTCTTGGGGCATGCCCTGTTGCTGAGCTCCAGTTATTTCATCTTTAAAGAGAACCTGTTGATCTATGCATATAGATTTTTAGAGTTACAATAAATGATACAAAACCTATCTCACAGAACGCTGCATTTGCCAACTCTTTATCATTAGGCAAGCACTCTGCTCATTCAGCAGTGGTATTGTGGTATTTTGCATCTCATTGTCTTGGATGGATATGAGGTGTGTATAATGAGGTATTAGGTTTAGAGTCTGGCCTCGGATTGTCTGCAATAAATGGAGCCACTGTAGTCATCATAGGATAACAGGAAAATCTGAAGAATTGGCCAGAAAAATACGTTACCTTGGCAAGTCACTGTATTCTTCTTCAGGAACTAAGTCATAAGGGTCTAAGGGGATATTGTAGGATGGAGAAGAAAGATATTAGAAGGCAGGTAGTAGGGTAATCAGTAGAGACCTAAAGTAGAGGTGCAGCTGGTGGCTACCAGATGTGATTTGCTAGTAGTACCAACTTTGTCATCTGCTTGTTTATCATAGTCTTCATTAGGTATACCTTTTTACATACCTACTGAATTGCTAGTGTTTATCTTCAAAAATAAGTTCAGCTTCTAAAAAAAGAAATAGAGAGTTAGAATAGACCTATAGGCACGGTCAAGTATAAATTCTTTAAACAGCTCAAACTGAGCACTGAGCCTTGCTCTTCACTGTTAGGTGTGCTTGCTGTTTTACTGACACACAGCTCTGTGACTTGGGGGATGTCAGATGCTCATACAGTGTCCTTGGTTTTCAGTTGTGCCACATATTTGATCTGGAGTTGTTGAGGGACCCTGACGGCTGTGATTCTCTCTTTTGCCTGAGATCAAGTGACTGCTCAGTGTCAAGGCATCAGTTCTGAGCTCAGCTCTAAGAACCCTCTGGAAAGGAAATCCATTCCTCTCTGCAGTCCCCTTATGTGGTGACACAAAGGCACTGTCTTGGAACCTCTGGGTGTCTGACTTGTGACCTTAGTGTCTAGCTACAGTGCCAGAGCAGATGCAGCTTGTTCACATCCAGGGCTATTTGGTGGTGCCACCTTAGTGATTCCTTTAGCAGCAAGCAACATTTGGATGAGGAACTCTTGAGTAGTAGTAGACTTCAGAGATGTGAGAATGGGTCAGGGTACCCTGGACAGGTATGTAGTGCTGGGGTTTTACATGGAAAAGCCTTTGTGAATATACACCAGGACTGGAGAGGGGATAGAAGGTATTCGAGCTATAGGATTATTTCTGATCTCTCTGGTTATCTCTGGTGGGTACTGTGTCTCATACTTCATTTACTCAAGGAATTAGACACAGTCACACGAAGTCTAGGCCAAGAGAACTTTGAGAAAGGATGATGGTCAAAGTCTACAGGAGGATCACCATGTAATTCCTGGTGAATACTCAGTGAGTACTGGTTACTCTTACCCTTCCTTAAGTCAGAATTGGGTGAGATATCCAGCAGTGCTCTGGCTAGTGTTTGGGAAAGAATTCTAGCTTCCAGCACAGTTCCTCAGTCTGCATATGTGCTCATCCAGGTCACAGCTCTGCAGTGCATGGCTACATCTTCAGGAACATTTGGTCAAATTGAGAAGGATGAGATCATTACCTATTCCACTAGCCTTTTTCTCTTTTCAGAAAATCATTACAGTCTATGATTAAAGAATCGAGAGTCAATAAACTGAAGAATTAGGCATGTGGTAATTCATAAGATTTAAGCAGATGTAATATTTTCCATAAGCACTCTATATCCTTAAGCTGATGCCTTCCTGTTCTCGGATCATTTATGTGAACACAGACCCATCCATGATTTGGCTTGCTTGGTTATTTTCATGACCTCTCAACATTCCTAAAGACATACTCAAATGGACATGGATGCCTCCCACTCCAGTCACTGCTGTCATACATTACCAAATGCCTCCTGGCTGAAGGTACACCTGTATTTGATGTTCAATTTGAAAGTTTGAAGTTGAAAATCATCCTTACAGGTAGGGTGTCAGCTCCAAGATGCACAAAGAGTTTGTTCTTCCCCTTTCTTAGTTTCTACCACCTCTGTTCCTTGCTTGTGGTCCTTTCTTCTTTCTTCTTTTTTCTACAAAGCGCATCTGTCCAGTCTTTTTACCCACTGCCACAGTGCTATGTACTCCCACTTGTACTTTCCCCATAGACCTCCCTTTCATGGACATTTGTGATGATATGAAGTCCATTTAGGAATAATTTCCCTATCTTGGGCACTCATCCTACTTTCAGAGTTACTTTTACCATATAATACAACATTCACGTTGTAGGAATTGTCATACAGGTATCTGTATCATTAGCAATTCTGAAGGACATCAGTCCTTTTCATATTTTCTCTCCCTTAGAAGCCAAAACCAAAAAAAGTGCATGTTCACACACATGGACACAAAAGGAAGGAAGAGAAGAAGGGAGGGAGGGAAGGAAGGAAGGAAGGAAGGAAGGAAGGAAGGAAGGAAGGAAGGAAGGAAGGAAAGAAGGAAGGAAGGAAGGAAGAAAAAAAGGAAAAAATCTTAAAAAACTGGAGCCTGTTTGTTTTGGCCACCTATTTGGAAGGGAGGCAGATAACAGTTGTCCTAACATGCTTTCTAGGAAGTAGTACATAAGTGATCTGCAGATAAACTGGACGGTAAGTGTGCCCAGGACAGAAAGGATAATTAAAACAAAAACAAGTAACTGTGAAGGTAATTACTTTGTTCAAGACAGATGCTGTAACATTATAAGCTAATATAGATCCCTCCTAAGGTTGTAGGAAAAGTTGACAAGGAACAAGATACATGCAAAGGCAGTGGGTATAGCTTAGGAAGGCATTTCTGTCTCCTTAGTTTGGAGCTTTAAAAATGGAGATTGGGGAGAAAACTTAAGTGGTCATCAGTGTTTCTCAAGCTGTAACTTTGGGACGCGTAATAAAATGCAGACTAAGTAGTAAGAGATTCTGCTTTTCTAACTAGTTGTGGGGATGTTGATGCTCTTGATGCATGAATGACACCTCGTATCTTATGGTTATTAAAGGAATATGGATGCTGTGGGAGAATAGTTCACTTATGCCAGTGTGTGGTTAAATGTTTAACTAAGTATACAGTAGCAGTCTAGAGTGTGGCAGTAAGTGGAAGCCAAAATGGGAAACTGACATAAACTCTATTTGTTAAGTGGGAAAAGAGTTTGGGGTTCTGTTGGTGGAAACAGTTGAAAGGAGATACAGTGGTATTTCTGTTACACAACACACAACAGTATATGACAGCAGCAGTACAACAACCATGGCTTGAACCAAGGGGTGTTTATCTCTGTCCTTCTAGGAGATCAGGAGGTTGGCCAGGTAGGTGATGTGATGGTTTAATGGTGGCAGAGGTTCCCAGAATTCCTCTGGCATTTATTTCATGGTCCTCACTGAAGGATAAGGCATTACAGTGTGCAAGGTTGTCCTAAGTGTCACTGACCCTGAGCCAATTAGAAGCAGGGAGAAAAACAACATGAGCTCAGTTGCTTTAGTAGGCAAATGGCTTTGAGTGGCCTTTCAGAACCTGAACAGTGGTATCTTTGCTTTTCTGAGTGTAAGCAGTCAGTGGTTCTAAGCAGATGGTAAGGGATATTCATTGGATGGCACTGTGGCAGTCCTTGTGCCTTTAGAATCATTAGACCTTAGCCCAAGGAGGGCCTGTGGAGCTAATCAGATACAACTTGAAATTTTGATTCTGATCTACTGTGCTCATGGATCTTGAAATCTGCTTTGTTCTTTGCATTTTCCAGTTTATTAATGTGTGTGTCTAAATCCTTCTCATCGTATAAAATTTAACTCTAGTGTCCCTTTTACCAAAAATCTGCAATCAAGTCAGCCCTCCAACCCCTGGATAGAGTGGGATGTTAGTATCTTATCTATTGTTTTTGCATTTTATTAAGGCACACTACGCCGGGCAGTGGTGGCACACGCCTTTAATCCCAGCACTTGGGAGGCACAGACAGGCAGATTTCTGAGTTCGAGGCCTGTCTGGTCTACAGAGTGAGTTCCAGGACAGCCAGGGCTACACAGAGAAACCCTGTCTCGAAAAAGCAAAAAAAAAAAAAAAAAAAGAAAAAAAAAGAAAAAAAAAGGCACACTACATCTCTTCTTAATGTGTTTGATTCCCTCATTGCCTGGTAGTATATATATTCTCTGCTTGTACTATAGTAGTTGAACCTCACTGTATATCATGTGAAGTTTGGTCCAGCGGTTTATACTAGTGCAGTACTCCTCAGCCAGTGATCTACAGACCTCTGATCACAACATCTTTGCCTATAGCTTCTAAATTATCCAGTCTTGAATGAGCCCAAGAATAAGCTCATAAGCTCCAGGTATTGCTAGTTTCCTGAGACAACCATGAGTGATCATCTATCCTTCACAGGGGACATGTGTGTGAGCCAGGCTTGGAATTAGATCTGGAAATTAAATACAGAGGGATTAAATTCAAAGATGAACAACAGAGAATTGTTTGTAGTAAAAGTGCTTGGTGCTTGGAGTTTTGTTTTGAGTATTTGTTTGTTTTTTAATAAAGTAATTCTCAATTTTTCTTCATCTTTCATCTTTCTTCATCTTTCAATGGCCACATGATGTATGGCCATTCATGTAAAGTTAAGACAAGAAAAAAGGCTTTCGTAAACTATAGAACAATGTTTTGTCATTCCCTCAAATCTTTCTTTTATGTTTATGAAAGATCCCTTTTAGAATTAGTTAGATGTTTTTTAACATGTTCACATAGTCAAATAGCCAGATTTGCAAATTCCTAAAGCTCCTTCCTTCTATCCTTCCTTCCTGCCTCTCTTCTTTCCCTCCCTCCCTCCCTCCCTCCCTCCCTGCTTACTCTTTGGCATCTGTTTGACTTCTCTCCATATGTCCTAGAATTACTGTCAGTGGTTACCATTACTCAGGCCAGTCCTGAAAAGGTATATTGAGAACTGTTTCACTTCTTTCTTCCTGGCTTCTCTTTTAGGGACATTGCTGGCCACATCTGATTCTGTAACACATCTTTCCTTTAACACTAGCATCTAGATCACAGCAGTTAGAGGAGTGGTCAACATGATTGTCACAGAGGCCAAGGTTACTATTGTATTTCCTGTCAACTTGAGAATCACCAGGGAAAGAAGTTTCTGGGCATACATGTCATTTGAGGTGGGAAGACCCATCTTAATTACCTAATTTAACAAAAAGTAAAAAGAAAGATGAACATCAGCATCCATATCTCTCCACTTCCTGACTGCAAATGCCATGTGACCAGATGTCTCCAGTGCCAGCCACCATGGCTTCTAGGCTACAATGGGCTCTACCCTTCCCACTGTTATGGAAGGTAAAAGCCATCCTTCCTTAACATTGATTCTGTCAGGTATTTAGTCCAAGCAACAAGACAAGTAACTGGTGCAGACTCAGACTTCAGTGCCCAAATGTAGAAATATATTCATAGGATATTGATGCCAGCAATGCTTCTCTATTACAGTGATTTTTAAAATAAAAAATGCTTTAGTCAGTAACAAAATTTTTTTTTCAATTTCAAAATATGACAGACATGTTTTCCTTGCTCTGCATTCTCAGATAATATTTGCTGAAAGTCCTTGTAAATATGGAGATCGGCTTTTGACTGGAGCACTATTCCTGTATTAAACAAACAGATAGGCATTCCTATAAATGGGTAAAAGATGTTGAATCAATTAAGTGATATTTGGAGAAAAGTAATTTGAGTTGCAAAACTGTAGGAAGAGAATTTTGAGTAATCCTGAGTGAAATTAGGGTTTTGGTTAATGATGTAGCTCAGTTGGTAATGTTCTTGCCTAGCATACATGTAAGTTTGATTCCAAACCCTGCATATACTGGATGTGGTAGTACCTGCTTGTAATCCTAGCATTCAGGAAGTTGAGGCAGTTTAATCAGAAATTCAAAGCCATCACTGGCTACCTAATGAGTTTGTGGCTAGTCTGAGCTATATGAAATATTGTGAGTATGCAGACTTTATTAATGACACACTGGTGATATAGAGGTCCTCTTCACAGGAGAATGTTTATGTTGTTTGAGAACCAGTACTGAAGCTATTGGCTTAGATGAGTGAAAGTTCAGTAAAGATTTGATCGGTCGCCCATGGTGGGATGTGACCAGCTAGTGTTTCTAGACATTTGAGTTCCAACTTGAACATTTATCCGTATGCAGGTGACCATGAGCTCCCTATCCCATTTACTAGAGTGAGCTTAATCTTTTAAGACACAAATTCGCTGACTCTGCTCTAGAAATAGTCCTCAGGAGACAGATATGCCCACTCTTGTGTCTTGTCAATTAAGAAGGACCCACAATTTCTGCCATCTCAAATGGACCCACAGCATGCTACCATCTCAGAAGGACTCTGAGTAGCAATTAAACCCAGGAAGAAAGAAGCACACTAGTAGATGGGCATAGAAGGCAAATATTTCGTTCCACGAGTATGTTGTCAAAATGCAGCATAGGCTTTCAACTTTTCTTTCTTTGAAGAAGGCAGTAGAGTTTGAGACAGGCTATATGTAACTCCACCTTCTTTCTTCAGAAATGATAAACTGACCTCTCAGATTTTATACAGGTGCATCAGGCTGGTGGCAAATAAACAAATTACTGAAATTATTGAAAAGATGCCTGATGAGGCACATTATGGGGACTATAATGTAGGTGATACTGAACTATACAAGAATGCCATCTCAGTGTAAGCTGACTTAAGAGCCAGCTAGCCAGCATCATCCTCAGGGTATCACAATTTGATTCTTTGGCTATAAGTTCTTTGGTTAGAAGTAATGCTGTGTGGAATAGCAGGCAGGCTTGCCTTCAGGTTTCTGCCTTGGCTTCCATCAATGATGGAAGAATTATAAGATGAACTAATTATAATCTGAAATAAACACTTCCTCACCTAAATAACTTTTGGTCTGAGTATTTGTCACAGCACCAGAAATAAAAGAAGAGCGCCCTCCATCCCCTCTCCCATGACTTTCCTTACTTCCTAAGGGTCTTCTTACCATCATTATATATATTGTCCAGAACCATTTGTAGATAGTAGGATGAGGCCCGTTGCTTTAGAAGCAGACATAGCCTTTGTGGATGCCTATTGGAAATGAACTTTGATGGGCCCAGGCACATTGGGAAACTTAGCAGAGATGAGTGGGGCTTGGCAAACTTATCTCTGCTGTGCACAGAACTGGATATAGGTGAACAGAGAGGCACATGTTTTCAGTGTTTGCTGAATTGTCTTCAGGCCTATGCCATACTAAATTCTAGTACTGGGCTCATCTAATTTCCCACTGAGCTGTCACTATTTGCTTTTGACAAATGAGCCTACAGGTACTACTATATCCAACATCCAGCCATGCTCTTTCTCTCCAGGTCCAATGTCATATGCATTGATTAACTTGTTACAATAACAACAAATCTATTTTTAAATCTTTTCTTTTTCTCATCTTCTAGGAAAGGGTAGAACTGTTCATTTTGACTGCTACACCTCTCTTTCTTCCTCTTCAAAAGCAGATTAATATTTAGTAGTTGTGGTACATCCACATATGCGTGAACCATGTGTTTGTGTTTAGAAGGCAGTTGTATAGAGGTGCATGGCATTTCTGTGGCGTATTTATTTATGCATATGATGCATGTGCAGGAGTGAGGGTGTATGTATTCCATGTGTTTAAGTCAGAGGGCCACCTCAGGTACTGGTCCTCTTCTTTCACTTTGAAACAGTAAAGTCTTGTTTACAGCTGTGTTCGACAGGGTAGCCAGTCAAAAGTTCTATGGGTTTTCCTGTCTCCACCTCTCATCTCATCATAGGAACCCTGGAATTACAGATAAACACAAGTGTACCAGGCTTCACAAGCGTTCTAGGGATTCAGATACAGGTCCTATGCTTTTATGGCAAGTACTTTACTCACTGAACCATCTCTTCAGCTATCTTCATTACTTCCTTTCACTACCCTGCATGGCATATTGTTCTCCTCAGCATAATTCTGTACACTTTCCAAGACTTCCCTGTCTACCTGGGGCTTTCTGAGGCAAAGCTTTGAGGTGTCTGTGTCACTGGCTCTTCTGCAGCTTCTGGAATTGGGAGAAGTTGGAAGCTTGTCGAGGTTCTAAGACAAGATCCTGGAGAACTCCTGATGTGTTCTTTGTAGTCTGGAATATGTCAGAGATGGGTGGTTTATGTGGAATGAAAACTGGGAAGGAATTGGGAAAGTGGTGTTAGTGGTATTGTCTCTAACTGGAGAGACTTGTACCAGGCAAAACTAGCCTCACAGTGGCCTTCACCTTACCTCTTGATCAAGGAGACTTCAGGCTTTTTCTCTTCTGTGGTTTGTTTGAATTTTTATTAACTCTGACTTCACTCACCATTTGGAGAGGTCCTTCTTCTTATCCCCACTTTCCTCTTTTCCAAATCTCTCTCTCTTGATTATTAATACAGACGTGAAACTGGGGCCACCTTGTTACCAGGGGATGTAGATGCTGACTGGGCTTGATAGGTGGACTGGACAATGATGGTGATGTTCATAGGCCTCAACACCTCTAAACTTACAAATGCACAACCAGCCTGTAAGGTGGGCTCCAGATCACTTGCTGTTCTCTTGAACCCTCTCCAGGTGACTTGTAAACACACACACACACACACACACACACACACACACACACACACACACCCAGCATGTTGGAAATGATACTGCCCAGTGTAAGGAATACACTATAATATCTTAAAACCTAGGCATTCTCTTATTTTTCTGCCTTCTAGTTATGCTTCTGTGGCGGTTTGAGTTTGAATGACTCCCATATGCTTATATGTTTCAATACTTGGTTCCAAGCTAGTAGCACTATTTGGGAAGAATTAGGAGTTGTGACCTTACTGTAGAATGTATCACTGGGGAGAGGGATTTGTTGTTTCAAAAGACTAGCACCAATCTCAGTGTTCTCTCCTTATGACTCAGCATCTGAGCTCTCAGCTGTTGCTTCAGCCACCTGTCAGCCCTGTGTTGCTCTGCTGTCTTAGACTCTAACCTTTAGGAGCATAAGCCCAACTGAACTCTTCTAATTTGACTTGATCCTGGTTTCTTATCACTGCAATAAATACTCTAGGGAAATGTCTATTCATCCCTCCATTGGGATTTCACCCAGTTCCCATTCATTTTCTCCTTTCCATATATATATATTTGTCCCTAGTTGTGGGAAAACGGCCCGCAGCCGGGGGAGGCTGCCTGGAGATTTCCACTCGGTGGGGGACCCACATACAGAAGAAAGTCTGGAGTTCCAGGGGTTGGAACCTTTGGCAACGGCAGGCCCAGCAGGCCCAATGACACGAGGAAGTCCTTGGTTCCAAAAGGGTTATTGTCATGGTGGATGGTGGATGGATCTGGATGTACCCCCCCCAAACTCAGGGCAGACCTGAGTTAAGTAGGGAGGGAGAAAGGGGGAGGTTCTGGCGGCAGTTTAATTGACTCCACCCTCTGACCTTCATTAGTATGTAAATCTCTAGGGCCTGAGGCCTGTAGTCACACCCTCTACCTGTGAACTTTGGGAGGGGCTGTAATGGCCTATGTGACTGAACAATGTAGGCCTATGGAGATTAGACTGCTTGTTAGGACCCTGAGTTCTGGGGGCGGGGCTGAACTCCTGCTGTTTCTCCCTTGGAGTCTCGGGGTTCTAGGCCCATGATACCAAGAACCAGGATACCCTTACGCAGTCCCACACCTAGTATATTAATATATCACTTCTCCCCAGGATCCAGTTCCTTTTTATCTTACTTTTTCTGTACCTAGCATATCTGCCCTCACTGTGTTCCATACCTAGTCCCTCTTCCTCTTTACTTTCTCTCTCCACTTTTACCTCTTTCTTGTCCCCTTCCTCTACTTCCTCCTCCTATCATCATCATCATCATCATCATCATCATCATCATCATCACTCCTTGTACACCGCATTTCTCTCTATTTTGTTTTGGTAGTCAGTAAAGTCCCTAGGTCATCCCTCTGATTCATTGTCAGGAAGCCTCAGTTGTTACCAAATGTGAACAGCATAAATAAACTACAATCCCTGGGTACTCCTCAGGCTTTGACCTGAAGTTCTGCTTCCTGTGGGACATGTACCACCAATGGAACAAACAAGTGGAGACACATATCTAGTACTGAGAACCATTCTAAACTCTCTGAAGTTCCAAAGTAACTTTTCAGTACCCCGAGTAACTTATCCAGACACACATGTGCAGTCATACATGCTCTCTCATATATGGGTACACACACACATTAAGGCAGTGAATCTACTAGCCTGTACAGTAACATACAATTTTAAATATGGGCTTGTTTACAAGAAAGATGTTCACTGAAGCAACTATAATTTTTAATTTATGGGCTCAAAACTCTAAATTAGACTTTCAGGTTAATGAAGGTATTGTTTACATTTGGGGGAATATTCAGGGAAGATACAGCTTTTCATGCTAAGACAGGGACTTGGGGTAAGTTCAGCAAAAGGGGTAAAATAGATGGTTGATGGACACATGGATGAGGCCTGGGAGGCGACCATCTAGTCTAGTTTCTCTATCAGAAGTAGAAAAATTGGACAGTGTCAGGCAAGGATGTGGGGGATTGTCAAGAAGGAAGAAGGCATCTTGGGGCCTAAAATCTGCTTTAAAACAGAGCAGTGGAAGCCTTTTGGTCTCTGCAGAGATTCTCTGTAGGTCCTGAGCACTTTATCAGTGCTCAGGTTTATCACAGGTGGGTGCTTTCCCATTTCTGTTCCTTGTAACTACAAGAACCAGATATCTTTTTATAGATGGACAGTAAGGTAGAATGGGTCTTCAGGCCTAAGTTTCTCCCTTAGTTGGCTGACTCAACTTAGCTATGCCTTAATGGGTGTGTGTGTGTGTGTGTGTGTGTGTGTGTGTGTGTGCATGCACATGTGTACTGGGTTGCTTGCTTGATGTGCTGTGGGAAGAACCTGGGGTCTTATACGTGCTAGGCAAATGCTTCACCCCTGACTTACATACCCAGGCTTGACTTAGTTAATGACTTTGCTTGATACTAGCAGTGTTGTGTTAGGTAACTTTTTTTTTAACCCTTCTACATCTTAACTTCCATCCCTGAAAGATGAGAATAGCAACACTCTTGTGGTTGTGAGAAATCCTGAGTGAGAAGAAGCATATGATATTTCTCTGTAGGTGTGCTATACAGTATTTACCATGAAGAGAAGGACCCTTTTAAAAGAAGGGAAAAATTAGTATTAGGATATTTTTACTTATTTAGTGGGTGGCACTCATGTTGGCATCTATCCCACCTGACAATAATAGATTCTCTTCCTCCCTCCTCCCTTCTCCTTCCTCCCTCTTCCACATGAGAGGGAACATTGGTCTTCCAGTTTTCTTAGCCCCTCCTAGCATAGCATACTCTGCCTGCCTAGCAAAAAATGTAACTGTGAAATCAACAATACCTGATAAGTTGTTGTGCTAGCAAAGTTCTGTCATGACTATTTAGCAGAAAGGAGCATAGTCTTTTCATGAGCACTCATCCATTCTATAGGGCATTTCTTTTTCTTGTCACTACTGTGTGTCATCTGGTATTCTCAGCTCGGGATTCATTAACAGCTTTAACAATCAGAGTTACAGGTTCATAAAATTTCCTTTCCAGTGAGGGAAATGGATAAATCAGTTTTGTCTACCAGTGAGAAATGTCATTAAAAATAATAAGCACTGAGTCCAGTTGGATGTGATAGTGCAGGCACTACTTAAGTCCAGAACTCATGCAGCAGAGGCAGACAGATCTCTTAGTTTGAGGTCAGACTGGTCTACATAGTGAATTGTACTTCAGCCGTAGATAGACAGTAAGACCCTGACTAATAAAAAAAAAAAACCAAAACAAACAAATGAACAGACAAAAATACACATGTAGGGCAGATGAGAGAACTTAGGTGATGAAGTGCTAAGGACATGATTTAAGTTTCTAGAATCTACATTTTAAAAAGTTAGGTGTAGTGGAATATGCTGATAATCCTAGTGCTAGGAAGACAGGAACAGCCATATCTCTCTGGGGCTCAGTGGCCAACCAATTGGAACTATATGGCATATTCCACGTTGATGGAAGGCCCTGTCTTTAAAAAAAAGTGGGCAACATTTGACTAAAGATAACTAAGATTGTCTTCTACACGCACGCACGCACGCACACACACACACACAACGTGGATTTTGCAGGGGAGGGAAGACTTCCTTAAGGGAGCTGTCTTGGAATAGGTATATCCATGAAGCTGGGAAAGAGGCCAAGCAAAGATAGAAAGGATGATATTCCAGATTGTGGAATGTAGGAATCCTAGGGCTAGGCAAGATCAGTTTACTGAAAGAACAGCTAGAAGGAGGAGATGACAATATGGTTAGGCTGATGCCAGTGGTTTAGGTCTTCACAGATACTCATGAAGAAACAGTTTTTGTTCCATGTGGCAATAGCGACCCACCAACATAGAGTTGCCACCAAAAAAAGTTCTAAAATGGCAGGTTGAATTTAAATTGCAGCTAACAGTTGCTCAGGTTAACTTGGAATCAGTTATATGATTCTATGTATCAAATCTGGCAGTATCTGTTCATGGACTCAGGAGTAAGTACCTGGTGGGGAAAGAGAAGGGGAGAGAGAAAGAGGAAGAGTGCATTCCAAGTCATCAGGCAGGAAAGCTTTCTGGTCCATAGAACTGGTTCACACTAGTAGTCCCTGCAGTGGTGGGAGGGGAGTTTGAATTTGGAGTATATTATAATGCTTCTTGGAGATGCTAATAGCTTGGCTATGGCAGAGAAAGAGGGAGGTTAGATAGGGCTGATCCTAAACTCCTGTTTCCTAGGAACTGATAGTAAATCCAGAATCTGGAAGCTATTCACCATGTTAATAACTGAGTATGTTAGTACTTCCAGTAGTTAAAGATTTCAGTATTGAATTTGCCATGTTTTTTCACTTACTTTTGCTCTCAGTGAATTTGTACACACTCAGTGTGACTAGATGAGTCAATAGATATCATCTTTGGTATATCCAATATCATTGGAGCACTTTACCTATGCCAGGTCCCCTGCGGATTGTGCTTCATGTTTGTAACTCACCCAAGCTGATGGGCCATGCTCTGATCAGGCTCTTTTTAAAAGGGAGGAAATCAAGACTCAGAGAGAAAGTGCCACACTTAACTGTTGTCTTTTTTGAAGTTGGTTAATTTGTTGTTTTTCTATAAATTTTATGGAGAGATGACTCAATGGTTGAGAACACTTGCTGCTTTTATAGAACACCAGGGTACAACCACATAGTAGCTTACAATCCTGGGTAACTCCAGATCCTGTGAAACCAGCACCCTCTTCTGGCTTGCATGGACACTAGGCATGCCCATGGTAAATATACATTCATGCAGGTATGTACATTATGCATAAAATAAAAATAAATAAATATTCAAAGAAATTTCGTGGATACCTGAGTCTATTGGACGCATACTCAGACCTCAGTGGGAACATTGTTTAGATGAGATTATTACTTAAAAAGGTGCCTTAAGAACCCAATTCTATCCCAAGCTTTGTATACATCAGCATTCTTAGATGTTATTGGGAATAGTCTACCAATGGAGTTTCTCCACAATGAATAATCCTGAGTTGCTAAGGGATATAACTTAGTGGCAGAGTAACTGATCTGTATGTATGAGATTTTAACTTTGATTACTGGTAGCAATAAAAGCAAAAATAAACAGTGAATAATCCTTGGCCCCATGTTTAGAATTCTGCTTCATTCATACATGAGTGCAGCACATGTATGTATGCCTGGATAAGCTTTATCCAAACAGATGGAAGAATTGGAAGCTTGGTCTTTAGTGCAGTGTAGTAAAGGTGGTCAGACAGTTAAGAGGTGTCTGTGTCATGACTTCCCGTAAGAAGTAAGGATTCATACTGGTCTTGTTTAGAGGTAAATAGTTCCCAAAAGGGCATAGTTATAAAAGAGGAATCTGATCCCTACTCTGTTCTCTCTCTTGTACATCCATAGTGCTGTCATAGCATGCTGTTGTATTGCCAGAAGACCCATAGCAGAGGTTAAGAAGGTGGGGTTCCCTAATCTTGAACTGTCAGTCTCCCCAAACTATGAACTACATAGAATTTCTTTCTAGACAAAGTGCCCATCCTCAGCTATTTGGGTATAGTGATGGCAGAACAGACTGAAACATTCAATACATTGCTATTTAAGCAAACCCATGGTTGATTTAGGTGCCGTTATTCCACTTTGTGCTTTAGGAAGTGCTTTCTGACTTTGCTTACAATATTCTAAATATAGGAATCTGGTGGACATATCTGGATTCAATAACTGAGGGGCCAGTGTTGGGGGTTTGCAAGCAATCTGATAGTAGTTGCCACTCAGATTTGGGTTTCTGGGAATTTCTACAGGATTACTAAATAGATGCCGCTGAAAGCAGCTACATTGGAAGCTTTTCTTGCAGAATAACCTTAGAATTCTTTTGCATATTAATAATCTCTTACACATTTGCTTAGCACGTTAGCTAATACTCAGGATTTCATATCCCTGATATGGTTCTTATCACTGGAAGCTGTGCTAGTGGCCACTGCTGTTGCTTTAACCATCCTCTCACACGCTCGGTATGTGTAAAGTTTAGGATAGCTTCTGATGAGTTAGGCTTCCCTCCTCCGTCTTCCACACTTCAGAATGGGTTCTGATTGGTCATGGTTTCCACCCATCTCTTCCCAACTATAATTTGAACTATCGAAGTATAATTGGTCCATGCTTGACTGAATGATGGGAAGTCCCCAAAATCAATATTCCAAGAGTGTCAGCAGCCATCACTCAGAACCTTGAAGAAGTGAAGAAGTTTAGAGTCTTTTCTAGAACAGTGTGTATGGTGGACATTGCAATACAAGGCAGATGGAATTAGGGTAGCATTCTGTGGCCAGGAGTAATAGGATGGGGTTACACATTGCAGTGCTATTCCTGGCCTCTTACTTATGCATCTGAATCAGCAATGCTTTTCTTTCTCTTTAGATCTACTACTGAGGAAACAATATTATTTACAGAGAGAGACCACTGATGAGCTAGATTCTGAACCTCATGTTCCTAAAAGTTCTTCATGGTGTTGCAGGCACCCACTGAGTTGGTTATCTTCTTTTAAATTCTCATCAATACTCAGAAATGTCATGAAACCCCAGCTTTATTACCTACAGGAAAGGTCATTAGGTATTTCTCTAGGATTTTTTATCTCTGTCTAGGACTTATTTTCTGACTGATATTTGGTGGCTCGTAGTGTCAGGACCTGAAATACCTAGAGCACAGAGGTACCTGGGCTGGGCTCTGGCATATACTTAGTGCACATATCTACATGCAGGTAAATGCAGGAATATATATAAAATAAAAATAATCTTTGAAAATGTATGTGAGCTTTTGGTCAGACCTATATTCATCCCCCAACAGAAACTATTCAGATGAGATATCTGTGTCCTCATTGGCTTTGATAATTGCATCATAGTTCTCTTGTGTTTCCTATAAACTTGTCGACATATTGACAACAGGCACTTTGAGCAGCAAAAGGAATAGATACTTGAAAGAATAGATTTATCCAGGACATCAACATCATTTCTGCTCCCAAACCCATCTACACTTTCTGGGTGCTGCTGTTTGGAAGGTTAGCATGTGTGTTCTTAAGCTTGCTGGAGCTCTGTTATGAAGGTTTACTGTCAGCACATCTGCCTTATTGCCACTGCAAAGGCTTGCCAGTACATTTGTAGACTGATTTCAGTTGTATAATGTTTATTGTATTAGTTGATGAAAACCTGACTCTTTAGAGGTACATGAGACCTGGTTATGGGGTACTCATGTGCACAGATAGGATCTCATACTGAGAGATCTTTGTCAAAATTGAAGGGTCCCTGAGGGCAGAAGAGCTAGTCAGTAACAAGTACTCTCTGCTTGTGAGTGTCAGGGAGACTTCACAGGGAAGCAGAGAGTTTAGTATTGAGGGAACTAAAGAGTTGAGCAAGAAATACTCGGTGGCAGGAAGCAATACAAGCTATTATGGGAAAGAGAAGGACAGTCCACAGGCCATAGCTACATCATTAGCCAGTGACCACTTTTCTAGCAGTTCAATATTTTTTTTATTTTAAATACCCAATTGTCATGAAGTCTTATGTTCATATGAAGTACTTGTATTGCAGTATTGCTTAAACACGCAATTTGATGTAACCTCTTGAGAAGACTTCAAGAGTAAACTAAGTCAACATACAAAAGAGGTGTCCATGCCTTCTTGCTGTTTATTATGGCATTGCTTAAAGTGACTAGGATATGGATTCAGCCAACATAAACTATTAGAAGAAGACTGGATAACAAAAATACAGAATTATGTTCTGTGTACATAATGCAGCATTACTGAGCTGTTCAGCAAGATGAGATCTTGTTATCTGAAGAAAAATGGATGGAACCAGAGACAACATGTTAAATGGAGTAAGCAGACAACAGAAACACGAGTATGCTTGCATTCATTCATATGTGGAAAATAATTACACCAGTAAATAAAGACCTCCAATAAGTTCCTGATGGGGAGAGAAAAGAGAGGAAGGTGGAAAGAATAAGGATAGGTTGTTATTATAGACACATGATATATGTAGAATACTCACAGTAAAGATTCTTGGTCTACTTATGTGCTAATAATGATAAAAAATCATGGAAAATAAGATTTAAAACATGTATTAGATTAATATATGAATTGTAACAAAGACCTCACAGATTTGAAATCCTGGCTATTTTACAATGACGGGTAATGGTATGTTAGCCTCCAAGCATTGGCAAGGGATAGAACACTGTTCTCGAATTTAAAATGCTCACTGACAGCAGCATGGATAACCTTTTCTACCTTTTTCACATCCAAGAAGCCCAGCCTTTCTGCACTTAATTCCAGATGCTTAGCCTTGTTTTGGTGCAACTGATTTATGTGCATATGTATCCTTGCTCTTTTTTCTTCTTATTACCTTGGCATGCTTAAGGGCAGGGCAGCATTGCTACCAAAATAGGTTCAAAATAGACTGTGGCATTGGGCACTATGTAAAGACAGTGGTGCAGAGAATTTTACATGCACATGTGGAAATGTCACAGTGAAGCCCCATTGTATAAGTAACATACACTAATAAGAGTGTATTACATCTGAGTTACTACCAAAGTGGAAATTTCAAATTAGCAAGCACTAGAAAACACAGCAAACCCCACAGGCATTTACATTTTAGAGGTAGCCTTGTCAAAGAAATGTGGGGGCGATCTGGTTAGCCAAATTATGCTCATATAGAGTGAAGTATTGACAGGTGATATTATTGTATAAATAGTGATAATTATTATCAATGTTGGAAGTGCTTATTCTAACAAATATTTAAAAATTCTTAGCAGTATTCTGAAAGGTTTATGCATGCTGTCTGAATTAGTCATCACCCACAACCCATTATAAGAGGCATTATTATCATTCCCATTGAACAAGAAGGAAGTGAGACCTAAAACTTTGGTCAAGCCTGAAAACACAAAGGCTAACAAACAGCAGATGTACCATCCAAACTCTGGTAATCTCATCACAAACCTCTGACTTCTGAGAACGGAGGGTATGAATTAAGATTTCAACTTCTGCTTTAATGGTTTCCCGGACAAACAGCTAATAATAATTCACTTTATTTTTCATAAGGAATTTGGGGGAGGGGAGGTGTTGACATTTTGTTAAATTTAATATTTTGAGAACAATTGTTTACCATAGCTCTTTGACAGTATTTTGTGTGTATGTGTGTGTGTGTTTGTATGTAAATTTAACTCTTTATTGAGTCTTGTAAATTTCATATCATGTACCACAATCCCATTCATCCTCCAGTCCCTCTATATCTGTCCATGCAACCCCCCAAAGAAAACAAACAAACAAACAGCAGCAGCAGCATCTCACCAAGGAAGCTGAATATGTTGCTGTATGTCACACAGTATACCCTTTTGTTCAAACAGCTTTAATTGCAAATGTTCATTGCATTGCGTCATTAGTCTGGTTATAGGACTCTGGCTTCTCCAACACTATCAGTACTGGGTCCCCACTGGGATTCCTCTCCACATGCTGTTGTTGCTTTGTGTAATGGAACTCTTGAAACTTTGGTTCTGGGGGACCAGCAGTTCATAAGTTGGGTAGATGTTTGGGTGGGCAAACTCAAAACTCTAGATCCAGGCCTGAGTGGTAGCTGAGTTGGGCAGCCTGACTGTTCTGCTGGGAAGCTCTCTAAGCACTCATATCAGCTGGACCAACTTACCTGAGTAGAACAGGCAGGGAACCTTTCCCTACCCCCACCCCACTCCCCTACATCCCCATCCTGCATCCCTGTGCTCTGTTGCCCTTGGAGCTGGCTTTCCTGCACCACTAGGTCCTGCTCTACAGTGCTGCCCAGGCAAGGTGCAGGGACTCCTTTCAGGAGTTATGCAGCTAGGGAGAGGAGGGGTTAGTTTACCCATCCTCATGCCTTAGGGGCCAGCTATCCCACACTGTATAAGTTAGGGGCATTGCTATCTCTTCACAACCCTGGCACATCAACATGGCCTCAGGTGGCAGTCCAGACCAGGTATTGTTTGCATGAGCCATAGACATTAACACAAACCCCTGCAAGGCATGGCCCTCTACAGCAGCATGGAACAAAGATTTACTGTGGCCTCAGATGGAATCACAACTACTCACATCATCCTTAAGGTAGATTTGTATCTAAAACTGTCAAAGAGTGGTGAGTGGGACAGAGCTTGCTGGAGATGACCCTTCCCACAACAGTGAGGCCTTTCATTCATCCCACTATTCATTATCCCCTTGAGATATCCTCTCCCTCCTCCTCCCCTCTCCCCTCTCCCTTCCCTCTTCCTCCTCTTCCTCCTCCTCCTCTTCTTCCTCCTCCTGCTCCTCCTCCTCCTCCTCTTCCTCCTATGATGCCACTGCTGCTGCTGCTGCTGCCTCTCTTCATTGTGCACACACTAGTCTGCTTTTCTTTCACTTTCATCTCTTCATCACTTAGTTGCTTATGTTAGTGGTACCTGAGCCTCTGAGTGTCTTGGGGCTAGGGGTCTCTAGCACTCTCTGCTCCATCCACCACTCTTTGATTGTTTTAGATTCAAATCTACCTTAAAGATGTATGAGAACAAATTATAACCATTTGATTTTTAAGTGCTTTTTCAGCAATATAAATAATGAAGTATATTGGAACTGGCAGGTATAGTACATTAAATTGAGTGTAATTAAAACTGTGATATTTTTAAATTAACAAGAAAAGAGTGGTAAAATTAAGAAATCTGCATATGTCTTTTTAGCCTCCTATAGCTGATAACTGGGTGGATGGTTGCTGAGAGTATTGGTAACATTGATATTCTGTATTTCAACTGAACGATTGTCACACTTCATATAAAGGATGCTTTGATTTCACTTCTGCAGAACAGGTAGATGACATTTCTAATGAACAGCATATCTTTCTTCTCCTCTCCCTTCCTCTTCCCTCTCTCTCCCTCCCTCTCTCCTCTCCCCTCTCTCTTAACAGATGACAGTGATTTGAGAAACCATCTGAAGTAATGATTCACCTTTGAGTTATGTCTCAAGGAGATGCTTAAGTCAGGATCTTCTGCTAATTCCAGGGACAAGCTATGTTCTTTCACACTCAACAGGCACACATCACTTTTTCCAAAAGTCTATCAGTGGGAACCAGACTATAGTGCCATGGTTAGATTGTTTTTCATGACTTCTCTAAAAGTTCTGTTTCTATGGAGTGATGTCTGCCTATATCAAATCCCTGGAAGTGAAGATAAGGACTTATCTGTACAGATTGTATAACAAAGGTCTCCTTGAGTAGATGTACAGGCTACTCGGTGGTTAAGAGTGTCAACTCAAATTTGGTTTCCAGTACCTTTGTAAAGCAGCTCACAGCTGTCTGTAGCTCTAGCTTCAGGAGATACAATTTCCTCTTCTGTCCTCTGTTGACACCTATATTCATGAGTACAGACCTCCATGTAGACAAACACACACACACACACACACACACACACACACACACACACACACACACATAATTAAAAATAACTTTTAAAAATCTTGAAAGTGTTGTGTATGTGCCCTACCCTGGTTGAAGGCCCAAGCAAGATATTGTTGATTATTTTATTATAAACGCACTTGCTTTTTCATTTTCCCATGTGCCACCATCCATTCTCCTTCCCAACTTCCTATGTTGATTTTGCTGTTGCTGTTTTTAATAACCCTTGAGTCCAGTCAGGGCTACTTATTTGTGCATGTCTATGGCCAGCCATGGAAGGATGGAAGGGTGCATATTTCTATTTATGAGAATATCAGATTTATTAGATTAGGGCCTTCCCTATTCAAAGCTGACCTCCTTTTAATTAGATGCATATCAGGAACCCTATTTCCATTACACTTTGATGGACTAGGGGTTAGAATACAAATGTAGAAATTTAGGGGTGACATTGTTAGACTCCTTCACCTTGTGTCCCACAAAGAAGCTGGCACGTAGAAGATGGGATAATGTGAATATCTGAGTTCTTTGTACCTGACAATTTTTTAGACAAAAGATATGCAGCATAGAGACAGCTGTTCAGATCTCAGGAAGCTTGTATTATAGAGAGGATGACAGTTACAGAGAAACATCATGTGAAGTACTAGTTTATGTGCTGGAAAAAGGAAATGGGTAATCGTGTATGGGGCATGTGTGTGGGATTGATTTCCAGTGTTCCATTTCCAGAAGTCATAGGGTAAATCAGCCATGGAAGATGCAAATGACTGTCTCAAACAGGTGGACACATAGTTTCATACTAGTTAAATATTAGATTAATACAGGTTAAGTCTTAGAAGAAATACTAAATTTCAGCAAGGCAATTTTTTAAAAAAATACTCTGGGCATATCTAAGGAGTGAATACTGATATCTGAGAAAAGGGCAGGTAGCCCAGTCTCAATTCTTTTAGGTAAAGTGCATAATAGAACTCTAGAAGGTTCTGCCACAGTCAAAGTGAACATTGGCCAGGAGTCTCTTCTGAGATAGTGCTCTTGTGGTTTATCATTCAGAACTTCAGAACTTTCTATTCCTGGTAGAGTATTGAAGTGCTACCCTGTCTTCTGAAATCCTAGTGATGTTGGCATTCAGTTCCTTATAAGTCCTCTTGGAATATGAGTTGTCTGTCCTTGTTTCTCAGAGCCCACATTACTACTATATGTATATGTGGTTTTAAGGTATGACCTTGGCCTGTGGAAAATGCTACTATCCTTATGTAGGTGCTATGTGTCTGTGTTAGTATCTGTGTCTAAAACCAGTTGTTCTGAATGCTGATTATGCAAAAAACCATCTGGAAAATTCTGCAGATGGCTGATTTGGGGGTCACAATCTGAATCCGCTGAATCAGAATTTGTGTGATAATGGTCTGGCATATATTTTTATACAATACTCTATAAATGATGCTGCTGTGCACTCATGATTAAAAATCTCTGCCCTAACACATTGCTGTGATTCTTCTTGGGTTCAGTTCTTTCATGAGAACATGAGATAGGAAAGCAGTTGCATAAAGGATGTCACTTGTATCTCCACAAGGATACCTTGACCATGTAGCAATGCTGTCATAGATGTACCTCTTCACCAGAGTAGTTTGGAGTATTTTGTTCAAATTTGGGAACCTGTCATTTATGACCACAATGTCCTTAGATCTTGGCATGTCATTAAGACACTTAGGGAGATCTGGGTCAGCCAGGAGCAGAAGTAGAGGGAAAATTAGCTGGCTCTATTACAAGTGCTAAAAATAGAACTGAAACTCAGATTTTTCTTCTTATCTCACACAGATCATTGGACAGAGGAAGCAGAGGCTTTCTATCCTCGTATTTCTATTTGTAACATGCCTCCCATGTACACATTAGGGACATGTTTTCTGTGTTGCCTTAGGTATTTCAGTATTCACATAGCTCATCAGAGAAGTTTTACCCAGCAACTGATGGAAACTGATTCAGAGACACACAGCCAAACATTAAGTGGAGCTTGGGAAATCCTGAGGAACGAGACAGAGGAGTCAAGGACACCGCAAGAAAAACTCTCAGAACCAACTAGCATTGGCCCATTGGGGTTCATAGAGAGCATAAACAGGACATACCTAGGCCTTCTGTATGCATAGAAGAGCCATGCAGCTGGGTCTTAGGAGTCTTGCATGTGGGCCTCCTAAAGCAGCAGCTGAGGCTGTATTACCACATTGCCTACTTTTGGATTCCTTTCCCCTAACTGAGCTGCCTTGTGTAGCCTCAGTAGAAGAAGATTTGCCTAGTATTACTGCACCTCGATATGCCAAAAATTCATTCAGGGCACCTCTGTCATGCTCCTAAGTTTGTTTGTTGCTTCAGAGAGATGAGAACTCAAAAATGCACACTCTTTTTTCTCCCTGGAAATTATCATAAGCAAAGGAAAAGAGAAGCATTGCAAACATGTAATTAGAATTCCATTTTACTGTGATTGAGTCATCACATGTGCCATGTACGATATATGTTGAGGCCTCAGGGGAGCCTTCACTGAATATAAGGGCTTTTCCTTTTCAGAAGGCTGCATTGAAGTGGATCTGTGATCCTGAAAGTGTGGCCTGGCCTATGCCCTGAAGATAACACAGACAAAGGGCTGGTAATGGGTATGTGGATAGGAGTGTTTGCTGCTTGTGGACATATAACAGTGGTTCTGTACACAGCCACATGAGTAAACAGTTGTCTTGATTGGTCTTTTAAAGAAATGTACTAAGTGGAGAAGAATTGAAATAATTGACTTTAGGCTAAGTGGGGTTAGTTATCAAAAAAGAAATGCATACTCCACTTACTTGGAGTTCCTAGAATAATCAAGATCAGAGACAGAAAGTAGAATTGTGATTGTTAGAGGTCAGGTGAAGGTGATAACAGTTTTGCAGAATCAAAATGGGTTGCTAATTGGGCTTGTCACTCATCATCTCATGAACGGGTGTGGGGGAGCAGATGGATTCAGAGACTGTTGACCATGATGCCCTGGGAAAGCTTCTTTTTGGAGAAAACTTGAGGAATGAGATGTAGGGTTTGCACTTAATTGAAACTCTTGCTGCAGATTTTAAAGCTGTAGTTTTGCATGGGTCAGAGCAAGCACATTTGGGGTGGACTGAGGACTGGCTTCCTGATCATTTTTCGTCCCAAGATGTAAGCTGAATGCTCCTTTCCTCCACCCCCCCATGAATTCATTATGGATAGATATCATTTATAGTGTTTTTCTAATCAGTTCTTCTATAAAACCAAAGTTAGCTATGGTATTGGTAATTTTCCACTATCCAGTTATTTTCAAACTACTGAAACTTGGGTAAATTGTGTGATGTGTTAGTTTTCTGTTGTTATCAACAAACAAACAAAAACTGTGATCCTTGGTACTTTATAAAGGAATAAAGGTTTATTTTCAGTCACAGTTTTGGAGTTGTGGACATCAAGATGGTGGCCTTGTTAGCTGCTTACTTTCTTGTGAATGTTATATGGAGGGCCAGCTCATGGCCAAATAGCAGAAAGAGGAAGCTTTTATGTACAAAATTGTGCATATGAGTGGATAAGGAGAATGAGAGTTAGGAAGCTAGAAAACGTTAATTTCACCCTTCTTTATAGTAACCAGTAACTATGTTACCAGTAACTTAGTAACTCTCCAATAACCAGTTACCAGTAACTCAGTTCCACAAGACCTTACCAATTCCCATGGGATGGGCATTACTTTCTTTTTCGGAAGTACTGTCCAATAATCTCATTTACCCTAAATTCACTTCTTAAAGGTTCTACTACTTTTGAAAATCATCACATAGGGAAAACCAAACTTTTATTTCATGGCCCTTTGGTTCACAACCCAAATCTAAAAAAGAACAGGTGCAACTGTGAGTGTAACTTTAGATTGAGAACTTCTGTATGCCATAAATCTCTTCTTGGGCATTTTAATTTATTTTTATTCTTTGTACGTGGAGGCCAGAGAACAACTTGAAGAAGTCAGTTCTCAAGGGCTGGAGAGATGGCTCTGTGGTTAAGAACACTGACTACTCTTCCAGAGGTCCTGAGTTTAATTCCCAGGAACCACATGGTGGCTCATAACCATCTGTAATGGGATCTGATGCCCTCTTTTGGTGTGTCTGAAGACAGCTAAAGTGAACTCATATAAATAAAATAAATAAATCTTAAAAAAAAAAGAGAAGTCAGTTCTCTTTTGAATAATATGGGTCCCAGCTATTAAATTCAGGCAGTCAGCTGTGGTGATAGGTACCTCTTCCTGCTGAGCCAACTCTCCAGCACAAATGCAACATTTCAAAGGAAAAGAAATACTTGTATATAAAAATGTAATAGATTCTTTTTCAGTAATTTTATTATTAAATATCAGAAATGTAAACAATGTTCTTACAATCTTTAGTGACACTTTAGAGCAGTAGTTCTCAACCTGTGGGTTGTGACTCTTTTGGCAATTGAATATCAGATACCAACAAAGGTCCATTACATAGAGTCTGTTATTTTATCAGAAGCACATGGGTGGCTTATTCAGAACCCAAAGTGCCTTGACCAGTGTGACAGACAACTATGAGAACTTTCACTCTTACTGAGAGCCTGGGAAGCCGAAGACATCAAGCTGTATGTACCCTGATTTGATTCATTCTTTTCTACTGGACCTCTGGGAAGTACTCATCCAGAGATTCTTAAGTTGTCTTCACTTAAGAATACTTGCAATAACAGTTTTTCTTTCAGAATACCTTTCAGTGTTCAATGTGAATAGAGTAACTCCTCCCACCTCCAGGAGCCTACTTCCTAGAGCCATCTGGCATAACTCATGCTACCAGCTAAAATGTGTAATGAGCAAACATCACTTTAATTTTTAATGCCTGATATATAGTATTCATTCATATAATTAAATAATAAGATTTCATTTTTATTTCTAGCCTTGACATATCAGTTTAGGAATTGTCTCCATAAAAACACTAAGTTGTATACCTTGAAACCATGACCAAAGGTGAGTTATTCTAAAAGTGGCACTCAAATGAGATGTAAGCATGGGAACTTTAAGAGGAAAATGAGAAAAAAAAGGTTAAAAAATATGAAAGTGATTCTATTACTCAATTATTTTTTGTAGAAAATGTCTTTTATATTTAAACCATGCCTTAAGAAACACAAACTACATGTGTTTAGCAGTTTCTTTGTGTGTTGTATAAAAAGAGCAATGTGGAATTTCAGGCCTTTGGCATGTCTTGATAGAAAAGTTTTCTGTCCTATAGCAGAAGATTGGAAAATTGGTGCATGATTAGGTATTTATATGTTATAAAGTAAACTCATGGCTCATGGACGAGGGCTTCTAAAGGGTTCTTTTCTCCTTTTTTCAGAAAAAGATGGCAGATTATCATGGGGATCACAAACTCAATCGAGGACAAAGAGAACCATGGTTGATACTTTTATTATTATTTTCTCTCGGTTGTCTATTTCTTTAGATTATTATGAGTATAATTTTAGGAACCTGTTCTTGGTCAGAACTCCTAGAGCCTTCAACTGACACTCATAATTTGAAGTTCCTGATTTTTCAACTCACATTAAGAATAGTGTCCTCTTTATCTTTTTGTGCTTGTTGACATCTTCTGCTGCAGTACACTTGCCTAGAGGAGAGCCATGCTCTTCAGAGATGTTCCTTCTCATAAACCAAGGTAAAAGTAGCAGAGGTAAGCCATCAGCTCTGGTGAAAGAGGTGCTGCTGGCATTTCCATTCAACTTATTCTTCAGTGCTGAAGCATCTCTATGGACAGTGCAGAGATTCAAAGCCTTAGGAGTCAGTGGCAGGGATGGAAGCTTTTTAGAGGAATCCATACCTGTCCCATGATGCAGTGAGTCAGCCCAGGAGTGTAGGGGACTGGGTGTGCAGGGTATGTGTGCATGGGTGTGCACATAGCCTGGTAATCACCACCCTCATATCTACTAATTGTTATATATGCATCCTCTTCAAATCTCTAGAGAAAGGTCGCTTATGTGAGCTCTGGATTTTGATAAATGGCATATTTTGGGATGTGGGATTTATTTCTGCTGAATATCTGGCTTGATTAGCATAAAGCAATACATGCAGAGCAGGCTGGATCCTCACCCAACCTCATCCTCCTCCTGCTGTACAATCAGGAAGCACATTCTCCCTCTCATTGTGGCTTCTGAGGGAAGTGTGCTTTACATATGCAAATATAAGCCTCAAGTTTCACTTAATAATTATCAGCTGGAGATTCTATTGATGAGCAGCTGAAGCAGCTGAAGCTACTCATCAGGGAAGAAATCTGTGAGTTTAACCATTTGTGGGTTCCTCTGGAGCCTGCTGCCTCAGATCAGCCTCTGTGAATACTCTGGTAATTGCAGACCTTGGGCTCTGATTTTCCCCATTCACTTCTCCTGCCTGGCCTGAATCTGCAGCTGAGTTTCCAGAAACCCTTTAGTATCCTAAGTTCATCTCGCTCCTGTTCAGCCTTCTTCTTTCTTTGTTAGAGGCTGGAGGGGCAGAGGAGACCTAGCTCTATTTGCAGCACCAACATTGCTTACAGCTCTGAAGTAATGGCCTCTTCCTCTTCGTGCAGCTGCTTTGCCCAGGCTGTCATAGCTTACTATTGAAAGTTCATGGTATGCTCAAGATGGCCTGGTTAGGATGTCAAACCCAGGCATCCTTTTGGCTTCTCCTTTCCAGTCTGTGCTTACCATCTGGGGTGTCTCATAGTGGAGAGAGTGTCTCTTCACCCTTCCTTATTGTTGCTGAACCTGGGTGGATTGTTAGAAAAACTCTCCTATAAAGCCCTCTGTGTTCATCAAATTTCTCCACTTTTCTGATTCTTAATGAAATTATCCTTCTCAAATCTCTCTCATATGTTTAGTGAGACATGTTCCCACCTTGTTACTGGGAAGTGCAACCTTTATTTTCTGATAAAAGCTATCTAGAGGCAGAATGTTAAGTGAACTGTACAAAGAGTTTACTCTTGATAGGTTACGTAAGTTTGACAGGCTTCTGTTTGCTTATCCTTAATATATGGCAATAAAATTTGCTTCAGAATTCATACACTTAAATTGGGTTATGTGTTAGATTTATCCAGGCAGAGTGGATAGTCAGTAAGGGAACTGTAATGCTCATTCTCATTTTGGCTGATTCTAATAAGTGGACACTCGTAATAATTATTTCCATTCACATGCATTCTTTATTTTTGATGTTGAAGCCTATCTGTTGCCTAGTATATGGTTGTTTTTAGGTTATGGAGATGGCATGGTGGATGAAATAGGACCGCAGTAAACCCTGACACTTTTGAATTTATCCTCTAAAGGTAGAGACAAGCAAAGGAAAGGGGGACAGAAACATTCTTATTGGAGAGCTAGTCTGATAATGCTTGTAGTGGAAGATGTGCCAGGTGGGAGAGACCCAGGGCTTCAGTGTGGATGTGAATGTGGGCATGGACAATGCACTCAGGGCTTCTGAATGAGCATGGACATGGTCAGTGCTCCAAAAGTAGGTTGTCAGATGCTTCTCTGAGGATTCTTACTGAAAGGGTCACAGCCAGCAGCCCCCAAGTAAACATTGCTAGAAAACATCCAGAAAGCCATTGCAGCAGACACAGAATGCATACAGGACTACAGTGAGGTCAAAAAGATAGCTGGAGCCAGGTAACTGCTTTTGAGTCACTGTAAAGTTCTTGGGTCTGGCCATATGTTTGATGAGAACTATGGGGAATATGATGTGATCTGATGACTATGGTTAAATGTCATCTGTCTATACATAGCAAGTAAATGAATCAGGGTGACCAGTTAGATGGTCACCGGGACCATCTAGGCAAGAGTGATATGGTCAGAACACACGTGAGAGCAGCAGCTTAGAGTGTGTTCACGGTGTAAATTTAAAGACAGAATGACTATTTTAAAGCAGTCCTGAAATGCTATGTATGGGTCATGAGGAGAGGAATTTAATGCAATGTGGCAACCAGAATAATAGTGATGTCAGTAGGAAATGTTTTTCACCAGCATAGTGTCCCAACAGGTATTCGACTGACCTGTGTTGAGGAACCAGTCATAGTGTGAAGTAGGTTGCAGATACAGCTGTGGCATATAGAAGAAGACAGTCATTTCTAGGCAAATGGCTGCCCAGGAATGCATTTTCCACTGTTGTCATGGTATGTATAAGGCAGTGGGTATCTAGGGACCATGAGAGGAATGTAGAGCTAGGTCACCTTGGGCAGGTTAAGGGTCTTATGTGGAATTTTTTAGTTGGTATTGGAAGTTTGGTATTAATTCACCAAGGTATAATGTTACAAATGTCATAGATCTGTTTCACCATGTCTGTTCAATTACCCTCGAATGTAGCTCACACCTTGCATGCCTGGAACTCCTGGAAACCATGTCTTTTGGAAGATGGTATGGTGTGTAGTGGACTCAGAAGTAATTTACAAAGATCCAGAAAGGCTTGAACCTGGAACTCCTCCTACTGTGTCTACCCTCTGATCCTGGCACTGGCTTTAAGTTGTGTGGGAACCTGCTCTTCCAGGAACTCTTTCCATTAGGACCATGAATTAAGATCTAGCACTACAGACTTTACCACCAAAGGCTTTACTTTGGTTCTGGATGTCTTGTAAGGTTTCTACCCTTCCAATACCCCAGTTTTGCTTCACACTGAAGTTGCATCTAGAGCTTTCCATTGGGGTGGGTGTGGTTTAATGGTTAGGAGCACCCACTCCCCTTGCATGGCTCAAAACTAGCTATACTGCCATCTCCATGGGATCCAAAACTATCTTCTGGGCTGAACTCATATATACATACTCTCACATAGAAACACAAGCATAAACATTAATTTTAATAAAAGTGAATCATTTAAAAAAATAGGTCCTTAAGTTTTATTCTTTTCTAAGACTTTTGCAACCACTTTATTATAATATCCCACAGTGAAGGTAAAAAAATTACTGTTTGCATAGTGTAAAGATGACAGATTTTGAGTTTAGTAGGTATTATTAGCAAAATCTATTAGACAAACATGTTGTTTGAAATATTAAAAAGAACAGCAAGTTCAAGCACTATACCAAGCTGCTCTCTGCCCTGAGGGCTGGCCAGCCATGCACTGGCAGGTAATCTCGTGGAGATTCTCTGACTCAGAGCTCCAGAATCTCTCCACCCAAATTGCTAAGTTCCCACTAGTGGGTTGCTGCCACACCAGCCCCATGCTTCAAAACTCCCATGACCTTTTGTGTTGTAAATCAGGCAAACCCATGCTTATCACCATACCATTCTCTCTGGAACCCAATCCAGCTGCCACATGAAGGAAAACACCACACAAACGTAGTTCAGAATCAATGGTAACTCAATGGCTGAGCACAGTAACTAGAATCTAATCTTGTAAACCATATTAAATCTAAATCCTCTGGTGGTGAATCCTGATGTATCCATCACTGAAACCGGGAGACACTAGTAGGTACATCTTGTCCTCACATTATCCCTGTCCAAAAGAGCCCTATCTCTGTCCTGCTTCTTCACTTTCACTATCCATCCAGGAAGTCCAGCCTACTCGGCCAGTGATTGGCTCCTTTATTGATTAGGGGATGATTCATAAGAAGTCACCTGAGTACATGACTCATTCCTCTTCCAGACATAGCCTCCTGGGAAAGCAGAGTTAACATCAAAATACAAACCACCCCAGGGCCATCCACAACACAAACATGTATTTTTCTCTACATAATATGTAAAATGCCATTCTGGTAAAATGACATTTTTGTCAAATGCAATTCCTGATGATTTAAACAAAAACAAAAACAAAACAAAAAAAACCCTCCTGTTCCCTTCTTCCCTACTTTACCCTAATAAAAACCCATTCGTCATTTCTGGTTTCCTGAAGAGGGCTAATTTGGTTTTGTGGAGAAAATAATAGATACAGGTCCCCCTCTTGTCTTTCTTCTGACCATGTAACTCTCACTAATTGGAATGTAGCTCTAATGTTAGTGAAGGTAACAATGGGAAAAGAGGGCATAAGAAAGGGGGTATTGTTTCTAGGCAAAGGGCTCTCCAGGCAAACTTTATCTTGTGTTTAATTTATAATTGAGCTGAGCCATAACAGCATTGGTTTTATCGGCATGGCAATTTGTAGCAGTTGGATAGTACAAAAAAATTCTGCTCCATTCACAAAAAGGCTTGTTCCTGTTTCTGTTTGAAATGTAGCCAAGTACCATGTATGGCAGGCAGCCTCCCACAGTGTCATGGGGTAGCTTTGCACGCATCACTAAGTCAATCAATTCAAATGGAGCCCTACTACCCTTATTATCAGGCTCTTTCTGATGATGTGAGCTTTCTTTTTAGTGACTTACTGCATTTAGCTCCCTGATGAACACCCAATTGTGAAGGTGACCTGCATGCAGCTTTACATTAGTAGGTCAAGCAATGATGATAGAGGCTTGTTGTGACCTGTGTCAAAGCTAGTTGATGGAGAGGAGATAAGAACTATCAGAGCAACTTGAGAAGATTGTTCATTTCAAGTCATCCTTTACCAGTCCTGAAAGGTTTACTGATGGGGTCTAGGATTATCCATGTGATCATTCATTTACAGGAAGTAAACAGAAACAGTTGAGGAAGATGGCTCAGCAGAGAAATTCTTACAGCAGAAGCTTGATTATTTGAGGTTAGATCCCTCTTGTAATCTCAGCTCTCTGCAGGTTGGAACAGGGAGTCTGGTAAGAATCTGGATAGCTATGTAAGTCCAGTACTGACTCTGGGTTCAGCAAGAGATGCTGCCTTGATATTTATGATGGAGAACCATTGAGGTATATGCTCAGAGGCAACTCATGTCTCCACACTCATGCAGACATGTGCTCCTGCATTTACATACCATACATATATATTCACACTCAAAGGAGAAAGGCAATGAATTTTTTCTTGTGCATAATATCCATTGATCAGATATAAAAAAATCCCATTGTCACTGACATAGATGGGAAAGTACAATCATGCCTCTTGCTCTATATCTTCTTCAGATTTACCTGTTGAATCCCAAGGCCTTTGTGACATTTAAACCAAAAAAGAAGGTTATCAGAGGCCAAGTGAGTTATTTTCTAATTTTTGGTCCCCATCAAATGTTAGGATCTGAGAAAGAACAGTAGTTTATTCCTCATACAGCATCATTAAAGACTCTCATGGAGTAACATGAGTCTTCCCAAACTCACTGGATGGCCAGAGATGGTATTTTGTCACTGCCAAAGTACTGGAATTAGAGGTGTGTATTATAATAATTAGATTATATGGTACTGGGAATGGATCCAGGGCTTCTTGCATTCCAGGAAAGTCATTTACCAACTGAGCTACATCCAGTAGCCTACTATTGGACCCTCACTTTTAAAAATAAAGATCTTATTTTATTTTTACTTATGTGTATACATATGTTTTTGTATGCCCAAGTTGAGTACAATTGCTCAAAAATGTCAGAAACAGTCATTGGATCCTCTGGAGCTGTAGTTATAGGCATTTCTGGACCCTTGGACTTGGATACTGGTAATTAAACTCTACTTCTGCAAGAGCAGCAAGCACCCTTATCTGTTAGGGACCTCTACCCACCCCTAATCCTTTGGACTCTTCTTTGTAGAAGTTCTTAGCTCTTCTCTGAAGCTCTAGATTGAGTTTGACTGTGCCATACTGTAGAAGCAGGGGTCGATGATGTCAGAGTTTTGTTGTTTTGTCTGTTGCTTGTCTCCATCTCTCTGTTATCTAAATTGGATGCTATTGCCTGTTGTCCTCCCCCCACAAAAAAAAATCACTCCAATCATTTTTGAGCACTGAATATAGTCACCAATGATGATATTTTGAAGTTTCTGTCAAACTGGGTGAATCATATGTTCTCATGCCCTGAATATAATAAATGGAAAGGAACTTTTAAAACCATGTTCAAGAATCATGCCATGTAGGCAGCTGGGTTTCATTTAGATCAAGAGTCATAGTTATGATTGTGGGAGCTTCAGAGCTCAATTTTCTGAGATAGCAAAGCAGGTAGGATTGTGTCCAACTGTTATACTTGTACAGTACAGGACCCAATAAACTGGGCACAGGGAAAAGTTGCTTCCTTACCTTTAGTCAGTATCACCTTGAAGCTATACTAAAATGGATTGGTATTAATAGGTAAATAGAGCACAGAGTGACTAAAATGAGTGGAATATGAATTGGCTATGGTTTTACTAGTTATTTCTCAGGATTCGGGGTGAATATGTAGTTGTGGTTTCTGGAGCACCTCATCTTTCCCAGCCAATGACTGTTTGCTAAAATGCCTTATGGTCACATGGAAGCCAAAACTCTGACTTAACTGCCAAGGAGATGAATTGATGATAGACAGAGGGTCATTGTCGTTTGCCTCCTTTGGTGGGAACTTGAATGTTTCTCATACAACTCTTCTGTCTGTTCTCAAGTTACTTGGCTACCAAAGAGAATTAGTTCTGTAGAAGCAGGTGGTTTTATCTGTTTTGTTACCAACTGCTTCCATCTTTCTGAACTTGGGATATTTGGCCAAAAAGCCACAAAGTTTGAATTAGAAAGGGCAAAAATCCCTGTGACTGTTGATCATGAGCACATACTTCAAGCCAAAGCCCTAGTAATGGGTCCAGCAGATTGTTGCTAAGAATATCTTTGTTTTCTCCACTTAATGAAGTCCTTTAAGCAAAATTTCTTGAAAATAATTCCATGGAAGAGAGAATAGAGCTCATTGTGCCCATCAAAGAGAATGGAATACAGGCCTGCTTCCTTGGCATCGCAGTGGCAGATTCTTTTTCACAACTTGCAAACTCTTTTCTGCCTTTGCCAGGAGATCCCTGAGGCCTTTGTTGAAACTCAAACTTGCTTTTTTTTTTTTTCCAAAGGTATCTTCCAGAAAATTACTCTGGGAAATCTTTTGGTGAAACATTCCCTGTTTACCCACAACAACCAAGTAGTCCTTGCCTGGTATTGTTGCCATTCACCTTCCCACTGCAAATGGGTGTTATGCTTCTGGACGTTTCTGGGACTACAGACCATGATGTAGCTGAAGGAGTGTTTGTGACTTGCCCTGGTACACACACTTTTGACAGTGCAAAAGCTGGTGGAATGGTAGCATACTCAGCTCTCTCACAAGGGTGTTTGGGGATCCAGCATCTTTTTCTAAGTGAAACCTTTAAGATCATCCTGAACTTCTTAAACTTTTCTGAAATGACTTTGGTTTCAACATTTTTTTCTGTTTTACTTTTAGAAGTGACAATGAAGGAGGATATGAAATTTCTGTATTTCAAAGAGGGCATTGTGGGTTCTTTGGTCTTGTTTTGTTTTTTGACTGTAACTCAGAGTCCTGTGATCATCCCAGAGGGAAAGAGATCAACTTGGCAACTGGACCTACTTTGTAGAAAACATTAATCCAGACTAGAAAAAGTTTAGGGTAGCCACCACCTCATAAACTTTGAGGAGTTAGGATACCATTGTCTTAACTACTTTTCTGTTGTGATAAAACAACATGGCCAAAACAACTTGTATAAGAAAGAGTTTATTTAGGCTTACAGTTCCAATGTTTAGAGCCCTTGAGGGTATAGGTAGCAGGTGCAAGAAGCTGGGGCTCACATCTTAAATTTCAAGCAGAGAATTAGAACTGAGAATGACATGGCTTTGAAAACTCAAAGACTGCCAGCAAGGCCACACTTCTCAAAGAGTATCATCTCCCTGGTAACAGGTATGCAAATATCTGAGCCTCTGGAGGGCATTCTTACTAATCACCATAACCAGGAAATAAGGGCATTACTGTTCATGTGACAGGAGCTGAGGCAAGGAAATAAGACCCAGGTGAGAGCTCCACTGCACTGAAGGGGACAGTGCCTTCTCTGCATCTGAGCCAGAGAGTCTGTCATGGTGTGTGGGACAGGGTTTCTCCATCTTGGTTACATGTGAGAATCTAGAGCAGGGTTGCTTTCTATGCTGAGAACTAGAGACCTCCCACCTCCAAGCCCCTAAGTTCATTCTTCTGGGTGAGGCCTGTGCACATACCACTAATGTATTGTGCATACTGGAAGAGGAGGTACAGTGATATGTTGTGATATATGTATGTGTAGAATATGTATGTATGTGTGTGTTTAAGGAGGACATTAGCTATCCTGCTTTACAAGTCTCTATCTTATTCCCTTCAGACAGTCTCTCTTCAGTCAAACCTGAACTCACCATTTTTCAGCTAGGCTGGATAGCCAGCAAACCTCAGTGTTCCTCCTGCCTTTGTTTGTTCTCCCATCTTCACCCTCAGTGCTGGAATTACATGCATGTCTGGCCATAAGTGGCTTTTATGTGGGTGGTGAGGAGCCTTACACTTGCCCAGCAATCATTTTTGATCTTGAGGTGATGGACTTCTGTACACCTCAAACTGCCATGTGATGGAAATGATGTTGAAAAACATTAATTCACAACATATATGTGGGAAGCTATGTAAATAAGGGAGGGGAATTCTAAAGGCAGGGGTTTAACCAAGGAGATCAATATAATACTTTAGGACAAATTCCCACAGACCTTGGACACAAAAGATCTCCAAATCTGGTTCCTCCTTACATTTTGTAAATAAGATTCTTCTAGGTCATAACCACATTTATTTGATATCTCGCCTCATAAAGGTTAGGATGTAGTGTCTTTGTTGCAGGAGAATAGCTTGTTTTGTGTGTCAGGCTCTGACTGCAGGATTTTGGTACCTATATTCAAGGTCTGACTAGGAGGGCCAGAGGTACATCCAAATCTGGCCCAGTCTAGAAATGATTCCTGCAGCAAGTGAGTAACTGATCCCATACCATATGGCATGCCAGCCTTCCACAGAGATTGCAGGATAATCAACAAATATAAATCAATTGAGATTATCTCTTAGTACATTGTGGACAGCAGGTCCCTAATCCCTGTCATCACACCCCACAGAGATTGCATTTCAATTTTCATTCTTTGTTCTGAATCTTAGATGTTTTGCTTCTCAATTTAGAACATTCATCCCAAGTAGATTCAGAGATTCAAATCTAATGATGGATTTTTGCTTGTTCAGAACTTCTGGAGGGAGCAGAAAGGTTGTCAACTGAGGTTTTGAATAATATCTTGTTTGTCATTTTTAACTCAAAGTGGTCTGAATTACATCAACACATGTACACACTTTCATAGAAGGGTGCACTGTGTATATAAATAGATAGTAGATTGAAACAACAAAGTCTTGGGGGAAGAGCAACAGCAAACAAAAGTACAAGGCTATGGTTAGGCGTGAGGCTGGAGAAAAAGGGAAGAAAGACATTTCATAATCTCAGCTGCATCTCAGTGCTGGTAATGTGTACATATAGCCACTGCTTTGTCTCAGCAATTACATATAGAGACACTGAGTCACCAAAAAATGCAGTACTTCGATTAAGTCTGTTAGCTACTAAATAGGAAGTCCTAGTTCAAGCTCAGTTATTCTTAATGCTACATTCTCAACTTCCCTTTGATTACCTGGTAGCTTCTAGTGTCTCTTCCTTTTCCTTTAACTGAACTATTATCATTTCTCACTTATTAAATAACAGGTAGTTTGAGATACATTAGGCTTGTATTTTTATAGCCTTTAAAATATTATCTCTAGAGGTTTTAAACCCTTCCCATGGACCCTTCTTCACATCACTATTAAGTACATTAGGGGTGTTAGGTCCTGTAGATCACTGTGGCCCTAGTATTGGTCAGAGGCTTCCATGTTTATGGATACACTTACAACCTTACATGAAAGTGCCTGCAAAACACACACACACACACACACACACACACACACACACACACACAGAGAGAGAGAGAGAGAGAGAGAGAGAGAGACAGAGACAGAGACAAGAGAGAGAGAGAGAGAGAGAGAGAGAGAGAGAGAGAGATTTTGAGTGTACATGATAGACTAGAGTGATGAGGCCCATGAACACTCTGCTGTTGAGTCAGCAAACTAGAAGCTCAAGGGAGCCAGCATACAGCTTCGACTCCAGTCTGGAGGTCTGTGGTCTAGGAGAGGTAGTAGACTAGTCCAGCCTACATGCTCCTAGCATGGAGACCTAGCAGGGCATGTGTTTTAGTTCCTTCTATTGAGTATTTAGGCAGGAAATCTCTGAAGTCCAAAATCAATGTTGTCAGGCAAGAAACACTTTTTTTTTTCCTCAGAGGAATAGTCAACTTTCCTGTTTTACCCCATTTCCATGTCTTTTTGCTGATTGGATAGGCTCATCCACACTGGAAAACGATTAACTACTTCTTTACTCACTAGACTGATACACATGTTTATCTCATTTTTTAAAAAATGTCATCATTGAAACACCAATTGCCTGGGAACCTGATGGGCCAGTCAAGTTGACATATAAAATTAACCATCAAAGTCTCCCAGCAGATACAAGTTTGCTACAAAAAATGTGTGAACTCGAGACTAGGAAATTAGAAACTTGCAAAAAAGTTAGACTTCGTGGTCACTTCAAGCATATGATCTGTAGACTCATCTTGTTGAGTATGGTGTACACTGATTTGCTTAGGTGCACTGAAGAGTTTCATATGGGACAGCTTTGTACTGTACTGTATTGTACTATACTATACTAGGCAGAGGTTCTAGGAACAAGTTCTTGTACACATTGGATAGCAAGGGTGTTCATAATTGATAGCTTAAGAAAACATGGTATTGTTTCTTGTCACAGTTGTTTACTTAGACCATAGAATCTAATCCTTTGACGATTAATTATAGAGTATAATCCATAAAACATACCCAAAGAGGAGACTATGACCACAAGGGAATGCTGTTCTTCACTTTTGTTATCTCCCAACAACTCAGAGGTTGAGTAAAGGTCAATGAGCATAATTAGGAACCAGCACACCAGGGACAAATAAAAGAATCTAAACAAAGAGAGCAGTCTGTCAGCATGGCAAACGAATGTAGCCTCACATCTAGTTGCTCAGTGGTGATATTGGACAAACAGGTTACCACAGGGGTCCTGTGTAGGGACTAGAGCTGAAAGGGGTCTTCATTTCCCTCTCCCCCTTCCTTCCTTCCCTCCTCCTCTCCTCCTCTTCTCCTCCTCCTCCTCTCCTCCTCCTCTTCCTCCTCCTCCTCCTCCTCCTCCTCCTCCTCCTCCTCCTCTCCTCTCTCTCTCTCTCTCTCTCTCTCCTCCCTCCCTCCCTCCCTCCCTCCCTCCCTCCCTCCCTCCCTCCCTCTCTCTCTCTCTCTCTCTCTCTCTCTTTCTCTCTCCCCTAGAACTATAGTCCAAGCTATCTTCAAATTTTCAGAGGTCTGTCTATCTATGCTGGCATTAAAGGTATGTGTCCCCACACCCAGCTTCTTTCCTTTTCAATGAAGAAAGTAGTTGAAAAGCAGGGTGAGTTGAAAGGCAGGGTTTGTACAAGGTGATGTAGCCTCAAAACAGATTAGATAAAACACTCATTGTCTACTATTGGCACATCTTCCATTCCAGGTCTGGACACAATATTATTAAAATGACCCTTTTAGGTGTCATTTCTTCTCACAAAGCATGCTTTTTTTTTTGTCCTATGTACTTATAGATAACAAATTGAGTTTAGTTCGAACCAAATGGGGCCCATTAATGGATTCAACAAGAATGCCATTTTCCATAAGCACATGATTAAAGCTTGTAATTTTTATAAACAGGTTTGTGGGCTGTGAGGAAAGGAGAAGGAGGGTGAGAATGGGCCCTGATGACAGACCTGATTCCTGTGTTTTCCTGTGCTTGCACTTTGACATAGCAAAGGCCATGGGCAAGAAGGTGGGAGATGCCCTGTGTCAAAATTACATCAGAAGAAACTAAGGCATGAAGTCACCTGCTTGCACACTTCAGTTCTATGCTCAGAGCATCTGCCATTTTATTACCACCTTAAATTCTATCTGCAGCTCCTCTTATCATCGTTGGCATGGGCGTCATAGGAACTCCTATGTATGAAGTGCCTCCTAGCTCTTTTTGTTTGGTCGTCATTTTCAACCCTCCAACCTTATTGCTATGCTACCATTCTTGTCCCTGTTTTATAGAATGGATTCAAAGCTCAAAGTATTAAAACAAACAGCTATTTCCTGTTAGTTACTGCATGCTATAAGAGTCTGCCTTCTCTTGCAAACTAGATGTTCATCTTCATTTACCCTATTATAGGCTCCATGTTCACTAAGTATTTTAGCTACTTACCTGGGTTTGTTTGTTTGTTTTGTTTTGTTTTCGGTTTTTGTTGTATCCTGTAGCCTGAAACCCTCTGTGTATCTGAAGATGACCCTGAATTTTTGATCCTCCTAAATGCTGGGGTTATATGGGTAATCACCAAAGCTATGTGCATCAAAGGAGGCTAAGGTCCCACACTTGTCAGACAAGCCCTTCCTCCACTGACCTACAGCCCTAGTCCTGTGCTGTTTAATTCGATCAGTAGAAGGAAATGTGGAGGCTGACTTCAAAAGCTGGAAAGGAAGCTTGTAATTAATCAGCCCAGTTACAGTGTACTTCTGATTCACCTGTGATTTCATATCCTCTTGAGATTTTGCCTTAATCTTTTATTTGTAGTTCAGGGTAGTGGAATTCATTGAGCCCTGCTTGTTGCATTGCTAATTCAGTAGTGTATGCAGTTAACCCTAAAATGATTTGGGACTAAATAAAATAGTAGATATCTGTAAAGGACATCAAATGCCCTGGGCTGAGGCAGTGGAGCATGGGCAGTACAGGTGAACATGGCTTGTGATTCATGGCCAGCTTTGACTGTCAAGCTTTGTGAGCCTTCCTGGGACAGCTTGGGATCTCAAACTGGTCTAGGGTCCAAGGGGAACCTTGGGTTATAGAAAAACAGAAGTTCATTTTAGCAGACTAGGGAGAGGGTCATTCTCCAGTCATGAGAGTTACGGGTTGGAAGCCTCTAGATAGCTGCCGTGTGCCTGGAACCTGGGATGTCAGCAGAGTGGGAACAAGAAAAAGACAGACATCCTTGGGTATGCCTTGTGTTTCTGGAACTCCTAATAATCAGCATTCGTTGGGCACTGAGTTTATACAGTGAGATATGCTAATTGCCTTTGGGTAGTGGTATTTTTCAGATTCTAAAAATTAAAAAAAGAAAACCAAATGGTCAGCCGTGAAACATAGAAATAACATTATACAGGCAGAGGAGGCAGAGGTGGGTTTGCAGGGTGGTTTAGGAGTTCACATAAGAATATCACTGTATTCTCCTCTTTTGCTTTTGAGTTCTATATTCTTGAGCTTCCTGTCTCAAAGGAACCTTCCATTCCTCCTTATCCATACATATTTTGTGATTTCTTGTTAAAAAATATTCACTTGCAAATGTGTCATATGGAGAGGAGTGCATTACATTTAATGAGAAACAGTATTAGAGGTATCTTTCTCTACACATTATCTTGATTTTTATCACCACCATAAGCTATTCTATTCTCACATTTTCCCCATTTCAGTGTGGGTGCAGTGACTTGTCATTCACAGTCCATCTGCTTTCCTCCTAAGCTGTGGGATTGTGGTAAGAGCCTGTGAAGGTAATGCTGGGATTCCTGGAGGTAAATTTCCCAAGATAACACTTCTCTGGTCTCTTCTCCTCTAGATGGGAAACCTGTCTCTCTCTCTCCCCTGGAGTCCCAAGCCCACAGTCCCCGGTATACTGCCTCCAGCCAACGGGAGCGGGAGAGCCTGGAGGTGCGTGTACGAGAAGTTGAGGAGGAAAACCGTGCTCTGCGGAGGCAGCTCAGCCTGGCCCAGGGTCAGAGCCCTGCTCACCACCGTGGGAACCACTCCAGGACTTACTCCATGGAAGAAGGAACAGGGGACAGTGAGAACCTACGGGCTGGCATTGTGGCAGGAAACAGCTCTGAGTGTGGGCAGCAGCCTCCTGTGGAAAAGTGTGAGGTAAGGAGTACCAGAGTTGAGAGAAGTGACTATTCATAATCCTCATCACCACTTATCCCTATATACTTCCTTTATACTTCCTGGAAGCACAGCCAGAACTCCGAAAATAGCTGGATTTCTTAATTTAGTAGGCAGTAGTCGTAAACTTTGCTGAATGGCCACAGGGACTTTTAACCTCCCTTTACCTCAGTTTCTCCATCAGATAAACAGAGATAAGAAGGCCTACTGCACAGCAGCTTAATGGATAGAACCTATCACTGGATTTTCTGTGCTTCCTTAGTCAAGTCTCAGGTGTCCACACCTTGTTTTCATCCCAGGAACCCAGTTCCTTACACTGTAGTATGAATGGCACTCCCAAAGGTATAGTTCCATCGCACAGTTCCTTTGACTTCTGTTGTCTTTTCTGTATATGGATGATCTCTGCAATTCAGAACTACCTACCAAAATCCACCCTTTGAGCTCTCATATCTTACTACCATTTTCTCTCTGGAGTGTATTTTCTTTGTTAGTGATTTTTTACAATCTTCTGGTACTTATCCATCTTCCTATAATGTGCCGGTCACCCTCAAACTTCTTTAGTCCTCTGTATCTGTGCATGTGCATGTGCACACACACACACACAGCATGCTCATTTTTTACTATGTAGATGATTTTCTTACAGTGTACACTTTCTTACTGTGTAGATGAAATTAGACAAGTGAATTCGAGCAGCAAGGGTGAGTAAAAACCCAGCTTTAGTAGTTTCTGCTTTGAGCACTTGAACATCTTGCCTAACCTCTAGAAACTCATGGGTGCCTTAGCTCCAAGGACACTTAACATACTTTTAGTTATGATCATTTATTTATGTTCTTCTTATATAAATACAGATAATACTTTTTCTACTTATGCTACCTCTAAGAATAAATAAAATTATGCTTTTCCACCCTGAAATCACAGCTCACTTTAAGCCATTGCTTCTGCCCCATGAATGGATTTATTAGTGATGATGACAGGACAGTCTGTATGACACATGGAGTGAGGGCTTACTAAGTGATGAAGAAGAAGATAGACTTGTATAGAAATATAGTATCAAGAGAAGAAACATTGAAAAGGAAATGACAAGGAGATAATCCTAAGATTTCTTGTCTAACACAAGCCTGATTTGAGCATGCCCTGCTGGGGAAGCTGTCTAGAAACTGGCTCTTCTGTTTTGTTTCTGTTGTTGGGATTAAAAAAAAAATACCTTGACAAATACAATTGTAAGAGATAATATTTCTCTGGCTCACAATCTCAGGTCATAGTCTGTAACTGTGGAACAATCGAGGTGGCAAGAACTTGGTACAGTTAGACACATTCACAGTTAAGAACAGAGAGAGAATGTGTGCCTTCTATGTTCAACTGCCTTTCTCCTTTTCACCCAGTCCATGAAGTCATGCCACCCAATCAGGATGGGTCTTCCCATCTCAATTACAAAAGCCCCTCAGGTATTCACATAGGCCAATTTTCCAGACACTTTTTCATTGAGATTCCTCAATTTCTTTTAGGTCATTTTGACAGAACTTATCTTCAAGACTTCATTAGCTACCTAGTTGCAAGAGAGCCAGAAAACAATAGAATCTGTTCAAAGAAAAGGAAATAACACTTTGTAATTATGCTACTGTTTTTACTAATGAATGTTTTCTCTCTACTCTATGAATCATTAACAAACTTGGTTGGGCATGAAGATTACTATATACCAAAGTACTGATCCATGCCACATCCCTAATCCAATGTATGGGGAGTCTGTGGCAGTATGACTCATGAATGTGGTTATTTAAAAAGATCTAACCAGTTGATTGTGAGATATGATGAACTATTTGATAATTGTTTCTAAAGACACAATGTCACCATTTTGTATGGATTTAGACATTCAACATATTGATGCTTACATTCTAGTGTTTTGAATTGAACTTGAAAGTTAACTTTTATTTATTTTTCTATTCTTTTTTTGTATCTATAGGTCACATTAATTTTTAGACCCTTAAAATGTTCTTGGTAGAACTATTTTGGATGCACTGTGATCCTGCTCTGACCTTCCATACCTGTATGTAAAGGCTGTTGTCTTTCAACGTGACTTGCCTCCCTCCACCTGGAGCTGCAGGCTTTGCTATAGGTATACATCTATTAACAATGCATTTCCCTTTGCTATCACTGGGCAACATACTTTTTTGGGGGAAGAAAAACAAAGCCAAAGAGGCAAAGGAGAAATGTGTCTTTGGGGTCAAAAGCCTCCATTCATTCTGGCACTTTTCCATGATGAATGCTGAAACTCGTCTTGACAATCTCATCACAAGATAGGGCCATGTTGCCAAGTACATTTCTATAATCTTTGGTCACACTAAAACTTCCTGTAAGTCTGACAAGTTTTCTGAAAGTTACCATAATGACTTCTAGGCTGTCAGCAGAGCTCACTGGTTTAAGAACTACCAGCCTTTCATCCTCTCCTAATTATGTGGCCTTCAACCAGCTCCCCATTTTATTCCTGCATATCTGTTGCTCAAGCAATACCATTTTAGTAGAGGCTGGATTCTGTGCACCTCAAAGTTGAATGGTCTATTTTCATCTTCACTCTTCCATGTATGGAAACACATGTATGTATTTCTTGCCTTTCCCATGTTGACATTTCTGAGAATTGAATATATGTAACTTTATTTATGTATTATTTATTTATTTACTTATTATTTTGCTATGAATGCAGGCAAGAATCTCAAACATGAGTCCTTCTAATGTTTCTCATTGAACCCATAAGCCTGGGCTACTTATTTTTCCTCTTGAACGCAAAGGAGAATAACAACATTTCTTTCCTATGGCCATGAGGATGAAATGAGTTTGTGGGTATGAAATGAGAGTCCATATACTTGCTATGGATGTTTTTTCCTGTGCCTGTGTAGTCAACCGACTGACATTTAATGGCATAAAGCAATAGCAGTCATGTGGGGAATTTGGTCATGGTGTCCACTCCCATGCATGCATATGTGGAGATCAGAGGAAGACCATGGGTGACTTTCTTTATTACTCTTTTTTACTCTTGCTTTTTGAGACAAGGTCTTTTGTTGGAACCTAAAGTCCTCCATTTAATCTAGGATCATAGGTTAGTAAGTTCCTGGCATCTATGTATTTCCACGTTCCTCCAGTGCTGGGGATAAAGGTATGTGTGGCCATGCCTACACATGGTGTTTGCATTTGAATTTCAGTCCTCTTACCCACTGATCCATTCTCTCAGCCCAACCACAGTCATTTTATTTGCAGTCACAGTGTTTGGAGTTCACAAAGAAATTTGCTGAATATTTTCTGTTTGGGGTACCCTTGGGCAAATGATATTTGTTTGTGACTGAATCAGTAATAATAGCCCAGGGCCAACTTTCTTTGCATCTGTCCACATGGGCTGCATTGGGCTTCTCCACAATAAGTCTAATTTCAGCACTAAGCTGCTTATATGGCAGCTAGTGGTTGTAGGTCTTAGTGTCCCAGTATGTAAGGCACATAGGACCACTCACTTCTACTGATGACAGAGTATGTCAGTTGAAATAGTCACAGAGGTCCACCTACTCACAAGGGAGAAGTGATGCAACCTCATCTCCCAGTGAGTGGAATGTCAATTTAAAACAGATATGGGAGATATTAATAACATGGAAAAATCAGTGGATGGTACTGTCTGATGAAAAACCATATCTTAAGGATGCATCTCTATTATTCTGGTACTTACTTCGAGCTTCCTTTCTCTGATATTCACATGATTTCAATAAGAGTTGTCATTTTCAGTCTTATAAGAAATAGCCAATGCCATGCTAAGTCTTTTACAAAGCAACTGTTCTCATGCAGTATATTTTCCTCCTTTTAAAAACCAATAACCTATTGTGAGTCAAGGCCACATGGTTATTTTAAAGTGGTGTGACTAGAAAGGTTGAGCCTGGGTGGTTGGCTTCCAGAACCTTGGCCATGAACCACTGTGCATAATTATATGACTCAGGGCTTCCTGCTCCCATACTCTTAGCACTGGACACTCAGTCCATATTGTATATCTGATAGGTATCTCAGCTCCAAAGGCTGAGGAGTAATCCACCATGATATATAGTCACATTTAACTGTGGACATTCTTGCAGCCTCAGGAAACCAGCAAATCTTTGGTGGGTGGAAGCAATGATGTTTTTAAAGATGAGGTGGGTTGTTTTCCTCTCTGGCTAGAATGTGACTGCATTTGTTAACTACAGAGTGTTTGACATTTTGCTGGAGGCATTATGTTTGTTAAACTTGACACCTCTTCTGGGCCCTTAGCTAATCCCACAGTATTTTCATCTTTAAAAAAAAAATTAAACAATATCTTTAAGGACTTTGCATGATAAAGACTTGACAGCTGTGTAACTGTTTCTTAGATTGCTGCTGTTAGAAGATACCATGATGGCATTTGGACTTGTAATTTATTAGCTCCATATGTCTTCTTTGGGGCTTAAGAATGTAAATCTACTAAAAGATTCTCCCTAAATGTCAGACCCTGGAATCAGGGAATGCTGTGGCTGGAGTATAGCAGAATTGTCTCTTAAGTGATTTTCAAGGAGCCCTGAGTGCTACAGAGTCAGTGCCTTAGAGATTCCACCTCCATTCATTAATATTGAATTAATATTGAAACTACATGGGATCTATTCATTAATATTGAATTAATATTGAAACTGCATGGGATCTAGAATCACCATGGAAGGTCATGTTTGGGTAAGCATGTCTAGTTTCAGTTCATTGAATTGGGAAGACCCACCCTAACTCTGGTAGGCACCATTCCTTGGGCTGGGGACCCATTACTAGGGGAGGGGAGTCGAGCTAGCTAGCTGAGCACCAACACTTATTAACTCTGATCTCTTCCCCTGTGCCTAGGTGTTCGAGGGTCTTCCCCACCTTCTCTTCTATTAGTTTCAGTGTGTCTGGTTTTATGTGGAGGTCCTTTATCCACTTGAACTTGATCTTCGTACACAGAGATAAGAATGGATCGATTTGCATTCTTCTGCATGTTGTCCTCCAGTTGAACCAGCACCGTTTGTTGAAAATGCTGTCCTTGTTCCACTGGATGGTTTTAGCTCCTTTGTCAAAGATCAAATGACCATAGGTGTGTGGGTTCATTTCTGGGTCTTCAACTCTATTCCACTGATCTTTCTGCCTGTCTCTGTACCAATACCAGGCAGTTTTTTATCACTATAGCTTGATGTCAGGGATGGTGATTCCTCCAGAAGTTCTTTTATTGTTGAGAATGGTTTTCGCTATCCTGGGTTTTTTGTTATTCCAAATAAATTTGAGAATTTCTCTTTCTAGCTCTGTAAAGAATTGAGTTGATATTTTAATGGGATTGCACTGAATCTGTAGATTGCTTTTGGCAAGATGGCCATTTTTACTATATTAATCCTGCCGATCCATGAGCATGGGAGATCTTTCCATTTCCTGAGATCTTCTTCAATTTCTTTCTTCAGAGACTTGAAGTTCTTGTCATACAGATCTTTCACCTGCTTGGTTAGGTTCACCCTGAGATATTTTATATTATTTGTGACTATTGTGAAGGTGTCATTTCCATAATTTCTTTTTCAGCCTGTTTATCTTTCACGTAGAGGAAGGCTACTGATTTGTTTGAGTTGATTTTATAACCTGCCACCTTGCTGAAGTTGTTTATCAGGTTTAGGAGTTCTCTGGTGGATCTCTTACTATGGATATCATATGACCAGCCTGCTGCAATAACTTCCTTGCCGTGGTAAAGTATAACTTCAAATTATAATCTAGAATAAATTTTTCTATCTTATGTTGCTAGTGTCATATCAACCATACAGGTGATACATTCCCTATATGTTTTATCAGTATGTAGGTACTACTACAAAGCATGACCCAGTGCTATAAGCCATCCATTTACTTATTCATAGAATAATAAATTTTCTGAAAAGTCAGGAGTCTGATAACAGCAAGATGGGGCCATAACTCTAGTTTTCTCAAGGGATATCAGTTTAGTCTCTTTGTGACTCCTAGTCATCCAAAAGTTTATTTGGGGCTGTAGGCTTTGTTTCCAAAGTGGCTCACAGCATAGGTGTGTTTTCTGTTCCTTAGGACTGCTTAAGTATACCTATGGTACAGCAGCTAGCTTGCTCCAGAGTAACCCATTTAACAGAAAGGAAGACAAAAGGCAGCCTGTTGTCTCTAATGCAGGCTCAGATGGCACCTGCCATTCTTCTGTTGCATTTCCTTCTTCACAAGGAGAAGAGTTGGACTTGTAAAGTAAAGAGTCCCTAGTGCTTCAGGTTGAAACCAAGTCACAGTTGCATGAAAATTTGATTAGTCAGCCAAATGGTCATTGCTTGGTTCTGTGAGAAAACTGACAACAATGCTGTTTAATCCTGCCTACTCTTGTACATTTTGCAAGCCCTGCGTACCAGGAACTGCGCTTTATGTACATGGGCCAGTATGGTTAACCCCCATTTTATAAATGAAGAAGTCAAGGTTTAACAAGGCCACTCAGCTCAAAAAAAAGAGTGCTGATCCAGATTGGAGTAATATGTCTGGGTAGTAAATCTTACCATTAGTGCGAGCCTGTGCAAGCCTGCATCCTGTGAACGTATTGCATTGAACACTGAAAGAATATATCTTCTGGTTGCTTCTCCAGGAAAAGCCAGGTCCTCTCCCAACTCTTCTCATATTTAAAGGGTCTTAGCTCTACCTGCTCAGCCTCCTCAGTCTTCCTTCAGTATGCTTGTCTTCTATGCAGCCTGTCTCTTCCGTACAGGCATCATGCCCTCTGTACTCTATGCTCGCTCCTATCTGCCTTCAGTGCTTTTGCCGGAATCCAAAAAAGACTGTTCTCTGCTGTTAATTTTTAGAGCCAGTTTTTTTCATAGTCCATAGTAAAATAATTTTATTTATTGAGTTTGCTTTCTAGGAGCCTACCAGTGACTATAAAGACCTAGCACAAGATGCCCTTTCCACATCTATTAATTTCAAGATTTACCTTTATTTATATAGGCCATATTTGCTCTCTGAAAAGTGACATATGTAATTAGAAGGACTATATATCACAGTATTTCTTCTGAATTTATCTATTTTTTAATCTATGATTTTAGACTATTTTTTCATATATTCTTCCACAGAAATCTGACAGATTAAACACATGAAAATCAGAAGTATGTTAGAGCCAGTTTTACTGGATACTTTGCCTTTAAAATGTTGAGCTCTCCACATGCTTCTTTTTTCTCTTTCTAGATTTATTTATTAATATCATCAGCTATTCATTTTATTATTTAGCATGTACAGTCTTTCCTCAGACTCTCCACAGACATATAATCTACTGATGCCCAAGTATCTCATAGAAAATTCCATGGTTGTTTATAGTCTATAGACAGCTTAGTCTATGCTTTATACCATCTGAAGATAGTATACAGTGCCACCATAAGGTAAGTTCTATGGAAATATTTTTGACATTGTGATGTTCTGAAAATAGTAACAAGAAAAATGGACTTGTTTAGTCCAGGTGCAGTTATTTATTTAGACGATATCATCTGCTGCTCTATGTAGATTTTGCATATGTGGAATATGAGGGGATAGTATGTTTGCTAGGCAATTTTCTGTAGTTTTCCTGCACTAGAATGTAAGCTAATGGTGTCAGGATAGAAAGTTGGTCTCTTTGTTCTTTTATTACTGCCTTGCTACCTACAAAAGAGTCTGTTGGGTAGAAAGCCACCAGTCATTATCTTTTCCTTGTTAGCATGTACAGACTTGTTTTGGGTCAGTCCACTCATATAGACACCTTGGAGTACAGAACAACCAGGATGAATCAGTGCTGGGCAGAAGCCCACATGGCCCAGACATGCATAGGCCAGTCTGTATTGTTCAGACATCTTTGGACTCATTAGAAATTCAGCCTTATTATTAATGTTTCCTATGCAGCATGGATGCTTTCAAAAGATGCTGAGATAGGAGGTTCCGAGTGATGTGTCTGATCATTCAATTTTACCTGCCCTCATTCATGAGAAAATGAAGAATGGAGGAAATGGAGAAAAATGGCTCCATTTTTTTTCTTTTCATAGACAAAGCCCAGATCTCTTTTATGTTTCATGTTGACTTACATGCTGTGCCACAAATGCCTGAGGGTTCACAGGTGATGTATGCTACAGGTGACATATGGCTTTGGTCTGGCCATAACGATCCTTTTGCTTCTGCCCTTAGACATCTCCCTGCTACTTTTCCTGTGAATACACTAGCTACCCTGGAGTGCAGGCAGTGTGTTTACAGCCATCAGAGCCCCGCTGACCAACCTGGTCTAAAACCTGGTCTAATTTTCTTTTCCTTTTATATGTACAGAATCCATCATAGTCCTAGAATATCAGGAAAGGGCAAAGCTTTCCAGCTCTGAATTCATCTTACAGGTTTAAGCAGAAAGTTCACCCTTTCACACCAGAGTTGTCAGGAATTAGTCCTCATTCCCAGCTCTGACATTCTTACCTGTAGGTACGGGCTGTGCAGATTGAATATATGTTAAGCAGCTTGTTCTGGATAAGAGATGGGGTTAGAAGCCTTGAAGTTTTCCTTTGAAAGGGCATTCCTAATATTTATAAATGATATCAATGTTTCTCCTTTAGTGTCTGCCCTTTGGAGATTAGATAATATGCATATGAACCAAAAAGTATCCCATATGCTCCAGTTTTGGTAACTAAATGCAGTGGAAAGACTACCTATGAGGTTAGGTGCTAGCAGGTCATAGATAAAGGGTGATATGAGCTGAAGAAGAACCAAAGCAAGAGGCATAACAAGTTGAGGCTGGGCAGTGACTTCAGAAGGGAACTCACCATCTTGCCCTCCACTCAGACTTAGTGATAAAGAAAAGTCTTAATACACCAGTCACCACAAGAATACAGTGGAAGGCTTATAGAAAGGGCCTATGGCCACAGGACCTGATATTCAGGCTAATCATTAGTAAGTAGTAATTCTTCTCAGTCATTAATCCACCACACTGAGAATCTAGCAAACCTGAATGTCCTTGTCTCAAAACCTAGTTAACATGTCAGTAAGGCTGATTCCTGTCCCCTCCTCTCTCTACTGTAACCACTAAGCCACTCCCATTGTTCCCTTTAGAGCTTTAAAAAATGTGGATCCCTTTAAAAAAAGGGATGTAAAAACCCTTCCAAGAACATATGTTATGATGCCGATTTTCTCCTTCTTAGGTAGCTGCTCCTTGCTGCTCTGGCTCCAAATGATGAATTCATTCCTAGTGAAAGATGTATTGGTTGAAACTGAAGAGATTGGAAAAATTATGTAAAATATTTAAGAGTATATATGCTTGAGTTTATTTTTAATGGTCTAATTTTTTAAAAAATCCCTGAACCTTGTAGCTAAGAGTAACTTTGATATCTCAGAGGCCACATGTTTGAACATTTGGTATTCAGAAGAGCCAGATTATATGTATTTTCTGCCTCCTCTTCATCTTCTGGAATCTATGTCCCTACATACAAGTGTTTTCTTATTCATTCTTTCATGATTGACATAGTGGCTCTCATATCTTCCCTGCCATCTTTCATTCTGAATCTTTGGGGAGATATTATCTAGAAGTAATTGATAATGACTTCATTATACAGATGTAGAAATTAAGAAGTGCATAAGTTACTCAGCTGGGGTAGCTGCAAGATCTGGAAGGATCTGAATCCATCTACCCCATACCTTTCTTCTAAAAATATAATTTTCTGACAGGAAAACCTTTTCTTTTCTTTTTCAGTGAATATCAGTGTGTGTGTGTGTGTGTGTGTGTGTGTGTGTGTGTGTGTGTATTAGGGTTTCTATATCTGTGATAAAACTCCATGACTAAAAGCAACTTGGGAGGAAAGGGTTTATTTTGTATTGTAGTTTTACAGTCCAGCCAGGTCTAGAACTCAAGCAAGGCAGAGATCTGGAGGGAGAAGTGAAGCAGAAGCTAAATGACAATCCCTGCTTAGTAGCTTTTCACCCATGGCTTGTACAGCTTGTTTTATTATGCTGTCCATCAACATAAGCCTAAGGATGTCACCACACCCAGTGTTTTCACCAAAATCTCATTAATCAATAAAATGACTCACAGGCTTGCCCACAGATCGGTGTTAGGGAGGCATTTTCTTAATTGAGATGCCCTCTTTTCAACTGTTTCTAGCTTTTGTCAGGTTGACATAAAGTATCTAACATGGTGTATGCGGTATGCATGTTTATATATACACATGCATATGAATATGTGTAAAGACAGGAATGAGTGTTGGGTATCTTCCTGATTTTGTCTCCATGTTATTTACTATGTCAGGGTTTCTCACTGAACCCAGAAACTAAAGATTTAGCTAGATTAGCTTTCTAACAGTTTGCTTGGGGGATCCTCTGTCTCCATCTCCCTAGGACTAGGAGTCTAGGAAATGGCCTCTCCTGCTTGGCAGTTGCATAGATTCTGAAGATAGGAATTCTGGTGTTCCCATTGCCTGGTAAGTGCTTTATCCACTGAGTTATCTCCCGAGCCTCTTAACAAAAGTACAATTTATCTTAGAGTTCGAGCGATTCTTATTTTGCAGATGCGGGAGGCGTAACTTGTGTAGTTAAACATCTTTAGCAGCATCCCTAGCTCTACCTATAAGTCAGTAGCATTCCTACCCCAAAGTAGGTCTTGAATCTTTGGGACAGTGTCAAGCTATCCATGTAGAGAACACTGCCTTCTTAAAGAGCATGTGACAAATCCTGGGCATCAGAGACTGGTTAAGAGACACTGCTCAGGTATGCAGTGTATCTTTTCAGAAACTTTGAGATATTTGTAGTATGCTGTCAAAATCTCTATTTCACAGTTTAAATCTCAACTCCCTATATTAGTTACTTTTCTTGGCACTTTGACAAAATACTTGATACAAACAATTGAAGAGAAGAAAAGTCTGTAGGTATTTTGTTTGTTTTTTGTTGTCCGCCCCCCCTCCCCCACCCGTTTGCTTGCTTGCTTGTTTGCTTGCTTGGTTTTGTCTCAGGACTTTAGAAGATATAGTCATTTATGCTAGCGAACATATATCTGTGAGAACAGTTCATGTCTAAGGCAGTGGAAATATGAGGGATCTTCTTATAGGCATCTAGGGAACAGAGAACCCAGGCCAGAAACAGAGCTTGCCCATAACAGTTAAGTCAACCCTCCACCAATCTACTTCCTGCATTTGAACTCTCTTTGTAAAGTTTACACAGCTTTCTGAAACAGTGCTACTAGTCAGAGATCAGCTAACCAAAAATAGGAGCCTGATGCAGGATGGGGAGAGGGAAGTTCATATTCAAATCATACTATTCCCCAAGCGTGAGTTTCCTATCCCTGTGATACAAAAATTAAATACTGTAACTGACTCCTGCAGCTGTGAGATTTAAGTTTGTGATAATGTATGATGACAGCTATTACTGTGCTTGCTATTAGTGTCTTCTTGTCTTTCCTTCCATCTTTCATGGTACTTCCGTACAAGAGCATTGTATCAGACACCAGGGATCTGAGGTATGGATGATATTGAGGAAGTGGCAGGGAACAGAATAAAAGGGTGGCTTGGATGAACATCAACTGAGGCTCGATATGATGAGGCTGGGAAGGTCATGTTAGGGTTTTGGGGAAGTGGGCTCTTCACAGCAGAGGAATTAGGTATCTTGGCAGGCAACTATAAAAATTCTATAGATGTGGCAACCATATAACAATTGACTTAGGAGACAATAATGATTTGAAGAAGCTGAGTCCTGTTTCTATTACTGTGGTGGTGAGAATGGTCTGGATGAGTTAACGTAATTGAGATCAGAGATGTTACGGAAATGGATTGAGGCTGATGAATAGTTTATGGTTCCTGTCAGATGGATGTGGTTCCAATAGTTACACAAAATATGGTGGTAAAGAATTCCTGTTGCCCAGAAGTCACTGTACACAGCATCTATCAGACTGAGCATGGTAGAAGAAGAACATCTAGAAGGGCTACCCAGGAGAGGGGGATACCAGGAGCCATGATGTGGCTATCAGAAGACCTATTGTGATGGTTAATTTTAATTTTTAAATTCACACAATCTAGACTCATCTGAGAAGGGTCTCAGTTTATGTCTGTGAGGAATTGTTTTTATTGTTGTACTTAATGTAAGAAAGCCTGCCCTGTGTTGGCAACACCACTCTCTTCACTTGAGATTCAGGACTGTATGAGTATTGAGAGGGTCAGAGCACTAGCACACAACATCTATTACTTCATTGCTCTGTGCTCTTGACTTTGGATATAATGTGACTAGTTCTATCAAGCTTCTGCAGTCTTGACTTTCCTACATTGTTGGATTTTAACCAGAAATTAACAGCCAAATAAACCAATTATTTCTTAAATTGCATTTGTTAGGTTATATTATGATAGCAACAAAGACATACTTACTCTGTCAAACAGCAACTCTTCAATTAAGTGTTATGTGGAAGTGGGGCCATCCTTCTGCAATGTTTATAGGACAGATTGGTGGAAATGTGTTTTTATTCAAAGAAGTCTGTGCTTCAGGAGGAGGGACAAGGTGGACAGGTAGGGACTCTGCATTCTTTACCATATCATGATATTTTATTAAAATTATCATCTATTAGAACATTCATTCCCAGTCTTGTTCAACATATGCCCCAAATAGAAAACAATGTCTGTACACTTCAGTAAATCAAGAGAGAGTTGATGATGTGGTGACGACATGATACTCAGCTGAAAGCAGGGAGCTAGCTAACAAGGAATACTCAAGTATTCAAGTCAGTCCTTGGTATGGGTGGGGGCCTGGGAGCAAGAGCAGGGAGGGAGGGATGGAGGAAGGGAAGGAGAGAGGGGGGAGAGAAAGAGACAGAGACAGAGAGATATTCTCCTTCCTTTCCATTCTCCCTCTTGTTATTTCTTTCTGTCTCTCCTCCCTCCCTCTCTTCTCACCCCCACCCCATTTAAAATTAATTTTAAAAAACTTGTCAACTTCAACCAACCTATATGTACAAGCGATGACAGCTTTAAAAGTATAGTGAGATTTTTTTTGTCATTTATAATTCAATGACAGAACACTTCTATACTTGCAAATTTCAAGAATGAATCGTAAGGACTTGCATAAAGGCTCTGGAAAGCCACATTTGACGTAATGTGTTGCTGGGTATATTCTTGTAGGAAATATCCAATCTAGAGATGGGTATAAATCTGTGAAGTTGAATCCTATCTTGTGGTAGTGACCCTAGGGCATTGAGCAATTCCACTAACCAGATATCTACCCACAAGAAAGCTGGTATGAAATAGAGATAGTTTGCCACAGGGAACATTACTAGAAAGGTGGTGGGACCTTGGTAATGTTGTCATGATTCCCACTTGGTTGCTTTACAGAGAACTGCAGGCTTTGTTGTTTGCCCTGGTTTTATTCTTGTTGTAGTCTAGTTTGTCTTTGGTTTTCTTTCATTCCTCCTTTTTCAAATGAGAATGTTTACTGTGCCATTTTATATGAGATGTCTGAGTCATTTTCTGATTTTATAGGTCTCCACAGTTAAGAAATTGACTTGCATCTCAGAAAAGACTTTTCTCTGAAGTTTTGAACAGTAATGAAAATGTTATGACTCACGTCAATTGTAAACATGAAATAAATGTATTTTGCATTCTGACATGGCCATGGGGCTTTGAGGACCAGAGGTGGAATTTTTTTATTTAAAAATGAAGTAAGTTCGGGTGTCTGGTTGGCACTTGAATTTATGGTGGTTAATCTTTATCATCTACTTGACTGGGTTTAGAATCACTGGACAGTACACTTTTGGTGTGTCCCTGAGGTCATTTAGAGAGAAATAACTGAGAAGGGAAGAGTTACCTTTAATGTGAATAGAATCATTCCATGAATTATAGGCTCAAGCTGAATAAAAGTTGAAAGAGGATATCAGACAAGTGCTTTTTGATAGAAGCAACGAGCTTCATGTTTTCTCTACTAATGAGGAATCATAAACTGTAATCCAAAATATACCTTTCCTCATGGACGTTGCTTTAGCCAAGAGTTTTAGCACAGCAACCAAACATAACTGACACTCATGCCTTATGTTATGTTGCAGTTATTGGCTTTATTGGCTGACCCTCAAGCTTTCCAATAGCCACCTGGGCTTAAAGACAGACTCATGGCTCATGTTTGTGGTCAATACTGCCAGTAGCTTATATGAGATGACTGGTAGTGTCCCTCTCAATTCTGCCTTTTAATTCCTAGGGTGGTATTGCAGATTGAACCTTGAACTGCTCCTTGGCCCTTTTGCATGGCTTCATGACCTTACCCTAAGCCATTTCAGAAGAGCAGTTCATACTCTGAACCATAACTTCTCAGAAAACCGTGATGATTGGTCCATTGGGGCACATTTCTTCTCTTTTGCCAATTGCCATTGTCTCCTGGCTTAGGAGCAGGGGAGTCACTGTTTACCTATTTGAACCAATCACTGTTGCTCCTATCTCTAAAATGTAATTGAAAAGAGTATTAATGGCCTCCAAATGATGCTACCTCCATAAAGCAATTAAAAGACTTTAGTAAAACTGTCACGTTATTTTCAGTGGCTGCAGGCAGAGTCCTTGTTTTCTATGATCCCAACAGGAAATCAGGTGGATATTTCTTTCCTGGGGGCCTACAAATACAGAATGGCCTGCTTCTGTCTATATGACTGCTCATTCTCTGTTCCTTTCCTCTTAGACCATCCATGTGGCCATCGTCTGTGCCGGATACAATGCCAGCAGGGATGTTGTCACCCTGGTAAAGTCCGTCCTCTTTCATAGGTAAGATGGATCTTTGCTTGTACTGTTAGCAGTTGTGTCCCTGATCACCTGCATGTTATCTTGGGAAGGTTATATAAGAGTGTGCTTCTTTACTCATTATTTAGAATGTCATGAAAATGTAATCTTTGTCTAAAATATAAGAAAGGGTATTGAATTAACAATACTTAATAACAGGGATTCTGCATTGCCAGCTTTCAAAACTACAAGAGCCTTCAAGGACATCCCAAGTTAGACACTTCTGTTTCTATTACCCCATATTCTTCAGAGGGTTTCTTTGTTGTTGTTTTTTTTTACATTTTTGTTTGCAGATTATTTTGTATTTGTTTCTTTGAAATAGGTTTATTGGTATAGTTTTAAAAAGAGAAGATTAATTTAAAGTAGGCACACTTTGATGGACCCTAATCCAATATGACTAGTGTTAAAAATGAAGATTAGGACAGATACATTCAGAAAGAAGATTGTAAAGGTACTTAGCCAAGGAACTTGACCTCAGATAACTCAGACTTCCACTTGTAGAACTGTGGCAAAATGAATTTCTGGTTCCAGCTGTCCCTAGTCTGTGTTAGTGTGGTATGGCACCAATGAAAACATAAAATAATACCCAGCTTGACTTGCCCCACTTCTAGGTATTTCTGACTATCAGAAATCCTTCTTTATGTTATTATAAAATGAACTTCCATAGCAGTTATTGGTAGACCTTGTGGCTCTCCATGAGACCAGTGAGAAGGTTAGTTCTTGTCCTCTGGAAAATGGAGATATATCATCTATCTTTTCTCTATGAAAGCTTCTGCTTTTTCATGGACCTTTCTGCCTTCCTTTGGATAGTCCTGTTTATTACTTAGACATACTTAAGGTCACATCTAGAATCGAGTCTGCAATTCTAGCCAGTCCCTGACTCTTCTCTGACTGCTTATCAGGGATTTGGATAAAGTTCATGTATAATTGCAAACTATAATATGGACAGATACATACAAGTCAGGATCCTGAGCATTCTTAGCAAAAGGAACACTGCTAAGAAGTTCTCCATTCATCTGAATAGAGAGCACAGTATCATCACTCAGATGAATTCCCCACTCGGACTCACCAACACTGCAAAAATGTCGATGTGTCTTTTCTCCCACCTTCTACCTCAGTCTCCCAACCATCCTTTCTTTCTTTGGCATCATGTATCACTCACTCTTAGAGATATTTCAGGCCCTCCCTTTCCTTTCTATTCAGTTCAGGCCCACAGGTCACTAACCTGGTCATACCTTTTTTGGTCCCCAGATTTCTGTTCTTTATATCCAACTTCTCTGAGTCCAGAATGGTGTTTCAGACAGGAATCTCTGATCTTGTAAGTTGTATCTATCCATGATGTTTATAGGTAAGTTAGAATTTCATTATCCCAACTGTCATACCATTAGGAGTCAATGCTGTACTTCATAGTGTTTTCTTATCTGTCCCTTCAGTAACTTCATGACTCGGCACTCTGGCCTGTTTGTAGCTCTCTACTCTCTCCATCATTTGTCCTCCTGCTCTGTCTACCCACTCCTTCCCCAGTCCCAAGCCATCAATTGCCTTCTTACATTATAAAATTTCACACAAGCACCACCTATAACAGGAAGCCTGGTTGCAGCTCTCAGTATGTGTTTAAGCTTTCTTTTCTACATAGAACCCTGCTTACCTTCTTGTCATATATATTATGTTGATCACTATGTATCTATCCACAATTGCTTCTGTAGCAGAAATATGGACCTTTTGGGTACAGAGACTATGTCTTATTTTCATGTATCCCTAATATTTAGAAAAATTCCAATCAGTAAACGTTCGCTTGTTTATCAAGTGTTCCTGGGGGAATCCTTCAATAAGGAATATGAAAATTTTAAGAAATTACCTAAGATCCAAACATAGATTGAATTTATGTTCACACTAATGCCCCTGTAGCAGCAAGAGGTTTTCAGCAAGTTGTTTTAATCTTTTGTTTTATCTGCTAACTTGCTGTAGATCAGATAAATCTCAAACTAACTTCTTGTGTAATAACATATATTCATTATTGACCTCCCTGGCATATCTTTTGTACTGGTCCTTTTATGTACCTTCAGTCAGCTGGCCTATTAGGCAAAGACAGTATCACGGAAGGGATGGAGAACATAAATAACAAACCAGAATATAACAGTATTAATTAGAAACAAGGGCTGGCAAGTTTTTCTCCTTCTCCTGAGCCATTGAAACTATGATTTCAGTTGTACAGTTTAAGAGGTCATAGGAATGTCAGGTGGAAATTGGCTGAGTTTTCTCCTGTGAAGCCAAATGTCTTTTTCTCCATGACCATATTCACTGTGTAGTTTCCAACTTTTGTGACCCCGCATCCTCATTGGTCCAAGCACTATGAAGACTGTCCATGAGCCAGATTGGAAATTCTTAGTCATGTCATTATTCCTTGTCTCCAGGACTAGAGAGTCTCCAACAGATAGAATCTAAAAGCCTCTTCTTTCAGGAAAAGGAGTTGGTATGATTAGAGATAATCATTTTTTATGTCTCAATCATGAAAAATTTTTTGGTCTGGAAGATCCACAATTTCTGGGTATTGTTGTTTGTTTGTTTTTGCAAAAGGTTCTTTCCTGTTGCTTTCACTACACATCTTATAAACTGATAGTTGTTGAGCATAAACAATCTGTATAGTACAAAGACATTCAGTTTAAAAACCTCAGTTTTATTAGCAGCTGTGGAAGGCATATATCATCCTTCAATGGAGTTAGTTGTGCACATCTGGGAGAGAGCTTATTACTAGTGTGAGTTATGAACATGACATCTGCGCCATGACAATAAATACTTGCCTCTCCTGATCATGATTGGAGTCCTTTCCTTATCTTGGCATTATATAAGTGAGAATGATTGTAAATTAATTTGCTACTGATAGTAAGTTTGGATATTAAAACAAAAGATGTTGGAAACTTTCAGCTGAGAAAGTTCAGCTAAAAATAGCTTTCTTCCCTCCCAAGTACATTATGGGAATTGTTGAAGACATGATTATCAAATACATTGACAAATCAAGTACCTTCCTAATGTTAATAACAATAGAATAGTCATGGTTTAGGATGATCGTTGACAAATGAAGTACCATCCTAAAGTTAATAATATTAGAATAATTGTGGTTTGGAATGTTTGTTTTGGATTTCACTGTTAATTACAGTAATTAGATTTATTTTCCAGACACTATTATCAACAAATTTTCATTTAAGGCTTGCTTTGTATGTCAAATCAATTTTACTTCTGCAATATTCTTGGAGACAGTGGACATACTATATATTAAATGATAGGAAGGGACTGACATGCACAGCTAAATAACAATTTGGCTCTGAATATTCTTCAATCTTCTGGAAAGAAATTTCAGAATATATGCTGAAGACCCTCACCCCACATGACTACTGAAAGATCTATGTCTTAAAAGGATGGCTTAACCTTTTTTTTTTCTTTTACTTTTGAGATTATAATATAATTCCTTCCATGTTGGTTATATTATAATTTCCTTCAAGCCCTTCTCTAGAATCCTCCTTGCTTTCTTTGAAACTGATAACCTCTTTTTTAATGAATTGTTCACACACACACACATACACACACACATTCTAAATATAGCATCAAGTATAGCCAAACCCTTTTTGAAATCTTGTGTATAGTCATTTGTAAAAGTAGCAGCTTGGGTTGGAAAGAAAGCATAGGATGTGACCAGAGCAAGTGGGCCAACAAGGATTTTGGCTGTGCTTTTGCTTTAACCCTATGGAGCTATGCTTCCAGGCAATCAGCATACATCTGCTCTTCCCCACCACACCCAGCCATAGAGCCATGTTTAGAATATGCAGAGAGATTCCTGTTTCTCTGTTCAACAAATACTCCCTCTATCTGTTACAAATTCTGTACTAAATGTTGTCAGGATATTAAAATTCACAGTTCTGTGCCTGCTGAAGAAAGATGTTGCTAAGCCCGATTTCATGGAAAGTACAACTGAGATTACAAGATGGCTAAGCCATTGCTCAAGATCTCATGTCTAGGCAATGAACAGGGCCATGTTTAAGCCCAGTATGTTTGCTTTACTCTCCACAAGTAACAAGGAGTTTCCTGCCTTTAAGATTATTAGCATTTCTTGTAGTATGCATCATCATTTTTGGTGGAGGTGTAGACATTGTTATCATTGCAGTGTCCATCATCATTTTTTCCCCTGACAAGTTGTACTTGTGAGATCCTGAATCTTGCATATATAAAAGATTTAAAAACTTTGGCATCTGTGTTTCTAGTAAAAATTAAGACAGTATGGACAAAGGACAGATGCCTTTGACCACATAGATTCCTTTAGAGGAACTAGGGGAAATAATCTTTTTCCTCACATGTTAAGCTTCATGTGGACTATTGAATTTGAATTTTTCTTACCCAATACAGTAAATTCTACCATCCCTATTGTTATTATTTAAAAAAAAGAAAAAAAACCGCGGCAGAGGGTTCCAGGAGAAGTTTATTTAGGCGGAGAGAAGAGAGGAGAGGGAGAGAAGTTGCCGGCCATGACCATGTGGAGGGGGAGGGGAGAGGGAAAGAGAAGGATAGACAGGTACCTGCAGGTGAACGGGTCAAGGGAGCAAGAGAGCAAGAGAGAGAGGAGGGGGCAGACAGCCCCTCTTATAATAGTGGGCAGGGCTACCTGGCCCTTGCCAAGTAGCTTTGGGGAGGAGCATACCTAGCTGTTGCCAGGTAACTGTGGAGGTGGAGTTTAACAGAATGCTAACATACCTCCCTTCTTCTTATTATAAAAAGAAAGGAAAAAAGGGGGAGAAAGAGGTGACGACGCAGCAGGAATAGGGTCTTGTGATATCTGGCTACTTCCTGCTGGCACTGGGGGCGATGTGTCTTTAGGGGGAACCTGGGTATGGGGATGTTTGTCTGGTCCTGCTGTCAAGGGTCTGTGGAGCCATCCAGATAGGCCATAAGGAACAGGTCCAGTAGAAGCAGCTGTGTGTGTGGCAGGAGATGGAGCATCTGAAGTTTGCTTCTCTGGAGATGTCTTGGATGTACCTGGACTTGAGAAGATGTAGGGAATAAGATTAAGTACACTTAGGAAAAAGAAATTTTTTCTAAGATGTACATTTGAAACCCAGAGGGATCCCACCCTTTGTGATAGTAAGTAGGAACTTTAGGCAGATGTACTTATCTGGATGGCATCTATTTGGTCTATGAGAGGTAGATTTTAGTGGGTTTCCTGTAGCTTATAAGTTTATAAAAGAGATAATAGCATGAGTTAACAACACAAGCAGTCTTTAAGATGAACCTTTGTTGGATTGTATAATGGAATGTTTAATAAAATAGTTAGGCAAGCTCATAAGAACTTAGGTAATTTAGGACAGTGGGATAGCAAGCAGAGGAAATATAAAGTGTTTAATTGGTGGCAACTGAGTTTAGATAATGAGGTAACAGATACATCTGTGAAAGTTTAGCTGTCAATGTAGTCAGAAGTCTGAAAAAGAGTAAACAACAATCTACCAGTTATATATTAATTTAAAAAAATGACAGAGTCCTCTAGCCAACAGTTCCCATGGTTTCTATAGTCTGTTTGATGAAATCAGTTTGGCTTCCAAGCGCAGAAGACGCAGGGCTTTTTCTCTGTGGAATGGATACATATGACATTGAGAAATGACTTACCTTGGTTTGACTTAGCTAAGTCATTTGACTCAGGGTATCCAGTTTACAGTCTAGGCTGTATCTTCTAGGAGTCGGGTATTTAAGTCTTCTGAAACCATCTGGGGTCAACTGCTAGAGGCTTTGGGAATTCTGTCAGCTATAAAACTAAGTTAGTATTAACAGACTTTTGACAAAATTGAGAGCCATAAGATTGGTCTTAAGTAACTGAATATAATTTAATAGCAGTAACTTTGGCAGGTGCTGCGAATCAGGTTTGCAGGCCACAGTGGTGGAAGGGCGGGACTTCCTGCTATTGGCAGGAAGTCGCTGCCCAGTGCCACTGGCGGGCAGCTGCGGTGAATAAGAAAAAAGCAAGCATGTCTTATAATCACAGCAACTTTTAAGTTAATGTTTTTTTGTGGCGGAAGGCACCGCTAACACTCACTTTATTGATCCCAGGCAGAGAGGGAGAGAGGGTCCCCGGTACGATTGAAAAAAAATGTAGATCAGAGCTAAGAACCACAAAAGGGAGAAGGGAACAAACACGGTCTTGGGCCGGCTGCTTTCCAGGCAAACTGACAGGGACTAAGTCTAGGAACTAAGTCCAGACAGCCGTAGATGACTGGGGAGAGGAGGAGGAGAACGCGCGAATTGCTAACCTGTTGGGAGAGACACACAGTGTGAATTAACAGTGGAGAACCGAAGGCAGTGCTCCTGATGCAGACAGAACAGTCAGTCCAGGCCTGGCCTGGAGGTTCGAGAGGAGGGGAAGTGTCTCGCCTACGGGGAGCCGTCCTAGAGGGAACAGGGTTACAGGGTTAGTTCTGAGCTCAAGAGATCTTTCTTGGGGACCAGTGGGGAATGGGGAAACAGGCAGGGTCTCTGTCTGGGATACCCAGCCCACGCCGCAGCCGGTGGTTGAGCACTGTGTTAGGGGCAAAGCTCATGTGGTGGAAGTTTGTAGCAGCAGTGGAAGTTCACGCAGTCATCAGCAGCAGGAACGGCCAGTGGTACAGGTGGTGTCTTGCAGCGGCAGGAACGGAACTGCTATGGCTGTGGCTGAGGAGCCGCTGCTCGCCCGGTGACGGCTGGTAGCAGTGGGAGCAGCGGTGGTGGAGTTGCAGTTGCGGCAGGCCACATGGCGTTGGTCTCACAAGGTCACGGCGGGTGCACAGGTCTTGAGGTCCCCGAAGTTCGTATCCCGGGTCTCGGCACCATTGTTATTATTTAAAAGAAAGAAAAAAACGGCGGCAGAGGGTTCCAGGAGGAGAAGTTTATTTAGGCGGAGAGAAAGGAGGAGAGGGAGAGAGGTGGCCGGCCATGACCATGTGGAGGGGGGAGGGGAGAGGGAAAGGGAAGGGGAGACAGGAACCTGCAGGTGAACAGGTCAAGGGAGCAAGAGAGCAAGAGAGAGAGGAGGGGGCAGACAGCCCCTCTTATAATAGTGGGCAGGGCTACCTGGCCCTTGCCAAGTAGCTTTGGGGAAGAGCATACCTAGCTGTTGCCAGGTAACTGTGGAGGTGGAGTTTAACAGAATGCTAACACCTATAGCTCTAGAAAAACCCAAGCCAGAGAGCGTAAGTGACTTATTCATGGTCACAGCTGAATAGATGCTAATCCATTAATTCTAGACTCGCTTCTGTCAACCTCTAGAATTTATGATGCTTTCACCATTGCATATGGCCTCTTGACTTGATTCTTCTAGAAAGGTTCTGTCTTCTCCACTATCTAATAAAGAGATTGATTAAACTCTCCCTTAATTTCCCCATATTATAGTGACTATTTAGCCTCCTTCAGTTCAAGGATGCTCTGACTCCAAATCCCTGGGATTGTCCTGAAATAGTCATAAGTGTCAACAATTCACCGAAGGCTGCTGTTGCTATCACTAGCTTTTTTCTTTGCCTAAAATTGCTGTTGTATTGTGAACTTAATAAAGATTATTGCAGCTTCTATAGCCTTACATATTGTAATGAAAGCAGGCCTTGCATTGCCTTTTGGGAGCTTTGGCACTTTTCTGGCAAGACAAGGAGAGGCATGAGAAAAGCAATGATTTAATCTTTATTTTCTGTACTGCTCTATTTATTGCACTCCGACATTGAACATGGGGGCAGTTAAGGAAACACAGGCAGTGGAAGTGTTGCTCATTAAAAGTGTAGTCTTCAGGATCTGCTGGAGATGGAACATTCCCTTGCCTCTAGGGGGATATTGATACTCAGGCAAATAAGGCTACTGGGTATTAGGATATGGACAAAGCCAACTCTCTAGGAAAAGGCCTTTTCCCATGAGTATGAGGCTGTACTTTTCCAAACATATTTATAACTAGAAACTGATGAAAAAAATCTAGCTTAGAAATGATACTGTTATAAAACTAAATAGCCTTTAATTGTATATTGAGAAGATTATTCCTTGTGAGTGAGTTTATATTAACTTCATTTGTGAAATTTTCTTTGCAGTAAATGTGTTCTTAACATCTGCCTAAATGGTATTCCTTTGCTTTTGTACAAAAGAGAAGACAGAGGCTCACAGCCTCTGGCAGATTGTGGTACCTGGAAGGCTCTATCATTAAAATCCATCCTTACCTTCTTGAATTAGAAGCCAAAGGTAAAAGGAAACTCATAAGCCACCTGTGTAAAAGATGAGATCATTCCTTTATTAGTCTTGAGTTGTAGAAGTCTTCATTAACTGTTGGTGCTATCAGGGTGTTTCCTATGACCTACAGGACTGATCATACCTCCTGATCACAGCCCAGCCTGCACATGTGCAGGCTCTCCCACCTAGGAGCATGTATCATGCAGGCCAAACCTCCCAGTGTAGTGAAGGATCAAGAACAGCTGAGCAAAGCAGGTTTACCTCACTTCCACATTCACAGTGTGGATTATCATTCTAGTCTCAGATAGCAAAATATGTGGATGAGAATATTCCTATAGTAAATCAGTGCTTTGAAAGGGAAACATTTAGTATTCTCAATAAATTTGTCATTGTTTAGCCATCAGTGCTCTTGAATATTAGGCCATTTTTATTGTCTCCTGTAAACATGCCCACATATCTGTCCTTAGTCTCTCATTCGTCTCACATCACCACTCATTAATCTGTTCTCTGTTTTTAGATTTGCCTTGGACAATTTTGTTGCCATGTGCATCATATAATATTTAGTCCTTCTCATTGGCTTCTTTTCCTTCAAATGAGGTTTTCTTCCATGGCATAACATTGTTAAATTTCTTTCCATTTTATTGTGTATCCGTGCTCCTATGTATGAATGTTTTGTTATGTATTTATCCTTAATTGATGGTCATTTTGATATTTTCTACTTCTTAGATAGTAAGAGTGACTGTTCTAAGAATATTGTGTACATGCTTTTATTTAAGTTTTGTTCTTTGAAAGTTTCATACATGTCTATTATAATCATATACACCCTATTTCCCTTTTTTTACTCCCATTTCTTCTTACTGAACCCCTTCTTAACACATTTACCTTTTGTTTTGAAAGAGGAGTTAATATCCTAAAAGCTGCAGCTTCTGTGGTAGCAAATAAAGTTGGACGTGACCAACTCAATAGCCTACAACATAAATTACAGGAGAAAGGAGTTGGGGCAGGAAATGGCCTAAGGAGACCATAATACAGGACCACTGTCTTGATTGGATGAGTAAGGAATGATTACACTCTTGGTTGATTTAAGGTACATGTTAAGGAGTTTATGTTGTTTATTATCTAAGCATGTGCTAATTCTCAAAAATGATCCATCTAAATAAAGATCCCCTCAATTTCCACTTAGTTCATGCCATAATACTCAAATAATGCCATTTGATAGTACAAAAGAAACGTATTCTTCCCTCAGAGCCTCTTCTCATTTAGTCCTTAATAAATCTTTTTCTTTTGTTTTGCTTAGTTTTTGTTGTTATTGTTTTGGGTTTTGTTTGTTTGTTTGTTTGTTTGTTTTTTGGTGGGCTCACTCCATGTTCGCTTACTGCATTTAGGTATGAGACAAAACTCAGGAGCCACTGGCTTAGCATGACTTTTGTGACCATTGGGCTTTAGGCAACCTCGTATTGGTTTTGATTGTAGGTTGTAGACATGGGCTTATTTTTCTCTGCCAATTAAAGAAGTAAAAAGTCAAGAAAGTCATGAAATCTTAGGGATTCCCAGCAGAGCCATCATGTGATACTTGGAAAATTGAGTCCTCTCTTGGTGTTCTTAGTCTCAGTAATAATCAGATGTAAGAACCAGCATAAACGGAAGCTCAAGAACAAACAATGAACTTAAATGGAGGCTTGAGGACAGTTTATTAGAGTTTAAAGAAAAACTCCAGCATAAGCAAGCTGTAAATGTTGCAGCTGCCTGGAGTAGGAGACTAGTTAATATAAACTGGTTTGGTGTTCATTGCTATGCCTCTAGGAAGCCATGACTCAGGAGTGGAGCATTAGAAAAACAATACTAAAGTTCAAAACATTAGCTAGATGGAAAGCATACACATCACCAGCAGTTGATCAGTGTCAAGGAATGCTACAGACATCATACCATGCAACAACTTTCAAGCAAAAAAAAAAAAAAAAAAAATTGGGGATGGAAAGCAGAAGACTGTCTCTGAGCAGGGACATGACAGGCAGACAGACAGAGCTAGACAGCAGCTTGTGATGGTGAGGACCTTTACAGCTACAGCTGGTGGTGATGTAGCTTCTGGCACTGAATCCCTGAGGGCAGCATGGGGAAGCACCTGATTTCTAACAGAAGGACGCAGCCAAACTGAACCAAATAACAGGTAATGTAGGACTTTCGGGTCTTGGTTTAAACTTAAATTTGAAAGAACACCACTGTCCCAGGACACATCCTGGGAGGGGCACATTTGATTTCTTAGTCAGAGGACACTTGCTAGATTAACATTCAGAGGAAAAAAGGAGAGGCTGATTAACATTCCTCAGACCACGGGGGTGAAGGGGGTGGGGGGGGGTGGGGTGGGGGGGGGGGGAACCCACCTGCGGGTGAGGAGGGCCCAGAGCACATAGACATATTCCAGGAATCAGGAAGCTGGGTTCTTAATGTAATAAACCTGGGCAAACGGAAGACACTCCTTGTCATAATCTGAGTCACCTAGAAACTGGACCTGGAAAGGTCAGACTTTGTGGTTTGCCCTCGTGGACTCTGTATAAGTACTGCTCCCAGCTTTTGTTTGGGGCTCTCTTGCCTGAGAGAGAGAGAGAGAGAGAGAGAGAGAGAGAGAGAGAGAGAGAGAGAGAGAGGAGAGAAGAGACAGACACAGACCTAGTTCACTAGTTTCATTAAACCTCATGTTATTGCAGCTAGTCCTGTCTGTGTATCTTTGTGGCAATGTGTCCCCTGGTTTTGGATCTTAAGAGTCCAACAGTAATAGGGACTGCATTAGAACGCACGAATTTATGGAAGGAAAATCGCATTATATTAAGGCATGCTACCCTAGCCAGGTCCCTGACCTATTTGACAGTTTAACTTCTATAAAAGGAGAGAAGGACATGCTTCCACCTAGATGTAGATAGTTCATTCTTTACATTAGCTCCCTGAGTTCAGCTCACCAAGAATCCAGAAAAGATCTGCTGCTTAAAATCAAAACAAAAACACTAGCAAAAGCAAAAACCAACTTATCCCTGCCCCCTCTTCTCTTTTTAGCCCACTGAGTTTCAGTAGGGTTGCTTGCTTGTATATCAGTTACTTTCCAGATCACATGCAGTACACTCACACATGCATGTGCATGTACACACACACACACACTTTTTCACTTTTTTGTTTGTTTCTAGGAGAGGAATTTGCTGAGTAGCTCAGACATGGTATTTCTATGCTAATTTTCATTTCATTTTATTTATTTTTTTTAAATTTCTAAATCTCATCAGTAATGCTTTACTGGCTCACAGTCCTCCCCAGCTAAGTTGTTGTTAGTGTTTTTATTTTAAGCAAGTCAATGGGTGTGCATCTCATTGTGCTTTTACATTTTGCATTTCCTTGGGGATTAATGAGATTGAGTGTCTTTTCATGTGCTTATTGACTATTTGTAAATCTTGCTATTCAGAGCCTCTCCAGGATTTTAAATTGGCTTGCTTGTCTTTTGTTCTTTGTGTTGTAAAATATCTTTATAATCCTAACAAATCCCTCATCAGTTACTTACTTGCTGATATTTTTCTCCTACTCTTGAGTAAAGTATTTTACTTTATTTATGTCCTTCTAAGCACAAAAGTTCTATTTATTTTCTTCCTTCCTTCCTTCCTTCCTTCCTTCCTTCCTTCCTTCCTTCCTTCCTTCCTTCCTTCCTTTTTTCAATAGCACAGATTTATTCCATGTGATCCTGGGCTTTAGGGTGCTATAATGAAAGTGCTAGGATGATCAGGTTCTGTACCTTCCACATTGTAGTGAGCAGGGACAACCAGTTTCTGTCTTGTTTTATTTTTTGTTTGTTTGTTTTAATTTAGTGAAGTCTTGTTTATCCCTGCTGCCCTCTTTTTCTTTCTCTTTTAGATGCCAAATCTAAGTGATGTGTGTGATTTTTGAGAATAGCATAGACTTTCTTGGCTATTTAAGAACTCAACTTAGGAATCTAAGATGTCTGAAGATCAGGCAGTTTTCACCAAAGGTATCCTAAACCAGTGTTGTCAGAGTTCGTTTTCTCATGCCTAAAATGAATAATGGTAAGCAAGGACAAGGCTAAGCAGAGCAAATGTATATTTATTAAGGAAAACTGATAAATAACTCCTGAGAGCAGGGAAACAAAACCTCTACTCTGCCCCCATTACTGGAGGAGCTAGATGGACACTGAAGTAGTCTTTGTTGAGACCGAGCATTTTTAGATAGATAGATAGATAGAAAATTAATAATAATTAAACATTTTTTAAAGGTCTCCAAACTGACACTTAGAGATGAAACTTCCCAAGGTTCACTATTAGTTTTTAAAAAACGATCAAACTGGGAACCTCTAACTGGGAAGTGTATGTAGCTGGGTTGTAGAAGATGGATGGGCTGTTTATTGCTAGAAAGGCTCGGTAGATTGTATTTATTGCTAATCCCAAAGATTTGAGGAGAAAGACTACCAACCCAAATCACCATGGCCAAATTTATTCTAAAAAGCAGTTAATTAAAGCTAGCTTCTTTTGTACATGTCCTTCTCTCTCTAAAGGTGAGTGTCAAGAGACATGAGAAAGAGAAGGTTTTTTATAGCTCAGCAGTAGGGGGTTTCCAAATGGGGAATTTGGTAAGCAAAATAGAAGAGGTTACAAAATTGGGCCTCCTAAAACAAAGATGTTTGCAAGGAGGTCATAACAAGGTAGTCATAGCAACAAGTAGTCATAGCAAGGTTGTCTTAGGTTATCATAATCAAAGAAACCAAGGAATGCTTGTTGTTTCTTGGAACAGACAGTAAAGAACAATTTGTGGTTATAGCTCAAGCCTTGAGAAACAGAGGTCTAATCATAAACAAGAATGAGTCTAGTTTGTCTTTACTATAAAATGTCTCTTTTCTAAGATGGAGGTAGGCTGACTCAACATTTATCAGACTCAAGCAAATGCTGCAGGAAGAGCCAGAACTGGATTTAAAACTCATTTCCACTTTTCCCTGTATCCATTACTTTTTTGTTTCAACAAAAAACTTTAGACAGAACAATTTAATAAAGGATTTAACCTAGATTATAGTTCAAATATATTACAACCCTTTTTCTAGTATCAGTTTTCAGTATTGTCACTTATCTCTTTGTTATCAGAAAATACCCTAACAAAATCGACTTAAGAAAGAAGTGGTTTATTATAGCTTGCAACTCAAGGGGATACATTTCATCACAAAGCGGAAGGCAGGAACACAAAGCCAATCAGTACATCTTTGCAGGAATCGAAAAATAAACAGGAAGTGAGCTTAAGCTATAAAACCTCAGACTTAGTCCCTGTCACTTCGTTCAGCAAAATCTTATCTTCTAAAGATTCTACTACCTAAGTAAACAGTAGCACAATCTGGAGATCAAGTATTCAAGTACCTATGTCAAATCAGAGACATTTTGTATTCAAACTACTAAAGCCCCCTGAATCCTTGCCCTGTGCATCTACATGAACTGTCCAGGAAGAGCTGGAAACTATAGACAGTTGAGTGAGTAAAAGTGTTCTGGACCCACTCCAAAAGAGGCAAGGTAATATCCTCAGTGAAGTTCCAGATGACTGCAGCATGAACACATAGATTTGTTTTGGAAAAGAAAAAACAGAAACACAACTTATCTTTGAGTTAATGGAGAAGTATGTTGCCAGCTACCCACACCAGTTTAAGGTAAGGTTCCCTCTCATTATATTTTTGCATTAATGCTGGCATGTCAAGTTGGTGGGTGAAGAAGTTGTCATAATTGTTAATTATGCCCTACTTAAAAATTTTTAGAATGAAGATATCTTGATAACAGATATGAGAATTGCGTTTTACTTTTCTTTGGTCCTTGGTTATCCATACTCAGAAATTCAAGGTTGAAGGTAATATCTTTTCTCCCTTGTAGTTCTAATATTATCACCATGAAGCATTGTAGAGCTACATACCTGATTTACTTCCAGAGTGGCCTTCGATAGTATCCTACATTATCTGCTTGGAACTGGGTGATTTTGCAATTAGAATCATGACCCTTAATGCTCCTCTGGCATCCTCCTCTCCCTTTAACAGGCGGAACCCTCTGCACTTCCACCTCATTGCTGATTCTATTGCTGAGCAGATCCTGGCCACGCTCTTCCAGACCTGGATGGTACCTGCAGTGCAAGTAGACTTCTATAATGCTGATGAACTCAAGGTATGGAAGGGAAGAAGGGAGGAAGGGAGAAAAGTTTCACTGATCTCCTGTAGTGGGACCCTTGGTGGGGAGTAATTAAATAGACTGTAGCAAGGACAGAGACCTCAGTTCCTAGTAGAAAATGTTCAGGTTATAATTATACTTATGTGACTTTATCATTAAGCAACACATTAGCAAGACTGATCTGCTAACACAGACTCTACTTTGGTCTGTGCAATTCTAGCCACCAGGTACTCTATAAAAGCTGACATTTACTGACATTGGTTTATGCCTGAACATTGTCTGTGGTAGAATGGTAGATGGTCATTCTCTAGCTCTTGTGGTAAATGTTGACCTCAGAGTCTGACAGAACTTGCCTTGGCATTCTTTATTCTTTGAGTTTGTAGTATTATATACATTTCTTCAGGAAATTCACAGACTGTAGTGAATCTTCCATGCCATGTTGTTTTTGAAGGTTAGAATTGCTCCCCTAGACTCATATGTTTGAATCCTTGGTCATCAGTTGGTAGAACTGTTTGGGAAGGATTAGTTGGTTTGGCCTTGTTATAGGAAGTGTGTCATCCAGGAAGGCTTTGAGGTTTCAAATGACCACAGCATTCCAATTAGCTTCTGTGTCTGATAGTTATGAGCTCTTATCTACTGCTCCAGTGCCATGCCTGCCTATCCCTTGCCATGCTCCCTGATGTCATGGTCTCTACTCCTCTGAAATTGTAAGGCTCAGATAAACTTTTCTTCTTTATTTTGTCTTGGTCTTGGTGTCTTATCACAGTATTAGAAAGGTAACTAAGAGCCTTTTAATGTCTGTTTGCTCCCTGGTTTTATTTTTTTTCCCTTCTGTGATCCTTTTTGAATGCCAGGTTAAGAAAACGTCTTCTAAGTAACTGATATACAGTGCATTTAGAACTGTTGTCTTTGTTTTGTTTTCATTTCTAGGGATTTAGCCTGGGGTCTGGAAAATGTTAGGCATGCACTGTAAACCTGAGCTCAGTTCCTTACCTTTCATTTTACTTTTTGCTTTCAGACAGTGCCTCACTAAATTTCCCAGGCTAATGTGGGACCTATGATAATCCTGCTGCAGCTTCCTAGTAACTGGGATTGTGGCCTGGGTCACTATGAGTAACTGCAGCACTGGGTTATTAAGTAAAGCAAGGCAAGACTTTGATCACAAAAGAGAATCACCACTTTTTTAGTGTGTTTTGGAATCCGAGTGGGCAGCCTGCCTGAGACTTTGCAATAGTGATTTTGTATACACCAGCCGTATTCCAGTATCAGTCCTGGGACAGGTGAAGCATGCATTTTTTTTTTTCTATCTTTCCTTTTGACTATTCCACTTTTCTTTTTCAAATGTAGTCTCTTTATATAGCCTGCATTGGCCTTGAACTCACTATATATCCTATGCTAGCTTCAAACTCACTATGAAACTAGGAGGAATATTTTTCTATGACAACTGTTAGGAACAAAGCACACTTTTATGTTACCATTTAGATAATATCTGGGAAGGAGGAAGAGTAGGAGGGAAGCAGACATGAACTATATTCTTTAGTTATGTTCAACAAGTATGTCAGAAAGCTCATCTACAGACACATAAGACAGCCTCCCTAATATGGATGGCTCCAGGAAATCAGCTCTTGGAAACGGCATTTCTCAGAACTGCTCCCGAGGGTCCCTTATTATCTCTATTTGTGTTGGAGATGGAGTATGAGAGAGCAGGAAATTTATGAGGGATGAGTACATGATTAAAAACGAACTGTTGGAAACCCACCATGGACTGATGTACTTCTCTCCATAATGACCAATTAGTTTGGATTTGCAAATAAGAGTCTCAGCCTACCTATCACTGTTATCTGTAGAGTGTTCTTCAGTCTTTTCAGTACTTGCATAGCCTTCCAACCTCCAAATTCCTATATCAAAAGGCTACCAGGACTGTACGTTCTGTGCCCTGAGCTCTGCTCAAAACTTGTCACTCTGAGCCTCCAGAGAGAATGAGGGATTTATTTTGGTACAGAACTTTATAGATGTCTGGACACTGGCACTCACTTCTCATGACAACATTCTGGGTTTGAGAGTAAAGTTTCATTACCTCCATCTCACAAATAATTCATAAACCTGCAACCCAGCACTGCAGAATATTTGCCTAAGATCAGGCAGCTAATGAATGCCAAGGCTGATATTTGACTTTTCTCTTTTGAAATGAGATAAGACAGGAAGTTGTACAATTCACTAGGCACAGATGGAGTTTAGATTTGAAGGAAAGGGCTGTAGTCACTAGAAAATAAGGATACCCTTGTCCTAGTGTACTTATTTGATCTTTTGGGGCCCCTGGGCTCATGGGCTACCTCTAACATCTATTTCCTTTAGAATGAATATATTATTTCTAATGATATCCCTGCTTCTCCTTTGGATTTCCACAATTCTATGGTGTCAGTTTAGTATCCCCGCTATATTGATAAATAAATCTGAATCTTAGCTTAACATTCTGAAGCCACATGTAAACATGGCTCAAAACCCAAAACTGTCTTAACTCCATTATGTCTGATTCTTGTCCTTGGTTCTTTCCCTTTCTTGTGTAGGCTAACATATTATCTATATGTCCTTAAATAAGGATCCCCCAAGCTGTCAATGCTGTTTCTTTTCTGACTGCCCCTGAAAAACAAATGAATTAAATATGAAGCCTCAGTTTAATAGCTTGCTGGGACCAGAACTTTCTGTTACAGATTAAAGTCACCCACTCTAGTGATGTTGTTGAGGTCTCATCCAGGGACCTTGTTCAAAACTAAATGATCTTTACTGTAGTTAGTTTGCTTTAAATCAGCAAAAAAGATTCTTGCCAGCTTTTACACAAGGTCCTGCATATCTACTAGCCTTTTATATTGCCCCATCTGGCACAGACAGTCACTTCCACGCTACCACTGGGGTACCATTGATCCTGAGCTCATAAAGGGAAGTAGCTGGGGCAGTGGCTGTTTCGTGATTCACCTATCTAGTGGAGAGTGCTAATTTATCTCCTTTTCCCGTAGCCTTGATGCTTTTTCTTTACCCACATCACAGAGTTTATGAAAGGGAATTCAAGACAGTGGTTGCAGAAAATATTGATAGTTGACTCTGGAAATTTGTGTTTCACTCATCTCTTAGTGCTGCTTTCTGTGGAAAGAGAAGAGGTTCCTTTAGATAGCTATAATCTCACAGTCCGTTGCAGGCCTTCAAGAAGAACATTGCTGTTGTTCCTCTCCATGGACCATCAGGTGGACTCCTGCCTATCCAGTCCCATTTCCTAGGAAGATAAATTTTCTGAACGCTGAAGTTTCAACCACAGTAAAATGAAGCAAACATGGATTTTCTGTGTTGAAGGAGACATGATATTCATAACTTTTTGAACAAATTAGGCATGGAATGCAAGAAAGGTACCCAAAGGCTCCTCGATTATTTTTTCTAATATTGATCCTTTTCACAAAATCTGGCCTGGATTTTTCAAAAGGTAGGCCTGGATATAGAATAAAGGTTCCACGCTGATGGTGGTTGTAATTTAGTTGATGTAACTGGATATGCCTCTGTGCCTGGACAGTTCCATCTTTTGTGCAGGCTCTAATCTACTGTGAGATACCCAAGAGAGAGACCCAGAGAGAAAGTACAGCTTGAGGTTTTCTGTTACATGCTAAAATAAGCAGAGCAACACACAGCACTGAAGTCTTCTAAGCCATAGCTATAGCTCCCTTTATTGGTAATGTCTCAGTGCATATAAATGGTATTTTATGCTGGGAAGCTGGTGCTTGGCTTACTGTGGGTACTTAACTTTCTTCTCACATGGATGTCTGTCACATGTAAATAGGCCTTAATCAGGAGAGTTCAGCATACAATATTTCACCTTTACTACAGTGCAAAAATGTTATGCAGTAAAGTGTACTTGAGATCTGAAATTTAGATCTTTCACTTACTAATAGCATGTAACATATTCCTCTTGTAATCTGGGCAGCAACAGAGAGTTGAGACTTGTAGTGCTCAGTTAGCCCCATTCTACCAGAGAAATCAGCTGTAGCTCTTTGACAGGTTGTTTTGTTCAGCTGCGATTTCTGTGTTCAATTAATAAATTAACTTCTGATTTACAATAGTTCTTTTTTCTTAAAATAGTATTATCAATACAGAACCCCATCAGAAATCAAGAAACATTGGTATTTGAAGACAGTTATTAATAACTTCTTTAATCTCTTCCTACTACCAAGGTGATTACTGACCTTTCAAAGGACAGGCATCATGGCTTGGTTTTCAGAATAGTTCATAGGCTTTTACTTATACCCCTCCTTTTTTGTCATATTGCTACAGGAATGCTGACAGGGGTTAAATACATGCAGAGACCGTGACAGGTGCCATTAACTCATGCTCTGTAGTGCTTTTCTGCTTCTTGGATTAATTGTCCAGTTTCTGAAAAGTAGGTCTGGTTCCCATACCAACAGGTATGTCTCTGGCCTTTGTCACAGAAAATAAGTTCAAGATTAGAGGATATACACTGTATGGATGGATAAGTGCTATAGACTCAAAAACATTATTTTATGTATAGAAGACCAGTCACTGGATATTATATAGTGGATGTATATAACCATGAAGATAGACAACAGAAATTCCATCAGCCTTTTAAAGTAATCTCTTTATGTCACATCTTCCCTTCATTTTGAACTTAGCAAATTATATTCTTTTTATTTCAAGCTTTTTCTCATTCCTTTTGTTTGTTTTTTGACAATGTCTCATTGTGTAGCTCTGGCTGGCCTTAACTAACTGCCTGTGAAGACCAGTTCGTTCTTAAGCTTATAAACATCTATCTGCCTCTGGGCCTCTGAACCCTGAGTGTTGAGATTATGGGCAATCACCACTAAATCCAGCTAAACCTTTTCATGAATGGCACTTGTTTCCTTCTGAGAATCATGGAATCTTTATTGGGAAAGAACATGGCTGTCCTCTGATATAGGTTCATATTTTCAGGTATTATTTGATACATAGATGATTAATTCATCTTTATTTGAATACTTCCAATGATTTGATATCATTTCCTTCCAGAGAATCTTTGTTCTATTTAGAAATTTTCACAGAGTTGTTTGCCTTGAGTGTCATCTTTCTGATTGTGTTCATTAGGTCATGTACTACTGAAGACCCAGTGCAGATATATACTTGATTCATCTGAAAGCTTAGTCACTTTCTACATTAGAGCATGAGAACCTGTATGAACAAGAACTATAACTCTGCTCTGTGCCCAGCTCTTAGAGTGAGGCATGGTTCCAAATCACCCCTTAAAAGTTGTGTCTCTGAAGCTATGCAGAATTGAGCCCATCATCTGCCTTCTCAAAGATTTGGTCTATCTAAGATATTCTCTTTTCTCCCTCATTACTTTATTCTTTGAAGTAAAACACAAGAGCTTTGTCATACAATGTAAATCTGTCTTTGAGCTATGTTTTCATGAATGGCTTCTGTCACCCATTTTCTCTCTGTCTCTCTGTCCTCTATGACTGAGGATCTTCTTGCTGCATATGTCACAATTTTTCCTGAGATATATGTGCCCATTCCCATCTGGAGAAATCATGGGTTTGAGTTCAGAGATTTACTAAACTCATTTGAAGCTATCCAGTGCCTGAAAATACCTTGGTTCCATCTTGAGCACTGTCCAGCTCTGTGTATCTGTGATCATCCTGATCAGAGCTCAGCTATTGAAGAATGAAATGCTTTCATGTGCCTGATTTTCCCATGTATTTCAAAAACGTCATCTTATTAGTGAAACATTGATTTGAAAAACCAAAATAAACAAAATAACCCAGTACTAGAACACCGCTAAGCAGACATGAGAGACAATATGAACTCCAGTTTTTATAGACCTTAGACAACTTTTTGGGCCACACATCCTACCTGCAACATCTTGAATTAGAACCAACCTCATGGATTTGAGTATGGTTGGCATAATTGACTTTGGAGTTTAAAGAGAAAAGCAAGATGAAAAGGAGAGCACTTTTTTAGTAAGCACAGCCTTTGCCTACATGGGCAGAGGATTGTGTTGAATTTGGGGAGTGGCAGTTTCAGCCTTGAAACTGAGGATGGAGGTGTTGCCTGTCTGCGTGATTGGCTGACTGGGACTTATTCTTCTGAGATGGGGCTGCTGGGGTAATGCAATGAAAATTTTTAGAAATTAGGAACCTTTAAATACATGAAGCAGAAGGCCTCAGATGCCCCACCTATAGCAATGATGTAATTCAGGACCTTTTCCATACTGATGAGTACCATATGCATATTGGAAATAATGATCTCTGAGCTAGTAAGCTCATTGATCAGTGTTCACTACTCAGTGAACATTTCAGTTGCAGGGATTAAACAAAATCCCTCCTTTAAAAAGAGATTCCCATCAATTGACAGTATGCAGAATGACCAAACCTAAAATTGTCACCCAAATTCACTCAAGATTTTTCTAGCTTTCAGCATGAATATAGTCAGAGTGTGTACACTTTAAGAAGCAAGCCACAAATGGAACCTCCACTCAGCTTCTTTGAAAGAACTATGCTTTACATGTTAGAAGGATGAGTAAGGATCACAGAAGGTGTCCTTAAGGATCTCCTGTGTGTCCAGAGTCACCAGTGAGAGAAGAAGGGGAGAGAATTGTGCTTAGTGGCCACTCAGTGCAAAGAAAATTAACCTCATATTTAGAAAATTGGACCTTAATTTTATAGGTACAGAATCTGAGTCCAAAATATGTTTAAACTATATAGCATGTGACAGTAAGAAGGATGGTCTTTGTTCACCTGTTTAGAGTTCTAGTTTTATTACTGATCAACTTTCAACAGAATGACAACTATAGACTCTGATTCATCCTAGTCCCTGTGACATGGTCAGCTCTAAGAATCCAGTTAAGGCATGGGTTTTGAAGGTAGATGTCTTGGTGGATAAACCAAGAGAAAATAAATTTTGTTGGTCTTCTCTAGACTTACTCTGTTGGAGACCAGCTCAGGCAGTATGGTTGGTGATCTAAGAAGGAGAGGCTGGGTCATGATTAATAGAAAGCAGGCACACATTCACTCAAATACACATGGTGGATGAAATAAGACTCCAACCTTTATTTCCTCTTAGTCTTCATATTCTCTATGTAAGAAACAGTTCATCTCATAGATGCAGACTAATAGAATGTCTAACAGAGGAGTATGCTCATCTATTATGTATTTCATTATTCTTGAAATAATGGTATATATAGAAAGCTCAGAGACACAGTACCTCATTGGAACAGGTGAAGGAAACTAGGGAGATAGTAAATAAAGTATTTACCTTGAGAACCTGACTTTGATTCCCAGAATACATGCAATAAACTGGACGTGGTGTCACAAACTTATAATCCCAGCACTAGGGAGGCAGAAACAGGCTAATGCCTGTTACAACTGTACATACATGCATATATATGTGTATGTACATGTACACATGCACACACAGAAGAATAGGTGGATTTACTGTGGCACATCCTGGAGCTAGGCCCCATCAGAAACCTCCCTCCTCTACTTTTCTTGCCGAGCAAATGTCCCTGTGCTCTTAACATCTGCTATTCAGATGCCTCAGAACAAGTGCTTGGGTGGCATTATTGAGGGAGCTTACCAGTCCCTGGGGCTCACATACCTTGTTTCAATGTGGAATTTAAGGTGACACTTACCCTGCAGGGCTGAGCTCTAGCATAAACCTGCAGCCTGACTAGCTGGGAGAGGGCCAATGAAGGGTGGCATCACTTACTGTCTCCCACCAAGACAAGTCTTCTCTGGACCAGTTACTGGATAACAACGTTCTTCCAAACCATAGGTCCCTTCTCAGGGGCAGAACATCAGCTTGTACTTTGATTCTTGCCTCCTTTCCTCTTGAAAGTCTTTCTTTACCTCCAGAAAATGAAAACATTTCCACTGGGTCAAACAGGAAACACTGGATTTTCCTACCAGGATCAAAAAGGCTGTGTGTGTGTGTGTGTGTGTTTCCATGTTTATAGGTTTTCAGCAGCCGCTTTGAATAAGGCTCCTTAACCCACTATTTGGATCTAGCAATTATTCATGTTGAAAGATGTCCTTTCTGAAGCTACTGAGAACCATAGCCCTGGTCTCTCCCCATAGCTCCCCTGTAATACACACACACACACACACACACACACAACACACACAGACCACAACACATATATTGACACCTGAAAACATCTCTAAGCTTTGCCTAATAGTTTCAAGTCACCCCCACATCAGCATCTGAAAACAATGGGGTGACCCTGTTGTCTAAAAAAATACTGACTACCTTGACTTCAGAGGGGATGAGATGACAAATTCAAAACACTGAACCCAGAGAGCAGAAAGCAGATCGTGTCTTTTGGTAAAACCAGTTATATGAAGCACAGTGTTGCTTTCACTGGGTACATGTGCTATGTTCTCCATTGTGATTTCTGTGCGTGCTACTTAGCCCAGCTGGCTGGCTGCCCCAGGACCATATTTCCCTTGTTTTCTAATGAAGTGTAGGAAATAAGCCAGATAATTCCAAAAATAGCTTTGGATAGGAGATTCAGGAAACATTCCAGGATTTTTAGCTGTTCATTTCATGTCACTAGCTTGATTCTGGAAGAAGGTGTGCATCTGTCTAATGCATTTCTTAGCTGAAAAGCAAAGGATAGTGCCTCAAGGCCAGTTGGCTCTGTTTTTCCTTATTCCCCTTACCAAAGCTTTTAGGCTGCAGTATAAGAAACACCCTCCACCTAATAACATGGATTTTTGTGTAGGATCGGATGGGTTTTATCTCTACTCCTTATTACCTTTGCAACTTGGGTCTGCAGTGTTTTCAGTACACACTGTCAAGGTTAGGTAGAGATGGGATGCCCTTGTTTACCCAATTTCCATAATTATTTCAAGAAGAATTTGCTAAGATAGATGAGAAGTTGGAGTGAAAGTTAAACTATAACAAGTGTGGTATAGATGTTTTTAGTATTATTATTACTATTTTCAGGATAATTTTTCAAAGATGCACATCTGCACAATATGACCTATTAAATATATTTTTGTATATGCTGCTCCCTTGGCTAAAACTCATCTAAGATACTTTCAATGGATTTAACTACTCAGCCAGGCTGAATTCAACAACCACAGTGGGTTTTAAATCCATTCACTACTGGTTAAATAATATGTTTGAAGAGAAAATAGCAAGCGATGATCAACATCTTATTCTCAGGCATAAATAATAGCCCTGCTGAAACTCCCTTTCTTGTCCCCTATTATTATTAGTACAGTGTTATTACTTAACGTACATTGTGTTCCAGAGGGTGCTCACTGCCTTTACATTACTTTTACATAATACATAAAACCTACCCTTAAAAAGCAGCCATTATAACCAAGGAAGGGAAATCATGAGAGCTGACAAATATGATAAGGACTCAAGTTCTTTGCTTGCTTAGTGTGATCAGGCCCTTTATTCCACTTGTTACCTATGAAATATCCCTTCTTGACTTCAGAATCAACTAACAGTACATGCATGCTGACCTGGAGGCAGTCTGCTTAGCACTTCATACACAGCTTTCTGTTTGTAGGTCTCACAGAACAAGGTGGGGCTTTCGTGTATCTCATATGAAGGGCCGAGAGCCACTGTTCAGAAATGTGTTTTCAAACTAATTTCAGGACATATTTCATTGTTCCGAGTGCTTCCACATATAGATTGCTTTCAATGTTCCCAGGAAATTAAAAAATTATTTGGCAGTATGTATATGAAAATAAAAAACAAAACCCAACCACCTAAGGTTTTCAAAGCTACATCATTAATTTAGTCCTGCTTTTTACATAGTTTGAAGTTAGAGCTGATGCATCAATTCTTTTCCCCAAGTTTGGCCTCCAAGCTTGATTGTATAGAAGAATCACTTGTTGGTGTTAATAACTTGTTGGTTCTGGGAGCTACCCCTGTTCTGTCTCCACTGAACCAGACAAAGTTGCAGTACTGAGCACCACTTACAGATCCTCAAATTCATTTTGGTTTCAAGGAAGAAATGGGTTGTGGCTTCAACCTTAGCTGTAGAAGAATCCCCAAACTCCAGAGCACATGTGCTACAGGCTAGCAGTTATACTATTCAAATGTATACACTGGACTGAGTTCCAAAGGTCAAGATGGCACACTGGCTAGGTTGTGAAGAACAGACTGGAGAGCACTTTATAATTTGGGACTGGTTTTATTTTCCCTTTTCTGATTATTTTGTTTCATATTTTCCTTAATAGAATTTTACCTGCTGCTCATAATCCTACAGATACTGAATACATGACCATATTTATATAAAAAGTGTCTCTTGGTTGTTAGTATTTGGTATTACCCTGAGGGGGTGTTCATTTATGCTAAAATGCAAGCACTGTGAACTTCATATTTTCAACTTGACATCCAATCTTCAATCCGTTGCTCCACCCCAGAACTGTATTAAGAACTTATTTATTGATTTTACTTCCCACTACTCATTTGAGCATCTTACTTGAATCAGTTTCCATACATATTAAGAGCTTCACAAGAAACACATATGACATTTCAAACCCAGCTCCTATAGCTCTTTAAATGTGTGATTCCTTTGCATCTGCTTCAGGATTATTGTGTAGAGGGGAAGTTAATATTTGTAAATTGCCTCATAATATTGTCTCTTACATAGCAAACATTTTATAAATGCTGCTTATTGTTCATATAAATACAATAATGTGCTCTTCTTGTTAGTTATTCTCCTGAGATGTGGAAATAGTCCACCTTTGCTGTTCTTCCCTTGTTTTACAAAATTGGGCAGTATAATGAATGTTTAGATAATCACTTGAATTAAGTAAACTCTTTTTACATTTTTATTTATTTGTCTATCAGTGTCTGTGTGGGCAGGTACACCCTTGCTATGATACAGATATTGAGGTCAGAGGATAAATCGGGTATTGAATTGTTTCTCTTCTTCTAATCATGTGTCTTGGGGACTGGATTTGGGCTTTCAGCCTTGGCAGCAAGGACTTTTATCTATAGGGACATCTCATGGCCTAAGGATAAAGCCATTGGAAAGCCCTTTGATTAGTCAAATACTCAAGTGAAAGAACAATAGAACTATTTTGTTTTATGTACTGTGTCTATTCTGGTTTTTTTTTTTTTTCTGCTTTGTGCTAAGGATAGGATCAAGAACCTTGTGTGTTCTAGCCAAGTACTCCACCCCTAAGCTACACCTCAGTATGTTGCTAGTTTCTATTGAGCCTTCTAAGGATGATATTCTTTTCCCTTCTGTATTCTACTGATGGTAAATTCTCCACGTAGCCAGCTAGCTATCCCCAACATCTAATTTTTTGCCAACCATCATATAAATGGTAAGAGCCTGTTATAGATGTGAGAGAGATCCAGAACAGAGAAGAAGACTGTGTGAAGCTGCTTGTGATTAAATCCAGAATGAAAACAGAGCTGTCGGATTGAAGTATGTGCTATACTGTGATGGATTGTGTGGGTTTACATTTTCCTCACCTGCTGCCGTGGGTTAGTTATTGTGGTGGGACTCTAATACAGTCGTTTTACTTCTTTTAAAATAATTTCATCTTTACAAGGAGTAATTTATCTGCCTATTCAATATTAGGCTTCTGCTCTCTGTAAGATTTTATATCACCATTGATGTGATTTTTTTCTAGCCCTTATACAAAACAGAGTTAGTGCTCTACATAAGAATATGTGTCATGGGTGTACATGATGGTATCCATCATCCATTATATTTATTATAGGATGATTACCTTCTTCATTCATATACTTTCAGAAAGAATGATTCTAGTTCTAGAAGTGTGTATGTGTGTGTGTATTCAAATGCTCACATAAGAATCACATATTATAGCAATCTATCAGTAGACAGCTATATTTTTGAAAATTAAATGTGGTCATCTTAAAGTTATTCTGCTATTAACTTTGTATTTCTCTGTTATATTCTTGCAACCCAGGTCATAGTTCAGGTTCAACTCCCTGCATACACATTATTATTAAACTAAGTTGAGTGACTTGTAAACTGTCATTGGCTTAAAACTGGAACTATATATTACATGCGTTACCTACTCCTTACTAACATCCTCAAAAAAGTATCTTAGGTGTCTCCTTAAACTCTATTATCCTTTGAGGCCAGAATCCTGGCGAATCAGGCTTTAAAAGTTGCTTTTAATGTCGTTGGTTGAAAGCATGATTGAAGTCTATGGAAGAGAAGTCAGTAACCATGGATTTATTTCTTTGGACATTTGTTTGGTTTTGATGCAGGATCTCTTGTAGCCCAGGCTGACTTCAAACTCATTGTGTAACTGAGGATTTCATTGAACTTTGAATCTCCTGCTTCCACTTATTCAGTGCTGGCATATCAGGAATGCAGCATCATAAACACCTGGTGTGGTTGGTGCTGGGTGAGCATCAAGCTTTAAAGCTTTCTGCATGCTAGGCAAGTGCTCTACCAATTTAGCTGGGTCCTTATCCTTTTCGCCAGAATTGTTTGTGTCACTGCATTGGTTCGCTTTGAAACTATTTACAGAGTGTTTTCTCTGTGCCCAGCCATAATGTGTGTGTGTGTGTGTGTGTGTGTGTGTGTGTGTGTATGTGTGTATGTGTGCGTGCGTGTGTGTATGTATGTATGTAGACAGACAGACACTATGCATTATGCTAAGAACTGCAGCTTCTAAAAATACTAAGTCTATGTGATACAGGAGCTAATGTAATTTTCTCTCCATAGTGCATTAAAAAATCTATCACTTGAGAAGATGGCAATATTTCAAGAAATTAAATAACTGCAAAAGTCCATTTCACAAATCAGAAATCCGGTGCTGAGCAGAGTTATATTTCAGAAAGTGAAGTGGGAAAGAGGGTGCAAACAGTCAGTGAATGCTCCAGTGGCCAATCTTATCAAGCTCCACAGATCTAAACATTATCCTTCTGATAATGAAATGTGATAAGAGGGACTCTGTACACATACAGGAGGGTCTGGGATCATGTTCCTCTTGGCTCACTGAGCCTCTGTCCTTCCAGGATGGTTTATATTCACAGGGTGTGGTTTCCTAGTAGGCTTCTGTAGCTTTTTATGTGCAAGCCAGCAAGTCTTCAGTTAGGTTTTGAGTACGAATTAAGTAAGTCTCCCTTGATGCTTTGTCACCTATAATGACCAGTTTTGAGGTTCTGCAAAGTTCCTTTCAAAGATGCTGATGTTGGAAGATGTGAGCCATAGAAGTCAGCATTTCAGCTGTTTTGGTTTCTAAAAATATCACCAAACTTTGACTACTTGTATTGAAATAGCATTTCTAAGTTTGAGATATCATAAGAGATGGGGAAGCAACTCAACAGCCTATCTCAACATAGCTTGTTACTAGTTTTTAGAAACATCTTCTCTTCTTGTACTTCCAGACAACTATCAGCTTTCAATGGAACACTGTGCCTCAAAAGCTGTCAATGACCTGTTCTGAACACAGAGCTAATTGGGGCCCAGAGTGAGCAGATCAGCCAATAAAAGACTAGTGCTTGTTTTGGGGTTTCCTTTGCTTAGAGTTACTTAGGTTATAATCTGTAGAGATTAGAATCACTTACAATGCTGACAGAAAGCTACAGATTCTTGGACCCTACCTAAACCTAATGAATCTAGGAGGATCCCAGGAATCTGCATTTTTGGTACTTTTTCTTGAGATGAATAACCCTTCGTGGTCCTTCTGAGTTTCCTTCCACCACTCTAATTTAATCTGTAAAGCATGCATTCCAAAAACACAGATGAGATTGGATCAATCTTCTAGTATGAGTTCTTTCATTTTCCCCACTCTTTCTAGGGTATTACCCCATGATCTTTAGTAGTGCATAAATACTTTGCAACTTTCTACCCTTTCCGTGTGTTCCTTTACCACTTCCAATCCCTGGACAGACTTCGGCTGTGAATGACTTCATGGGCAAAGGCACATAAACAGGGAAAGAAAAGTGACTTCACAGGTTCTCTTCTGACATTCACATTCTGACATACACATACTGCCACACTTGCTGACATTGTGTAACATACAGTAGTCATGAATATTAAAAAAGTATCAAATGATAGTTAGTTTACAGAAACACAAACAGTTATGTGTGTTCACATGCTTAGCTGTCTGTTTATATTTCTGAACCTTCAATAATAGCACCTTTTCTGTCTTCTTTCTTTCAGTAATTTGAGAAACTCCACTTCCAACACAGTCCTGCAGGCCAAATTGAAAGTTCATCTCCTCCAGACATCTCCTTCAGTGCCCCTCCCTTTTAATTGTCTTTCTTCCAGATGGCTGCTCTGTACATACTCAGCATTTATCCCAGCACAATTTGTTCTATTCAGTAATTACAGATCTAGGAGCTTATTTCCAAGATGGCTCCCAATAAAGCCTCTATTATCTAGTATCCACACCATTGTCCCATCCTTTGCCACACTATATCTGTGTGACTGGAGAGATAGTGAAGAATATCACCATGTTGTTTCTGAGGTCTGCTCCTGAATGACATGCTGGCTTCCATCTCCTCCCTTGGACTCTTCACTCTGGGAAAGCCAGCTGCCATGTTAACACTTGTGCAGCTTGTAGGGTGGCCCAGGTTTTGAGGGACAGAGTCTTCCTATTAGCGTGCAGTGTGAGTGAACCACATTGTCTGACAGGATCACCTTATGACAGGATCAGATCTTTTAACCCAAATTCAGACTCTGATAACTTGAGATTTCACTGCCTTCTTGTGCATAGCCCTATAAAGAATCCCCTGGCAAACTTCCCAAATTCTATCATGGGAAAGCCATGTGAGATGATAAATAGCTGTTGCTGCTTGTGATGGGTTTGTCTCACTAAGTGACACTAAGCATTGTCTATAAGTGAATGTCTCTAGACCACTAGTGTTGATATCTGGCTCCTACAAGTACCACAACCTCACTAGGTATCCCCAAAATGCTTGGGCTAGACTGACCAGATATTGAGCCTTAGCGAATCTCTGCCTGCCTGACAGATTTGTGCCATCCTACTGGGCTTTTTTTCTTTTTTTACAAGGGTTCTAGGCAGTTGAACTCAGGTCCTCATTGCTTATTATATGTATAGATCTTTAGACTAAGCCATTCCCCAAGCCTCTCAAAATTCTTTTATAATGACAAAGGGAAATACCGACAAATATAGATAGCTATGTAGTAAGTACAGGTCTTACCACTTCTGTTGCCCTTAAGTGTTGTTAGGAGGAAGAGAAGTACCCAGGGTTTGCATGAATCACCAGAATGTTCATACTCTGGAGAAGGTGTACTGTAAGCATTCCCATCATCTTAACAGTTGAATGAAACTCATAAAGTTGTAAACACTTTCCCAAAGAGACCAACTAATTAGTTATCCATGGCTAGCCTCAAGGCCAGATATACTGTAGAACATGTGTTCTTAGCTATTTTTAAAGTTCTTCTTTGTCCTATACCTTGAGGCACACATTGTTCTGGGTGCCTTGATTCTCCTTCCTCATTTGATGCTTGTATGAACGTCATGCAATATGTCTATCCCTTAGTTCACCCTGCTTTATGAATCAGGAGATTGAGTCTAATAAGTTAGACTTGTCAGAGTGGTTGTGGTAAGCACAGGACTTAGAAGTCAGCTAAAAGATCTCTCAAGCTGATTCTTCTAGGAGCTGGAGAGACTCCAATGACTACATGTGCCCCATTCCCCCTCTGTTGCAGACATGCAAAGAAATTGCCAGAACAACCACCTACATCCTAAATGACGTTTCAAATCTTCCCAACTATAGTGATTTTTAATTTTTAAAAAATGTGTCAAGGTGATTTTTTTAAACTTTTTTTCTATCATAACGATGCATCCTAACTGTAGCTTCACCTCCCTTCTATCTTCCCAGTCTCGCCCAACACACCTCCCCGAGTTACAATAAGATTAGGTACAAACCCTACAAGGCTAGACAAGGCAACTCAGTAGGAAGAAAAAGGTCCCAAGAATAGGCAAAATAATCAGACATCCCCACTCCCATTATTAAGAGTCCAACAAAAACCCTAAGTAAACAATTATAACATGTATGCAGAAGATAGCTCAGACTCATGCAGGTTCTGTGATTTTTTTCTTCAATCTTTGTGAGCCCCTATGAGCCCTGCTTATTTGATTTTATGGGTGGAGTACTGGTGTCCTTGACCCCTATAATTCCTTCAGTCCTTCTGCCCTTCTTTCATGGGGTTCCTTGAATTCTGCGTAATACTTGGTTGTGTATATCTTTATCTGTTCCCATCATCTGCTGGAGGAAGCCTCACTAGTCTAAGCACCCATTTATGAGTATAGCAGAATATCATTAGGAATCATTACATTGAGTCAGTCTTTGTTTGCCCCTTCCTTCCTTCTTTCCTTCCTTCCTTCTCTTCCTTCCTTCCACAATATTTCATTGACTTCTTTCTTTCATTTTTAATTTTTAGTTTTGTAATTTTTTTCTGAGCCATATCTGATTCTATACTATGTCTCTGAGCTATCTAGCTTCTGTATCCTGACCATTCAGGCAGCATCAGGAATGGTCTTGCTCTCATGGCTTGGGCATCAAGTTAGACAAGTCTTGGTTGGCCACTCTCATAATCTCTAAGCCACTATTGCCTCAGTGCATCTTGCAGACAGGACAGATTTTGTGTTCATAGTTTTGTGGCTGGGTTGCACCACTGGGAGCCTACCTTGGTTAAATAAGATGGCCGTTGCAGGCTTCTTATCCTCCTTTATCAGGAGTCCTTGATAGAGTCACCATCATATGTTCCAGGAAGTTCTCACTTCACTAGGTTTTCATAATGCCTCCTAACACCTACATTCCAGTATATCTTCCTGTCCTATCTCCCTCTCTCCCCAACAAGTCCCACCTGTTCTTATCTCCACTCTCCACAGGCCACACATAACATCTATTTTTCTCTTCCCACCTTTATCTAAATTCTCTGAGTCTGTACATTGTATTAGCTTTTCTTAATAGTTAATATCTAGTTATAAGTAAGTACATATCATATTTATGTTTTGGGGTATGGGTTGCCTTACTTAGGATGATTTTTTTTTTCTTGTTTCATCTACTTTCCTGAAATTTTCATGTCATTTTTTTCTAATACCCAACTAATACTCCATTGTGTGAATTTACCACATTTTCTTTATTCTTTGTTTGAGAGTCAAGGTGATTTTTTATTTCACACACACACACAAAATGTTGTTATGTGTAAGGAACCTATTTTTTAAGGAGTACAATGTTCATAGTGATGGAGAAAAGCTCACAGATTATAATTACTCTTATTCCGTAGGACGAAAGGAGTAATTTTATTTTATTTATGAGAAAATTAAGGCCCAGGGAGATTTAGAAGCCATCAATGTTTAACTCTAAAGCCTTGGTACCTAATTGTCTTTTTAAACAAATGGTTTCCTGGGCCAACTGAATGGCTCAGCAGTTAAAAGCATTTGCTGCACAATCCTAATGACCTTAGTTTTATCCCTGAGATACACATTGTACAAGGAGAGAAGAGATTCTCACAAGTTACCCATACTTCCACATGCACACATCCACACTCATACGAAATAAATAAATGTAATTTTAAAATTTCTAACATTTCCTGTGGTTTTCTTTCTAAATACAAACTCATTCACATACCTCCTTTACCTCCAATTGAACATTCGGATTTAATTGATTATGAATTAAGTTGGGTACTTGAGGCGACATTCAGGCCTGGGCTCATGTGGAGATTAATTTATTCCTGTAGTTTCACAGTTTTGTGATGTATCCAAGTGACTCACATCTATGTTAAAAATAAAACTGAGAGTCAGGGCAATCTAATTAGATGGCTTAACCCAACACTGTGGCTCTCAGTCTTCACCAAGCTCTCCTGCTTTGATAGTTACCAAAATAGATGGATAAGTTAATCAAAGGTCTGATTAAATAGCACAGCTATGCAGCATGAAGTTCTGATTGCCAGGTTTCAGTGCAGGCAGATTCTCTGGGGAGGGAAGAAATGGAGCTGACTTCCAGAGGCCAGGGTTTACATAAGGAAGAGTTTTATAAAGCACATTGGAGGGAATTGTTTGCTAAGATCTCTGGTCTTAATGTGATAGCTATCTGTAAAGCTAATTCCCAGGGAAATAAGAGGTAGATTGGGGAAAAAACTGGAACCTTCCTCTGGCAGATTCTTGGTGTAGATCTGGGTGTGGGTGTGCATGCATTTGGAAGCCAGAAATTGATGTAAGGTTACTTCCATAATTGCTCTCCACCTTTTTGAGGAATGGTCTCTCTGAACCTAGAGCTCATCAATTCAATTAGACTGGTCAGTGAGGTCCAGGGAATCATTCATCTCAGTTCCTCCCTTTTCCCAGCACGGGGGTTACAGATGTATATGGCTTTTTATGTTGGTTACGATGATCCAAACTGAGGTCCTCCTGATTTTTCAGCAAACACTTTACTCACTTAGCGATCTTCTCAGCAACAGATTCTAATAGCAGAATTACATCATACTTATATGGGGAATGGTTGGAGGTATTGGACAGTCACTATTCTCATGTACTGTCCTCCATTCACCTGACCCAACTTAACATTTTTCTTCTATGATCTGTGTAAGGTATTGTGCTGACCAGTGTTTAATTTCTGCCTACTATTAGCACCATGGCTATACTCTTATTGGTAGGCATATATGTCCAAGTCCTTCTCATCCTTTTTCTTTCTCCTGTGCCCATAAACTCTGCTTTATGTGCCCACTGGTTTGTCCTGTGTGATGCCTAATAGGTACTGGGAGGAGTAGAGAAGCAAGAGAATGAGATGGGTGTTGTCCAGATCCAGTCTTGTGATTTGCCACAGGTAGGATGTTGCCCTCATTTGGAGGTTATTGCTGGATCAAAGAAGCCTAACACCATGTGGCTATCTTTTCTGGATCATACCAACTGCTGGCCTGCCACTACATATTGCAAGGTGGGACCATTCTTCCCTTCCTTGTTCCTTCAGTCCATAACAATGACTGCCTTTAATTCTGCATACATTTCAAGGATTCTTCCTTTTGATAATAACCTTTTCTTTCAAGTTCATAGTTTGAGTGTGACTTCTGTTTACACCCATGAAGTGAATTTTTAGAAGAAAGTATATTTTATCATTGGAAGAAGGTTAGAGAAGCCAAGAATAGCAATTAACTGATGATAATGAATCTTGAATGCAGTTGCAATTGATGCCAACAGACCAAGGATTTATATGTTGTATATGCCAGGCTTCCTGACCCTTAACACAGTATGTGTAGAGAGACATACAACTGGGGGCTCTCTCAGTTACTAAATTGCTTGCCTTGTAAGCACTTGGGCCTGTGCTACTTGCTCAGAACCTATAAGTGAAAAGCCTGACAACCCAAACATCTTGGTGCTTCATTGAAATATCAGTGCTGGGTGAGATGGAGGGGGCATAGATCCCTGAGCTTCAGTGAAAAACCAGCCTCACCTAATTGGAAAAATCCAGGTTAAGGGATAATCCTTGCCTCAAAAAACAAGATAAACAGTGCCTGAAGAATGATACCTGAGGTTGACCTCTGGCTTCCACAAAGGTGGAACTCTCTCCCACACATATAAACACACACATACATGTACACATACATCAAGTATAGCTCTGTAAGTACTTGGTCTGAAGGAACTGAATCAGAAAAAAGATGGAAACCTATAATTGCTGTGTATCCTTTCTGTGTCAGAAACTAACTTGAGCCCTCTTGTTTGTTTATTTTAGTGCTAGTCATCAAACCCAGGGTCTTTAGTATGCAGGACAAGTACTCTAACATGTAATCCACCCTCTATCTCCTTTAATTTTGACATGAAGTTGGTACCATCTCCATTTTACAAATAAAGGAGCTTAGAGAAATTAAATACCTTATGTTTGTGGAACCCAGCCTTGAATTCCTATGTTGTTGAATTTTTTTTGTCTCATCCATACTACCTAAGTAAAAGATGACAGATCTTTACTTAGTACTTTAAGTAAAAGTACACAGAGGGTAGTGAAATGGTCCCGTTAAATGGACACATGTTGTTGAGTTCTGGGAGTCATTTTTTTTTTTTTTATGGTCATAGCTCTCCTGTTTCAAGAAGAGGACAGGGCAAACCTAAGAACCAAGAATATCCAGACTGATATTTTCATATACCCTACAAAGATTAATGCCTTGTAGACAGAATGCTGAGAGATGCAGTAGGTCCTAGAAGCTCCAACAGTGTGTTTTCTCATCGCTCTCTAGAGCATCCTTTACCCTCTTAATATGTGTGTGTATACACATTTATGCATTTATATAACACCAACTATATGTATGTATACACACAAAGACCTGCTTAGTCTATATAATGTTGCTTATACATACATGATTTCAGGTCTAACTTAGTATTAGATAGTCACTTGGGGTGGGTCCCACGTTGTTGAGACTTAATGGGTGTGGCTTCCCCGACATTCTCATAGATTCAATCTCACTGCAGCCTTCCTCATCCTCTGGCTCGTATAATCTTTCCACCACCATTCCACAAAGTATCCTGAGTTTTAGGTGCAGAAGTTGTGTTGTACTTGTATCAGTTGGTGCTGGGCGCCATAAAATTACTTTCTTTGTAGTTTAAAAAGTTATGGTTTTCTGTAATGGTCTCCATTTGTTCAAAAAGTGAGTGCTACACTTATCTGTGGTTTTAAGGATAAATATTTAGATTACAGTTAGCATTTTGCTAGTTTGGTAGAGTAGGTGTTTTAAGTACTCTCCAAGAACCATGGCCTCACTAATATCGTAGTTGGCTAGGTTTCCAGTACCAGGCACAATTTCCTTCTTGTTGGGTTAGCCTTAAGTCTGAGTAGTGAGTTATTATTCATGCCACTATTACACTCTTTGTCATACACAATTGCTGATTGTTGTTGTCCTCCATAGGTGTCATCACTCTTGGCTGCTTCCCTTCCTTGGAATCTTGCATGACACCTTTTGATTTAATTAAGTTTAGACCTATGGGAATAAACTTTGATGTTAGGTCTATCTCAGATACTCAGGTTCTGTATCTAAAGCACATAGTGTCTTTACCAATACATACTTATTGGTTATCACTGGGGAGCAATCAAGAACAATAAAAATAACCTATAATGTTTGGGGAGTTTCTTGAACTTTCCTGTCCAACAACCCAGATGGGATCTCCTCATACTTGGTATTGGGGTTTTTGTTAGTCTATGGCTATTGGCATTATCAGCCCAGAAAAAAAAGTTTTCATTTAAACTACATATATGTATGTTTGTTCTCCTTCTTCTTCTGCACTGTCCTCCCTAATTTAAGTCCTTCTCTCTAGTTTTCCCATTTCCTCCTTCAAATCAATTGCCCCTTGTTATTCCTCTCTAATTCTCTTTCCACATCCTGGTCTCTTTTTACTTTCCTGGTTTCTGCAGTTGCTCCAGTTTTCATAGTCACCTCTGAAGATGTGTAGCTAGGAGCCTCACATGGGCAAAGAACATGTGACATTTGTTTTTCGGGGCTGGATTATTTACTTACTACATGTTTTCCTAATTCCATTCATTCACCTTCAAATTTTGCAATTTTTCTTTATAGCTGAATGTAATTCCATAGTATATATGCACAATACTTAGCCATCTGTTAGTTGACAGATCTTTAGATTGTCTAAATTTTCTAGCAATTGTGAATAGAGTGGCAATGAGATGGGCTCTCACTTGGTAGCCCAGACAGGCCTTTATTTATCAGGACTCAGGACTCTTCATGCCTCCCAGGTTCTATGATTATATGTGAGAGCCACCCAAACCAGTGTGTTCTAAATGGAGTTGTAAGGATAAAGTAGATGAATATTGTTTGGATTTCTGAGGTGCTGGCTCCATCCTCATTAGAAGTTATATAGTTTTGATTTAAAATGTGGACCATGGATCACAAGGAAACCGTTCCACACAATGTTGCATTCTTTATCCTCCCACAGTGTTCTTCACAAATGACCTGTGCAGATGAGGATTCTATCAAAGCTGTGTATAATTTGGGGCCCAACACTGTCCTTACAAGTACTATAAAAATGTATGCCTTGCAGCTAATGCCATTCACCTATATAGCACTGGTGGTTCCCTTTCTGTTGCATGAGCCCAGCAGCCCTGAGATAATTGACATAAGTCTATCTGCCATTACTCTCTGATGACCAACATTTTACAGATGCTGACCAGGTCCTCATTTCAATGAGGAAGAACTCATACCAACCTAGCCCTTTATAGCATTAAAATAGAGAAAAGCATAAATAATAAAAATACCTTGAGATATCTATAGTGGCACATAACTTTAATGAATTGAAGAAGTACAATGAGGTACTAAGCTTTCCCCCACCCCAACCCCCCTTTTTTTCCACATATTTATTTTCTTCAGTTGGCTCATATAACTACACTAATAGTAATAAAACCTGTTTTAAAGAGTTCAGCATAGAATTTGTACTTATTAATTATTTCACAACCAATATTTTAGGCCTATCTTGATTTAAATACACTTTTATTCCCAGCACAACTTGATACGTTTGAACTAAATGAACAAATCTTTAAAGAGTATTCATTTATTTATTTAACAAACTTTTATTGGATTGTATTCTGTCTCAGCATGGTTTATAATGGTAAAGCAAAGAATCCATGTAGTAACTTTTTTCCCCTTCTCTTATTTTACCAACTCACCTTGTTTCTCTCTGTTCTGTCCTGTCTAGTCTGAAGTGTCCTGGATTCCCAACAAACATTACTCTGGGATTTATGGCCTGATGAAGCTGGTTCTGACCAAGACTCTACCTGCCAACCTAGAGAGAGTCATTGTCCTAGATACTGACATTACCTTTGCAACAGACATTGCAGAGCTGTGGGCTGTGTTCCATAAGTTCAAAGGTAGGAGCTAGCAAAACAACCATGCTGGCTTTTAAAAATGTATTTTATTTATTACCAGGGTGTGTGTGTGTGTGTGTGTGTGTGTGTGTGTGTGTGTATGTGTCTGTTTGTCTGTGTGAGTGTCTTTACATATCTAGTGAGTTCATATTTTCACAGATGCATATGCCATAGTGTACATGTAAGTACTAATTTTCAGAGTCAGTTCTTTCCTTTTACTTTGAATGACAAAGATTAAATTCAGGTGGCCAGGTTTTCAAGGAAAGCACTTGAATTCACTGAGCCATCATCTTAGCTGATGTTTTTATTTTTAATGTGGTCCTAGAGATTCAACTTAGAGCCAAGCAAGCATGTGCCAAGCAAGCATGTGACCAATTAGCCATACCCCACCCAGCATTACATCTGAGAAAGGACATGAGCCTAAGGAGAGTATTAATAAGAAATCACAAGTGTAAAAGTTAAAACTGTATTATAATTTTAGAAAAGTTAAAGTAAAACTGAAAGTTGTATTTTTTTAGGAATTGAAGAGATTGGATGCATGTTCATAGGAAAACCCATTTTAGGTGACTGCATGGTCAGTAAACAATCAGTTATATTTATTTTTATGCACATGATAAAAGTATTTGTATACCTTTTTGTATGTATATTTTGAAATTTATGTTCTTGTTATTAAAACTAAATTGTCTTCTTATATAATATATGCTGATTACAGTTTCTCCTCCCTCTATTCCTATCAATTTTTTTCCACCTGCCCTTCTTTCTGGATCCACCCCCTTTCTTTCTCTACTATGAAAACAGGCTTCTAAAGGATAACAAAATAAAAATAATACAATAAGATAAAACAAAAACTAACACATTAGAATAGGATGATGCATATAGAAAGCAAAGAATAAAAGAAAGGGCACACACACATACAAAAAGATACAGATGCAGAAATCTAGTTTTTACACACTCAGTATTTTCATAAAAACACAAAAAATGAAAGCCATAATAATAAATTAAAATAAATAAAAAAGACAAAAATGTAAACGAATAAATAAAAGCCCTGATGTTAGGCTGCCTGTCTGCCTTGCTGCTACAGATGTTACTGCTACTCAACAGAAGCAGTCAGTGATAGGGGTCTCAAGGTTCTTTCCCTGAGGAACCGAAATCGATAAATTCCGAGGATCTCTGGTTCAGACTGAATGAAAAGTTCTGAGGGACTCTGGTCTTACCAGAACAGCTGAAGTGTTCCAACTTTCTGAAGGGAAGCCCTTGCAGGGCATGTTTTTCCCACTACCTTAGCATTGCCAATGCTAGTGGCAGCAGTTGTGGTGGCCAGCAGGAAGCAGCAGAGAACCACAGCTGGAGCTGCTAGGTAAGCAGGCAGCAGCAGCAGACAGCTAGGAGCCAAAGTGGAAGCCATCAAGCAGGAAGTGACTGAGGTCAGGCACTGGCACCAGCTTGTTTGGCTGGTCAAGTTGTAATAAAGAATGCTTCAGGACAGAAAGCTTGCCCAGAGTATTACAGCTCAACTAAACAGCCACTCTGTTCTTGGTGAAATAACTCATGAACTTCATTCCATTTTGATAGGGACCTTATAAAATATTTTGAGAGTAGGGTGGGACCCAGGGCTAGATACTTTCCATTGGCTCAGTCTGAGATGTTAGGGATACTTTAATTGCATGGGGAAGGACTTCAAGTGTTGTCCCTACATGACTGCATCCAGCACTGCAACTCTATTGTCATGGCCCTCTCAATGGGATGTCATAGTTACATTTTCCAGGAAAAGTAGAGCTTGGCAGGGGCTGTCCTCACACCTATGGTCCTCAATTCTAGGATTTCCCAGGATTTGGGCTTACACTACCTTACAAGTCTTTCTGGTGGCACAGTCCACTTGCCCCATGCTTCGTACAATGTTATAAAGAAAGGAACTTCCATTGAGTTTGTTTTCTTTTGGCCATCTAGTGTTGCCATGTAGCCTACCCTTAAGAGTAGTTTGTTACCGCAATGAAACTCCCTTAGAGAAAACAAAATTTTCATTTGCAAGTGGTTATCCACCGGGGATAGCTTCTGCTTTAGGGACAGGCTAGCATCCACTTCTCCTTTCATCTCTAGGACTCCATCTGTTGAAGACTCTGTGCAGGTTGTGTGCATGCTGCCTCAGTCTCCACAAGTTCCTATGTGAGTTCATCCTATTGATTAAGTGGCCCTTGTTTCCTTGGTGTCTTCTATCCCTCTCCCCTGGCTCTTACATTCTTTCCCCCTCTTTTTCCACATTTTTTTTTCTGAGCTCTCAGGGGAAGAATTTGATCGAGAGATTCCATTTAGGGCTGAGTGTTCCAAGGTTTCTCAATATCTGCATTTTATATCACCATGGATCATTGTATTTGTCTTCATCTGCTACAGGAGGAATCTTCTCTGATGATGACTGAGTCAGTTCCTGATCTAATATAGCAGAATGTAATACTATGTTCTTTTATTGAACAGTAGTATTTGATTTTACCCTCAGTCCCTGATCTATCTAATCTCTGGCTCTTAGACAACCAGGCAGCATCAGGCATGGGTTACACCTCATGGAGTATGTCTTAAGTCAAATCGCATATAAGTTAGGTTGGTTATTCCCTCAGGCTTTGTGCCAGAATTACTCTAGTGTTACTTGAAGGCAGGACACTAGTATAGATTGAAGTATTTGTAGATGGGTTAGTGTTTACATTTCTCCTTGGGTAGTATGCAGAGTACCTTCTTGTACCAAAGATACTAGCCTGTTGAATTGAAGGCTCTATGTAGTCACTAGCTCAACTTCTTCATATTCAATGAGTTGTATACAATAAGCTCTGTCTGTAAGTGTAGAGAACAGCCTATATCTTGACAACAGCCTATGTTGTTTGGGGGTTCTCATGGGACCCCTTTGGCTAATGTCTCAATTAGATGTAAGGCATTCTTGAAACTGAAGCTTCATTTGGTGAAAAGAGGTGGCTGACTCTGTCTTCCTCAGTTGGCTTCATGTATTTTAGGACACTTTTATTTTATTGGATTTCTATACTCTCCCTTCTAATAATGCCTTTGATTTTTAGTATATCTTGTTATATTCTCTCCCTCATACCTTCTTTCTCTAAACTTGACCCTTCAATTTCAGTTTCCAAGTGTTGATATATTTATGGAGAAAGTACACTCAGCATCTACCTTTTTTTTTTTTTTTAAATCAAATAATGCTTTATTGCTGAGAAAACCATGAAAGCAATAGTAAAGACTATTGAGTATGGAATATTTGAAATTTCTAGTGGCTTTTGCGGTCATCTTTTTTATTTTAAGCATGTATGTATATATGTATGTATGTATGTATGTATGTATGTATGTATGGCTGGATTTGTAACATTACCCTTTCTGTCTGGTTTCTTTTTATTATTTTCATACATGTATGAGGTACATACACATGATTATGCAGATAGGCACACCTGTGCATGCACATGTATAGTTTACTGCAAGACATCAGGTGTTTTCTATAATTTTCTACCTTGCCAGGCGGTGGTGGCGCATGCCTTTAATGCCAGCACTTGGGAGGCAGACAGGTGGATTTCTGAGTTCGAGGCCTGTCTGGTCTACAGAGTGAGTTCCAGGACAGCCAGAGCTATACAGAGAAACCCTGTCTCGAAACTGCCCCCCGCCCCCTGAAAAAAAATTTTTTCTACCTTATTGCTTTGAGAAAGGGTTTGTTTATTTGGTTTGGTTTTTTGCTTGTTTGTTTGTTTGTTTGTTTGTTTTAAAATGAAGTGTGATGATTCTGTTAGGATATCTGGCCAGAGAGCTCTCAGCAAGTATTTCTATGCCCTTGAATGATAAAGTATGGTATGTGCATTTATGCCTGGCTTTTTATGTGGGTGCTGAGGATTTAAACTTAAGTCCTCATGCTTACAAAGCAGGTTCTCTCATCCACTGACCATTTCCCCAACCCTCTTTTTAGGTGTTGTTCAAGCTATCATCATTTACCTCAAAGTATCTGAGATTGCATAAGGTCAAGTCAGGAGCCTGATATGTGTACTTGACTGGCTTACATGAGAGAAATATTACATTACTTAGATGTTAGTCTACTCTAATAGTACCTGTCTGATGGTTTTCCTTAACCCTATCTGTTTTTTAAAGTTCTTTCACACTCTAGTCAAATGCAGAGAAATTTCTTTCTTAGTTCTATTTTTTTGAGTTGTACTCTGGCTTCTATGTTTAAAATCTCTCCGCCTTGTCTCTTAACTGTTTGAAGGGTGAGCTAGTGGATTATGGTTTTAAATCACAGTATTCTCATTAATCATGGGATATTCCTATTCTCATGACAGAGAGTAGATTCCTTCTCTACCCTGGTCACTGCCTCTTCTTCCTGGGACCTTTATAGGTCTCTGCTAATTGAACAAATGCTTGGCAAAGCATAACGATCACATAATGACCCCTTATCAAAATAAAAATGGATTTATGTGAGTCAATAATGACACTAAGGAAAAGATCATTTTGCAGAACTGGAAAAGAAGAAAACATGCATGTCAATCCTCCCTCTTCTTCCCAGCCTGCCAGGATCTATCTTACTACTTCCTGATTAAGCTTGCATGGGTACAGGGATTGGCTCAAGACCAAACTCAGCAAAGGTATGCACCTTGGCTCTTGTCTATTGCTATTTTCAAATTCCACTATCATTTTTGTTGTTTCCTCCTTTCAAAGCCATGCTGAACTCATCTGGGGATAGTTTTTCTTTAACTTTGTGCAGTTTGATCTGTGATTTTATGCTGATGTTCAGTGTTTAATGATGCATTTATTCTGCAGGCATTATTGCATCCCTACTGAGTGCCAGGCAGTATGCCTGGCTCTGGAAATAAGATAGTGAGTATAAAGGGACGGTGAGACTTATCATGGGAAGAAGAGAAGTCATCTTTTAGAGTCTTGCAGGGAAATGGTAGCTGTATTGTCTAATTGGATCAGAGGAATGCTTTTGAACCATAGAAGCCCACCACTTGTCTTCTGGAAGACGAAACTTAGGGCTTCCATAGCTTAGACTCTGTGTAAAGAGAGCCAGGCCTTAGCTATCTCTGAGGACAGCCTGAATTGAAGAGACTCATGTTGCCATTGACCAGACCCCATTGGTGGGGTACACTTGGCCTGAATTAACTGACAGAAAGGGGATCGATTGGAGAACTCTATGAAAACTGTCTTAGACCTGGTCTTCACAGTCTTGCTTTCTACCCCTCCATTTCACATTCTTCACTGACAAACCTGTGCTATACTAATTTGATCTTAGCCTTCCACCAACATAACCCACCCACATCAGGACCTCTGCATTGCTCTTAGAGAGGTAGAATTCAGCTAATACGCTAATACACCAGAGAAGGAGTCCTCGAGCTTCAGAGGTATAGCTAAATGCTCACAGCTGAGGACTCACAGCTTACAGTTCTAGCTACCGTGTTACTTAAATTACTGAAGCCAAGAGTGCTATAAGGGAAGAAAGGCACTGGGGCTCTTGCACCTCCAAGTGATGGTTGGAGATCTTAGAACTGGAGAATCCTGGTCCTTAACTAGAGTGCTTGGTCACATTCAAGGATAGGGATGAATTAAGTTGAGTTAATGAGCTATATTACAGTTGTTCTTATTTATTTATTTATTTATTTATTTATTTATTTATTTATTTATTTATTTTAGTTCATTTTCAGCATTACTTGGTACCCTGCCATACAGAGGAATCTTATTAGGTGCCACTGTTTACTAAATCAGTGATTCTCAACCTTCCTAATGCTCTAACACTTTAATAGAATTCCTCATATTATGGTAACCTACAAGCATAAAATTATTTGCTTTCCTACTTACTATCTGATATGAGATCCCTGTGAAAAGGCCATTTAACCACCAAGGTCTCACAGCCCACAGGTTGAGAACCTCTGTTCTGAAGCAACTCAGAACAAGGCACCTGCTTTCACAAAGCTCCTTGATAGGCCAGATTACACTACATCTTTATCTATCACCTTCAAGGAGTATAAAATGTGAGCTTTTCACTATGCCCTCTCTTCCCATTTTTTTCCTAAAGAAATATAGAAGTAAAAATAAAAAATTAAATAGGTAAACTTTTCTGTTTCACATCTATCAATGTCTTTATACTTTTTTTCCTTCTAAGTTAGAACTAAGGAAGGTTATGAGCAAAAAGAAATTTTCATAGCTCCCTCCCCCCCCATCCTGAAATGTATAATGCTCTGGTCCAAAGGGAGAATTCCTATTTCCTCAAGACAGTGGGGCTTAAGTTCATTCACTGTAAACATATTGACTGTCCATGACCATCTTTGTCTGCTGAAGGACAGGTCGAGATCTGTTGTGGCTCTTTAATTGAGACAAAACACTAGAGCTGTCAACATTGCTGATGGTGTAGAATATCCCTCTATTTAACTTCATTCCACAAAAATCAACTAAAGACTCAATTCTTGCCTCAGCTTCAGCCTTTGGGAGGTGTCCCATATCTCTTCGCTTCTGCCTTTCCTCAATATCAGGCCCCTCCCTGTCCATAGAAACAGGCTGCACCCTCACTCAGCTTGTATCAGCCACTGGATGGTTTTTCAAAGTATTAGTAGGCTCTGACTACAGCAGTTACAGGAAGATTTTCTGAGAATATAAATAATAGATCCCCTTTGTGGTTAGCAACATAATCAGATACTGCATTTGTCATAACCATACATCATCTCCCACAGATTCATTTGCTGAAATCTTCCCCAAGTGGTAGTACTGGTTGAGGAGATGGTGAAGACTACAAAAGGTGTGGCTTTGTTGGGGAATTCAGTTATGGGGAGCATGGTTTGGAAAGATTCACCCTGTCCCAGCCCCTTCCTAGTTCTCTCGACTTCCTGGCCACTATGAAATGAGTTCTGCCTTACTCTGCCCTCTTTGCCATGATTTTTGGCCTCACCCTAAGCCCATAGAAAGAGTTATAAGTGACCATAAACTAAAATCATTGAAAATGAACCAAAGTAAATATTGTCTTCTTTTAAGTTATATAAATCAAATATTTGCAATCTAAAACTAAGTAGCAAAGTGATGATGGACAAAATCTTGAACCTCTCACTTAATAATATGTTATTCTAGATGCCAAATATCTTTTGACAGTTAGTAATGTTGTGGGAATATAAGGACTTAAGCTGTTTATTTTGACAGAAAGGAGAAATGGATTCCTATGTAAGTATGTGGCTAATATGTTGCAGGGTGGTAATGAGGATTCTCACAGAAAAGTGACATTTAAGCAACCTGAAAGTTGGCCGAACAAGTGAGCAAGTAGGTGTGCCGAGAGGGAGCATAGGCCACTGTTCTTATCACAAGGAGCATCAGGCACACAAACTGCTATGAGTAAATAGAGAACACGATCGACTTCAGAATGGAATGGAGTGACCTAAGAAAGACCTGGAGTCTTTGCATGTTAACACCGTGGTACCTATGGGGACGATGAAATGTTGCCTTTCCTTTTATCAATTTGATCATCCTTGCTGTGGCTTAGGTGACTAGAAGGAAGCAAGAAAACATTTTAGGGACTTCCAGTAATCTAGTGGGCGATGACTTGAGCTACAGCATTTCACTTTAGAACACACTCTAGAAATTTGGTCATCTGTAAATTCCAGAAAATAAGGTAGGAGGTAATCCCAGGTGGCTGGACTAGTGTGGTATCATGGATTGCACTGGGTGGTATAATAGAGTTCAGAGGATAGGTCAGTCATTGTTGTAAGTCATGATAAACTTGAGATGGCCACCTGGACATCAGCATGAAGAAGCAAGGAGGTTGGCCGAGAGATGAATGTTTATGAAGCAAAGGGGAGATAAATATTGTCAATTGTTCTTGAAACCAGCTAGAAGTTTTATGCATTTCAGAGTTCAGTAAACTGGGCCTTAGCACATTGTTATTCCAGTCTAGGCAGTTATTACCTGACAAAGCTGACTCTAAACTTCAGCTTTAGAACCTATGATCTGTCACTTCCTGTCACTTCTTTAGGATTCCCACTGGGGTAGTGGAATGGCACCTATAGTCTGAGGGTAGGGGCTAGATCAGGTGTGACTTGGGGGTCCTATATATCTGAGCTAGTTGTACATTAAATTAGATGTAGGATCTGACTGTAGCAGTTACAGGAAGTTCTGAGGGTATAAATAATAGATGTATGCCCATAATTTGAGGCTTTTGGAAAAAGGCCTTGGTAAATAATGAAGATAATGTTCTGGCCCAAGGGGACAATGCCTTCTCTTAAAGAAGAGCATGTTGACACAGGGTAAAAGGTGACCTTCAAACAAATATGACCAGCCTCAATCATATGTTGTCACCACCCAGTTTATCTTTGTGTGATACTTGGTTTGCAGGCTATTAGGTATCTTTTCAGTGCAGTTCATTGCAGCTCTTTTCACATTGACATTGTACTTAGCACTCAGCTAAACAGTCCATAGGTAAATTCATTCTTCAGAGTCTAGCATGAATTGATTACTGCTAAGGTTCCTATCTTAACCATGTGGGAAAGGATGCTTACTGAAGTATAATGTTTAATCTAAGGGCTGAGTTCTCAAAGTGCAGAACTGAGATTCTATCTCGTGCAGTCTACCTTAATTCCTTTGCTCAGCTGAGATGAGGAGTAAGAAACAGCATTGTGTGAAGAGAACTGTCTCTGGCAATGCAAAAGGAAAGAACACTAAGTGATGTTATATATGTAAGCCTGTTTGTTCAAGTAAGAGACATGATGATGCAGGCACCCACATCCTGCATATAGAGCTATAAAAGAGACTCCAAGACCCAGATTACAATGAGTAGTTTCACAAAAATCCAAGTAGAGCCTAGGACTGCAGACCGTGCCTATTTTCTGAGTGGTGGAAAGTAGGTGTAGACCCAAGAGTTCTATGCTTGGACTCTTCATAGGGAGAAAAGTTAAGGCCATGTTGAGATATACCAATAACTGTTAAGTTTTCACATATTTACATGTTTAATCTTAGTCTCCCATGCCTTAGTAGTAAGAGGCAGAAGAGGACAGACAGTAGGAGGTGATTCATTCCTGAAATTTAACAGCATGAGACTCATGCTTATATGAAAGAGACCTGGTTGAGTTTATTTACTTCTTTTATTATGCAGAAACACAATTAGAAGGCACTATCCCTGGAGCAGAGAACTAGTTATTTTCCAGGTCTAATTGTGACTTGGACTTTTCAAGTTTCAGGAACTGTTATAAACCTGTTTATGGGTGATCCATTCAAAGGTGCTTTGTTACAGGGACTCCCTGACTTCTCTGAGCCTGAAGGAAGTAGGAATGATGCTAATGGGGTCCTTGTGAGACCTGCACAAGATAGTGTGTGTTATTTCCTTTATTTTCTGTTTCTCTATGGATTCCTGCCAGAGTCAGAGCACGTTGAATAATGAATTAATTTGTATGTGTTCCATTACTTCACAGCTTTGTCCATGGAGCCCTTGGGCTGGGGCTAGGTTTAAATGTAAAATATCAGACAAACTGAACACAAAAAAACATGGAAGTCTTACTTCAGAAAGGACATTCGGGGAACTTTTAAGCTTCTAGCCAGGTGCTTTGCAGGAGTTTTCTTCCAGTGTCTTCCAAGTTCTACTTGTTTTATGTTGCCTAGCTCTCTGACTGTCTATCCCTGATGGGACTGGTGGAACACAAAGAACATAAGAAGAATGAGACCAAGTTTCAAGTCCCTGCTGGTGGCCTGCTTATCAGCAGGGTAAGCCTAGGGGTTATTAACTTCTCAAAACTTCATCTCTGCAACAGTAGGTAGAAAATACTCATGTGTTCTCAAAGCGGTGTGTTGAGGTTTTAGAGTGACTCAGTGATCCAGGTACCTCTTGGATACTCAGAAAACATTGTACCTTTCCATTTTCCCTCTTCCTAGAAATTTAGTTACCCATTTGAAAAGGTGGCATTGATTTTTCTCTTTAGCTGATACAAAAGGAATCAAAGTGGAGGTTTCAGGACAGCCACCACAACACCTTATCTTCCAGGTTCTCTTGATTAACGCTGTCCCCTTTTTGCTAGACGTATACAGCCTCTCTAAGTCCTGTAGACAGTTTTTTCCCTCATCCCACATTGGCTTTCAATGCTTTTTAAACTGGAGAGACAGCTTGGCTGCAGCAAAGAAAAATAGAACTTTAACAAATATATAAATTCTCAAATGAAGAAGCTTTAAAGTGACACCTGTAGCCTGCCACCAACTGTGTGACAGTCAATATAGAAGCTAGAATTCAGTAGGGAAAATTCGTTTTGTTCATCAGTCATCCAGTCTAGCTATGAGCCTGAAACATTTCTTTCTAATTTGTAGCAAATTTTAAAAGAATTTTTTGTACACTCAATATCAATGAACACTTCCAAAGTATTCATTGTTCTTTGTTTGGTAGGAATGGGGTTTGGCATAGGTTCTTCATATGTTGTCTCTTTGTGTGTGTGTGTGTGTGTGTATTATAATATTGATATAGATTTGATATATATGCTTGATATGTATCAAATAATATATGATATATAAGTTATATTAATAAATATATATCTTTATATTAAATAATACATAATATCATAGGCTTTGAATGTAGAGACCTGGAATTGCAGATGTGCACCACCACACTGAGCTTTGTTTGTTTGTTTGTTTGGTTGGTTGGTTAGTTTTAATGTCTTATCTTGGGGTTTGTATATTACTTGGAGAATTCTTACAGTCTTTTGTAACCTTCAGTCCTCTCTGTACTTGATACCCTCCTTGTTCTCTTCCCACGTGGAAGCAGAAGCCAGCACTCTGAGTCACTTAGATATTTATGGTGTTCACAGCAGTTCAGCAGACGTGCATGTCACTGGAGAAGCATCAAGAATTACATCCCTGGCAGTATTGTTGTAAAGGTTTTTATTATTCCCATATTAGCTTTGATGTGACTGTGCTTTTTCTCAGACATCAGAGAGATTGTTTTAGCCTCAGAACCTTATTGTTATTGGTTTTTGGTTTGTTTTGTTTTGCCTTGTAAAAGTGATAGTGTGATACCTTAATAATGACCTCAAAGACTTGCTTTTAGTAGTTAGGTCTTATAATGGCTCTTCCTCACATATTGTTCAATAAAGGGTAGCTTGCTTCCGTCCTTGCTATGTCATTTTTTCTTGTTTTTTTTTTTTTTTTCTTTTGTTTCCTGAGATGCTTGAGAGTTAGGAGATGGACATTTGACTCTGTCCCTCCTCCCTCTATGTCTTTCCCTCCCTCCTCACATTTATCTGCTTCTTTCCTTCTTCACTGCCTTCTCATTTTTTTCTCTTCCTTGTTTGTCCATTTCCTCCTATTTTCTTTCCTCCTCCCTTCATTTTTCTTCCCGTTCTTTCATTTTCTTATTTCTTCTCATCCCTAGTACCCACTCCCTTTTCATTCTCTTCTCTCCTGCCTTGCTTTTCATCTTCACAGATTCCCCCTTTCCTTTTTCTTTTTGAGGACAGTTATTTTCTTCCCTCTTTTAATTAATTTATATATTCACTTTGCATCCCTATTGATACTCTCCTTCTCATAGTCCCTCCTCACATATCCCCTCCTCCACCCCTTCTCCCATTCTTCTCTGACAAAGCGGGGTGTGCCAAATTACCCTGGCATATCAAGTCACTATATAGCTAGGCAAATGCTCTCCCAATGAGGCCAGACAAGGGATCCCAGTTAGGGGAACAAGATCCAAAGGCAGGCAACAGAATAAAGGACAGCACCCACTCTAGTTGTTGGGGAACCTGCGTGAAGTCCAAGGTGCACGTGTGCTACATATGTGTGGGGTTCGGGAGGACTAGGTTAAGTCCATGTATGTTCTCTGGTTGATGGTTCAGTCTCTGAATGACTCTGTTGGTTTTCTTGTGGAGTCCTTCTCCCTTCCACATCCTTCAATCCTTTTCCCAACTCTTCCACAAGACTTCCAGTGTTCTGTCTAATGTTTGTGGGTCTCTGTGTCTGTTTTGGTCAACTACTGAGTAGAGCCTCTCAGAGGACAGTTATGATAGGCTCCTGTCTGCAAGCATAACAGAATCTCATTAATAGTGTCAGGGACTGGTTCTTGCCCATGGGATGGATCTCAAGTTGGATCAGCCATTAGTTGGTCATTCCCTCAGTTTCTGTTAGACATTTGTCCCTGCACTTCCTGTGGGCGGGACAAATTTTGGTTAAAGGTTTTGTAGGTGGGTTGGTATCCTTATCCTTCTACTTGGAGTCTTGCCTGGCTACAGGAGGTGGCCATTTCCTCCACTTCTAGGAGTCGCAGCTAGAGTCACCTTCATAGACTCCCTGGAGTTTGTCCCATTTCAGTTCTGTGACATGTCCTAGAGATGTCCCCCAACTACTGATGCCTGAGTTCTGCTCATTCTCCTAGCCCTCTCTCCCTGGTTCTTCCTGTACCTGATCCCCAGCAGTTAACACTGCATGAGCTGTTTTTCTCTGATGTCTACAGAGAAATTTCCCTAGAGCCTGCTTGCCTGTGTCACTAAAGAAGAGTTAGTAGTAGAACCTGCCTTGAAATTTGGCTGACCTTAGAATCCATTTTCTTGACCACTAGTTTCTATGTCCTTCTAAATAAAGTTTTTGACAGTAGACATATTTCTTGATAGGAAAAGTACATGTGAGGTAGAATAGAGTCCAGAAGGGGTGGGAAGAATGGTATGGGTACCTTATTCTTCACATCTGCATTCATAGGAACAACATATGCTCAAGGTTGAGGTCCAGAGAACAAGGGTTAAGAGAAACTGCTGGTGACAACTGCAGCTCACTCAAAGGATGGCTCATGTCCTTCTTCTCTGGTGTTCCCTCTGGTCCCATGACCTCTCCCTGCCTCATCTCCTTAAATTCCTTCATGTCTTTGCTCAGACATCAGCTTCTATCAGGACATGCTTAAGGGTCTTATTTAATCCTGCAGTCAGACGTCTATTCATGTCCCTTTCCCCAATTCTCAATCTCAGTTTCCAGTCTCACTCAGTGCCTTCTCATCTGATGAGTAACTACACAGCAGATGACTGCCCTGTTCTATCTATCCATTGCTGCACATCTGAGTGCCCTAAGTATAGAACGTCATTCCTTGTCTTGTACACTCTTATATAAGCACTAAGAGACCAAGAAACAGATGCCATATTCCTGGTATGTCTGATACCTGTGTGTGGCAAATAGGAGGTACTCAGTAAATGTTTGGTTCATGGAAGATAAATAATGCACACAATTCTAGGAAAACAGATTTGGAAGGATAAGGTAGAAAGAATAGGAAATATCTGGAGAGTACATATCAGCCTTAGGTTTATTAAAAGATGAGTTCATTAAAAGATGTGTCAGAATTCCAGTGGAATGGTTGAGTTTTCAGAATTGTATTTGGCTGAATATGGGGACCTTATAAAAGGTGAGACAGGAAACCAGTAGCAGAGATTTCCCCACTTAGCCACAGGCCATTTATTTCAGGCTCTTTGGTAGATGGCAAAAATTGTAGCTAGTCCCAAATCCTATATATTCTATGTTTTGTCATACACATACATATCCATGACAAAGTTTAATCCATATGCTCAATATAGAACAGTTATAACATGCACTATAATAAACATTCTGAAAGCGATATTTTCTGTCTGTAATCTCACTGTGCTTTCTTTTCAGTTAGAACTTTGGCCCTAAAGCTTCTCTTTGGGAACTCTCATTGCCAGGATCACTTCTCTAGCGATTTGGGACCACTGTTAAATAAAATAATGGCTTCTTTGAACATCATCACTGTTATCTGCTAACTCTTAACAGTGACTAAGTGACTGTCAGGCAGGCAGCATTGACACCAAGAAATGATTCATATCTCTGGTGCGATAGCATATCATATCACACCCTGACTGTTGGAAGTCTCTATCAATGCAGGCCTGAGTGTTCCCCAACTTTCAGAAGCCTCTGTCTATGCAGACCTTAGTGCACATGAACTATTGAAAGCTTCTTCCTGTGTGGCCCAGCCAAGGAGTAAGGATAGTTCCTACCTCCATATCTCCTGCCATAAGAGTCTAGTGTGCCATGGAGTCCTGGGATAGTTCAGGGAAGCATGTCCCTCCATTGCCAGGATATCTCAACTCTAATTGGTTTCTGTTAATTAGATAGTGTCTTTGAAATCATATGAGTCAATATCTGACCTAAAACATCTAAAAGGTTGTCTTTGAGTCATAGAAAGAAGTTCTTGTTATAGATATGCCTTTACTCCCTGCCCCTTCCTCTTTTCATTTCAAATGCCCATCCCCAGGGTGATGGCATAAGGAAAATGAGGCTTTTTATCGGGGTTGCTTGGCATCTTCTTGCTATCTTTATGCTTTTTGCATTGCTTGGGTCATTGAACCTCTATTTTCTTAGGACAAAATGGAAATAATAAGCTTCATAAAGTATTGGTATCAGGGTTTGCTCACTGGATTTTCATCATTATAAGGGAATACCTGAGTGTTGTAGAATATGATTCCCTGAGCAAAGTAGCTGCCATCTTCCTTAGATCAGCTTTGTCTGCTTGTAAGGCTCCATTAGTACTGGGCTTGTTCCTTATTAACATAACCCTTTAGAAAGAGAGGGTAAGAGGATCATTGTAACTTTTATCTCCTCCCAGCTATTTGTGGAATTCCAATAAATTGCACATGACCTCTGCATTTAGATTAAGGAAGGTACTATGGTTTGCATGAAAATGGGCCCATAGGCTCATAGGAAGTGTCACTATTAGGAGGTTTGGCCTTGTTGGAGGAAGTGTGTCACTGGGGATGGCTTTGAGATTTTGTATGCTCATACCAGGCCCAGTGTCTCTCTCTTCCTGCTGCCTGCTGATCCAGGTGTAGATCTCTAGACTTATTCTTCAGAACAGTGTCTGCCTATATGCCACAATGCTTCCTGCCATGACATTAATGGACTAAACCTCTGAAACATAAACCAATCCAAAGTAAATGTTTTTCTTTGTAAGAGTTACTATGGTCATATTCTTATCACAATAGCTGAACATTGATTAAGACAGTAAATTAATTGAGAGAGGCTTTATCTATGCTGTTGTGGGGAAGCTGTAATCCATGCTGGATGAAGATGTTCAATGTGGCTCTTGGAAGCTTCTACCTGTGCAGTCCAGGCTAAGGAATAAGGATATCCCCTGCCTCAGAGCCCACTAAGGAATGAACAGTTCAAGTCTTGAACCAAGAGCAGAAAGCCAGATTATGGTCATCCTCAGACCTTCCTAACAAGTCTTCTAGGGAGAAATAAAGGCCTCACAGAGAACAAGTGTCCAAGTACAGGTTCCTAATTACATAAAGACCAGGCTCTATATCTTAAAAGTTGTAGCAACCCTCTAGAAGAAGTATCTCCCTAGAACTAGGACTTTATTAGTGGCAATCCACCATATCCATGCCATAACAGGGTATAATCCAAGTACATCTACATCATTTCCTTAGTGTGAAATATTTGAGCTAGAGTGGGCACTTGGCAAAGTTAGCTGCTAGTGTCATACAGATTAGTGTCACTTTGTTGTCATTACAAGAAGGCAGGCATTGTAAAAAGATTCAGGATGACAGAGGCTCTTGATATTAGAAGAGGCATTCCCCACCCTCCTTGAGGAATGAAAGATTCCTAATTATCCCAACTGAGATGGGAGTAGGAAGCTTGGGAATAGAGGGTACATAGATAGAAGAGCTGGGGAGGCCTTGTGTGTCCTTCCTGAACTGCCTCTATTTCTCTTGGGCCCATGGCACCAGCAAGATGGGCAAGTGTCGTGGTCTCCATCCTGCCCGGAAGCTCCACAGTCTGATACGACCAGAAGTGGCATGGTACAAGAAAGCCCACATGAGCACAGCCCTGAAGGCCAATCCATTTGCGGGTGCCTCTCATGTAAAGGGATTTGTGCTGGGAAACGTAGGGGTTGAAGCCAAGCAGCCAAATTCTGCCACTAGGAAATGTGTCAGGGTGCAGCTCATTAAAAATGATAAGAAGATCACAGCATTCATGCCCAATGATGGCTTCCTGAACTTCATCGAGGAAAATGATGAAGTTCTAGTTGCTGGATTTTGTCAAAAAGGTCATGCTGTAGGTGATATTCCTGGAGTCCACTTTAAGGTGGCTAAAGTAGACAATGTGTCTCTTTTGGCTCCGTACAAAGGCAAGAAGGAAGGACCAAGATCAAAAAATTTGACAATGTAATTTTCATATTCTGGAAAAAAAGAAAGAAAAGCTGGGGAATGTTCTTTTTCTTTTTTTTTTTTGGAAAGCAGCTATGTGTCAGAGCAGGATACTCCTAAGAGCTGCCTGGAGGCCCAGCTCATCCTTGCATATTACACTTCAGCTTCTCATCCTCTCAAATCTGTAATTCTCCCAACTTTGCAGGTATTTGTTATATTATCTCAGTTCCAGGATGCTGAGTTTTCACATTATACCATTTCAGAAGATGTGGACTACAAAAGCAACTTGATAGATGGCTGCCTTCTCCTAGAAAATGTTATGATTGATCTTATATTTAGTGGCCTCTTATAATCCTAAGAAAAAGTATTATCTTTATCAGTGTATTTTTCCAGCTTCTCCTTTTACTCTTGAGTAAGGGAAGAAAGGAAAGTGTGGACTTGTGGTTTTTGCATCCTTAATCCCCTATTGTTGAACTGTTTAGAAAACATTAGGAAGTATATATATCCTTGCTGGAGTAGATGTGTCAGAAGGAGGAGAGGCTTTGTGGTTTCCAAAGTCTATGCCAGAAATGCATGCACACACACACACACACACACACACACACACACACACACACAAACACACACGCACGCGCACACACACCCTTCTCTTTCTGCCTGTGTGTCCATCAGAATATAACCCCGCCTGTCTGCCTGCATTCAGATCCTTTCCCTGATGATAATGAACTGATCTTCTAAAACTATAAGCAAGTTCCCAATTAAGTACTTTCTTTGCTTTGATCATGTGTCTTCTCACTGCATAAAATCATCATGTCAAGGTTGGATAAGGCAACCCAGTAGGAGGGAAAGGATCCCATGAGCAGGCAAAAAAGTCAGATGCACCCTCATTTTTTCTGTTAGGAGTCCCACAAGAACACCAAGCTACACAGCTATAACATATATGCAGAGAACCTAGCTTAGATTCATACATACAAGGTCTGTGATTATCACTTCAGTTTCTGTGAGCCCCTATGAACTTTGCTTAGTTGATTCTATGGGCCATCTTTCTTTCTTTCTTTTTTTTTTTTTTTTTTTTTTTGTGGTCCTACAATAATTCCTCCCCCTCTCTCCCTCTCCCCCTCTCCCCCTCCCTCTCCCCTCTCCCCCTCTCCCCCTCTCCCCTTCCCCCTCCCTCCCCCCTCTCCCCTCTCCCCTCTCCCCTTCCCCCTCTCCTCCCCCTCTCCCCCTCTCCTCCCCCTTCCCCCTCTCCCCTCTCCCTCTCCTCTGTCCCCTCTCCGCTTTCCTTCCTCTCTCTCTCCCTCTTCCATGTTCCCTTGCATGCCTAATGTTTGCTATGGTTGTTTTTTCTGTCACTGCTCCCATCTTGCTATCCACAACTGTGCAGGATGTGCATATATAGCGCATAACATTAGAACCCAGTTGTCTTCATGTTCTTTCCATCAATGTTCAATTTTATCTCTGGTCCCTGCTACTATAGCCTTGGGTTCCTCTCCCCAAGTGATGTCATTTGGGATCCTTATTTCTTAAGTTCTAGAGGAGTTTTCGACATATTTAGTGTTTATGGTATTCTCCACTAGAGTCCTATCCCCTATCTTCTTTGTCACTTTCTAGATAGGAGTTACACAGAATCTAAAGGAGTTTAGTTTGGCAGACTACCTTTGATTGCTTGTTATTATTTGATCATGGACTAGGGTAACCTCTGCCATTACAGTCTTGGAGAAGGGCCTCATATACGTCTGATTTGCTGGGATGCTTGCCATCTTCTGGTAACTTGAATTGTGCAGACCACCTATTTGTCTCCTGGAAGCAAGAATGTGCTAGGTGTGGTCAGCAAGAGAGGAAATAGGCATGAAGCCCCAGGATAGAAACAGCATTGGGGGTTTTCTCTGAGAATTGCAGATAGAAATTTTGAAAAACTGAACAGCATTACATCTGAAAGTCTAGAAGTTATTCTACCCAAAAGTTTCCTCTCAGCTTCTCATAGATTCAATAAAGGTTTATTGAGCACCTGCTTAGGGTGAAATGCACAAACTGTTATGTAATACTATGGTAGTTAGAAACCTCAGTATCCAACTCACCTTCCTTCACAAACATCTGTTGCTTCAGGGAACATTATAGGGTCAGGTACTATACCTGTCAAGTATTCCACTGGCTGACTTTTGTATTAACAAAAGGCAATTGTATTAACCAGACATACTAAAGGCTACAGATTTGGCAAGATTTCCTAATCTGCCCTAGAAATTACAAGAGGGGACAGATTGTTTCTATATACTCATAAGAAGAAGAAATCATGACATGTCACTCTTCAACTATCAGATGCACATGTTATTTTTTATCACAAGTACATATACATAGATCATTAGCAAAATCTCATATTTGACAATGATAGACTTGGCCTGTCAAAGGAGACAACTGCTCTGGGATATTCTCTGCAGAGCATGCAGGGCTTGCTCTTCTGATGGAGAACCGTTTCCAATGGCCACCCTGCCTAGGTCACAGTACTTCCCTAGATACAAAGGGGAGATACAGATTAATATGCACACACAAACATATGTGCAAGAAACTATATACATATATGTATTCATGTATATGGCTTTGGATGTTTGCATGTCTGGATTCCTATTTATATTGAATGTTTCACATAAATACCACCTTTATGCTCCATCATGAAGTATGGAAGTACTGTTTTGCCTACTTAGCATCCATTTCCAACTTCAAAAGCTCTATTCCTTCTTGTGTCACAAGTGTTTGATGAGTATGAGATTCATTCCTGGCTCTATGGATAAAGACATGAGCCACTCTGACCAGCAACATGATCTTGGACAACTCCCAGGGTGAGGGTTTGTAGAGAGCTGATATGTGACCTGCACTGAAGAGTCAGAACTAATATGTGTAAAAACCAAGAATCTCTGCTGAAACCCTTAGTAAAGGGAGCATCTATTCCTCTGCAAATGCAGGACTATGAGCTTGTGAGGCTGGAATAGCCCTCTGTAACTCAAACACTGACGTAGGACTCCAACTCCACTCTAGGTTCAAAAGCTTGCTAAGGGATCCCTGGGACTCAGTATGATAGCATACACATAGATGTAATGTATAACAACTAAAGAATTCTGAGCAAAAGCAAAGGAAAAAGGCAGGTGGATTCAAGCATAGAAGAAGCCAGGCTCAGAGATCTAGAGACTTATTGTAGTCAAGCTGGGGAAGCTCAGTATAGACAGAGACTTAAGACCTAATGGCACTGCTTTCTCTATGTATGAGAGGAAGGACTCCATACATACTCAAATGTTAGACTTCTGGGTAGAAAACAAGACTTTACATAGGTTCTATGGACAAGATGATCTCAGGAAACCACAACTCCTAGATCCTAGCAAAGGCTGGTATATAGGCAGGCATGTCTGAGGGTGGCCACTTAGCAGCTTTACACATCCCTGTATGCACATTGAGAGCTCAGGTAAGTCTAAGACATTAAAAAGAATAGACAGAGTCCTGATTGCACTGAGTGTAGTACTTAGCCACGCCTGAAGCAAAGTTTGCTTGTTTAATTTTTTAAGTCATTTTATATTTTGGTCTTCTCTGTATCTGAGAAGTATGCTAACTAACAAAACCCATCTAACGTGAAGGACTGTTTGAATTCATTCGTCTTGAGCAACCATTTCCCTTTTGCTTTCTTGGACCACCTCCTAGACAGAGCCTTTGCACATGCCCAGCCTCTTCTAGGCATTTTGATACTTTTGCATTTTAGAAGGTAATTCTATTTGGATGCAAAGTGTTATTTTATAGCCTATTAATGTAATAATGTGTCCTACATTAAACTTTTGATAACTTTCTAGCTCCAATTAATGATGCCCATATGTATGCATGGGTACGGGACCATCCACAGGAACTAGAAAACCAACTAATGGAGACACCTTCAAAGAAGAATTCTCCCTCCCCAGTCAGCTAAAATTTCTTAAGAATGAAAAAAAGAAAAGGAAAGGAAAAAAAAATACAAAAAAAATCCCAAAATATAAGAAATCCTAATTTATATATATATATATTTTTTTTTATTCAGTCAGATTTAACATTGATCTTCCTTGTTACAAACTGGTTCTTCATAGAGAATTTGGTCAGAGCCCTAGGGAAGCAGAGTAACTACTTGGGCATGCTCTCCTGTGTTTCTTTCTACTTTGGCCTAATTAATTGTGTCATCATTCAAGCAAATGAGTTTATGCCTTATGGGGATAACAATTAAAAAATAAATCAGTGTTTGTCAAAATAGAAAGGGATGAGTGGAGAATTTTTTTTTTTAGTCTCTTATGGGATTAATGCAAAGGATTTTTTTCTAGTGTTTATTGATGTAGATATAAGTAGAAAGTAAGAAGTAAATACTGGAAAGTTAGCTCAATCTGTAAATTGCTTGTCATACTAGCCTAAGAACCTGAGTTATGGCTCTAGCTTCTACGTGAAAGCCCTACATAGCAAGCCTTGCCTTTTACCCTGGTTTTAGGGAGGTTGGAAAAACATGGATCCCTAGAGCTCACTGACCAACCACTATAGCCAAATTGGAAAGCTACAGGTTCAATGAAGAACCCTGACTCAAAAAATAAGGGGGAGGCTATTAAGGAAGGTTCCCAACACTGAACTCTGACCTTACTGTACAAATATGTGTGGGACAAGATGGCGGGCAGCAGGCGACTGCAGCAGCAGGCCCGGGCCTACTCAACAGCGGCCCGGGACCTGCGAGGTGGAGGCTGCCTGGAGGCTTCCAGGCAGCCTGTTTCACATACCGGGGGAAGGTCCCAGGTTCCATGGGCTGGAGGCTTTGGCGGCGGCGGGCCCGGCAGGCCCCAATGATACGAGGAAGTCCTTGGTTCCAATAGGGTTTATTGTCATGGCGGATGGTGGATGGATCTGGGTGTACCCCCCCAAACTCAGGGCAGGCCTGGGTTAAGTAGGGAGGGAGAAAGGGGGAGGTTCTGGGGAGGGGAGGAATGCTTAATTGGCTCTGCCCTCTGACCTTCATTAGTATGTAAATCCCTAGGGCCTGAGGCCTGTAGTTACACCCTCTACCTGTGCACTTTGGGAGGGGCTGTAATGGCCTTCGTGACTGAATAATGTAGGTCCATGGAGATTAGACTGCTTTTCAGGACCCTGAGTTCTGGGGGCGTGGCCGAACTCCTGCCGTTTCTCCCTGGGAGTCTCGGGGTTCTAGGCCCATGCCCAGCCGAGAACCAGGATACGCTTACGCAGTCCCACAAATATGTGCTTGCACACGTGCACATATGTATGTGTACATGTATGAGCACAAAAAGAGAGAGACAGTAAAGCTCATATATACAGATATGTATAGACATAAGTACATATATGTGAACATAGAAACCAAAAACCAAACACTCGGAAGTGTCCTACAGTCTATGAAGTCATCGAGTCCTTTTAATTGCAAAGGTAAGAAGAGTCCAGCTTGTACTTGTATGATTCAGGGACATGTGACTGGATGCAGTCCTGTGTTTTACAATCACCATGCTTAGGGAATCATTCTCATTTTCTGTCTTGAAATGGTCTGTGCAGTAAGTTTTTCTTTTTAACAATAGTTTTGTTTTTATTTTATTTTTTATTTTATTTTATTTTATTTTATTTTATTTTATTTTATTTTCTGTGAGTGGATGTTTTGCCTATGTATGTGCTCTGTGTGTGTGCAGTGCCTTCAGAGCTCAGAAGAGGGTTTGGGATCCCATAAATCTAGAGTTAGAAACCATATGTGTATGAGAAACTAAACATGGGTCATCTACTGGACAGTAGGTGTTCTCAGCCATCTCTCCAGTGTTTCCTTGGTGAGTACTGAAAGAATGAGTGATTGAGAGTGTACCTATCTACCACACTGTCTCTACAAGGCTGGACTGAGCCCAGGCCATCCCACCATCCACGCAGTACCTGGTAGAAATGAGCCTCTATTGTTTAAAGATTATCCAGTAGCTTTATTTATTTGGTAATGCTCAAATAACAAGAAGCCCACACAATTAGAGGTGTTATCCAATACCTAACCTAGATATTACAACTGCCTTAGACTGCTAGAGAAACGTGTACATCTGAAGCCATTTTCCCTTCTCTCCGGTCCTCTCCCACCACCCGCAGCTCCTCCTCTTCCTTCTCCTCTTCCTCTCCTTACTCCTCCCACATTAGCTCCTCCCAAAATACTGAGTTTAATGTGGCAGAAAATATACCACTACACAAGAGTTAAATGTATATGACTGTGCAATCTCAATTACTTTTCAGTTCTGCAGATTCTATACAGTGTTCACAGTTGGAACCAAAGTTAGAATTATATAAACTGATCCCTTATATAAACCCTCCCCATACATACAACCTGCATTTGTCTGCCAATAATTCCTTCTGGGATTGCCTTCAATGTTTATTACTATCCAAGCCTCATAGGTGCTTAAAAAAGAAAACCTTATTGAATAAACAGAATTAGACCTTTGGTTCCTGTGGCTGTTAGCAGTCTATAATACTTGCTGGTTCTCCTATAAAGCAGTAAGTCCCAGATGCCTTTGGGCTCCAGAGAGGACTTGAAACAGTGAAGTAACATCCCAGCATGGAATGCTTTCTGAGGCAGGCATAGAGACAGGAGCCGAAGTAAATGTCATGGGTTCTCCCATGACATTCAGATCTCCTAAAACTGAATTTTACACATAAAAGTTCCAAAAGAACATTTAGTTTCTAGACCCATAACTATAGCCCAGCTTATGTTCCCCCAGACAAGCCTGGAAACCATGACAAGGGGAGGGGAGTATTTTGCCTAGCTTGGATATGTCTTATAGCAGCCCAATCTCTTGTGTTTATGTCCTTCACTTGGTACTTCAAAACACCACTGCCACCCATGATACCAGCTTTTCTTTTAAATTTGGGGGATGAAAACATGTCTTCCTTCTAAACTACCAAGAAGAGAATGTGGGACAGTATAGAGTTGTACTATGGACTGTGAACAGTATGGACTAAGCAAACAGCACCATCTCCAGATACAAAACAAGTTTACTAGGTGTTTCAGAGGAGACTCTGCTCCTTCCTGGCTTCCTTGTGACCTCCTTCATCTAAACCATGAGTCTGTATCAGGAATAAAGAGTGTATGTCTGGCAAGCCCAGACACTATTGTGGACGCCAAGAAGTGCTTGCTGACAGGAGCCTGATATAGCTGTCTTCTGAGAGGCTCATCGAGAGCCTGACAAATACAGATGTGAATGCTTGTAGCCAACCATTGGACTGAGCACGGGGACCCTAATGGAGGAATTAGGGAATGGACTGAAGGAGCTGAAGGGGTTTGCAGCCCCATAGGAAGAACAAAAATATCAACCAAACAGACCCCCTCCCCTTAGCTCCCATGGACTAAACCCTAACCAAAGAATACCCATGGAGGGACCCATGGCTCCAGCCACATAAGGATGGCCTTACCTGACATCAGTGGGAGGAGAGGCCCTTGGTCCTGTGAATGCTCAATGGTTCAGTGTAAGGTAATACTAGGGCAGTGAGGCAGGACTTGGTGGGTGGGTAGGGGAGCACCCTCATAGAAGCAGGGGGAGGTGGGATGGGATAGGAGGTTTCCAGAGGGAAAACGAGGAAAGGGGATAACATTTGAAATGTAAATAAATAAAATATCCAATAATAAAAAAAATAGTGTATGTTCACTTCAGCACAGGGCAGAACAGTTTTCCCATTTGGAATAAGCCATGGCTAACATTTCCAACTTCTGTCTGTACATTTAAGATTATTGAGAATTGTTAGATATAAGTGTTATAATGTTGCCTGTATCCTGATTTCTCTTCTTAACTACACATGGCCATGCTCTACCCTTGCCTGGCTGTGTTGTTCTGGATGTTCCCCTTGATATCTCTGTATGTTGTTTTCTGTGCAATAAAACTGTCCCAGTCAGTTACCAGAGGCCAGACAGCCTATGGATAACTGAAAGAGATTACCCATTTCTCTGTTTCTGTCTTTTCTCCCAAGCTTAAAGTTAATATCATCAGAGGAATTCTTTAAAAATCTAGATCCCTGGACCAATCCTGTTCCAACCAAATCCTGGCCTCTGTGGTTACCCACTGAGAGTGGGGAGAGGCATGCAAGTAGAGCCCAAAGGACGCCATCTACTTGTTTTGGAGACAGAGACTTCCATTGAACTAGAACTTATTTTAAGCTAGCTAACGAGGAGCCATAGGAGTCTATTCTTCTCTACCACCTCAGTTGTAGAATTTGTGTTTACCACTGTATCTGGCTTTGTTTGTTTTTGTTTGTTTGTTTGTTTGTTTTAAGGTGAGTTCTAAGGTGTGGGAGGAGCTAAGGTGGGAGGAGTTAGGAGAGGAAGAGGAGGAGTAAGGAGGAGAAGAGGAAAAGGAAGAGAGAGAAGATGGGTGGAATAATCCCTTCTTGGTCATGGTCAGGGCTAGAGATATCTCAAGGCAAGCCCAGAGGCAGTTCTTCTGAGTTCTGTGCAGCCAAGGTGGGTAACTCCACCTAGATCCTATCACTTGGTCTGTTGTGGTAAACTAGGTCTCTCGGGCCTGCTCAAGGCCAGATGAAGGGCACACTAAGGATCCAACTCAGGTCACTTTGCTTATATGACAATGATTTTATTGACTGAACTAGTTTCCCAGCCCCAGGCAATATTTGACAAACCTTACAAGATGGTAGTAATGTGAGGTCAGAGTTGAGAATGACTGTACAGGTAGCTGATGTGGGGCTACTGTCTGCTATGTGGAAAGAGACACTGCTCCTTATTCACTTGTCTATGGAAACAGAGAGTCACAGTAACATTTGGAACAAGTGTTTGGAGACAGGAATAAAATCCTGGAACCTTTGCCTTTGAGGGAAAAGTGCCAACCTATTTACTTTGTGTTAAGAGCTCAAACAGTGATCAAAATCCAGTGCAATATCATAAATACCAGAAAAGGTCAAGGCTGGACTGGTCATAGAATCACGTACTCACAGCCAGGCAGGAGCTGGCATATATACTGATTCAAATTCTTAACTGGCAAGCAACATGGGTGACCTGAGGGATGGCAAAGCCCAGGCACTTGGCACCCCAGCCACAGTATGGAGGTTTGCCTGGCTCTGTTGCTTTTGCTGAAGAAGGAGAAATGCGATTTTCTCAGCAGCTACACTCCTTGACTCATTAGTGTAGTTGGTGTGTGGTTATTTCTCTGAAAATATCCATGAGAAGAGAGAGTGACAGTGGGGAGATGTTACTGTTTACTGACTTTATGTTTTATGTGTTCCTCTCCAGGGTTGAAGGGACTATCCCCCATCCCCCTGACACCTGGTCCACTTCTCAAGAAGCAGCTGCAGGTCTCCTCAAACCTTAGCTAGTGTCTGAGTTCACAAGTTCAGCCATGGACAGCTTTCTGAATTTATTCTAGGTCATCCGAAGTACATACCTTAAGAGCCTGGAGTTTAAATTACAATGTTTTGGGTTGGATGACTTTGATTGAGAATCCATAAGAAATCCTGTCGAAGACTTTTTAAAGGAAATTTCTTCATATGTTAGTCAGGCTTGCTATGACCATGTAACAAAATGTATTGGATAAGGTCATTTTTCCCTACTGAGCCTATCCATGTAGGTCCACTGCCTCCTTTAATGAAAGAACATCACGGCACTAATGGTTGGTGACAGATGAGTGTAAAGCACAGACACCTGTGACACAGGGAGCTTTTTACACTAGGTTTTTATTAAAAGAACTATCATGGCTCCATTGCCAACCTGATTTTCTAACCCGAAGTGTAGATGTAGGGACATCAATGCTTTTCATACTTGGTAGACTGAATCCCAAACCAAGAAATTCTTTTTGCTTTATTTACGATATGGGTAATATTGTCTGTAGACTTGATAGGTTTTAAAATCACTATGGCAACTCCTGTGGTTATATATGAGGGTATTATCAGAATGTCTTAAAAGAGCAGAAAAGAGACAATCTGAATATGAGCTATGGTCCTGGACCAAACAAAGAGTCAGTGAAGTAAGCATCAGCATTCATTCTTCTGTGCTTCCTGGCTGGTTCTGATGTGACCAGCTGCCTTACATGCCTGCCAACATCCCTTCTTCACACAGTGGACTGTAGCTTCAAATTGCAAGGTAAAATAAACCATTTTTTACATTGCTTTTGTCAGATGTTGTATCACAACATTGAGGAAAGGTACTAATACATAACATAACCCAAAACTGCATCTGACTTTTCTGTACATCTATACTCACCTGAACTATTGTCTGTACAATATGTGCAACTAAAACAACATCCTGCCTCCAATGAACTCTCATAGTCCTTTCTTACTTTGCTTAGAATAGTCTGTTTAAAATGCTTTTCCAGACTTCTTAAGTTGTTTTCACCCTTCCACGTGTTACAAAGCTTCCTTTCCAAAACAGTGTTATCAGCACACTGTTAAGATGTCTCTACACTCTGATATCTGGCAGTGTGTGCCTGCCACCAGATAGACTGTAAGCCCCTTTTCTAGAGTCCATGTGCCCAGAAGGGCCAGAGAGATCTTGCTTGGCTGTTCTCAACTTATAAGAGCAGGGGTGTATAGCCAGGTCAAGCATAGTGGCTGGTGCCAAGGAGTGTTGTATATGACATTTGCCATTCTTTCCAAATGGGTGAATTCTTGACCTCAGTATTGCCAACATTTTGGTATAGTACTCCGAATGGACTTAGTTAATTAATGAAAGTTGGAGTCGATGTGGTTCATTTCTTTGTTTTAAACACCATTGCTCTGCAACAAAGATTACACAATCTACCTTTAAAAATGCTATTGTTTTTTTTTTTACACTTCTCCTCTCTCTCTCTCTCTCTCTTCTCTCTCTCTCTCTCTCTCTCTCTCTCTCTCTCTCTCTCTCTGTGTGTGTGTGTGTGGGGGGGTGTATGGAGGGTGTGTATGCCCTTAGAGGAACATGTCACGTAACTTGTCATGCTCTCCCATTCTTCACCTTATGCCTTTAAGACAGGGTCTGTCACTGAACCTGGAGCTATTCTAGTGACCAACAAGACACAGTCTTTCTGTGTCTATATTCTACAATGCTGGGATTTTAGGTACATGTGCAGCCACACTGAATTATTTTACATGGGTACTGGGATTTGAACTCATGCCCAATGAACCACTCCCCCTTCCCCCAGCCTCTTTTGTTTTTCTAACATAGCTTCAGGTCAGTTGATCGGTATGAAAGGTGACATACAAAGGAAAAAACTTGTCTCTCAAGGAAATGTGTGGATTCAGAAATAGGGAGGCAGAGATATACACTTTCTTTTGGATAGACTTGGCCAAGGTGAAGGCATAAGAGAGGCTCAGATGGGGGACACTTAAAGGGGCTTTAAAGTCTAGGTAGGAGTTTGTGAGGGAAATTTCTAGGAAAAGGACCTCATTAAGAAAGGTATGGAGAGTGTATATATGGCAAAGTTGTCTGAGGATGTGGCTAAAGTTCATTGTTCATTGTAATTAGGTGTGTAAAAGGCTAAATGCCTTTCAAAAGCAGGATTGAGTTCTGCACCCTTCCTTCCTCTTTCTTTCAGTGATACACTGAGTTGAATGCCCCCCGGAATCCCCAGGAATATCCTCATCCTAAGCCATGCTCAAAAATCTATAAAACTCATTCTATATGACAAAAGAGAGTTTGTGTGATTCAGTTACAGATCATGAAGAACAGACAACCTGTAACCATGCAAATCCTAATACAAGGAGTGTCCTTTGAGAGGGAAGTGGAAGAAAACTTGACTATAGAGAGGTAGTGATTTGACAAACAGTTAACTGGGGTGATATGATATAAGAAGGAGCAAGGGGACAAGCCAAGAAACACAGAAGCTGCACTATGAAAGGAATGATGGATACTGGGATGTTCCCCCTGTCTCCAGAAGACCACTATAAACCCTGACACGAGCACAAGGAGACAGATGTATGCTTCTAGCCTGCCAAACTGTTGCCAAAAACCTTATATTTACTAGCCAGTGTAATCAACCTGTTACAACAGCATAGAACAGCATTGAGTCGAGTGAAGCCATGATTAAGTACTCCAGAGTCAGGTAAAATCTGCATCTGGTGAGTTACATCGTGTAAAGCAGTCCTACAAGGAGTAAGAGCAGACACAAATCACCGAGCAAGCAGCAAGAGCTAACCTGGACGCAACTACATAGCAGAAGAAATGAGAACTCTCACCCTTTAAGTTGCAAAGGGACTGGTTACTCTAAAAAGTCACCCTCTTGATTCTCCTGTTCTCTCTCTCCTCTACCCACCCCACCATCACATCACTCTCCTACCACTCTACTCCTCCTCAAGCAGAGACACAGACAACAAGACACAAGCACACACACACATTCAACACATACACCTAACAACACAATGAAAAAAAGGAGATGGCCAGGGAGGAAGCAAGTGTTCATTTAAATGTCCTTCACCTTTCAAGCTCAGTTCCCATAATTGTAAAAATCAGACAAGAATATTTGCCCATAGGATATTAAACACCATAGGGTGAATATCTTTTCCACATGTTTGCCATGTTTACTTAACACAGCCCTAAAGAAAGCTGGGTTTTTTATGGATCTATGTAAGGCACACAGGTAAATTGGTTTGTATTTTTTTTCAGTTCATGTTTCCAGGTTAGCCTCAATTATAGCTATAGTTGTCATCTGTCTCCCCTTGAAAATCTGGATTATGACATATGCCGCTATCCATTTTCCATTTTTGTTTGGGATGTGCTGCAGGTCTTTGGTATTCATGTAAGTACTCCATGGAAGATAAAATGCTACAGCTTCTCATTCCTTAGTGCCTATGAGTCAGCCTTTTACAAAAGTACATCTCTGAGAATTAATTGACAAAGATGAACTTTCACTGTTAAACTTGAAGGCTCAGAATCATTACTAATACAATAATCTACTTTTTAAAAAAGATTTATTTATTTCTATTTATATGAGTACATTGTAGCTGTAACATGCATCTGATCACAAATGGTTGTGAGCCACCGTGTGGTTGCTGGGAACTGAACTCAGGACCTCCAGAATAGCAGTCAGTGCTCTTAATGGCTGAGCCATCTCTCCAGCCCCAATAATCTACTTTTAAATGGAGAAATTACCACTTTAGATAGATGTAGCCACCATAGAACTCTCAGTGGCAATTTTCACCTCTGGGTGACATCCTTCATTTCTGTACTCAAAGCAAGACAATAGCTGCCACTGTCTTCAGATGGTCACTCTGCTGCCATTAATTTGTCCTTCTGATTTGCTTTTCCAAACAGAATGGCCTAAAATATGTTGGCTTTCCATATATTGGTCAGAGAGAAGTACTGTGAACGACAATTTCTCTGACATAGAATGACCTATGTGACCATTTTTTAGATGAATTATAAAACATGGCATCTTGAACACATGAGCTTATCTTTGGCTCCACTCTAATTCTACTAATCTTACAAGAAGATACTAAAAAGAAGATACAGGTTGAACAGGTCAGAGAGAATGAGAATATCAGAAATAAGCACAGCAGAGATGAGAAAAGAACACATGTAGGGAGCACCAATACTGATGAGGAAATGGAGTGGACATCACAACCCACTACCCCACTGTGACTCAAGGCAGAGTGTGAACTGCCTAGTTTTACTGAACCCAGAAATGACTCAACAGTGAGGGGCTGCAGACACAACCACCTATTATCAGTAGGACTCTGAGGCCTAGAAGCCCTCTTCCTGCTCGTGCATCCTGGTCAAAGTTCGTCTCCATGCATGCTGTTTGAAGCTTTCTCTGTTTACACTATGTTCAGTGTTAAGGACCAGCTTTTATGACCAATATGAGAGTTGCAGTTCCGTTTTCTCTTTGCCTCACCCTTACTGAGGAAGCAGTGGAATCCAACATTTTGATATCTCGGGGTGTACTGTACCACCAGCCCCATCCACCAAGAACTAGTGTCAAGCCCATTCTTCCAGGCTCTGCTCTGAGCTACTGGATCTGGAACTCTGAGAACACAGCTTTCTCAGCAGCTTGTGAAGAGACTGAGGTTGCAGAACAAAAGAGTTTTGCTCTTGGTGGCTGTTGCCTGCCTCTATCAGCTTCATGCCAGCCCCAATTCATTGCTGGACACTGAGGCTATAGTGTACCAGACTTTCCCCAAGCCTAGTACCTCCCTCAGAGGTATGAGCTAAAGTCTTGTAGGGTGGTCTTTCTAGGCTCCCAAGTTATAAGGATGAGGCTTTAGAATCTGCATACCTGCAAATGGTTCTTCCAGAAGGACCCTGCTTCATTGCTGAATTATGGGCCAATGAAAATTCAGGACTTATTTCATCATTATGTAGTGGGGGCGAGTGGTCCAAAGCCTCCTGCAAACTCAAACCCACATGCCATTGCTAGTGCTATATATTGTAAAGAGACCACAGATAGTAGAGGAAAAGCCTATGATACTTTGACAGTCAGAAGCTTCTTTGCTAAATTCTACAAAGAAGCCACTAAGAAGCAGGTAAGAGAGAACAGTCTGGAAAATCAAACAGTACTGATGTTAAGGGAGCTGAAACAAACTAACAAAATCATTCATAAAACATGTGCTTCAGCATTCAAAAAGGACACTTGAAAAATGAGCAACGACTTTAGGACTTCTTTTGGGGGGGCGGGGGGATGTGTGTGTATGTGTGTGTGTACACTTGCACATGCACAAGTGTATGTGCATACATGTGGAGACCTGAAGTGTTATTCTCTAGTGACCTTTCACATTTGCCTGTAACATTGCCGAATAGGTGAGACTGGCTGGCCAGCAAGCCCTAAGGATTTTCCTGGGGGCTCCCTCCCCAGGCTGAGAATACAGGTGTACCCCCTACATACAGCTTTCTAAATGCAAATTCTAAGTGATGACCTCAGGTCTTTCTGACTTAAAAGCAAACACTTTATTGACTGAGCCATTTCCCCAAACACAACTTTAAGAAACTAAAGGGGAAATTTGAGTTTCAATGGTTGTCAAAAGTCAGACCCATGTAGTTTGCCACCTAGTTTCTTACAAATAAACTTAGGGTTGTGATAAATAAACACAGTTACACCTAAAACCAGAGCATCAGGTTGGTAAGATAAAGGCTCTTTGCCACTCAGCCTATTGACCTGAGTTTGATCTTCAGGACCCACTTGGTAAAAGAAGAGAACTAACTCTTGCAAGTTGATCTTTGACCTCCACATACATGTCATGTGCACAATATATATATACCTATGTTGAGCTCTGAGGCTCAAGAGAGCTGTTGATTTTAAAGACTCTGTGGGCTTCCTTTCCTGGGGAACGAATCCACTCACTCACTGAGGCAGCCAACCACCAGCTTCTACTAGATGATGATGGGAGGCAATCTACTATGTCACTAGCTAATTGAAAAAAGGAAGGTATTACAAATAGAATTCACCACTCACCATTATAAAGAGTTCCCAGTGGGGACTCATTGCTTCAGGCATGGACAAGGCCACCGCCAGCTAACTATGCTAGTAAAATTGTATGACAGCTATTAGAATAACTTAGAATTATCCAAAATTGTATAGGTATCTATAAATACCAAGCAGCTCTTGTCTTTGTGAGGAATATACAGAATGTTCTCTTCTGTAGCCACTCTGAGTACCAGTTCAGAAATACCCTGGGGTATTTGCTAGGGAACACACCCAGGATATAGTGTGTAGGGGTCTCCTAGAAACAGATGCTGTTGTTTAGCCACAAACTGAGGCAGGAGGTATTTTCATAGGTTATGACATGTTCTAGTCACAGGACAGTATCCCTTTCTTTTTCTTTGTTTAGCACTACACGGCAGCATTATTTGGGCAGCTGTTTCCCACCCCTTCCTGCTTACTTTGTCTTTTTCTACATGGCCCTGCTGCAAGACTTTTGATCCTTCTATTTCCTGTTGGACACCACACTCTGCTGCTACTCTTCTTGAGACCATCTCCCATTGGCATGGAAGCCCCCACAGGATGGATCAACCCAGAAAGATTGTTGTCAGAAAGTCACTGGACTCCTTGCTGCTTTCCTTAATTATCATATTCTCTACTGAGACTAGAATTCTATCCTAATGACATCAACATAGGGCATAATGGAAGGAGTCCAAACAAAACGTTAGCATTTAAACTGTGCTAAGCCAGAAGATCTGCAGCAATTAATAAGTGTCAAAATTCTCTGTGGTTGAAATTCCAGTGGTATTTTGAAAAAACTTCCCAGGGTCTCTCTTCCTGGTTTGTTCTTCAGCAAAGTCTCCACCAATAGGAACTTTGATGGAAAACAGTCCCCTTTGCCCCTCCAGGGCCTGAACTTAGCCTTTGCTTTCTGTTTGCCTTAGTTATTTCTTTTTTAACTTTTTCTTGTAAGCTTCTATTGATACCAACAAAGCAGGAAAACCTAAGCAGCTTTCTCAGTCCTCAGGTATATGGGGTGTGCTCCACTTCTTCCCATGTTGGAATGACAAGATTGACCTGGTGGCTACAAGCCTCCAGGATTAGAAGATTGTCAAAGGGAAAGAGACAGATCGGATGCCAGAGTGAGTGGAGTAGGAAAGCATGATAGATAAGTCTTTCTAAAGTCTGAAGATTGGCTAGAGCTTCTTTTGTTCAAGAAATGGGGTTTTGTTGCTGATCCTATACTTTGAAAGTGGAGGAGATTTCACATTGTGATTAACCTAAGAAAATGGCTCACTGAATAAGGTGTATGCTTCCATGAGTATGACGGGCTGAATTTAGATCTGATGCACATACATAAACATCCAATTGGATACCTAAACTTCTTGTACATACACACACACATGAACCCAGATACATGTGCATACACACATGCACATAAAAAGTTGAGTTGCTTTTGTTTTGTTTAGTTCTTAATCTACAGTTATAAAATATGGAATATCTTTTTGTTTGGTTAAAGGGTCAGTAGTAATCATAAAAATAGCAGCAAGTTAGAACAAAGTTAGGAAAGAAACAACGTCTTTGCTGCTTTTAATATTAGAAGTAAACTCTTAGGTCCCTGCAACCTGGAATCTGGGTATAACCCAGGCATGTGTGAGGCAGGAACATTTGTTCTGTTGGGTTATATCAGATAACTGGCTCTGCCTGCAGCTTGAGTTTTAAAGGGAACATCGCCACCTTTTGGTGCAAGAGAGTAAAGCATGAGTATCTCCAAAGTAAAATTTTGACTATCTCTGCAATAGAAACCAGGTTATCGCTCTTCCCTCTGAGCATTTCTTTGCCAGTTTGACCATGAACTTCCTACATAAAATTAGCTCAGGGACATGCATATTTGACTTAGATCTTTATTTTATTAATCTGCAGGAAGTGCGCATGCCTATGAATTGGTATCCGGCTGTTCAAGTTACCTGTCTCAGTGGAATTCCCATTTTGTATCTATATGTATTACAAATGTCATGTGTTTGTTTTTCTGCCATATATCAAAAGAGATTAGAATCATAACTCAGTGTCCTGGCATCACTTCACTGTTTTTCAGCCCACACTGCCAGCTTCAGTTCCCTCCTGGCTGGTACTCCTAAGCTGGCCAGTGCCCCTTGAATTGTTGGCCTTAGTGGGGGTGTCTTGCAGCAAGAAGACTGTGTTAGATGGTAAAATGATGACCACCAGTGGAGTAGGGTCTTGATACCAGAGCCATTCTGCCTTAGTTCTTACTCACAGTCTGCCTGTTGCAGGCCATTAGCCTTTAGCAGGTGACTGAACTTATTTGGGGAACAGTTGACTTATGTAAAATGGAGGTGCTTGACCACATTGAGCTTGATGAATTATTATGCTGTCTGTTTGAGACACAGCTCAGCACAAAGCACTATCACCCTAGTATCACCTAAGTGCCAGGCATTATTCCTGTGTCTTAACTTAAAGCTGAACATTGTCCTTTTATTGTCTTCCCAGTTATATTTCCCCAAATCACATCTGGAGCCCCAATGACTTGGGAATAAAGATCCTTAGAGAGACCCAAGCAGTCATCCAGCATGGAAGCAGAACCAGCAGTGAAGCTGGACTTACAGCTTCCTATAGTTCTGCTTTTGCTCTGTAGCCATGCTTGTGGGGATCTAGAACAAGTAATAAATCTTTTGTTAAAAATGACTTAAAAAAATATCATGCTTCGGGCGGTGGTGGCGCACGCCTTTAGTCCCAGCACTTGGGAGGCAGAGGCAGGCAGATTCCTGAGTTCGAGGCCAGCCTGGTCTACAGAGTGAGTTTCAGGATAGCCAGGGCTATACAGAGAAACCCTGTCTCGAAAAACAAACAAAACAAAAAAACAAACAAACAAACAAAAAAAACCAAGAGAAACTTTGATGCATTCTCATCTCAGGTCCCATAGGTCTCACAGCCCTGAGCCTGTTCCTGGTTGAGACACCAGGCTATAGTCTTCTCCTTATCCTCATACCTCTTCAGCCCATGATGTCCTGCAAAGTATTGTCATACCAGCACATGTATGCCTCTCAACTTCCTGCTTGCTCATTCTCTTGGAGATTGTGTCTCCAGACAGCCATGTCATTCCTCATTCCCTGAGGTTTTCCTTCAGATGTCTCCTTAGCAAAGAACCATGGGTTTACAGAGCCAGAGATGGTTGGTCATTCCTGCAATTCCAGCACTTGAGAGGTATTGGTAGGAGAATCGGGAGTTCAAGGTTAGCCTCAGCTACATAGCAATTCGGAAGATATCCTCAGCTATAAAAGACCCTGTTGCAAAGAAAAGTATTTATCTTTATTATTGAGTTGTAAGAGTTTTTTATGTACCTTAGGTGTAGATTGACTATCAAATATATACTTCCCAACATTCCCATACACACACCAAAAGACAATTGAATTCTCTATTTCTTAGAGCCTTTTCAGGGCTAGTGCCCAGCCCTTTGCTTGCCTAGAACATTCCTCTATGGAATTCTTCTCACTCCTAGAATTGGGAAAAAGGCCATGCCCTGGCCGGGTAGTACACTGGGGACCTCTTCCTCTCTGCTGTGGCTTTTACAGACCACAAGGGAGCCAGTTTCTCATCTGTTTCCTTTTTTCATTAACAATAGCCAGAGATGCCCTCTAATATGTTGAAAATGTCTTGTAGCTCCCATACTTTGTATTTTCTGTTCTGTCACAAAATTAATTCATTTATTCAGTAAACATGTATGGAGTTCCTATCATATGGCAAGTACTCTTCTAGGCCTCACAATTCACTGCAACTAACCACAGATGACCTAACTCCCTACTTTCTGGGACTGGCCTTTGTTGGGAGGTCTGAGAGGAAGAACCTGGTATGCAAGGACTTGTCATCTGTTCAGGATGACCTTTGCAATTACAGTGATAAAAAATAATCATCATTTGGACTCAAAATCTAGAATTCTAACATCCAGACCACCCAGTTAGAATTGGAGTGAGGAGCTTGTGGTCTGAAATCACACTCTGGGGTACTATGTGGGCTCACCTATATTCAGTGTCTCCAATGTGATTTGAGTCCAAACTCTACCCACGGACTACCTCATAGGAGTATACTTTCCTATGAGTACATACCACACCTAAAGCATTCAGCACATTATCTACTTATTGTCACTCTTAGTGAAGTTGGACAAACCACTTTTCCTGGTTCTTCAGTGTCTCCCTCTATAAATGAACTGCTGGTAACAGCGCTCCATAGTTCTCTTTCTGATTCAATGAGTGTTGCAGCTAGGCTTATTATGTCTTCTTTTTGTGTAGTTTGGCCCACTGAAATAAGAGTATGCATAATTAAGTATGTGTGTATATGTGTATGCATACACATGCACACATAATCACACACATATATATAGCGTATATATGTGTATATACATATATGTATGTGTGTGTTAAAATAGGCATGTATCTACAATTTAAACACACCACATAAATTGAAATAAGGTCATTATCAGCATATACATACATACATATATATATGTGTGTGTGTGTGTGTGTGTGTGTGTGTGTTTATATATTTGTGTATATTACAGTTTAAACACACCACATAAAGAAGGTCATTATTAGCTTCTAAGTCTCTAGATCTTCATTTATCACTGCCATGGCTCTACCAGAGTTACAGCTCCCAAGTCACCCTGTGTTTTCACATATGTTGGGAATGTTCCCAGTTAAGAAAACTTATTTCCTACCCTTCGAGCTCCAGGCTTCTGCTACTCATTATTACAGGGAAACTATATTTAGTTTCTTCTTACAGGTGTGTTTGTTTTATTTCTGTTTGTTCTACTTTCAATTCAGTGGTGATAAAATACCCTGAAAGTAAGGAAAGAAATGGTTTATTTTAGCTGACAATTCTGGGTTACAGACCCATCATGGCAAGGAAGTCACAATAGCAGGAACTTAAAACATCTGGTTATATCACATACAGACTTGGGAGTAGAGAGACAAATGCATGCATTCTTTTTCTGCTGCCTTTTGCTACTATTATATAATTGAGGGCCCCAAACCAGGGAATGTCGCTGCCCACTTTCAGCCTGTGTATTCCTGTATCTATTTAGGCAGTCAAGGCACTGCCCCCACAGATAAACCTACAGGCCAACTTGATCTAGACAGTCCCTCAGTGAGATCTGCATTTCTCTTCTTCCAGTGCACCATATTCGTGGTTGATCATCTTATTGTTTGTTTAGGAGAACTGAATCTCCCTTCTTTCTGTATCACTTACCTGACCAGCACTGCCTAGTGTATGCAGAAGTTGAGGATGTTCCTGCAGCTGTTCTAGTTTCCTGGTAAGATTCCTGTCATTGATAAGGTTCAAGAACCCAGAGAACTGGAATGAGTTGTTCTGCATCCAGTACAGCTCCAGTTTCACCAAGTTCAGCCCATGTAGTGCACAGAGGCATCTCTGGCCAAAATTAGACATAGCTAGCTTTTCTTATTACCCTGAAATTAGTCGTGATTACCCTTAAATTATTGAAGGTTGACCACCATGCAAAGTGATTTCCTCTTTCATTAATCTCACTAACTGGCTGCAATTGTTATAAATCTTTTCTCCTAGCCAGCACAAGATTTTTTTTTTCCCTCTGTAATCAGGCCTCTGCTAAAGTTCCTCTACCTCTCATATGACTTTGTTCAATGGTCACAATGGAAAACATCCCAAAAGCCATACTTCCTCTTGTGTTTCCCAAACAAATGAGGGATCCCCTGGCATTAGGCTCTTCCTTTTGAAAAATCATTAGTGAAGGTGACACAGCATACCAGGCATAACATATAAAAGACTTCATAAAAAATAACATTGGGTGTTTTTCCTCTTTATTAAGAAGACTGTATGCATAGAGTAAAACTGGAGACAGGAGGAGACAGAATGCATTTGTTCCACATCCACCTCATAGGGATCAGTGCTTTTGCTATATTAGATTTTTTTTTAAAATTAGTATTTTAGCATAAATTATTTGAGTATGATTTCAGGGGAAGGTATTAATTGTTCTTAAGGTCCATACTTCATTGTCAATCTTCCCAAGAGGAAAGTACAGCTGCCGGTATAGAACCAAAGACATGAGAGGGAGTTCGTCCTTCTGTTGTGTGGTATATGTCACAACAAAGTTCTGTGCATAACTTTGTTTTCATTAAAGTACTTTTTTCATTAACTAATGATGATGGTTTTTGAAAGATCAATTTTTGTTATGAACTAAGCATCACTCTTCCCATGTGTAAATTCAAGAGTACAGAAGGCTCAAAGTCAAAAGGCACCTGTTCTAGCCACATTATGGATTTTTTTTTTTTTTATTACCAAACCCAACATTTATTGAGAACACAGAAAATCAGTTGGCAGAGGCCCAACTTCAAAAGGCACCTGTTCTAGCCACATTATGCAGTGGCCATTGTTTAGCAAAGGACTGCTGTGTTTTATGTGTGTGTGTGTGTGTGTGTGTGTGTGTGTGTGTGTGTGTGTGTGTGAATATAATAATATAATACCAGGTCAGTGCTTAATATCATTCTCAATTGCAAATACTTCACTTCTAGAAAGGGCTTCTGAACCTAGAACTCACTGACTGACTGAGTGGCTAGACTGGCTGCCCAGCACGTCCCAGGGTTTCTCCTATCTGAACCTTCCTAACCTTTCCCTTTTACCCTGGACAGTGTTCCACATGCACACCACTGTCCCCAACTTTTCTGTGAGTGCTAGAGATCTGAACTCATGTCCTCATTCTTGTGCAGCACTTTGACCACTAAGGAAACCCTTTATTCTCAGCACCAACACCTGCTCCTTTTTAAAAAGAGTTTTACTATTTTTAAATTGGGTGTGCATGCATGGATGAGTGTGTGTGTTTGTGTATGAGTGTGTGTGTGTTCTCTATATGAATGTACTTCTTCCACCAGTCTATTTCCAGCAGGGCACATTCTGTTCTTGCCATGGGTGTTTGTGCATGTCTGTGCTGTGGAGGATTTCATTTTCTAAACCTGGTTCACCCTGTCTTTATGGGATTAATGGCAGCTATGGCAATGGTCACCTAAATCCTGAATGTTTGAGAGCTCTGATAACAGTCCAAAGCAGTCTGGGGTTTATGATGCAAAGCTGAGCATGCATTCTACAGTAGCAACATGGATAACATGGAGAAAACCTCTTGGTTAGAGAATATCTCCTGAGCTTGTTGGGCATCTCCATTCTTTTGAAGTTTTAAAAAAGATCCAATAACTATGTGCAACATTCCCAAAACTTCCAGATCCCATCACATCCAGATACTAATCAGTGCACAGGTACAGCTTACGTGTATGGCATTACAGTATAGAGAATCAGCAGCCGCAAAAGCTCTGTGTCAATGTATAGCTGCTACATGTGCAAACATCTGTCCAAATGAGAGCAAAATCTGACTGCCCCAGTTTGTTCTCATTAGTCATTTAATAGCTCATCCAGTGTATGACTGTGTGGCAGATTGCTTGATACCTTTGTACTATCAAGGTACCCTGTACCATGTATCTGTCCTTCCAAGATTAAGGAGCAACTAAGGAATGCCCTTTAAGGCTCGACACATGTATAAAACAACACTGGCTAGCTGAGGCAGTAGAATCTTGTGTAATAGTTTATATATCTTCGAGAGCTGTGCAGTCTAAATTAAAATGTTTTACCTCCACCTCTTAATGGAAAATTACATTGGCCAGGTTCCTTAACCTCTCTTCCTTATTTGTGAAGTCCCTTGTAGAGCTGTGGTAAGTAATTAAAGACGTGCAAAATTCTAAGAAGAAGAAGGTGGAGGAGGAGGAAGAAGAGGAAGAGGAGGAGAAAGAGGAGTAGGAGGAGGAATCTTGGAACCTGGAATGTACCATATGTCCACTCCTGATAACCCCACCACCCTTGTACAAGGTAGCTGCAGGCATTAGGACAAATATCTTGGTCTGAAGTTCTTTTTCTTTGTTGGGTCTTTGTGTGGTTTAGATATGCGTGGAATTGTGGATTCATAGAATGAATTGGGTAGTGTTCCTTCTGTTTCTATTTTGTGGAATAGTTTATAGAGAATAGGTATTAGGTCTTCTTGGAAGATCTTACAGAGTTCTGCACTAAAACTATATGGCCCTGGGCTGCTTTTTTTTTTTTTTTTTTTTTTTTTTTTTGGTGGAGAGACATTTAATGACTGCTGCTATTTCTTTAGGAGTTATAAGACTGTTTAGATGGTTTATCTGATCCTGATTTAACTTTGGTACCCGGTATCTGTCTAGAAAATTGTATAGCTTGATCATGCTAGCCCTTTTTGTCCTGGGAATACTTTTATTCCTGCTCACGGTGAAGTAATTTCAGGCAGGAATCTAAATCTTAGGCTAGAACAATGAAGTAGGCTTCAGACATGAAAATGACTTTGGGCTAGGACAGGGAAGTAGGCTCAGATATTTTGGTCACCCTAATAAGCTCTTAGAATCAGCTTGTTCTTCGACTGTGTTTATTGTCTTGCTTGTTCCTTGACTATTTGCATCTATTGTATTGCTAGTTCCTCAACCTAGAACTGACCTTAATACTTGCATTTAATTGAAATTGTATAAAAACAAAAAGGAGGAGAGGGGATGAGATAGGGGGTTTCTCGGGAGGGGAACTGGGGAAGGGTGATGACATCTGAAATGTAAATAAATAAAATATCCAATAAAAATGACTAATGTCTTCAGAACATATTGTGCATAATTGAAGAAGGTATTGTTATTGTCCATTCTTGTCTCTGTTTACACACTGACTGGCTAGGGTAGTTTTGTTAACTAGAAGAATGAAGTCTTTGATTAAGCTTATTCTCTCATCTTTCACTTAGGCTCCAGCTTGTTAATTTCATTACTGTATTCAAGCATTCTAGGTCTTTAGGTCTTAAATATGGATCAACTTCAAGGTCACAGATGAGATCCAGTTTAGCCTGGGGCTTTGTTCTAATGATCTAGACCTCTTAGCTAGGTGAAGCCCAGGTAAATGTACATCATTGACCTCTTTTATCTTTCTGTGATTCATTTCTGGCTAAGCAAGAAAGAGATTAAAGAGATTGCAACAGAATTTGGTTTGGGGAAAACATGAATTATTTTTAAAATTGATCTTTAATCAGATGCCCCTCAGTTCACCATGGCATTCTGTCCCCTTGTCACAGTGCTGTGTGTGTGCATCTGTTCTGTCCCCTTGTCACAGTGCTGTGTGTGTGTGCATCTGTTCTGTCCCCTTGTCACAATGCTGTATGTGTGCATCTGTGTGTGTGCATCTGTTCTGTCCCTTTGTCACAGTGTTGTGTGTGTACATATGTTCTGTCCCCTTGTCCCAGTGTTGTGTGTGTGTGTGCATCTGTTCTGTCCCCTTGTCCCAGTGTTGTGTGTGTGTGCATCTGTGTGTGTGTGTGTGTCTGTGTGTGTGCATCTGTTCTGTCCCCTTGTCACAGTGCTGTGTGTGTGCATCTGTGCGTGTGTGCATCTGTTCTGTCCCCTTGTCACAGTGTTGTGTTTGTACATGTGTTTTGCTGCTTTATAGTGCAGGTGGGGCTTTTGAAGTGACAAGAGGCACCTTGCCTCTGATCATTCCTGATGGGGACATTGGTTCCCACCAGGTGGTTCTGGGCTAGCACCATGAGCACCACTCAAGGACATACACTTAGACCTATAAATCAATAGCTAATGTGGGGTTGGAATGCAGTCTGCTCCTTTGTGAGCCTCCTGGGTGATTATGGTGCCCCAGGCAGTTTGAAATCTGCACCTTTACCGCACCCTAGGTGAGGCTAAACACTTCCAGCACCTGTGTGCCTTGTAAGGGCAGCCTAGGGAGGACAGATAGACCTCCCTCCCAAGCAAATGCTTACCTGTGACCACAGAATCAGAATGGTAAATTGAAGCCAATTAGCAGCTAGTAACTGCCAGCACTTGTCACCAGGGTGGTTGTTAGTAATTAGCACTAATGACTCTGGAGAAGAAAACAGTTGTGGTTCAAAGACATCCCTACCATTTGAATTCACTGTGGGTTTTCTGTTTGCTTCAACATTTTTTTTTTTGCCATATTTTTCGTTTACATGAAAACACTGTCACAACTGAATAGAACTATCTCCAGAGACAATGACATAGAGGCATAGTATCAAGTGGTGTTTTTCACCTTGCCAGGAGCTTCTCCTGCCAGGGAGTCCGTGGAAGTTATGCCTCATCCCCTTCTCAGTGCACCTGGGTCTTTCCTATAGCAATGTCTGAATAGACATTGTGACATTCTCAAGGAAGGGCTGAAACTGTTGGTAACACTTCTTTCTGCATTTAGTGAGAAAGGAACCAGAGAAAAGGAAAGAAACTTGAAGAGAGAATTTTCAAAAAGAAAATCAAATTTATAAATTTAAATGCTCTGTTGCCAAACAGAATTCTTTTCTACAGAATGTCCTCAGATAGAAGGGTCATGCCTCCTACTTTGATCACCTGTGAATATATTGTGCATTGGAAGGAGAGAAAAGCTGATTGGTGACCCATGTGTGTTCACAGGTTGCAGATGAACTGCTCTCTTACCTGTTCACTAATGCCTGTAGTGGCTGTGTGTCCTGTCCAGGATGTCTCTCATCATGTGTTTTTAGAACACTATATTACAAAGTGTAAGCACTAAATCAATGCCTGTCTGATTTAGGCTGTACAAAGTTGTATTCATTCTAGACATTGTACTCCCCCTCTGCAGAAGTGTTTGAAGCTGACAACTGTTTGCTAGTGTGGGGTCTTGTTAATTAAGAGAAGGATTGAGCAGGCCGTCAAAGGGAAATGTGGTTGCCTCCATTCTTTCCCTTTCTTCACTTAGCTCAGAGCATAAAATTAAGGGCACTGGTAAAAAACTAGAAAAGGAGATAGAGAATTGCATGAGTTAAAGATCCCCTCCTCTAGGTGGTAACAGCTTCTTTGGTGTCCTACATCATTTGTAAGGATTGTGTTCATCAATTCCCATGGTCTATGGCAGTGCAGAGCAGCCTGCAGTTCCTCAACTTACATGTTGGAGAAGAGTGCCAAGTTTCGACTCCACTCCACATTTTCCCTTTCCTAGTTTTAGGGCACCCTTCTGCTTTGTCTCTACGTGTTTGACTCTTCTAGAGACCATATAAGTGGAATTTTAGAATGTTTCTCCTTATGTGACTGGCTTCTGTCACTTAGCCAAGTATTTTCACTAGAACCGTATGTAGTGGGAGATGTAAAATGGCGGCATCCAATCTTGCTTGTTCTTAATCAGCCGCTACTTCCCGACTAGGCTAGGCCTGAGATCATGAGCAGCGATGTGTTCTTGCTGCTGCCTCGGCTCAGGCCACCAGCTCAAGCCGCCAGAGACACCGGCCCTGCCACCCATGACTTGCTAGCATGGGAAATGGCTCTTTCAATCTTCCACGCTGTCTCCACAGAGCTGGGCTGAGCCCAGACCATCCCTCCATCCACTCGGTACCCGGTATGAATGAAACTCTAATGCTTAAAGATCAAAGGCTTTATTTGTTTGGTAATGCTCAATAACAATATGCCCATACAATTAGAGGTGTTTCCCAATTAGCTAAACTAAATATAAATTGTTACCCAGGACTGCTTTCCATACCTGCTTGGCTCTTCATCCTCCTACATCTCTGCTCTCACCTCTTCACTCCTCCCATCCTTTTCTTCTTCCTTTCCTTACTCCTCCCACCTTAGCTCCTCCTACACCCATACTATTGCAGATATCAGAGTTCTTTCCTCTGGATGTATACTAGAACTGTGAGAATCTTTTGTCATGAGCTTAGAGCCCATCACAGGCTTCACTTCTAGCACCAGTGCTAGATTTGTGCAGACAATTTGTTTTATTTGCAACTTGCTCAATCAAGGAACTCACTTGCACTCAGATCTCTGCCTCTACTAAAACTCATCCTTTGTGGGTATCATCTCATTCTCATGGCATTCTCCTTGAAACTGTTACACTGGTTAGAAGAACATGTGTTTATATCATGGCATGTGACTGTTACGATTCTTTCAACTCTACTCCTAACTGCCCATCTCCTATTCCTACAGCCTGTGAACAGTTTCTTTCTTGCTTCTATGTCTCCTGACTATTTAGTTTAAGAACTTGGCTCACAGTTTTTGTTTTTCAAGTAATTATCATAGTTTGTAAGAGGAAGTAGCTAGCTTGCTAAATAGCAATGAAACAAAGAAGAGATACCTTAAAGATTTTATCTAAAGGAGTTAGATGTGTTTGCTGCTACACAGATTCTTCATTCAGCTCTTAACCCCTTCTTAAATTTTACAAGTTACGTCCAGCTTAGGAACACAGGTAGGGTCTCCTGTAGGTTACAACAGCTGTCAGATATTCCTAATGCCAGAGTCATGCTCTAAGCCACTCCATCATCTGGTTCCAGGAGATATGTAATTTTGGTATCTTGTCCAGAATTGTTCTTTATTACTGGCTTAAATGGAAAATTGTTCCAAAGCATTGACTCTTTAGCCCCAAGTAAGAATGTAGCTTTCCCAGAATACAATACACACACACACACACACAGAGGAAGAGAGAGAGAGAGAGAGAGAGAGAGGAGAGAGAGAGAGAGAGAGAGAGAAAGAGAAAGAGAGAGACATACACTTTAAAAACCTCCAATCAAAGAAGACCTCATTTCAAAGGTGAGCCTCTGGATGAATGCCAAGAGAACCCTGACTATGAATTCCATGAACTGGTGGCAACTGGGAAGCTGTGATGCTGACACATGCTTAGCAAATGTAGCATCTTTTATGATTCATGAAGCTTGGCATAATCACAACTTATATTTGAAAATAATTTTGTGTGTGAAACATGGTTTTTTGCTGAGGAATTTTCTGCATTGGAAATCCAAATGTGTTAAGATTTCAGATCATTTTTTATTCTGACTTTGATTTCTTTGAATAAGGGATGTTCAAAATGTGATTGTATTCAATGTAGCCTACCCAGAATTTTGTGTAGAGGAGCCCAGGACACTAAACAGTGTCACTGTCCGTTCTGCCATTCCATAACCATCAGTAAGTGAGGGAAGAGAAAAAACATTGATTCCAAATGGCAGGAACCAAGACTCAATTTCTGAGAAGAAACATCTCAGCCTGACAAGGAGGTTCCCAAAGCCTGGGATGGCTCTGACCAAGTCATCAAGCAGCCAGTGATGGACCCACAATAGTACTGCAGAACTCTCATCTCTCAGGCTGTGCCTCCAAAGAGCTCTAGCCTTTGAACATTTCTGTACTCAATCTCCAGTCTCCTTCTGTCACTCCTCTCTTTGTTCCAGCTTCTGCCCCTTACCATGATATGTGAATCCTGCTCCCCAGGATTCCCCTTCAGATGCTCGAAACATCTCTAATGGGCCTTTTCTTCTATGGAAACTTGCCCCAGTCTCAGCAGCACCTAGAGGGGTAGAGATGGCATGCAAGCTATACAGTGGATTAATGGAGCCTATTTGGACCTTCTCATCTTTCCAGTGATAATGGCATTATCAGTTGTTCCAGGCAGATGTCTGCTTACCTGTGCAAACCTGACTCTCCAGAGTTCAGTTTAGCTCAGCTACCTGTCCAGATGGCCCACAGGGAGGATGCACTGCTCCAACAGTTTTTATTCCAGGGCTTGGTCAGTAAAGATAGGGAAGGCATGGTCAGGCTGCTTAAGTTATGTACTCATTCAACCCCAATGAGATTGACAGATGCAGGCTTTAAAAAAAAAAAAAAAAGTGTGTGTGTGTGTGTGTTTGTGTGTGTGTAAACCTGCATGTGGAGGCCAGAGGTTAATGTCTGTTGTCATCCTTTGTTGCTCTCCATTGTGTAATACTACGGCAGGATCTCTTACTTGAACCCAGAACTCACCAATTCACCAATTTGCTGTAGGAATCCCTCAGTCTGTGCCTCCTGAGTACTGAGATTACAAGAGGCTGCCATGCCCACCCAACATTTAGGTGAGCACTGAGGATCCAAACTCATCCTCATGTTTACACAGTTATCATTTTATCCCCTGGGCCATTTCCCCAGTCCCAAATGCAGGCTTTTTAGTAATTTCCCTATGTATTATTTTTTTTCAGTATAGGACTGTTGAAAAATAAATTGCCTCTTTACAGCTGACACCATTGGTGGGGGGCTGGCTTCTCAAGGGTTGCTGCTTTTGCTTTGTCTCATGCTGCAGCTCTCCTGCCAGTGTACCAATGTGATTCATTGTGTATTTGGTGCCATTTGCTGTTTCAGAAATTACTGTTTCTACTTAAGGTATTATGTCTGGCTAACTGCTCTATGTCTTTTTTAATGTGTTAGAAGCTTGTAGCAAACATGAGTTAAGACTCCAGTGAGTGTTGTGCATTCGTAGCTGTCTAGTAGCTGGTATTCTGTATCCTACACAGATGTGAGAAATAAAGCTCATGGTATAGTGGAAAGGCCTGTGATCTATTTCATATGGTACTACAACCAGAAAAGCTAGAATCCAAAGCTTTGTCGATGAGAATGTATTTGATATACCATAAAATCCACTGGTTCTGAATGTACAATTCAAAGGATTTTAGTTAGCTCACAGAGTTCTGCAGCCATGCAACATTAGATCATTTTAATATTCAATGCAAAGTTCCTATACCCATTAGTATTTATCCAATTTCCTCACCTCCTAAGCCCTAGCTAACCCATAATCTGCCTCTGTGGATTTTTGTTTATTATTATTCCACATGCATCCTGTGACTAGAATTATCTGACACTTGGTGTTTCCTGTTTGGCCTCCTTAACTCAGCTTGATATTTTCACACTCCATCCATGCTGTACTATGTGTTAGTGTAGAATCTGTTTTATGACTGAATGATATTCTATAGCATAACTATATCATACTTTCTTTATCCACACGTCACTTAAGCATTCAAGTCATCTCCATTTTCTGGTAACTTTACTTTTCCTGGTCTCAGTGTGAATCCTAGTGTGTTTCTCAAAGGGAAAAAAAAAAAAAAACCCAAGATTCAGAGTTTCCTGGCTTACAAGACAGGCGAGGGCACACTGTGTGTCCATTTGCCTGATTCAAACCACAACTCCTTTTTGCAACCAATGATTTCTTGCTAACTACTTAACATGTTTCTGTATTCTCATTGAGAAAAATGAGGAAAGGGTTGGCTCAAGGAAAGCAAAGTGTTAAATAGATTGAACCTTTAAAAAAAAAAAAGGAAAAGAAGAGAAAGAAAGGAAGGAAGAAAAGAAGGGAGGAAAAAAGGAAAAGGAAAGAAATGAAAAGAAAAGGAAAGAAAAGAAGAGATTAATTCACCTCCTGTCAGTTCCAGGAAAGAAACTATGAGCATGTGAGATCCCTGAGTGCTGGTGCCAGCAGTGAGGACGGAGTGCCAGCCAAATGCCTTCTATCAAGGTTGATTAGTCCTTCATCACCTCCCTTCTGCTTCCATTCCATAACCTCCACTAGCCACTGCTTATCAAATGTAGGCATCCAGATGAATGTCTCAAGGATGTGGTTCCTTCTAAGCAAGTAGAAAAGTCCTTTCTCTCACCCCTCCAGGCTCAGCAACTTCTGTTCCCTCTTCTCCCTGTTTGAGGAACAGCACCTCTCACCAGCTCTCTCCTGTTTTCTGACTTTGAAGTTTCAGTAATAAACTTTTACAAATGGTGATGAAAAAAGCCACATTGGCTTTGTCCCTGACTCAGAAAGTAACTCTAATCCACTGGCCTTCTGAATCCACCCCTTTAATGTATCATTTCCAATATAAAGCTTCTCAAATACCACTGGAACTGCTTTGAAGTGTCACAGCCTCCCCACAGTCTGAGCTCCTCTTTTTATTCTGGATCCATCCATAAAGGATTCTGGGCTGGGCCAGGAGGTATCTCCCCTACCCACAGAGCTTCAGGAAATCTCTCCCTTGTTCCAGTAATGAAAGTTTATGTTTGTCCCCATGCTTATACCTTGGCCCCAAACGATCTATTGGTCTAGGGAGGTCACAATTTGTTCTAGTCAATGTTATGCTGCTGAGAAGAGACACCATGGTGATGACAACTCTTATAAAGGAAACCATTTCATTTGTAGCTTGCTTACATTCAGAGGTTTATTCCATTATAATCACGGTGGGAAGCACACTAGGACATAGGCAGACATGTTGCTGGAGGGGTACCCAAGAGTTCTTCATCCAGATTGGCAAGCAAAAGCGAGAGAGAGATCTGGCATGAGCATTTGAAACCTCAAACTTACACCCCAGTGACATACTTTCTTTAACAGAGACACACTTACCCAAACAATGACACACCTCTAAATAATGTCACTCCCTAACGACCAACCACTGAAATATATGAGTGTATGGGAGCCATTCCTATTCAAACCACCACACAATTCTTTTGGCCTTTAGCTGTGAATTTTTATTAAGTCATACTTGACTTTCATGTCAACCAGAGGTAAATTAATAACACCACATCCTATTAACTGGCAGCAGCACTTATTAGATAAATGGTATCATGTATATTGCTTTTTACATCTAATAGTTATGTAAGTGAAGGCATTTGATCATTCTCATTTTCTGAAGTGTGTATGTGTTTAATGTGAGGGCAAGTGCATATCAGAGAATAACTTTAGGTGTCTGTTTTCACCCTTCATCTTGAATTACAGGTGTACACTACGTCGCTCAGCTTTTGCATTGGCTCTTGTTCTCATTTGTGCAACAAGCACTTTTGTGCACTGAGCCATCTAGCCAACCATTTCCTCATTTTCTCAACGAGAATACAGAAACTCAAACATGTTAAGTAGCTAGCAAGAAATCATCAGTTGCAAGAAGGAATTGTGGTTGGACTCAGGCAAATGGACACACAGTGTGCCCTCGCCTGCCTTGTAAGCCAGGAAACTCTGAATCCTGTTTTTTTTTTCTTTGAGAAACACACTAGGACTCCTATACTTAAATGATTTCCCATAAGAGGTGATGCACTTTAGTGATGCTTCTCCTTGCTGTCATTTTCCTCATCATGTCCCTTAAAAATCTGTAATTGGATAGGAAAGGTAAGGGCTTTTGGAAGATTGAGATGAAGGAAGTGGTTTGTTCATTCTCCTGCTTTCTAAAATTATTCCAAGGCAAATTGTCTTTTATAGGACATATCACTTAGTTAACAAAACTGCAAGCTAAACAAGTCAGTATCCAGTGTGAATGGAACCAAGGCAGTGGCCAGTGTGAACAGATCCTATTCTACCATGCAACTACTTGGGTGTAAGACAGAAATGTCTGAACAGACTTATATTTTTACCTCTTATACAAGTAGTATATAGAGTACATATGTGTGTGGCTGTGGCGTGAGCATGGGTGTGGGTCCTGCTTCTGTCCCCTCCAGGTGGCTGGAGCCCCACCTCAGAGAGGCAGAGACTTGGGAATTTGACTATGTCAATGGGAAGCTGCAGGGCTCCCACTCCGTGGGTGGGGAGAACACAGAATGTAATCCTGCAGGGGCCGGAGCTCTTGGGTTGAGGGTTCCCAGGCCAGGAGGCTCCTGGGAACTGACTGGGCTCTCAGGTGCTGCTGAGAGGCTGAAGAAAGGCTGAGACTGGGGGACATACAGGCTGGATCAACCCACAGCTGAAAGTGGGTTGGGGGAGACACTCCAGCAGTGTCCTGCGGGAAGAGAGCTCTTGGTCATGGTTACTCACTTGCCTGGGTCTCTGTGGCTGGAACATAGAGAGATCCTCAGTGGGAGGTTAGAAGGCTGCTTTGTAGTTGAAGACCTTCTTCACGGTTCCCCATGGCAGGCCCCAAAGAAGAGAGGTAGTCCATGGTCTTAAAATGTTTATTGTCATGGTGGAAAATGGATGAAACTATACGCTGCTGCGTTCTCAGGGCTGGCCTGAGGTTAAATACCTTTTTTGAGTAGGAAGAAGAAGAGGAGGAGGAGGAGGAGGGTCTGGGAAGGAATGCTTAATTCTCTACACCCTCTGGCCTTTAGGTATCTCATGAATATGGAGATGTCTTGAGGCTCTGCAGCCTGTAGTCACGCCCTCTACCTATGCTATGTGACCAGTGGCCACAACCTCTCTTTGGGAGGGGCTGTAGAGGGCTGTAGAGGGCTGTAGCTATGTGAAAGGAGCCATGGGCCCAGGAGCAAGGCCAAAATCCTTTTGTCCCTGGAGGGTCTCCAGGGTTCAAGGGCTACTCAACCAGGAACCCAGCTGCCTCTCACAGCCCACTGCCCCACACATATGGTTTATAAGCTCTTATTTGGTTGCAAGTGATTTCTAAGTTTCTCCTGGGGAAATAGGCTTCTCTTTCACCTCTGGAAAAAGAAATGTTTGTTTAAATTATTATTTTCTCAGTTACATGTCTATTCCCTCGCCAGTCACTATATATAAATAAATAAATGAAGGTTATATGGTAAACCTTTTTCAAATAGGATCCATACTTTTAAATATTCTAACAATTAGCCCAATACTAGTTTCTTCCTCAAATTAGCAACTACATTCAAAACAGTAAGCCCTGAACTTCATGGGCCACTCTGACCTCTTCCAAAATCCACCCTGCTACCAAGCACTAGTCTTATATGCAAAGGAGTAACCTATATATCTGTCATCTCAATAGCCTTTAAAACCACACGAGTCTGTTTTATAGTCAGTTTTATTTTTAAAAGAGAACAACCCTTACTGTTCTCCTTTATGTATAAACAATAACTATTATTCACCTGAAGTAATTGTTCTGTCTCAGGCTTACTGCCATAGATAGCTAAACAACACCTAATCCTGGAACCTTCAAGCCTCCATTTAGTCTTATCTAGGCCTAGAATATTTTCAGTTTTCTGATATCAAATAAGCTCAACTTTGCTGTTTTTGTTTTGTTTTGTTTTGTTTTTTCTTTCTGATTTCTGGCTGGGTGGTTCAACATTAGCTTTTAATTTTAGTTCTGCTTTAAAACTCTTCTCCAAGCTGAGTGATTCAATCTAGCTTCTCTCTTGACCTCTCCAGAATTGTTCTGCTTGGTCTCATACTAACTTTGGCAGTATGTTATAATCTTCTGGCTCCTTCTCACTCACTGACTCATTCTATTTTCACATGTGCCTAGTTTATTCTTTCTGCAACCTTGTCTCACTATCACTGCCCTGGTAGAACTGTCTTCCTCCTCCTCTTTTTCTCTGCATTGTCTCCTCTCATAGCTTCCCTTGCCTCTCTCTTCTTGTAAAATTTCGGCATATCTTGTTCTGTCAAATCTTTCCCTAGTTCACATTGTCTGCAACTCAATTAGACATCACATTCAAACATGGGTGCTTTTCTCTACAAAGTAACTTTACCTTCATCTATGGGGTTTAAAGGTGAGTACTAAATGCATGTCTGTATTTCAGCCAGCGGTATTACAACTGTTTCTTAAGGGCTACACCATACAACACCTATTTTTTTCAGTAAATAACACAATTTTGAGGGCATTCAAAGTGTGATCAAATATCCTGCAACATTAATGTCCATATTATTTGCTGCAAGATTTGAAAGTCTAAAAGATTCTTGGGCTTTCTCCAATAAGCAAGAAAACTCTCAGATGGAAAGATATGCTAACCCTTAAGTGTTTAGAGTTCATTTTAGGATCTGAGCAGTTCTGAGACATTGACCTGCTGGATTTCTAACTTTAATAGTGTGTACACAAACACACACACACACACACACACACACACACACACACTGTTTCACATTTAATGAAGATTTCTGTCTTAGTTTAGTTTACTATTGCTGTAACAAAACTCATTGACAAAAACAATTTAGAGGAAAAAAATTTTTATTTTTAACTCACAGTTCCAGATTAGTGTTTAGCATGTGGAAAAGTCACAGTGTTAGGAACTCAAGACATGGTCAAAAACCAGAAAATAATGAATTAATATGTACCAGTCTTCAGTTTTACATCTCTATTTTTATGCAGGTCAGAAATCCCTGCCTAGAAAATGGTATCACCAATGGGAGAGCCTTCGCACCTTAATTAATTTTATTAAAATAATCTCCCACAAACATACCTGCAAGTCAACCTGATCTAGACAATGTTTCGTTGAGACTCTCTTCGTAGATTATATCATGTTGACAAAGCTAACTACTTAATTGTAACTTGTTCTCTAACCCCAACCAAGTCATTCTAAGAAGCTCTGGGGATTATTTTACAGACACAATCCTACTTGAAGGACTGTCATTCATATGTGAGATTCAAGAAAATGCAATTCATAACAAAGCAAAATTGAGCTGGCCCACAGTGTGGCAGGTGATAGGCTGCAGTTACATTCCTAGCTGTCTGCCTTCCAGTCTGTAAAATATGTTCCCTGGAAACCTTACTTCTTACTTGATGGCTATTCTGAACTCAAGGATGAGAGAGCTCTTCCTGGACACTGAGGTATAGTGAATGGATGGTAACTCTCATCAGCATCCATTACATATATTAACTTTAGGTACATAAAAAAAGCCTTGAGAAAAAGGACTTACATCTAACACATCACACTGATATTTGAGCTTGTTGTAGCATAGTTGCTCTTTCTTACTGGGCATGCTAAATGTACTTGGTCACTTTGAAAATCCACAGAAACAGAGCCCTAAGCTCTGACAGTGATTTTCTGTGAATCATCTCTTTATGAGACTCTTCCCAGATGTACCTATTCTCTGTGTTATCTTGCTCTTGGGCCCTTTTTCCTGGCAGGTCAGTATAAGCTAAGCAATGGTACTTTGGTCTTAAGTCTACAGTGAGTAAAACTGAAGCATAGAGGAATTACCTCACACTCTTAAGAAAATTTTCCATTTCACTTCTGAATTTGTCAATCTTGTTCCTGCAACTACCCAGGAAGAGCCTGCATTCACAGACAGGAACAAAACCAAAATTAAACAACAAACAAACAAATGAATAAAGCCAGTTTGTAAGTATCATAGACTTCTTTGCCAACAAGCAGACATGTCCCATTGTAAGAAATTACTGAGTGGACAGCCAGCACTAAAAGTAGGAGTGCTGAGTGTCAGAGGGTAGGTGGAACAAAATAGCATTCTCTTAGGTTTGAACAGAGTTACTAACAGCAGGTGTCACAGTCCTCATCCTGATAGGAGAAAAGGAAAGAGAAGAAAGCATGTTCCTTGTGTCCTATCTGGCTGTACTCCTGGTAGAACATCAAAAAAAAAAACAAAAAAAAAACAGGATCTTACTAACAGCTGGCATTTATTTCTCAAAGCTTTGGAGGCTGAGCAGCCCAAAGTCACGATGCATGCAAAACCAATGTCTGCTTGAAAACCTGTGCTCTGGTTCCTAGATGGTACTGTCTTGCTGTGCCCTCACATAACAGAAGGGGCCAGCGAGCTCTACAGGGCCTTTTTTGTGAAGCTACTAACCCCAGAAATGCCCCCAGCATTTCAACCTCATCAGTTCCAAAGGCCCCATCTTCTAACAGCATCACATTGAGACTTAGGTTTCAACATAAGACTTGGGGAAACTCAAACATGTGGACCATTACAAGCACAATAAGGCCATGGTCACAGCTGAATAGAACAGGTGGTATTAAAATACAAACTTCAAATTTACTTTCTCTAAGAAAAAAATGCTATTGATAGTGGGACACTGTTTTTATACTCTGAAAAAGGTTGAGTGTCCCTTATCCAAAATGCTTATAGCTGAAAGACATCAAATTCTGTCTTGGTTGTTGTTCTTGTTTTTTTCTGATTTTGGAATACTTGCATATGTGTAATCAGATACATCACAGATTAGACCCAAGTCTGTATACAAAATTTATTTATATTTCATATGTCTTATACTCATAGCCTAATGATACCTTCCTCTATTATTTGTGGCCTACCATATGAGATCATATGTGGAATCTTCTGCTTATTAAATTATGTTAATTGTCAAAACATTTCAGGTTTTAGTACCTTTGGCATTATAGATTTTCAGATTACAAATGCTCTCAGTCTCTGTGATTTACTATATAAAGTAACAAGGCAGCCAGGAACTTAACAGGTCATAGTAATTCTAGCTTCTAGCACTGGTCCATGTCATGGATGACATAGGAAGAGAACTGTAGACAACAGCAAGGTGAGGGTGAGCATGGGAAGCTACTGAACACCACCAGGGTCAGTGAACAAATAGGAGACATCCAAGCACGAAGAACCATTAATTTCATCCTTTGACATTGTGTCAGAAACACTTCCCTGATACCTGTCTTTCCTTATGGCAGTATATGCCATGAGAGTAAAGATTGAACTCTGATTTCTGCTGTCTTTTCTATTTTCCTGTCATCACATAGTATGATATTTGATACCTAGAAATGTTTCATAAAAATGTATTGAATGAAGGAGACTAGTATCTGCAGGTGTACTGGCTGGTTTTGTGTGTCAAGTTGACACAGCTGGAGTTATCACTGAGAAAGGAGCTTCAGCTGAGGAAATGCTTCCATGAGATCCAGCTATAAGGCATTTTCTCAATTAGTGGTAAAGTGGGAGGGCTCATTGTGGGTGGTGCCATTCCTGGGCGAGTAGTCTTGGGTTCTATAAAAAAAGCAAGCCAGTACATAACATCTTTCCATGGCTTTTGCATCAGCTCCTGCTTCCTGACCCGTTTGAGTTTTAATCCTGACTTCCTTTGGTGACTAACACCAATATGGAAGTGTAAGCTGAATAAACCATTTTCTCCCCAACTTGCTTCTTGGTCATGATGTTTTGTTCATTAATAGAAACCCTAAGGCAACAGGGAGGTCAACTGAGTGCATTTGGGGCCACAAGGAGTACATACCTAGCCAAGCATGTTGATAGACACTAGGAAGGAGAATGTGCTATGAAGACTTAGTAGTTCAACACCATGAGGACATCTGCACCTTACAAGAATATGTGCACCTTAAAAAGATATGTAGTTCAGCTGTGATGGTTTGTGTATGTGTGACTCAGGAAGTGGCATTATTTGGAGATTTAGCCTTGTTGGAATAGGTGTGTCATTGTGTGTGTGACATTTAATACCCTCGTCCTAGCTGCCTGGAAGTCAATATTCTCCTAGCAGGCTTCAGATGAAGATGTAGAATTCACAGCTCCTCTTGCAGCATACCTGCCTGGATACTGCCATGTTCTCACCTTGATGATAATGGACTGAACCTCTAAACCTGTAAGCCAGCCCTAATTAAATGTTCTTATAAGAGTTGCTTGGTCATGATGTCTGTTCATAGCAATAAATCCCTGAGACAGAAGTTGGTACCAGGGACTGGTCTGTTGCTGTGATAAGCCTAACCATGCTTTTGTTTGGAAGAATGTGGATTTTGGGACTTTAGATTTGGAAACCAGTGGAATGAATGCTTTAAACAGGACTTAATGGACTATCCTAATAGGAATATGGAAGACTTTGTTACTGGGAGTCATTTGAATTGTGTGAAACTGGCACAAGAGGTTTCAGTGCAGAATTTCAGTATGTGGCCTAGAGACTGTTTTTGTGATATTTTAGAGAAGAGTGTGTCTACTTTTTGCCTTTGTTTGAAGAGTCTGCCAGAGGCTAAGGTGATGTGACTTATATGAATTGCATTGATAAAGGAAGTCTCAGAAATACCCCTCATAGCCTTTGTTCTCTGGTTAACTCTTATGAAGAGCATTTCAAACAATCTTAGCAAGCTGAGAAGGAAAAATATAAAATATATGGTTCAAGTATTTAAGGGCCACCAGGATGTGAAATGGAGCTGAATCCTGTGTTTGAGGATATTAAATTGAATTGAGGGAGTAGTGACCTAGGAGCAAGATCCCACCCAGCTAAGTTTGGGTCCAGGCATGGTAGTACAGGCCTTTAATCCCAGGAGGCAAAGACAAGCAGATCTCTAAATTCAAGGCCAGCCTAGAACAGAGCAAGTACTAGGTGAAGAAAAACTTAAATCCAGGCTTGGAACACACCTTTAATCCCAGTGCTTAGGAGACAGGCATGCAGATCTCTGAGTTCAGTCAGTTTACAGAACAATTCCAGGACAGCCAAGCTCAGGCAGTGAAGGAGTTGGAGAACAGAAAGCTGGTGATAATGTAATAATAGAGCAAGGGACCATGTTCCAGCCCTAGCAAGCAGCAGAACTCAGCAGCTTTGGCCGTGTGGCTCTGGGTTTAGAGTCAAAACTAGAAGGGACTACTGGGACAATTGATGCTGGAGCTAAGAAATTAGTAGTGATTAAAAAGAGACCAGAATCACTGAGGTGAAATATTCTTGGAAGTGTTTTCTGAGAGCACAAAGAAGCTGTGTTCCAGAGATAGCCAAGGTTGTACCTTATGCTGCAGCTGGACTTGGTAATGTTTAAGAGTCACCCAGGTGGTACTGGTTTTGAAGGCATGAAGGGGTCATGAAGAGCAGCTGACTGAAGGGATCACACAAAGGATTTGAGGATTGGCACCATGAAGAGAGCCTATGAGAGGCCATTGGTGAAGCCTAGTTGCAGTGGAAGACCCCAGTATATTGGAGATGCCAGTACCGTGAGATGATCACCTAAGAACATCAGTGACAGTGGAGTGGATCAACCTGAGCTTAGAGTGCTACAGAGAGCAGAGCTGGAGAAGTGACTGGAGAAGTGATGACAGCCTTTTGGAGGAGCTAGAAGATCATGTCTTGATCCCAGACATTGAAACAAGAAGCTGTAACATTGAAATTGCATTGGAGACCCCAAGATGTTCAAGATTCCAGAGCCCTGGGCTATCTGCTAAGGAAAGCTGTGGGCGTGGGCTTTGATTCCCTAGTCCTAGGTGACTTGTAGTCAGTATTCTGCCAGCAGGCTTTAGATGAAGGCGTAGAACTCTCAGTTCTTCCTGCACCATGCCTGCCTGGATGCTGCCATGTTCTGACCTTGATGTTTAGACCTTGAGGACTAAACCTCTGAACCTGTAAGCTAGCCCCAATTAAATATTGTCCTCTATAATACTAGCCTTGGTCATGGTTAACAGCAGTTAACATGGAATTTAAGAGCAAGCATGAGCTCTAACAGGCTGGTTATATCTATATTGATATCACCAACTGTCTCTGAAATTGAAGAAATATTCCCCAGGTTCCAATGTTGAGATCTCAGTTGACTTTGAAAAACAATGCTGGTTCAGTGCTACTTTCAGCATCAACATTGGAATACAAACAACCATTTGGCTTGTAGGAACAGATTCAGCATGATGTTTTGCAAATATTGTTCTTCAATTAGTAAAAGCTATAAGCAATCAACATTTTAAATTGTTACTAGAAGATTAGTAACAATAGGTGTCACAGCCATCATGTAAAACAACCCATTGAGCATGGAGTATGCCCAGTTAGTATAGCCCCAGAGTGAGAATAGCTTCACCTCATTAGTACTTGACAACATGTGTGTATGTGTGTGTGTCCGTGTGTCTCCATCCATCCGTGTGTGTCTGTATGTCTGTGTGTGTGTTTTGACAGCATGTTCCAATTTGATTGACATCCATGGAAATAATGTCCTACTTTCCTGTTGATTACTCTCATTTCTTCCCTCATGCCCTCTCTATGGAAGCTCTAACTAGGAGAACTTTCTATAACATGTCAGTTACTTTTTATCTACTTGGATATGGAGACCCTCAGCCTTATGTAGCAATTGAACACTTGAGAAGTAACTAGAATGCCTAAAGGAATGGAATTATATTTTCCTCTAATTTTTATTCATTTACAGTTAAATGGCCACATCATGACTCAAACATTCTGCCTAGCTTTATCTAAGATCTTAATGCGTCCTTTGTGCTCCAGTGAAGCCCAGTTGCTCACGAAATCCCTCTTAATAGGAAATCAATTGCAGAATCCTTTACCAGTGATCTTATTCTGAGTCTCACTCCTCAGCATCAAGTCCAAGAGCTTCCTACATTGCTGAGTCTGTAGTAAGGACTCAGTGCAAGGTAACATGGACTTTGACCATCAATACATGCCCCAAGGGAGATACACACTCCAACTTACAAATTGAGAACCTAAAAGTCAGTCTTTTCACTCTGAATCAGTTGTTCCACATGTCCCTATAGCCAGTGTAACAGCAGAAAATTTGTGCCCTACCAGGTTTTCTTCTTGGACACCAGACCAAGAAGCACACTGACATTCAGTGATGAAGTCATTCAGTGATTTCAGATGAAGTTAGCTGTCAGGAGGAAAAACCAATCTCATTCAAACTGAAGAACAAGTTACCTCTATGTTAAGCATAGGTTTGCTGCAGTGTTTGGTCCTGATTACAGGTAGGAGGCCTCAACAGCCCATTCCTTGCAGCTATCCTTCAGTCTCCCATGCTTCAGTCTCATTGGGACTCCTTGTGATTTCCCAGCTTAGCAGCTGGAGGAAAAGGCAATGAAAACGAAAGTACCCTGCAAATTCCTGAGCTGAGTAACTCATGGGCCAGAAAAAATAGATACATGTGTGCTGAGAAGAGGATCCCATGCTGTGGCGTAGAAACTCAACAATAGACAGGGGTTTGACTGAGAGGAACTGGACCAAGCAATGCAGCAGACCTGTGCTAAGCAGCTTTCTCTTCAGTTTGAATGAGATTATTTTTACTTCTATTGCTTCAATCACTGTCTTGTTGGTAGTGTATCCTCAGTAATTATCCTTGGATGGATAACCAAATGAATAAATGACGAATTTGCTGAACACACGTTTGCAGTTGCCCTCAAACACTTTTCCTTAAGAGAGAAAGAAAGAAAGAAAGAGAGAGAGAGAGAGAGGAGAGAGAGAGAGAGAGAGAAAGAGAGAGAGAGAGAGAGAAAGAAAAATTGTGTTTTCTACTGCAGCCTGCAGAAATCCAAAACGAGAAGAATAAACTCAAGCTACAGCCACTCAACCAGAGAGAATGTGAAAAGGCAATATTTGTGTCTCTGATTCAGATGTAACCTTTTAATAAAAGTCATGGAATTACAATCAGAGGATGCTTATAATAAATTAGATAAAAATGTTCTAGGTACCCTGAAAGTTTCAGCCCCTGCTTTCTGAAGATTCTGTAACTTGGTCCCAGCTAGTCTTGGGATTTAAATCTAGAGATTGGTACCTCTTTGGTTCACTATGCCCACCAGAGCTATGAAGAGAAAGTGCCAAGAGTAAACAAGGATGCTCAGTTGCCTTAGGTATGCTGTCTTCCCTGCATCTATAGTGTGTGATAGTGGGTAAGTGATAGTTTAAGATGTAAGAGGATTGGGTAGGAAAGATCTCCTACCTTTAGTAGTTTTTTTCACCCCATCTCAGAAGTTGTGCTTTTATTTCATCTATTTCATTGTATTCGACTCAATTTCTAGTCTTTGTCTGGCCATCTTTTCTAATTCCTCTGTTTATTCCCACTGAGTCTACCCTGTCTCTGAGTGTACCCTGTTTTTGAAGAGCTCAGTGTGGTTAATATCAATGTTGTGCTTGAGATTATCAGGCTAATTAGCCACTGGATAAAATTAATATATCCACTGGATATAACATGATGGAAAGCATCTTATAAACTACCAAAAGTGGTGACTGGAAAAGGGGGTAGATGATAGGTGGTGAGCTTTTTTTTCTACTGTATAAGATCCCCAGAAACTCTTTCAGGAGACTGATGCCACAGAACAAATAGATGGAAAAAAGGCTTTTGATGGCATATCATATAGTCCTGTCAGGTATACCAATGAGGAAATGGAGGCTCAGAGTACACAAATAAGCATCCTAAGATCAATAATTTGGCCACACTGGCAGGCCAGGTTTACTATCTCATCCTACATTCCTTGTCTCTGTTAGCAGAATGCAGTGTGTAACTTTGTAGTGTTTCAGAGCTTTGTATTATTGATACTCTGCTATAGCATTTCTCAACTAGAAAAGAGAAATACTCATTCTTTTTTGACCAGTATGACAATTCTCCAGTCATCCATTATCTGTTGACACCGGGGACCCAGCAGCAATGGACAAACACACAGAAAGTCTTCCCCTTGTGGAACTTTGAGTTTTCTCTGAGGAAACACATAAGTGTAAGTGTGTGTATGTGTGTTCACATATGAGTGTGCTTGCACATGTTTCTGCATTGTATGAATATATACTAGATTATGGCATATGCTGGAGAAAAATTAAAACAGGAAGGAAGGTTGAGGGTATTAGGGTGCCAGAAGAGAGAGAGGGTACTTTGTGTGGAAGAGACCTTGCTGATAATGTATTTGAATCTGAGTAGTGATCTGACCTAATGCCCAGGACAGTGTCTTAAAAGGCTATAGAATAGGACTGGGATTCATATATCCATCTAACAACTAATGGAATATATAACCACAATGTCACTGACTGACTACATATGAAATTATTGGTTTCAGTATCTAGTTAACAGATTCACAATATTCTCTAGTTTAGATATTTTATTTCCTGAAATTTCTTACAGAGGTTATATTTTAATTTTATACTGAAGCCAGCAGAACAGAGACATAAAGTTACTTTAGGCTATGGGAATTCTGTGGTGAGGTGTTATAAGTCATGGTGTGTGAAAAGGAACACTGGGGAGGAAAAGGTGTGAAGCAGAATCACACTTCGCAATGGCTTTGATCCTGACAGTGTATCCACTGGCAGACTATTTTATCAAGCAATAGAAAGCTAAGACAGCATACTTCAGCCTTTTGATCTCCACTCTGTCAGCAGCCAAGAAATAAACTGAGAAGAGAGGAAAGGCCTCATGTTTCAATAATTGTCTTCTGGAAGCAATATTCTCTTTCCACATATGATCCAGAAGATTTGTTGAGTAAATTTTGGATCAGCATTCAAATCAAGCTGACATTGGCTCTAGAAAATGATTCTTATATAATCATTAACTTGAAACTCCTCAAAGTGAGAGACCATTGCTTATTTTTCTCTGCATCACCCATATCAACAAGCTCTGTGAATATTTATTTTATCAAAGAAGATTATGTAGTAAAGTGTGACCAACATCAACTAATTTCTTAATAGAGACATCAGAAACTTGCCATGGTGCTCATGATTTTGACTTCTTTGTCTATCTGTCAACGAACATTTTTTGAAAACAGTCACTCAGCCCGTCAAGGTAGATACGATACGTGTGTGTGTGTGTGTGTGTGTGTGTGTGTGTGTATGTGTGTGCAATGATGAGGCGTTGGTCACCAGCCCATGCCTTTGTTTTTGTTGTTTCTACTCTACATGCTCAACTCAAAACAAAATACTAAACTTTCAGCCACCTTTGAAATCCACATGGTGTACACCTGTACCTCCAACCTGTGCCAAACAGGAGACTGAGTTGCCCAGGAACATGTGCATGGGGTGGCCAGATCTCTCTGCTATCATGTCTCTCTTTCTACATCTTCAGCCCTTATGTGTACCAACCCTCTTTCTAAAGATGATTCTAAAAGCCAGTGGCCCATAATTCTACCTCCATCAGTTTAATAGAGTGAAGATAATTTAATTACCCTTTAACGAGGAGAGATCCTGAATGCCCAGGGTTATAATTAAGAGAGTGCCAGTGATCATTGTCAGCATCCATTATCACTGCCTGCCCCCCCCCCCCCCCCGCCTCTTTAGTTCCCCTTGGCTACTTTCCTTTCCTAGATGTTGTCACCTGTCCCAGGGTTTCTTTGAATGTCTGGTGGTATCGGTCCACATTCCTAACCTCCACCACCACTACCATCAACTTGCACCATTCATTTACTTTCCAACTCCCAGTGCCCTGCTGTTCCCAACTTGCTGCTTCTACGTAGAACATGGAAACTCAGTGTCTAGCTTTGCCTGGGACTCCTGCACTCCAGCATCAGTAGATACTCCAGCTTTTCTGTTCCCTTGGTTATGAGGAAAACATTTTCATTTCTGTAATGAAGCTTTTGGTCTCGAGAGTGAAACTTGCAGTAAATATAGTTGCTTCTCTGAGAAGAGAGCTGGATGGAAATGCCTTAGCCTGATGTCTCTGTGAGAACTTTCCCTCTGTAACCTGCTGCTTGCTTTCCTGCTACCCTTGAAATAATACCACTAAACCCTAAATGGTCCGGCTCACATGAGTTGTAGGACAAGCTAGCCAAGACTTCCAAAAAGTTTGAAAGGTGACTAGCAGAGGAAGAAAACACTCAGCAAATAAAGCCCAGGGTGTATGATGGTGACCTAAAAGAGTTCAGTGGTGGAAGTTCTGGAATTGCCTGCTTACTGGGACATCTTATGAGCTGTATCCTGTTTTACATGAAGTCTGTAATGTTTTATTTTTCCAGCACCATGTGGACAGGCACTGTGTCCGCTGCACTGTCAGAGCTGTTCCAGTTTCCTGGAATAATCATTGCCGCCAGAAAGGCAGCCAGCACTCCACTTGACTTACCCACCATTCAAAGATAAGATTCACAGACCTCTGGTTTCTTTGCTAAGAAATGTTTCCCATCAATTAACAGCTCCCTCATGGGGAGATGCTCCTTTAACAAACAGGAAGTGTTGTATTCTAACAGATCCAGAAAAGAAGTCATTCATGGATCATTAAAAGAATTCCACTCAACCTTGAGTCCCCAGGATCTGGCATAGAGCCCAGAGCAGAACATTATCCATGATAGTCAATAAATGTGTTTCAAATGACAGAGGACAAGACAGAGGAGGGAGTATAGGGAGGAAAGCAGAAAAATAGTGCATAGCCATCTCATACTCTTTGTAAGAAGTGCGGAGTCTCTGTTGTCACTCAAGGTTTGATCCTGCTTTTCCCCAGCTCTGCTTCCAAGCTTTTGGCCAGTTAGCTCACTTCATTCCTGATCCAAATCAGTAATAGAATATAACAGTCATTATGACCATGCTTAACGTTGGGGAAGTAATTTTAGTTAGATGTAAGAAGGGTTCTATAAAGTAGACTAGTTTGTAATATGTGCATTTGATCGATGATAGAGGCCCAAAAGTTTTGACCTAGCAACTGATGGATGTTTCCTAATTCTAATTTTTTTTGGCAAGTTCTCCTATAATTAAATGTTTAAAAACATGGCCAACTTTCAACATCAGTTTGTTAACTGTTGATAGATCTGTAGAATAGAATATTGTGAGATGCATGCATAAAATGGGTGATATCACGTGAGTATGGTAGCATACCAGCCAGGAGCAGGAGCGATTGTCATTATTTGACTTTGGACTAAGGATTGATGATCATATTCTAAAACCATGTCTACAAGATAAACTGTAAGTCATTTGTTTGTTTTAAGCCCTTCTTTCATGTGTGTATGTATGTGCTTACATGCCTACCACATGGGTACCAGTACCTGTGGATGGCAGAAGAGGTCATCATATCCCTCTGGAGCTAGTTACAGGTCGTTGGGAGCTACTTGATACAGGCTATTAGGAACTGAATTTTGGTTCTCTGTAAAAGCAGCCAATTCTCCAGACTTCATTCTTATTTTTCTTGTTGTTTTTCTGGTTTGCACATTTCAGGAAAATTTCCCCCCCTTGCTTTATTATCAGAAATAAAGATAATATGCATGCAAATCTGTTAGACACATGAAGCTTGTTCCACCTAAATTCCATTGACATGTAAACTGTCGAAACATGTTTTGTGCTAGAAGCTAGGACAGATTTTGTGCACCAGAAGAGGACAGCTATCTGGGCAATGATCCCTGGGGTTTAGGGACCTCCTGTATAGCCTGCCAAGGATCACCTCTCCTAAAGCACTGTTCTTCCAAGGGCAGGGAAATGGTAGATTTATGCCTGATTCTTCTTACTCATAATACGCTTTTTTATTTAGAAAACAAACACAAAAGCACCAAAATTAAAAACAAAAAAATACATCAAGACAGGAGGCAGATGGAAAAATCCATTAAAAATGTTTTATTGCATCCTAAAACGCTTTGGATTGTGACATTAGTATCAGGAAGGAATTAATTGATACTGTAACCCTGTATTTCTGGGAGATCAAATTCTACCTGGAATGACATGGTCCCTTCTGCATGGCTACTGTGAAATCTCACCCCTGCTGTCATCACACCTCTGTGTCTGTGTCATTGACTCCCAGCTCTACTTTCACAGTAACTCAGAGAAGGTACATGGACGCCCCCCCTCAAGTATCCACCAGCTGCAGATCATCTCTTCTCCACAGTAGAAAAACCGCAAGCATTTTTTATTCTCTGCCTCTACTGTGTCATCATGGTGGCCTGTTGGAGATGTCCATTTTCTACCTTCTCTGCTTATTTTTATTTGCAAACACATTAAAACAGCATGCTGATTTTGAGGAACAAACATTGGAAGTAATTCAAAAGAAGATCAATTTATAAGTTAGTTATCATTTACTGCCAGTTTTCAAAATTTTCACCTGGGTTAATTCACCCAGTCATTTACCTTTTGCTGTCACATGCTAGTCCAAGCTTTTCAATTACAAAACTGACTGACTGAGAACAAAGATGCTGTTTCTGTTATGTTTATATATCACTGGAATTGATCTCAGGTCTTCCCTTCTTCCTCTGTTTGTCCATTGTCCTTTCACCCACCTGCCCACTCATCATCTATTCATTCATCCATCTATATTGAGCTAATCAGTTATGTGATAAGCATTTGGAGGGACCAAACTAGACCTTTCTCCTATTCTGAAAAATTATCATGACTAATGGAGAATAGAGACAGTATTAGGACTGTCTACTTAATACAGTGTCAAGCAGAGTTCCAGAGTGTTGTGGAACCCCCACCCCACACTCACCTTCAGACAATGATATTCCAAGCAGTTTCCTGTTTCCTGATTACAAAACACTGTCAGTACTTATTTCTTGCTTCTTCTGGTCACCTCCTTGCTGAGAGGAAAATTAGCCTGAAAACCCAGGCATAAAGAAATCAAAAGAAATTCTACCCTATCCTCACGGTCATCCCAATAAATTGGAAAGGTTCTTGAAAAAATTGCCACTGGCTGGGAAAAACCTTGATGTCAACTGTGTAGAATCACTTCCCCCGCACTATAAAGTTAAGCCAAAGTTAGAAACCCCACAGTACCCAGCACCTGTGCCTAAAGAAGACTCTAGAAGGTAACTTATAAAACTCTGTGACAAAGATGTTACAAGGGCTAGCATGCTGTGAAGTCACAAGGAAAAACAGACAGGCTGTCCCCAAACATCTTATATGCCTCCCAGGCCTTGAGCTTCTGTGATCTCTCTCATTTAGTTTTCTCAGGAAGCCTGTGATGATTCATCATGTTTTCACCAATGAAGAAATTGTGGTTTAAGGAGGCTAATTGGCTTGACCAGAGTCAAAGGTAGCCAGCTGCTTAACACAGCACCCTGAAGAACTGACTGTCTTCTCCATCTTCCTGCAATTAGAAAAGCAGCATGGTGACAGTGCACTGTTAGGAACTTTGTTTGCAGTTCTCCCCTGGGGATGATCTCATCAGACTTTGCACTACAATACTGTTTCCTGGAAACACATTCAGCCAAATGAGCCTCTATGGATAAATACATTGAAGAAACTCTAGGTTGCATTGCAAACATGAAAGCTTAAACTAAAAACAAACAAACAAAAAACAAAAGAAAAAAAAAAAAGATGTACATGCAGTGGCTCCTGGCAAGGTGTCTTGTGACTCAATTTGCAATTTATGGTTCATTTAACAAGCATTTGAAGAACAGCTTATCAGAGATTGGCACCTGCAGTTTGTGTTCTTACTCTGTGTGCTTTATGAGAAAAAGTAACATCATATCCTCCTTCCTCTCCTTAGTACCCACTGAACTTGTAATTAGAACATAAATGGTGTTCAAAGGATGAGTGAAATGAACTTCAAACTAAGAATGTCAGAGTCATGATTTAGAGGAAGGCTTCCAAGAAGTGGGGATAATCCCTGTGACTCACAGGCACACTTGGAGTTCCTGTGTGTTTCCAAAGGTTAAAAAGAGGCTTGATAAGGACTGAGGCTGAGTATTTTAGGTGTGACAATTGAAGTTGCCATGATAGGGTATGGGTGTTAGGATCAAACCTTAATCTCACTGAGATATTTAGAGACAGGATCCTTTGAAATGGTGAAGATTAGATAGAGTCATCAGAGGGACAGAAAGCCAAAGGTTCTGTGAAGCCCTGCACTGCCTTCAGACTTCATCAACAAGAAGATCAGCACCAGATGCAGGCCCTTGAACCTCCAGAACTTTGAGATAAACACACATTTTTTTCTCTGTAATTTACCCAGCCTTAGATGTTTTATTACAGTTATAGAAATAGAATAAAGCATGGATCCCTTATGTATCTGTACTGTTTTTACTACAATGAAATGGCTTCTGCAGGATTAATTGAGAGTCTGATTAAGAGCCAAAGCATTAACTGATTATTTACCACCCACAAATTGTGATGATGCTGCATTCAAAGTCAGCCGTACCAGTTTTAGGTCATGCTTTGAATGTGGAATCATCCCCATGAGGGAGGGGACTAAAATTGTCCTTACAGCTTTTGAAGACAGAGTGCATGAAGGTTCAAGATGTGTTTCCTTTTTGCATGAAATTAGTTCTTCTGTGAGCAAGCATCTTTATTTCTGTTGTCTGAAATACTAATATTTTTGCTAAGCTGTTGCAGAACTACAAAGAAGAAGGAAGCATAGTTTCAAATATAGAGTGAATTTTGACAGTCTCTTTAAAGGACTCAATTATCAAATAGAAACTCTCAACAAAGAGCCCTTTACAGATGGGAAAATCCTTCCTTGTCTTACACAAGAGGATCAAACCCTTTCTTGGGATGGACCTGCTAGCCTTCTTGATTCTCAGTAAAGCACTATAATTGTAGTCTGTTGACTGGCCCCCAGGCCCCCCTGCTCCTGGTTCCTCTTAAACACAAAACCTACCTAGCAGAAAAGGAAACAGAATGGAAGTCGGACATCCTGGTCTTCATGTTTAATCTGAACCTATACCCACCTTCTGTATTGAAATTTGCAAGATCCTAAAAAGTTTAGAAAAACTCACTTGCTTAAGCCTTAAGACCTTGCCCCAAACTGTGCATAGTGGTGCATGCCTTTAATCCCAGTGTTTGGGAGACAGAGGCAGGCAAATCACTGATTTCAAAGCCAGCCTGGTCTACAGAGTGAGTTCCAGGATAGCCAGAACTACACAGAGAAACCCTGTCTCAAAAAAAAAAAAACAAAAACAAAAACAAAAACAACAACAACAACAAAAAAAAAAAACAAAACAAACAAAAAAAAAAGCCAGACTGGTTTACAGAGTGAGTTCCTCAGGGCTACACAAAGAAGCCTTGTTTGAGAGGGCAGAGACAGAGAGACAAAGAAAGAGAAAGACAAGATGTGTCTCACTAAGTAGTATGCAAAGTTTCCTGTCTCCAAATTCAGATATTTTACCGCCAACTAACTGCCTCATGGGAGCACTGGAAGAGGTAGAAAGAAATATTGCTTGAGAAGAGAGTACATGGTATCACAGGAATGCTACTTCCAGGAACAGATTTTCCTTGCTTCTGACTTCCACTCTGCTAGCTTCTCCATCAGTGACTTCTCCCTTGAACAGAATTGTTTAGAGATTGCAGATGTGCAAGCTGTGTTTTGGGTACAGTAGCTTAGCTGGCTTGCTGACAACTAAGTTTTCCCTGGGGACATCAGACATCAATGAAGCCACAGCACCCTGCGCTTCTTACATGGTCTTTATTTTCCTGCATTGTTCAATTGGTTTCCTCCTGTGAGCACAAGAGAATCAACAAGAGAACTGTTTCCCAAATACTCATCATTACCCTTAGACTGAAGGGATTTAGTCCTAACAGAGTCATCTCAGCTCATCAGTAAACAGGTGAAGTGGGTGTTGTTAGGTTTCAAGCTCTGGTATGGGGTGGAAGATGGCACTTTATCAAGTACGTTGTAACTAAGTCACCTCTCTAGCTTTGTCACCTTTTAGAGGACTCCAAGCAGCAGCCAACAATACATGACATAGCAAAAGAGATTATTCCACTCCAGTGACCCTGAAGTTTCTCTGAAACCCGTGTGTTTGTGATATTGTGATCTTTGAGAAATCAGACCAGTTTACCTCCACTTCCAAAACCGTACTTTGCAGAAAGCTGTAAAGACATTAGTTCAAATTGTGGGCTGATAGCATATCAGCCACACTTTTCTAGAAAGGAGTATGAGCATAGAAGAGAATTAATAATACATTTTAACCCTAAAAAGTAGCTGCTTTTTCCTTCTACTCTACTCTTCACTATTTGTCAAATATTTTCTAACTCTTTGTGTGTACTTGGAAATATTTTTGTATGGCTGGGATCAAAAAATAAGTTATGGGTAAAATTTCATACTGTTGAAGTGAGTCTATTAATTCACCTTGGTTTGCCTGGAACTTCCCCTATTCTACCATTAAAAGCCTTGTAACCAGGAATCCACCAATTCCCAGGAGAGTTAGAGTCAGGTACTGAAGGAGACTCATGTATCACCTACAGAAGAGATTTTCCTGAGACTATTCAGGGGACAGAAAATGGGTAAGGTTAGAGACTCAACCATGTAGTCCAGAACACCTGGATTTGAGTTCCAGCTTTTAAATATTCAAAAATAATTCATCTAGGAACTACAGAGATGGATCAATCCAGAAGACCTGTCTTTAGTCCCCAGAACCCACATGAAAAATGCTAAGTTAATGATACATACTTGTAATTTCAGCCCTGGAAAAGTGGAACTGAATCAAAATGAAGTCTTGGATTGCATGGAGTTTTCCAGGAAGAGCAGGGACAAGGACTCAGAGCCATGATCTCTGTCTGGAGAAGTCCTTGTGGATGTGTTGGGACTCAGCTGAGCAGTTTATGGAAAAGAGAAATGTGCAGAGCCATTCTGGCAACAGCACAAAATACATAGGCCTTCAATTATGCCAGCCTTACTGGGCCCATACATACTTTGTATGATCGTTTCCAGAGAGGAGAACTGCAAGCAGAAGAAGCAGCTTCTAAAGTATTCCAGAGACCTCTTCTTGTCCTTTTATATCCCAGTACATGGGACAAAACACAGACTGCCCCTCTATCCAATAAATATCCACTGGGAGGTTATGTGAGCAGGTTGAACCCAAGCCACTGAGTCTAGGCTTGGAGCCATCAGTAAGACAGGATCTAGCTTCCTTCGGTCAGTCCATTAATAATACAGTGCTTTCTAATTAATGAAACACAGTTTCTAGGACATTGTATTGCAGGAAGATTTATCGGGCACTAACTTAAATTGGAAGAAAAATCTAAGTTAGAGTCTGGTACTGAAGGAGACTCATGTGTCACCTACAGAAGAGATTTTCCTGAGACTTTTCAGGGGACAGGTATGGGGAAGGTAAGGGAGTCAACTGTGTAGTCCAGAACACCTGGGTTTGAGTCCCAGCTCTGCCTCCTGGTAGCTGCATGCCTGTAGACCTGCAGCTAATGCTTTCACCTTTAGTCTCCTCATCTGTCCAATGGGAACTATGGTACACATCTCAGACCTGCTTTGAAATGTTAATAAAATTATGCAACTATTTCCAGGAAGCATTCAATTAATATGATGGGTTTTCATCCTTCACTTTTTCTAAAGGAAGTACTGATTAGGTTTGGACTCTTCTTGGAATTCAAGAATGCAGAATATGCTACTTTCAAAATGTTGTGGCTGGTAAGAAATTGAGGTGTTTTGAGATTTTGACAGGTTGACTTTCACTGATAGCCTAGTTGAAATCTTGACTATATAGGCGATGAAAGGGGACTAACATTCAGATGTGGTTTCTTTGGAGTTACTGACACTAACATTGATTCCAGAATCTTCAACAAAAACATACACATTTAATGAAAGAATTACAAAGTAAAATGATGATGATGATGATGATGATGATGATATGATGATGATGATGATAAAGCAGAGAATGTGATCTTGATGTTAAGGCACTAACCAATATCCCATTTTAAAAAACTGTTTGATTCTATTCAGTAGTACTATTCCAGACACTGCCTAAAAGATATGTGTCTTGTTTGTTTGTTTGTTTGTTTGTTTGTAGGTTTCTTCTATGACATCTAGCAAGACTACCTATGTAGGTAGGTGCACATGTAGATGACCCCCTCAAAAATCCTTGATAACAAGAAGTAGTAGAATCAGGAGCCCCTTTTCTGTCCAAAAAAGGTTTAGCTTCAAGTCCATGGACAAATGGACTTGAAGAATTTAAAGTTGAATCTTAAATATATATCTTACAGATGTACTAGAGCCAAGAGCACTGTGCACCCTATAGCCTTCGACTCATGTAGCAATAAAATTATCCAAAGAGAAAATACCGAGGAATGAAGTCTGGGTCACTCCCATCTGTTTCATTAAGTTCCATTTGGAATCAGCACCTTTTCTTATATAAAAGCCTATAGTTTCATCCTTAAAATGGAGTCTATTCCAAAGATTATCGTGGCCAGTATAGTTGGGGTTATTTCTACTCTAGTAGATAGCTCACCACATGTTTATACTACTAAATGAATTTCTTCATTTCTCCTTTTTTAGTTTTTTCCTCTCTCATTTTAGTGTTAGCTCCTAAGCTTTTGGAAGTTTTATAGGAAAAATCTTAAGTTTATTTCCTTAAAATCTGAATATCTCAATTCTTGTAAATAATCTTCCCTAAGTTATGTTCTCAATATTTAAAGTGTGGGTGTTGCAGTTTGTTTTTCTTGTATTTTCATGTCTGTGTTTTAAATTTTGGATCTGTGCATTTACTGTTTTCCATTCTCTCTTACCCTCAGACATTTTGTTTGAGGTTATTTTTCTTCTTCCTTAAATACAGTCCTTTACTTCAGTTAAGTATCCACTGCTTGTGAAACTGTGGCTTCGGTTCTGGGAAAATGACCTTGTTTTGCCACCCATAGCATGTGTTCACTTGGTCCACAATTATGGGTAACAGTCCTTTTTCTCCTAGAATACTGACGATGTTATTCTAGTCTCTGAAAGTCTTTCACTGTTTCTGTTGACCATCATTCTTTATTTCTACAACTTCCCTATTTGATTTCTTTTCTAATATATCTTGGTTTTGACAGTCTTCTCTTGGGGGAGGGCTTTTATATATTCTACCTATTTACCTACTCATGCATAATAAATTACAGTAAAACTTAGGTATGTAAAACATCATTTATTATGTCTCCTGTTTCCTATAGACAGATATTCTAGATAGACTTAGCCAGGCAAGTCTTATTCAGATTATTCTGTACTTTCAATCATGTATTAGCTTCAGATAGAGAAATAGGCAAATTGATGCCTAGTGAGCTTCACTAGTTACTTCACTAAACTGTAGCTTCCTATCTCCCTGATGGAGCTCTCTATAGAATGGCCTTATGTATCCTTAGAGCATGGAGAATGGCTTTCTCCAGTGTTAGCAAAGGGAGAAAGAAAGAAAAGAAAGAGCCAGGCAGATGGTCTATATCCTTTTATTCACTCAAATTCAGAAGTCACATGACATAAATCCTGTTCCATTATATCGATTAGAAATGAGTCACTCAAACAACTTGTTCAATGTGAGAGGAGCTATACCTTTTAAGGGATGGGAGTGAGAAAATATAAGGATTTATTTTGAAACCATGCCCTATTTATTGTTCCTTTTTAAAAGCTCTTTTTCATGTATATATGTGCACCTGTGTAGTTTGTATGTACCACATGTATTTAGGAACACTGGAGGCCATAAGAAGTTGTTAGATTTTTTTAAACTTGTTGTGCCAGGTTGTTAAGAGGCTGGCATGCTAGCAATCAAAGCCTCTGCAAGTGCAAGAAGTACTCTTGTCCACCAAGCCAACTCCCCAGCCCTAGTTTTTAAAACAAAGTCAATAAATACAGTTCTGCATATGCTGATTCCTATTTGCAGACTTTTGGAGACTTATTGTTACTTCTGCAAATCTGTTTTCTGATAGGTTTGAGGGCATGCAGGTGATAGTGAACCTCTATTCCTTAGAAATTTGAAAGAATTCTATAAAGGCAAGTTTCCAAATATAGTTCTCAAGATAGAATACTGACGATGTTATTCTAGTCTCTGAAAGTCTTTCACTGTTTCTGTTGACCATCATTCTTTATTTCTACAACTTCCCTATTTGATTTCTTTTCTAATATATCTTGGTTTTGACAGTCTTCTCTTGGGGAGGGCTTTTATATATTCTACCTATTTACCTACTCATGCATAATAAATTACAGTAAAACTTAGGTATGTAAAACATCATTTATTATGTCTCCTGTTTCCTATAGACAGATATTCTAGATAGACTTAGCCAGGCAAGTACATCTAAGAGATGTAGAATTTGTGGAACTTCAGACTGGTAGTGTAGCTTTGAACTCCAGCCCCAGTACTGAATAAATATGATCTGGAATTAGCTTTCCTAGATGCAAGACCAGGAGTTTAGAGTTTCTTAGCTCCTCCGGCAGCCCTCTTTGGTTTTTCCCAGTAAGGAGATGACCTTGGTGGTGTCTGGAGGGTTTTTGTCTTTACCTTTCCTCTCCATGTTGCCCTTGCACAGCCTAGTCTGGTCTCCTTACATTTGCACCATTAAAAGTAATATTTGAAAGTTCAGGCTACCAAGCTGGGCAGTGGTGGCATACACCATTAATCCCAGCTCCTCGGCGACAGAGAAAGACAGATCTCTAAGTTTCATTGTTACTGCTATAATTTTTAAAGACATTAGGGTATATATGTGGCTGGATACCATTCTCATTCATTCTCTGGTTGGTAAGTTTGATTTTTACCACATGCATACACCTTTACTATCAAATCAAAAAAACATTCTGTATTCATGTGTTGAGCCTACTTCCACCTCTTTGATTTATATCCTAATAATAACTATAATAATTCACAGCTCACTTGTTAGACAACTCTAAAGTATTAGACATCAAACTATGTATTGCACAGATAAAATTGTCTTCCTTACAAGTTTGTAAGTGTTTTATGAGCTCAGGTTGACAAAAAGCAGACTAAAGCTCAGAGAGTAAAGGATTCTACAATATTGCTCAGGTGGACAGGGTTCTTGCCAAGACTTATAACCTGTAGTGCACTGCTTCAACCCACATGCAGTCACCCTCTTTACCTTTCTCTACCTTGCCTGCTGCTCAGTCTTTGCCAAGCCCACAACGGCCTGATAACCTCCTACTTTGCCAACTAAACTCTTTGTCCTTTAAGACACAGTATTAATGTCCCTTCTCCTGGGAGGCATTCTTTTGGCTGTATTAGTTGTGTGTAAAGGGGTGTGCATGTGTGAGTGAGTGTGTGTATGTGTGTGTTTATCTATGTGTGTCTGCGTATATTTCCAATATACTTTTACTTAGGTTCCCTTTTTTTTTTTTTTATACATACTTCTGTCTTCTACATCCCATGCATCAATGGAAATGTTCTTATACCCTTGTAAAATGCATTTGAAATCAACCATTAATATAGCCTTCTTATGAAGAATGTAAGTATACACTAGGATAGTAATTGTGTTCTGTAGCTATGGATGAATAAACAGCTGTAAAATTGTAGAGTGTCATGATCTGCAGTGGCCTTTGCAATTATTTTACAGGAAAATCTTATGTTTAAAAATGTCAATCTAAATTTTAAAACAGTGAGACTTGCCCTACAATTAAGTTTTGTTGTTGTTGTTGTTCCCCTTCCTGTTACAGTTGTCCAGACTTTACAAAGAATATGTAAACACTTGAATGCTGTGTAATGGGAGAGAGGTCAAAAATGGGGTAACTGAGAGTTCATGATGTAAAATCTAACAGGCATGCCATGTACTATCTTTCTTGTATTATCCTTACCCATGTTATAATTCAAGTTCATATAATTTAGTGGGTCTGGGTATTTAGATCAGTTCATACAGTGCTTGCCTAGCATGCATAGAGCCCTCTGTTTGATCTGAAGTATTGTAGCATATCTGTATAATCACTACATTCAGGAGGCAGGAGAATGAGAAGTTCAAGGTCAGCTTTGGTATTGACTTCCCTGTGTCCATGTGTCCTTTCTGAACAGATTTGTCTGTACTTGAAGCATGGGCATTTTCTTTACCCAGTGGTTAGTTTGCCATAATTGAAGCAATTCCACATGGAGGTTATTGATGCTCATCATCTTCTTTGAAGTGGAATGGGGGTACTGTCATAAGCAGGCCTGTATGATACTCAAATGATGTTTAAATAATGAAATAATTTTAAACGCCATACTCTTTGGATATCTGAAGTATTTGAAGACCAACTATTTGCCTGTAGTATATCTGAGTTGTCAAACATTGTTTATTCTTACAGATTTTCTACCTAAATAACCTTGAAATCATTTTATTATAATTAACTACAGTACCTACTATGAACATGAGTATGACTATTTGGCTGTTAAGTTGCTTTACTTAATTATTTTGAACAGTTTATAATAGCAGCTATTAAAAGGATTGGTATTAAACCTTGTATTTTTAAATGAGTTGTATACACATGATACCTATACCAGAGTTTAACCATACATATATCATGTTATAACAAAGTAATCTTAAATTTTGTACCAATATACAAAGATTTATACCAATAAAAGCTTTTTTTAAAAAAGAAGTTGTTCAAGGTCATCTTGACAAATACTGAATTTAAGGAGATCCTGGGTAATTAAAAGCCTATATCTATGAGAACACTTTAGCTGTCTTCAGACACACCAGAAGAGGGCATCGGTTCACATTACAGATGGTTATGAGCCACCATGTAGTTTCTGGAAGTTGAACTCAGGAAGTATGGAAGAACAGTCAGTGCTCTGAACTGCTGAGAAAGGATTTGACAAAATTCAACATCCTTTCATGGTAAAAGTCCTACAAAGATCAGGAATTCAAAGCCCATACCTAAACATAGTAAATGCAATATACAGTAAGCCAGTACCTAATATCAAACTAAATGGAGAGAACCTTGAAACAATCTCACTAAAATCAGGGACTAGACAAGGCTGCCTACTCTCTCCCTACCTATTCAGTATAGTACTGGAAGTCCTACCCAGAACAATTAGACAACAAAAGAACATCAAAGGGAGATTGGTCTAAAGTTCTCTTTCTTTGTTGGGTCTTTGTGAGCATGATTTTGACTTCATAGAATGAATTGGGTAGTGTTCCTTCTGTTTCTATTTTGTGGAATAGTTTGAAGAGAATTGGTATTAGGTCTTCCTTAAAGTTCTGATAGAATTCTGCACTGAAACCATCTGGTCCTGGGCTTTTTTTGGTAGGGAGACTTTTAATGACTGCTGCTATTTCTTTAGGGGTTATGGGACTGTTTAGATGATTTACCTGCTCCTGGTTTAACTTTGGTCCCTGGTATCCGTCTAGAAAGTTGTCCATTTCATCCAGATTTTCCAGTTTTGTTGAGTATAGGTTTTTGTAGTAGGATCTGATGAGTTTTTTTAATTTCCTCAGTTTCTGTTGTTATGTCTCCTTTTTCAGTCCTGGTTTTATTAATTTGGATATTGTCTCTGTGCCTTCTAGTTAGTCTGGCTAAGGGTTATCTATCTTGTTGATTTTTACAAAGAACCAGCTCCTGGTTTTATTGATTGTTTGTATAGTTCTTTTTGCTTCTACTTGGATGATTTCAGCCTTGAGTTTGATTATTTCCTGCCATCTACTCCTCTTGGGTGGCATTTGCTTCTTTTTGTTCTAGAGCTTTCTGGTGTGCTGTCAAATTGTTATTGTATGCTATCTTCAGTTTCTTTTTGTAGGCACTTAGAGCTATGAGTTTTCCTCTTAGCACTGCTTTCATGGATTCCCACAAGTTTTGGTATGATGTGTCCTCATTTTCATTAAATTCTAAAATGTCTTTAATTTCTTTCTTTATTTCTTCCTTGACTAAGACATCATTGAGTAGAGTGTTGTTCAGTTTCGATGTATATGTCGGCTTTCCATTGTTTTTGTCATTATTGAAGACCAGCCTTAGTCCATGGTGATATGATATGATGTAAGGGATTATTTCAATCTTTTTGTATCTGTTGAGACATGTTTTGTGACCAATTATATGGCCAGTTTTGGAGAAGGTACCATGAGGTGCTGAGAAAAAGTTATATTCTTTTGTTTTAGGATGAAATGTTCTATAGATATCTGTTAAATCCATTTGGTTCATAACGTCTGCTAATGTCATTGTGTTTCTGTTTAGTTTCTGTTTCCATGATCTGTCCATTTCTGAGAGTGGGGTATTGAAGTCCCCCACTATCTTTGTGTTCGGTGTAATGTGTGCTTTGAGCTTTAGTAAGGTTTCTTTTATTAATGTGGGTGCCCTTGCATTTGGAGCATAGATGTTCAGAATTGAGAGTTCTACTTGGTAGATTTTTCCTTTGATCAGAATGGAGTCCTTCTATCTTCTGAAATCTTATTCGATTTCTTTCTTCAGAGACTTGAAGTTCTTGTCATACAGATCTTTCACTTGCTTGGTTAGATTCACACTGAGGTATTTTATATTATTTGTGACTATTGTGAAGGGTGTCATTTCTCTAATTTCCTTCTCAGCCTGTTTATCCTTCGAGTAGAGGAAGGCTACTGATTTGTTTGAGTTGATTTTATATCCAGTCACTTTGCTGAAGTTGTTTATCATGGGAGCAAATATAGAGACAAAGCGTGGGACAGAAACTGAAGGAGGGGCCATCCAGAGACTGCTCCATCTGGGTATCCATCCATTGTGCAGTCACCAAAGGTAGACGCTGATGTGGATGCCAGGATGTGCATGCTGACAGGAGCCTGATGTAGCTGTCTCCTTAGAGGTCTGCCAGAGCCTGAAATATACAGAGGTGAAAGCTTACAGCTAACCATTGAGCTGATCAAGGTGCTCCCAGTGGAGGAATGAGAGAGAAGACTGAAGGAGCTGAAAGGGTTTGAGGCCCCATGAGAAGAGCAACAATACCAACCAACCAGAGCTCCCAGGGTCTAAACCACCAGCCTGGGACCACATAGGGAGGGGCCTATGGCCCCTCCAGCTGTTTATGTAGGGGAGGATGACAGTGTCAGGCATAGGTGAGTGAGGAAGTGTTTGGTCCAGTGAAGGCTGGATGTCCCAATGTGGGGGAAATCATGGGTGGGGAAGTGAGAGTTGGAGGGTGGGTAGGGGCATATCCTCATAGAAGCAAGAGGAGGGGGGATGAGATAGGGGGTTCCTGTGGGGGGGGGAGGGGATTACATCTGAAATGTAATAAAATATCCAATAAAAAAATTAAAAAAAAAAAAGTCAAAGGCATACAAATAGGAAAGGAAGAAATCAAACTATCGCTATTTGCCAATGATATGATAGTATACTGAAGTGACCCCTAAACTTGCAACAGAGAACTCCTAAACCTGATAAACAACTTCAGCAAAGTGGCTGGATATAAAATTAATTCAATCAAATCAGTAGCCTTTCTCTACTCAAATGATAAACAGGCTGAGAAAGAAATTAGGGAAATGACACCCTCCACTATGGTCACAAATAATATAAAATACCTTGGTGTATTTAACCAAGAAAGTGAAAGATCTGTATGACAAGAACTTCAAGGCTCTGAAGAAAGAAATTGAAGATCTCAGAAGATGGAAAGATCTCCCATGCTCATGGATTGGCAGGATTATAGTAAAAATGGCTATCATGCAGAAAGCAATCTACAGATTCAATTCAATCCCCATCAAAGTCCAACTCAATTCTTCATAGACACAGAAAGAGCAATTTGCAAATTCATTTGGAATAACAAAAAACCCAGAATAGCATAGCAAAAACTATTCTCAACAATAGAAGAACTTCTGGGGGAATCACCATCCCTGACCTCCAGCTGTACTATAGAGCAATAGTGATAAAAACTGCAAGTGTTTGTTGGTACAGAGACAGGCAGGAAGATCAGTGGAATAGAATTGAAGACCCAGAAATGAACCCACACACCTATGGTTACTTATCTTTGACAAAGGAGCTAAAACTGTCCAGTGGAAAAAGGACAGCATTTTCAACAAATGGTGCTGGTTCAACTGGAGGACAGCATGCAGAAAAATGCAAATCGATCCATTCTTATCTCCTTGTACAAAGCTCAAATCCAAGTGGATAAAAGACCTCCACCAGATATGCTGAAACTACTAGAAGAGAAAGTTGGGAAGAGCCTCAAATACTTGGGCACAGGGAAAAGGTTCCTGAACAAAACACCAGTGCCTTATACCCTAAGATTAAGATTTGACACATGGGACCTCATAAAATTTCAAAGCTTCTGTAAAGCAAAGGACACTGTCAATAGGACAAAATGGCAACCAACAGTTTGGGGAAAGATTTTTACCAATTCTACATGTGATAGAGGGCTAATATCCAGTATATACAACGAACTCAAGAAATTAAACTCCAGACAAACAAATAACCCTATTAAAACATGGGGTACAGAGCTAAATAAAGAATTTTCAACTGAGAAATATCAAATGGATGAGAAGCACCTAAAGAAATGTTCAACATCGTTAGTCACCAGGGAAATGCAAATCAAAACAACCCTGAGATTCTACTTCACACCAATCAGAATGGCTAAGATCAAAAACTCATTGCCTAGGCAGTCTAGAACATTTGGTGATCCCCTGGTCACAGTGAGAGACAGGGTCTAAAAACCAAGATACACATTTCCTGAGGATGATACTTCTGACTTCTACAAACATCCATACATGTATCTGTGCTTCTGTCTGCATACTTTCCATGCTCTGGAAACAAGCAAACAAACATACCCCCAAATCCCCAACAAACAGGTTTTCTGCTGTGTAGGCACTTTTTTCTACAAGTAGAGCCTGGATATAATGGTGAGTGTTAATAGGATACTACATGCAATGCAGATGAAGGGAAGGACTACAACTGGGGCAGAACTGGACCCTCTTGAGACAGGATGCTTTCTATTTTAGAGGCATGCCAGTAAGAGAACAAAGAATGGTAAGTGAATGGAGGCAGTGGTGTTGTAGCCATTATTGCCCTGTTTTTATAACTCAGAGTTTAGCATAGTATTTGTCTTACACTCAACCTTCGGTAACTAACTGTTGGGTGACGGGATGATGGATGAGACAACTAATGGCTGAAGGACCAAATGAATGTGTTTGCTTGGCTGTGTAATATCTGGCATTTTGATAATTAGTTTTTGTAGTTGATACTTTCTAGCTTAGTGGTTGTAGACCTGTACACCAAGGCAAAAGCATTGCCTCTCTACCTCTATCCAACTGCTGCCATACCTTTTTCTGTGACTTTGCAAAGGACTGTCTCCCTAAATTCAGAAGCCCCCATTTAGTATCCATTAGAAAGAATATCAATGCTGTCAAAAACCGTTATTTTATATAGTGTTTGAAAATATTTTAATGACAGCACCTCAGTTGAGGTCTTATTAGTTAACATGACTGAAGAAGATGACTAATAGCTGCTTGTTATATAGGTAGGTTGTCTTCAGCTTCTAAGGGAGAATTCCGGCCATCAGAGAGCAGACATGTAGAGAGGGTGGTATGATCTACATCTAGGTGAGCCTTAACTTCAAAACCCCTGTCAGCTTATTTCACTCATGTCTCAGTGCTTGCTATTCAAAATTTGAGGTTTTAGAATACGAAATGTATTATACCATGGAATAAAGGAAGTCAGAGTCAAGCAAGCCCTCTGTCCCTTTCATCTGTTAATATGAGTGCTAGAAGCTGTTTCCATGTGTAATATTACTTACCATGTGAAGACTTTCTTTATACTTCGTGTTCTGTGGTCCTGTGCAAGTCTGGCATTTGTCAGCATGCCTGTGTAACCCACAATGAGTTCTGTTTGTTGGGTCAGAATGAATCTACTCCAGAAATCAGAGGAAGGAGTACATGTTATATTTTTGGATATTTTAACCAGGTCTTGGCATGAGGCTCAGAATTTGAGCTTGTTTTGAGTAATCAGGATAAGCGCTCTCTCTCTCTCTCTCTCTCTCTCTCTCTCTCTCTCTCTCTCTCTCTCCCCCCTCTCTCTCTCTCTGTGTGTGTACTTTCTTACCTGTTAATTAATAAATATGAATTGAAAAACATAAATTATCACTTAAATTAGCATCACCCAGAAGTTTTGGGTAATAATGATAATACTCACCAAAGCTGAAGAGGATTTGCTGATTGAGGGCATTTCAGTTTGTTTTCTTTTTTTTTTTTTTTTTTTTTTTTTTTTTATTTTTTTTTTTCAGTTTGTTTTCAAAGCAACCATCACATAGCAACAAGGTAAATCTGATTGTCATATATTATCAAGAAATGAAAAAGCACACCCACAATGCAGGAGCTACCCAGGTGCAACAATTGGTGACTCGAATATCCTGAACCATAATATTCACCATCAAATACTTAACCTAGGTACCATTTTTTCAACTCCAGTAAGAAAATCTAGACATTTGCTCTTTGGCACTGTGGCTGGTAAGTCACAGGGATGGCTGTGATTGAGTTATCAAAATATGCCAGAAAATTTTTTTTTAAAAAGAAAATAGATCCAGAAGTGCCCAAAGAGAAGTCAATGACTGAATTGAGGCCAGCTCTGCATCCCTAATGGAGGCCACACCTTACAGGTGCATCTTGGGAACTGGTGTAATAAAAACCTGCCTTGAAAAAGAGTTCAGAAACTCAACATTTCGTTTTTCTTTTCTTTTCTTTTTTTTTTTTTTTAGTTTTTCCTATTTCCAAAGACCAAAAGTCATAGAAGGAAAAAGAGAAAAATCATTATTTGAGATTGAGCAGGAGATGATTTAAGGTATAAATTAATAAGACAATGTGAGTCTTTAGAGGAATGTCTATGAAAGCAGAGGTGGAGACAAGCTCATAGATCTTTGGCAATGCAGTCATTCTTACTTCCATTATTGAATCCTTTACTTTTGAGTCTCAGCCCTTCCTCTCTGTCTCCTGGGGATGCCTTTGGGAATAGGAACACTCACCTTAGTGCCCTGGGATTACTAATGATAGGCCCGAGCACCTGGAGATACAACAGAGTCTCAGAACACTATAAAAAGTTCCAGGAGGTGTGTGTGTGTGTGTGTGTGTGTGTGTGTGACAGAGAGAGAGAGAGAGAGAGAGGAGAGAGAGAGAGAGAGAGAGAGAGAGAGGAGAGCAAAGAAGGGAGGGAGGGAGGCAGACAGAGACAGAGACAGGGAGGGAGACAGAGAAACACAGTGGGTTCCTCCAGTATAGCTGAATAATTTGTGTCTCATCCTTTCTGAATATTTATGGCTTTGCCCATGGTGGTGACACCCAAAGCTCTTGTCCTGGGGAAATGGAGTGCATTGGTTTCAGTTTTTTCCTCTGCCACAGTTTACATGTGAAAATTAGTTACTTTCTAGTCTATACCTATTGCTATTCTTTTCATAGATAGACATTTTATATAAAAATAAAATGACCTAGATTTTACACTAAAGATATCCTGCCTTCCTGTATCCCTGTGGACTAGAGTTTTATCTCATTTATTGTAATCCTATCATGTGCCACCATTGATAAAATAGCAGCAAACTGCACCAAAACATAGTTTGTAGTTATTGAATAAACAGTGCTTTTAGGAACCTGCACCTACACTTGAATGTTTCTTACTTTCTTTTCAGCAGTTTTTTCCTAAAACTCTTTATATTTAATCCTAAATTAAAGTGCCATTAATAAAATCTACAGGCTGGGCGGTGGTGGTTCACGCCTTTAATCCCAGCATTTGGGAGGCAGAGGCAGGCGGATTTCTGAGTTCGAGGCCAACCTGGTCTACAGAGTGAGTTCCAGGACAGCCAGGGCTACACAGAGAAACCCTGTCTCAAAAAACCTTAAAAAAAAAAAAATAAATAAAATAAAATAAAATCTACAACTCTACTTCATGAACTGGCTAGGCTTGAAATATTTATCAACACTGAAAAATAAAAAATAAAAATTTAAATTTAAAGAAAAAAGAAACAACTTAAGGGAGGAAGAGCTTATTGTGGCTCACATTTTTAGGAGTGTATTAATTACTTTCCTGCTGGTGTAATAAACACAGTTATCAACAAAGCGTAAGGGAAAGAGAATTTCTTCAGGCATATTGTTCTGGTGGGGAAGAGTCCATTATGGTGGGCCAGTGGCTTAGCATCGAGTGGCAGTCATGGCAGTAAGACCAGTAAGCTGAAGGTCACATCCTTTACAAGAATAAAGCAGACGGAGAACTGTAAATAGGGTGAACCTTTAAAATCATAAAGCACAACACCATTGACATACTTGCTCTAGTTGCCCCTTCCCATAATATATTGAAACAGCAAGCAGCAGCACCAACTGAGGCCTAAATGTTCAAATGCCTGAGTCTATAAGAGATGTTTCCTTTGCAAACTACCACAAGGGAGTGCATTGCATAATGGTAAGAAAGAAATGGGTAATGGCTGTGGCAGCAGAAGCTTCCTCATATCTGGCTGATTAGGAAGCAGAAAGAGAGACAGATCTTACCAGGATTGTACTAAAACCTCAAGACCTATCTCCATTTACCCACTTCTAGCTAGAACTCACCTCCCAAATGCTCCACAATCTCTTGTGATAGTGTCACCAGCTGGAGACCAAATGTTCAAGCATATGGGCCTATTGGGGACATTTCATATCCAAACTTAAAAATACCAATTCACGGACACTAGAATGTAAGCCTTGGACCATGGAGCTAACCCAGTCTTTTAGCATTGCAGTAACTTTACCTTCCTAAAGGGTAGTTTTAGTTTCTCTTGCAGAGCAATGAACTTCACATGGGTCACTCACTAAGAATTATTCTAAGGCATCTCTGAGATGATATTGGAAAGCACATATAATAGGGACTTGACAAAAGACTCAAAAGAGAAGGCCAGCGCTACCTTCTTTTTGTATCTTAGCAGATTCTTCTTAATTGGGTCATGTGGGATTGCCCAGCATGATGGGGATATTGAGAAACTAATCCCACACTTAGAATAAAAAGAATCACTAGAGTTGTTTATTAGGGTTCTCTATTATAACAGAACTTATAGAGTGTGCTGTGTGTGTGTGTGTGTGTGTGTGTGTGTGTGTGTGTGTGTGTGTGTGTTTCATTAGAATTATAGGCTTTGCTCCAGCAAACTTAACAGTGGCTACCATTGGATATCTAAGGATCCAGTAATTTTGCAGTCCACAAGACTGGATCTCTCAGCTGGTCCAATGATACACAGGAATTCGGAAGAATTAGGCTCTAATGTCAGTAAAGGAATGGAAGTCCTTTACAGGGACAAGAGCAAGCAGGCAAAGAAAGCAGACTTCCTTCCATATCCTTTATATAGGCTGTCAGCAGAAGGTATGGTCCAAATTAAAGGTGGATCAAGTCTGGTCTTCTTCACATTGCCATGTTCACCCTCTCTCCTTGCAGGGCCTGAGGTGTGAGTAGCCCTGAGCCTGCTATTCATTGGAATCCAAGGGGCTGCTTTTGTAAAGTGACTATTCCAAGACTCACAAAAGAAAAAACTATCCCAGTGACACTTGAAACAAGACATGGAAAAAGGAAGCACAACAGATGTTGAAGTTGTATGCAGATCTCAGTCCTTGTATACTTGATGGTTAGAAAAGCATGGTTCATGGTAGGAACTCTGTAAATCCCTGCTGCTGAAAGCTGAATCCTGGAAGCTTCTTATGAAAGCTCCTTTCTGCCTTGGTGAAACTTAGTGGCTCCTAGTGATCTCACTTACATGCCAAATCTTACTTTTAATCTTTCTTGCTTTCTTCAACTTTCCAAACAACACAGATTTTAATTCCTTGTAGAAGAGTCAGACTCAGCCTTGGACTCAAGATCTGTGAAGTGTATCCTCCCAGTAAAACTTTGTAGTGGGCAGTGAATAAATGGGAATAAAATTGTTCCTGTTGCTATGACAAAATATTTGACAAAGGACCCAAAGGAAGGGTTTTGGGTTTTGTTTCTTGTTTGTTTTGGGGTTCATGGGTTATGGGACATATTCCATTGTGACAGAGAAGATATGTCAGCTGTAGGTGTAATATACTTGAGATGGTTATCACATTAATGTCCACAGTCTAGATTCAGAAAGTTCCCATGATTGTGCCTCCAACTCTCTGCTGAAGAGCTCTGGAATGACCATCACAGATATAACCTGAGGTGTGTCTTCTAGGAGAGTCTACATCCCACCTAGGTGACAGGCAAGATTTAATAGCACATAATGTTTCATTTAAAAATGAAACATAGAGAATCAAAGTAAATTATGTGAAGTGCATCCATCCCATCTGAGGGACATGCAATATAAATCTGAAAGACATGACCCTGGTTAACAGTTCCAGAGAAGTCCCAGAACATGGATGCTATCACCATTTTATAAATAAGGTAAATGAATATTCAAGAATTTACCCCAAGAAAATCTTTCAGGTGTGGAAGAGCTAGCATTTGAAAACAGGTGAGAATCTAATTATGGTTCAGTGAAGAGAGAGTGACCTCTCTCTTTGAGATGCATAGGTGGGGGAAAAAAGAATGAGTGTGAAGCCAACCCCAAGAAACCTAGTTCCTCCTCTGACCATGAGTCTGTCCACCTCAGTCTCCTTCTTATAGGATAACTGCTAAGCCCTCATGGCTCATCTGAGAATGTATTATCTGAAAGTGCCTGGAACTGAACTCCTGAAGCAGGTGCTGTGAAACATACAAGTTCATAAACAGTCCAGTTCTATCTATTCCTTGCTGTTTAAATACCTTTTTGTGCACAGCTTCCAGGAGATGATTTGGTATTTTACAGAGACTTATCAGGGGCACCCAGGGCAGAGCAGATGTTCTTTCAGGATGTTTAATAAATTGTACCTTGATACAATGTTTTTCTAATGTTTTTCTAATTTCAGACATCCTACACTCAGGCATGGAATTCAATGGCCTATGAAAGCTCTACTATCCAAAAATAGCCTGTTAGAATAACTATGAGGTTGTAGAGCATTGTTGGGTTCCCTAGGATACTCAGGGACACCAGGTTTTAACATTTTAATATTCACTGATGATATAAGGAAGCACAGCTGGCTTGATGTGCGGCAGTGATTAGCAGTATTTCTCTGTAGGCTAAAGCTTTTCTGAGAATGGGAGATAGAGTAGTGAAGGTAACTTACATATTATGATGAGGGCCACCTATTTTCAAGCTTATCTAGAAAATTAGCTACTACATACCTAGTTTCACTCAGTGCAGTAGAGTTCACAGGTTCCAGTGGGCTAGGATGATGGACTGTGTATAAGATTCCATTTTCATCTATCTACTCATCTATTCATCCACATTATACTGGACTCTAGGAGTATGTAATATTTTAATCAAGGTGCATAAAAATTGTGTTTTGAATCCTATTGCATTGAATCTGTAGATTGCTTTTGGTTAAGATGAGCATTTTCACTATGTTAATCCTACCTATCTATGAGCATAGAAGTTCTTTCCATCTTCTGATATCTTCTTCAGTTTCTTTCTTCTGGAACTTTGAGTTCTTGCCATACAGAACTTTCACTTGCTTGGTTAAAGTTTCACCAAGATATTTTATAATATTTGGGGCTTTGTAAAGGGTGTTCTTTCCCTAATTTCTTTCCTCAGCTTAAGGAAGGCTTATTTTTGTTTCCTGTCACTTTGCTGAAACTATTCATCAGCTGAAGAAGTTCTCTGGTAAAATGTTTTGGGTCGCTTGTATATACTATCCTATCATCTTCAAATAGTGATAATTTGACTTCTTATTTTTTGATTTGTATCCCCTTGATGTCCTTTAGTTGTCTTATTGCCCTGTCTAGAACTTCAAGTGCTATACTGAATATATAGGGAGAGAGTGGGCAGTCTTGTCTTATTCCTGATTTTAGTGAAATTGGTATAAATTTCTCTCCATTTAGTTTGAAGTTGGTTATTGACATACTATATATTGCTTTGATTATGTTTAGGTATGTGCCTTGTATGCCTGATTTCTCTAAGACTTTCAACATGAAGGAATGAAGGCATGTTGGATTTTGTCAAAGGATTTTTTTCCACATCTAATGAGATGATCATGTGTTTTTTGTTTTTTTCAGTTTGTTTATATGGTGGATTATGTTGATGGATTTTTATATATTGAATCATTCTTGCTTCCCTGAAATGAAGCCTACTTGATCATGATGGATAATGTTTTTGATGTGTTCCTGGAATGGGTTTGTGAGTATTTTACTGAGTACTTTTGCATCAGTGTTCATAAGAGAAATCGGTGTGAAGTCTTTTTCTTCGTTGTGTCTTTGTGTGGTTTAGGTAGCAGGATGACTGTGTTCATAGAATGACTTTGGCAGTTTTCCTTCTGTTTCTACTTTTTGGAATAATTTGAGTAATATTGGTATTAGCTCTTCTTTGAAAGCCTCCATAGAATTCTACACTAAAACCATCTGGCCCTGGGCAGCGGCTGTTGTTGTTGTTGTTGTTTTGAGACTTTTAATGACTGCTTCTATTTCTTTAGGGCTTATAGGGCTCCTTAAATAGCTTACCTGATCTTGATTTGACTTCGGTAAGTGGTATCTGTCTAGAAAATTGTACATTTTGCTAAAATTTTTAAATTTTGTGGTATACAGGCTATTGAAGTAACACCCAATGATTCTTTTAATTCCCCCAGTGTCAGTTGTTATGTCTCCCTTTTCATTACTTATCTTGTTTATTTGGATACTGTCTCTCTGTCTTTTAGTTAGTAGGGCTAAGGGTTTGTCTATCTTGTTGATTTTTCTCAAAGAACCAGCTCTAGGTTTTGTTGATTCTTTGAATTGTTTTCTTTTTTTCTAACTGATTATTTCAGCCCTAATTTTGATTATTTCCTGCCTTCTACTCATCTTTGGTGTGTTTTTTGCGCTGTCACTGCTGCCACTGCCGCCTCCTCCTCCTCCTCTTTCTCCTTCTCCTCCTCCTCCTCCTCTTCTTCCTCCTCCTCCTCTTCTTCCTCTTCTTCCTCTTCTTCCTTCTCCTCCTCCTCCTCTTTCTCCTCCTGTTCCCCCTCCTCCTCCTCCTCTTCTAGAGCTTTCAGCTGTACTTTTAAATTGCTTATATGACAACTTTCAAATCTCTTTATGAAAGCACTTAGTGTTATGATCTTTCCTCTTAGCAATGCTTTTATTGAGTCCCATAAATCTGTGCCATCATTTTCATTGAGTTCCAAAAACCCTTTAATTTCTTTATTTCTTCCCTGACCCAGAGATCATTGAGTAGAGAGTTGTTCAATTTCCATGAGTTTGAAGGCTTTCTGACGTTTCTGTTGTTAAAGTCCAGTTTTAATTCATGGTGGTCTGATAAAATACAAGGCATTATTTCAATTTTCTTTTATCTGTTGTGGCTTGCTTTCTGACTGACTATATGCTAAATTTTGAGGAGGATCCATGAGGTGCTGAAAAGGTATATTCTTGTGTGTGTGTGTGGGGGGGGTAAAATGTTCTATAGATTTCTGTTAAGTCCATTTTATGCATGTGTCTGTTAAGTTCATTATTTCTCTGTTTAGTTTTTGTCTAGATTACCTGTCAATTAGTGAGAGTGCAGTGCTGAAGTCTCCTACTATTACTGTGTGGGGTTTGGTGTGCAATTTAACTTTAGTAATGTTTCTTTTACAAATGTAGGTGCCCTTGGGGCATAGATGTTCAAAACTGAGATATCATCTCAGTAGATTTTTCCTTTGATGAGTATGAAGTGTCCTTCCCTGTCTCTTTTGATTAATTTTGGTTGACATTCTATTTTACTAGACATTAGAATAGCTACTTTTGCCTGCTTCTTGGGTCTGAATTCTTGGAAAACTTTTTCTAGCCCTTTACTGTGAGGTACTATCTATCTTTATTGCTGAGGTGTGCTCCTTGTTTGCAGCAGAAGGATGGATCCTGTCGCATCCATTCTGTTAGTCTGTGTTTTTTAATTGGGGAATTGAATTCATTGATGTTGAGAGATATTAATGACTAGTGACTGTTTTGCTATTATTTTGATGTGTGTGTGTGTGTGTGTGTGTGTGTGTGTGTGTGTGCATGTGTGTGTATGCTTTCCTTATTCTTGCTGGTATGAAGTTACTTATTTCCTGTTTTCTTGGATGTAGTTATCCTCCTTGGGTTGGAGTTTTCTTTCTAGTATTTTATGTGGGGCTGGATTTGTGGATAGATATTGTTTGAATTTGAATTTGATTTGAAATATCTTGGTTTTTTTTTTTTTCCATCTATGGTGATTGAGAGTTTTGCTGAGTAGAGTCTATATTGGCATCTGTGGTTTTTTAGAGATTGGAAGATATCTGTCTAGGCCCTTCTAGCTTTTAGAGTTCTGTTAAGAAGATGGGTGAAATTCTGATAGATCTGTCTTTGTTTGTTACCTGCCCTTTTTCCCTTGCAATTTTTGATAATCTTTCTTTTTTCTGTAGATTTATGTTTTCATTATTATGTGCCAGGTGAATTTTCATTTCTGTTCCTGTCTAATTGGTGTTTTATAAGCTTCTTGTATATTTTTAGGTTGGGAAAGTTTTCTTCTAAGTTGAGAATATTTTCTGAGTGTTGGAGGTAGGACTCTTCACCTTCTTCTATTCCTATTTTTCTTAGGTTAGGTTTTTTCATAGTATCCTAGATTTCCTGGATTTTTGTGTCAGAGATTTTTTAGATTTAACATTTTCTTTGACTGATTTATCAATTTCTCCTATTGCATTTTCTACAAACGAGATTCTGTCTTCTAGCCTTTGTATTCTGTTTGTGATATTTGCATCTGTTTTTCCTGTTCTCTTCCCTAGGTTTTCCATCTCCAGGATTTCCTCAGTTTGTGTAGTCTTTGTTGGTTCTATTTTCACTTTGAGGTCTTGCACAGTTTTATTTATGTCCTTCACCTGTTTAATTGTATTTTCCAGTGTATCTTCTAGAGATTTATTTGTTTCCTCTCTAAAGACCTTACTTATTTGATTGTATTTTCCTGTATTTCTTTAAGTGATTTATTTGTTTCCTCTTGAAAGGCCTCTCTCATCATTATAAAATTGTATTCAAGATAATTTTCTTGTGCTTCAGTTGTGCTAAGATATCCAGGTCTTGCTGTATGTAGTAGGCTAGGTGTGATCTGAAGGTGTCAATATTTCCCTGGTTTTTGTTGATTGTGTTCTTCCATGGCCCTTTAGCCATTTGGATAGCTTTCATCCCTGAATGTCCCTATTGTAGTAAGTATTGGAAGGATGGTTGACAATGATGGTTCTGGTGGGACAGACCTCTGATGGGTATCTTGTACTGTATTGTTCCAGATCTCTGTGTGTGTATGGTTCAGGATCTGCAGGTCTATATGATTCAGGAGCTTCAGATCTGACCTAGGTGGGCAGAAAGGTGGCGTTGAATGGAGGTTCACCTGGGCTACTCAGGGCAACTTGTTGTGCCCAGAGGGCTCAGAGAGCAGGGAAGATGGGTGGGGTAAAGGAAGCTTACCTATGTGACTCAGGCTTTAGCATGTCTTATGAAGGTAGGAGGAGAGGTGATAGGAGAATGGAGGTGATATCAGGTTTTTCAGGATAGCTTGACTTGCTATAGAGGATTCAGCAAACGAGGAAGAAAAGCTTACCTGTATGATTCACATGTCTGGTGAAGGGGGCCTAAGAGGTTGGGGGAAGAATGGAGAATCAATTTCTTCCTTCTTTTCATTTGAAAAAAAAAAAAAACCTCCATCTTGTCTATATACCACTTTTTTTTTTTTTTTTGTACATTCATCTTTTGGTGGACATACAGGCTGATTTAATCATATGGTAATTGTGAGTAGTTCTGTAAACATGGATATGCAGGTATTTCTCTGGTCTGTTCACTACATGTCTTCTCTCATATGTGAAACCAAGGTCGGATGGATTATAGTCTTAGTTGGGGTTTTACTATTGTGTACAGACACTATGACCAAGGCAAATCTTGTAAGGACAACATTTAATTGGTGCTGGCTTACAGGTTCCGAGGTCCAGTCCATTATTACCAAGGTGGGAACATGGCAGTGTCCAGGCAGGCATGGTGCAGGAGGAGCTGATAGTTCTGCATCTTCATCTCAAGTCTGCTAGCATACTACTGGCTTCCAGGCAGTCAGGATGAGGGTCTTAAAACCCATACCCACAGTGACACACCTACTCCAACAAGGCTACATATTCTAATAGCGCCACTCCCTTGGCAGAGTATATACAAACCATCACAGATAGATAGATGGATGTATAGAATAGAAGAGTAGTTCATAGATGAAAGATAAATAGATAGATAGATAGATAGATAGATAGATAGATAGATAGATGATAGGATGAGCAAGATCGAGAATGAAAAAGGAAGTGAGTCTTGTGGAAAGAAGAAAGGAACAAGCAAAGATGAGGAAGAGGAACAGGAGAAGGTATTAGAAGATGAATATGGGCAACATACATAATATACTTTGATTAAAATATCTTTATGAAACCTTTCACTTTCTACACCAAATCAATGGTAATAACATATATATGTATGTATATCCCTCCATCTTTGCCATAGTCATATTTCCTTCCTTACAGCCTCAGAACAGTTGCTTAGCCTCATTCCTGTATGCTATAACTAGCAGAATCCCTCTCTGATCCTCCTTCCTCACTTCCCTCTCACCCCTAACCTAACATCAGGAACCCTGCTAGAGCCAGTAAGTGAAGAAAGAGGGAGACAGGGGAGTTCCTGGCCTGAAGCCATTCATCTGCTGGCTCTTGATACCACCAGCAGAGCCCCAACAGTATAGCAAGCTTGTTTGCTCTTGTATGGTTGTTAATGTTGATGTATGAATAAGCAAGAAGACAGCACGAAGAAGAAGAACTCATTTCCATAAGTTAGAGTATGCCTAGAGTACAGAAAACAGCACCGTTAATCATAACCACAGAAATAGCACAAAAACAATAACAAAGCCTTTTCTGTTAGTCACAGTGTTTTATGTTAATAACTTCTTTGGAGCTGAAGCAGGCACTGCAGAATGCTGAGTATGTCAAGAGAGTTGTATAAGCCTATGGCATTCCCCAAATTAATCCCAGGGAATTCACTTTTTTATTTATATAAACAAGGTCACCTCTTTAGACTGAGACATCTGGAAGCCAGGATGCTGTTGCCATTCAGTCCTGAGCTGGGATGCATGTCTCACCTACCCAGAATCCAGGCAGCAGAACAAACTTCTGTCCTAGTTGGATGTTAATGAACAGTACTTAGCAGAAAAGTTACTGAGGAAGCTGAGACCTGTGAGGTTTGCTTGTGAGGGAGGTACTGCATACTATTCATGAGGGGTCATGATAGGTGGATTCAGGGAAGAAATTGAGTGCCAGACAGGCTCCCCAACACTTTATACAGAATCAATTATTCTCTGCTTGCCATTCCTCCACCTTATCAGAACTTTTGTCACTTGAGTGTCACTCTGCTTCATTAACTGTTTATCTTTCTCCTTGCCTAACAGCCTCTGGGTCAAGGACTATGTTGTATTTATATTTATTTCCTTCATATTTTTGTCGTATCTGACACTCAGCAAATCCTCAGCTGATAAAAGCCTGGATCAGGAGCTTCAGCAAACCAAAGAGCCAGAGCAGCTGGGGAAGGGAGGGAATGGAGGAGATTGACATTCTGGACACATAGAGTGGCACAGGCCACCAGGGGGCTTTTATAATAATACCACCAGATGCCCAAATGATATTTTGCTATCTTTAATTCATATGTGTGAATGTTTACTTCTATGTATGCATATGCACCATGTATGTACACTGCTGACAGAGACTGGAAGAGGACATTGGAACTCCTGAAACTGGAGTTACAGGTGTTTGTGAGCCACCATATGGGTGCTGGGAATAAAACTAGGTCTTTTGGAAGAACAGCAAGTGCTTTTAACCACCAGCCATCTCTCAACGCTCTTTGAGATTCTTCTGAGTGGTGTGATTTGAATAAATATGAATTATCTTAGGCTTAGAGGGGATAAGATCTAATTCTGATATATCTGATATCTTGACTCTTCACAGATGACTAAAGAAGGAAACACAGATAGATTAAGAAACTTCCCCAGTCACACATCTGGGAAGTAGAGAAAACACAATTTGAATCATTACAATTTTTTCATGTCTATTTTCTTCTCTTATGAAGTATAATTCTTGAAGCTAGAGAGATGGTTCAATGACTAAGAGCATGAATTCTTTTTCCAGAGGACCTGGGTTTGATTCCCCATACCCACATAGTAGCTCAAAATCATCTGTAACTCCAGTCTCAGGAAATCTAACAGTTTTCTGGCTTCTAGGAGCAGCAGGCATACATATATTATACGTACATATCATGTCTACAGATGTGTCTACAGACATGCATGTAGATAAAACACCCTTACACTTTAAAATAAATAAAATAAATTTAGCAGTGGAATGCATCACTGGATTCTGCTAGTTTGTGAGCTGAATGTAGATACTACCATATAAGCTAATTGTATCTTAGGTCCTGCAATATCTTAGGCCCTGCAGATGAACCTATCATTTAACTAAGGCGGAGTCTCACCTACCAGACATGTCAATAATTTGTCTTTAGTATACATACAAATTTTGTAGTGGGTGGTTTGGTAATTCAGATTGCAAGGCACTGGGATCAGAATTGATGCTCAGAAATGTTAATATCTAAGGCTGTGAGAATGCAGAGAAAGACTAACCACACTTATCCTCACATACCACACATACACAACCAACATACCACACATACCACATTTACCACACATACCACACATACCACACAGTAACTTGCTTGGACATAAAAGAGTGAAAGCAACACCTTTGGTTGTTGATGAGGGTGGTGTCAATATGCATCCATAATGTTTTCTTAGACTTGGGTTCAATTGTTAACCTGTTATGCTACATCCTGAATAGTGAGATCCTTGTCAGGATAGGGCTGTCCCATAAAACCTAAAACACAGAAGAACACATTGAATACACACATTGACAAACATAGGAAGAAGGGGTAGAGTATAAGGAATGAAGAGGAAAGGGGGATAAGAGGAAGCTAAATTGGAAAGCTTGGTTTACTCCAACTCCTCACCAGTAAAGTAATCTACACCTATGGGAGGGAAAAGGTTTTGAAAAACAGGCCTGAAAGTCCTTCCTCTTGGGACTGGAACAGCAGAAGGACACAGCTTCCATTAGCTATTGACTTTTATTTTGTAGCTCAGTGGCCTATTCACAGGAGGTGTAGGCATGATGTGTCTGAAGTGATGACCCCCTAGACCATATCCAGGAAAAAAGAAAAAGAAAAAAACAAAACAAAACAAAACCAAGGTATAGAACAGCCTAAGCATTATGCAAGTAGACACACAAAGAAAAGTGTGTAGCATTTGACACATGTAAAATCATTTAAATGTGTGTATTTACAAGAGTCATAATGATGCCAAGGCAATGAAAAGTTGGTGTGTTCTAAAACATGAACACAGAGAACACACAGTAGTCTAGAGTCTATAGCCCCTCCTTCGAACAGTATTGTTGCTCACAGTTCCCTGTCCATAGACCTCAGTGGGCTTGGGAGACACACACCAAGCAAACTCCTTAGGGAATTCACAAGCCTACATGCAGAATGGAAGGCTGATGAGAAACTAAGAAAAATCATTTCTGATCACTTCTGTTTTAATATTGATATAACAGCTAGTGCACACACTTAAAGTGAAATGAAGTCTTCTAGCTGTTGATTATTTTGCTTTTCACAGACAATGAATATAAACCTTATAATTATGTTCCTTGCTAATTCTTATTTTTTTGTATAACATTGAATGAATGAGTGGTATGCTGTCAGCAGAAGAAACATAGTTTAGGCTTGAGAGATAATTTGAATGCTATCTTGGTTATCCCTGAAGATTTTTAAGTTTAAGCTTTTTGTGATAATATAGCTGCTGCTCTTTTCATCCTTGCAGTTCTCCAACTGAGGGACTCCTGAGATCAATAGCTACATAAAAGATGCATTATGTTGGGAATAGGAGAGGGTAAAATAGCATGTCCCTTAAAAAAAAATAGGAGCAAGGCCTGGTACTGTTGACACTGCCAACTGACAGCACAGTATTCAAATTCCTAAGCTTATGGGAGGGTATTTGACATTGATGGAACACTTGCCTACCATGCATGGGAACCTCTATGTAATCCCCATTATAGTAAAAAAATAAACCAAAGTAAAAGGAAGATATTTGGATTGCATTGATAGTAATTTGTTGTGGATAGCCTCAGCCTTGTATTTTGATCCTAGTTTCACTTTCCTGGGAGGGGCTGCAGAGGATGATTAAATCTGTACACAGATAACATCTTGTGAACCTTATGTCCAATTAAAACTTGTAAAATAAAGGCTAGAGCCATTGATTGGGCAGTAGAAGGGGAGGTGGAGAAAAAGGCTTAGGGGAGGAGAGAGTGAGAGGAATTTGATATAAAGGAAGAAGCAGGAGGAAGTAAAAGAGAAGGAAGCCGGCAGTAGAAGGAAGCCGAAGACGGAGGAGCTGGAGCCAGAAGGAAGACCACGCAGCCTGGACAAACCCACAAGCTATAAGGGAATCTCATAGCAGGGGATTAGAGTAGTGTAGTGGTAAATCTGCCCTATCTAGGCATGCAATTTGTACCATATTATTGAGTTGTGTTTTCCTTTACTGGTCTCCTTCGGGTAGGAGATCTTACAGCAACGAATTTGGCGGTTTAAATAATTCTTCTACTACAGTAATTTATCAGGATGAGAACTATAATAGCTCAGTCAGTAAAGTGCTTGATGTTCTAGCATGAGAACCTGAGTTCAATCCCAGCACCAATGGACAAGCCTGAGTATGGGAGAGCACATCTGTAACAAGGCTAGGCGACAGGGATAGGAATGTTTCAGGGTCAGGCTCGCAGACCTCCAGTCTAGCTGGAACAGCAAAATCTAAGTTCATTGGCAGACTTTATTTGACAATTTAATGTGGGGAACAATGCAAGGAGGCACTTGATGTCACCCTCTACCCTCCCACATACACACCCATAGGCAAGCATATTTGCATGTACACACATGCACACATCTCACACACATACACACAAAGACATTCAGGGACACTAACACAAAAATACAAATGGGATTCCTAGTTAAGAGAAATATAACCAAAAGACTGATTTGTATGTCCACATTTGTTAAACACCTACTATGTGAAACATGACTCAGATCTTGCCCATGCAATAATGTAGGAATATGGGACAGTTACGTAGGAGGTGCAAGTATGGGTAGTCATTAATTTAAGGGTGTTAATCACCTGAAGGCACAAATATTGATAGGAAGTACTAAATAAAGACATCTGCCTCAATGCCATGAATACAAAGTATAGCTGAGTCTCAGAGTTATGTGTTAAGTATCAAGCTCAATACAGTCTATGAAAGGAGTGTGGGCAGGGACTAGCAGGTGCAAATATGGTCCCTGTTGAAGGACTGTGTAATGAGCAAGAAGCAATAACACAAGTAACACCCTATAGTTTTGTTGGGTAAGAATGAAGCATTAGCTAGGAAAAGACTTGTTTGAAGCAATAGGTTAAGTACAAATCACATGGGGATGGTGCAAAAATACAAAATTTGGATTTTTAGATATTAAAAGTTCATCTTCCTTGAAATGCAGGTAGCCGTTCTCCATGCAGTAAAACCTTATCCCCTGTTTGTCAGTTTTGAGTACATGGTACCTGTATCCATTACTTTTCTGTTGCTTTTATAAAATGTCATGATCAAAATTCACTTATGGAAGAGTTTATTTTTGATTATGGCTCCAGAGGGGATAAGAGTCCTTCATGGCTCAAGAAGGTATGATTGCAAGCAGCAGGAATGGGATCAGGAGCTGGAAGCTAGGAGATCTCATCATCAACCACAAATATGAAGGAAAGAGAGAAGTAAACATAGGGTGAGTCTATAAACTCTCAAAACCCACCTTCAGCTATGTAGTTCCCTCAGCAAGGCTGTACCACCTTTCCAAACAGTATTACAAACTTGTGACCAAATTTTCAAATGCCTGAGCCTAGGAGAGGTATTCCTCAATCAAGTCACCATACCTTTGTTTGCTCTTGGGTTTTGATGCCTTTTATCAAGCCAAAAATGTTGAGGATCCTAACAGAGACTCCTTAATTTGTATAAGCCATGACCTCCAAGTACTACTTTGGATTTGTCCGGTACTCTTAAGTAAGATACCCAAATTGTTATTTAGTGCCAGGATTATGATCCCAACTTCTCAGCTAAGGGGCCAAGCCTTTTTCAACTGGTTGTTCTGCACCAAAATCCCAATATTCATGCATGAAACATTAGTTGAATCTTGCACTCTTTAAACTCCATATACACTTTTCCAAAGGATTATACAAGCTTGAGATGTGATCACCTACATTGACAAAGTGAGTGGTAGTATTTTTCCCATGCCTGTAATTTATGTGTTTGTGCTGGGATAATGATTTAGATAGCAGCTCAGTAAATTGATCAAATAAATTACACCAAACCCTTGCACCATTATTTCAGAGAGCTGTCAACAATACCAAGGAGGTCCTCTATCACCCAGCATGGTGTTCCAACAGTACTGCTATGTTTTCTTAGCATGCTGGTGAGTTTTTATTTGGTCAGAAAGCTTTTTATTTCTCAGACTGCCAAACAATGTAAGAAATTTCACTCTAGAAGGTTAGCTGTGAAAGCCATCAATGGCCAGTTTTGTGACTGTTAGCACATCATTTAAAGTCCCTAAGCCTTTCTCTTTCTATGTGATATGGATTAATGACACTTACGACAAAACTTGTAAGAGTAAGCACTAATTCATTAAAAAGAAAGGGATCTAGATGTCAGACAAATGCAGATTCACATACTAGCTCCATCAGGGCTTCTATTAATCACTGGTCATATGAGAGCCTCAATCCCCAGTCAATAAATTCTAATTTTTATTGTAGGTAATTCTAAGACAATACCTTTTATCGATGTCTTACTAGATCATCTTAATGAAGCCAAGAAGGTTTGATAACATTCCTGGAAGGCTCAGAAATTCAGTCCTACCTACATTCCAGACACATATCCCTAAGCAATGGACTACAAACCTAACCCATATGCAGTGTCATGCTTTACCAGAGGCAAGGACAACTACAGTGACAGAAGAGTAATTATCCCCTCAGATGACACTCTTGGGTTGACATCGTGCTTATTAACATAGATTGATGTATTTTTGGAGTAGTAAGAATAGACACATTGTGAATAGCTTGTCACAAAGTGCCACTTCCCTTATGGTCTGCCATCTAATCAAACAAGGATCATTCCCTATGCTTCAATGTTAAAAACAAAACAAACAAACATTTGCAGCTCAGGTTCAGAACGCTAGCAAATCAATATACAATGGAAAACATCAGCTTAAAATGCTTGCAGATTAGCATGTCAGGCTATAAAGATATGCCTCATGAAATTTGATTTCAGGAATGCATACATACATGGGTGGATGGATGGGAGGGTAGGTGGATGGATGGATGGATGGATGGATGGATGGATGGATGGATAGATAGAGACTCTGGCTTTATCAGAAATAGATAGATGACCTTGGACAAAGTAATTAACTGTTCTGAGAAGCTGTCTCTTCTCCGTAAAATAGAGATAATAAAATCAACTGCCTAATTATAAAAATGAAATATGTTAATGCGAGTTAAACACTTAGTTCAGGACCTGACACTTAGTTAAAAAGCCCCCAGTGAATATGAGCTGTTATTATGATGATCTGCATAATCATTCCTTGTGTTCCATACTCTCCAGCTCTAGATGCCTGACTGCTACTTATAATATATCTGTGTATTCTGTGTTTTACAGGGCAACAGGTCCTGGGCTTGGTAGAGAACCAGAGTGACTGGTATCTTGGAAATCTCTGGAAAAACCACCGTCCATGGCCAGCCCTTGGAAGGGGCTATAACACAGGTAAATCATAAGGGCAATGTGTGTGGGGGGGTGCATAGAGAGGGAGTAATACATAGACTTATTGTCCCTTCTCAAAGAAAGGAGATGAGCAGCAACATGGAGGAGGCCTCCTGGTTTTCTGATTTTTATCAGGACACAATACATACACAGGTGACACCTCCAGTTATTATTTCATGCCACTACAAGTGATGAAGAAGTTGAACTGTGGAAGCCTTGTGGCAGTTTTGCCAGAAAAGTCCTCTGCTGACCTTAATGCTGAGAGCCTATTTAATTCTTTATCACTTTGTCCTGTAATTTCTTTGAATATTGATATAAACAAGTGATCATTCTGCAGTAATAAATTCAGTATTCGGTTCCTTAATTGAGCAGATGTTGTCTTTCCCAGTCATATTACACATGCACTTTAGATCTGCACTCACAATAGGTATTAGCATTTATCTTGCTGCAGTCTTCCATGTATAGGCTGCAAAAGTAGCAGGAGCTCATATTCCCTCTGACCCTTCCTCTCATCAAAAGGTCCATGTATAACCTACCCAGGAGGTAGAAGGAGAATAGGTGGACATATTTGGACCTAGGTACTTCTAAGTACTTCATTCCTCATATATCATATGTTTAAAATCAAGTTAATTATTCTACTTTGTTAGTAACACCAGTCCTGCATCGTTTTTGTTTCTGTCTCTGTTATTGATAGTCACTTGTGTGGCCATTTTTTATCTAATAGCTGTCAGTCCTAAGTACCCTAGATGCAGCCCATGGCTTCAGGGAATGAATAAGTAAGGAAAGTAAAACCTCCCTTTTTTTTCTTCCCCAAGTGTAGCTCCTCCCTATGTCTGTTTCCAAAATGCCTCTGGATTCTTCTCTCTCTTCCATATTCATTGCCATTGATGTTATCCTTGTTTTTTAAAAGACATACTCAATAATTTTATCAGGATTAGAACCTGGGACTCAACAATTTCAGGTCCCAAAATGGGCTGGTACCTTTTAGGAACAGAACTGGGGCTAATGTTTGAGAAATGCACTACCTGAATATGCTGCATAGACAGATCTTAGAGTCTGACCTCAAACTCTACAGAAAAAAAAGGGCGAGAAAATTAACCCTGAGATCTGATGATCTGACTTCACAGAAGTCAGAATTAAATATGAGGTCCCAGAACCCAAAGGAAAAAGGATGTGAGCCAAACTTCTGGATGTGCAAGTTCAAAAATAGACCCTACTACACCTCAGTTTGACCTGTAGTTATCTTGACTATTGATACAAACCTGAGATCAATATTCACAGTGGGAGTTAAAGCTAGTAGAAGACAGGGAAAGGACAGTGTCTATATCCAGCCAAGGAACGTTTGTTGAAGGCCATTCTTAAAGAATAGTGAGATTCCGTTGCTGATAGTTGCCAAGTCATCAGACCTGCTGCACCCCATTTATGTCCTATAAGTCTCCTAGGCATAACAGAGGTTGCAGCTGAAGTTACACCAATCCACCCTTCATAGACCCAGAGCTTGTGCTTTCTTGCTGACCAGGACATTACCCTTTAGTTGCCAAATAGAAGAAGAATCTGAGGACTCTCTTGGGAAGTGAAGAATGAGAAAGTTGCAATAAGGAGGACTAAGACAGCAGCTAGGGAAGTATTTCCAAACTTGAGGAATAGGTGAGGCAGCACATCTTCTTACCTGCAGTATGTTAGTCAGACACTGCAGTTGGTGCTAATTCAAGGTAATATCATCAGATCTTCATGTTATTCTTATCTCTTCTTTGTATTAGAGGAAAGTGGAGATTTTAAGAGTACAACTCTAATTTAGGAAGCCTGCAAGATTAGCTACTGACCTTTCTAGCTCAAACTTGAATGCTTCATAATCAAATTCTTTTTGTTAGGTTTGGTTTTATATTTTTTGAGACAAAGTCTCAATACATAGCCCAGGCCAGCCTAGAATTTGCTATGCATCCCAGGCTGTCCTTGATCCCATACCTCCCTATCAAGATACCTTGATCTATACCTGCCTCTTCTTCAAGTCCTGACATTGCAGGCCATACTGACACAAACAGTCTTTTAAAATCAAGTATACTGAGTTTTTCCTGTAGAGAGTCTAATGGGTCTGTACAAGAGTCCAGAGTACACTGTAGGAAGTCTTTGAGATATTTATGAAGCATAATATCCAAAGCCCTTTTATAATGAAATAAGATATATTGTTTCTCTCTCAACAAGAGCACTAAGACATGCATCCCTCACAGATTTATGTGTGTGTATGTGTGTGTGTGTGTGTGTGTGTGTGTGTGTATGTCAAAGACCAACCTCCATTGTTGTACCATCTATCTTGTTCTTTGAGACAGGATCTCTTATTAGGACCTAGAGTTCAATGATTAGGCTAGGCTGCCTGGTCTGCAAGCACCACCATACATAAAAGCACCTCCCCTGAGCCGAGAATGTAATTATACACACACACACACACACACACACACACACACACACACACATTCATTTTCTCTCTCTCTCTCTCTCTCTCTCTCTCTCTCTCTCTCTCTCTCTCTCTGGCCAAGGGAAGACAAGCACTTCACTGACTTTATTGACTGAACCATCTCCCCAGCTTTATGAGCACTGTCTTCATACTGTTTTTGAGGTTGGACCATATATGATTTCACAATGAGCCAATGAAAAGGCTTTATGTCCTTATCTTTGGAAAGCAAATCCAGCCAGCTCTTCATATTTGCCTAGCCTTTCAGAGTCTTAGACAACTCTATATTTTTTTGATGAAAAAGATGAAGCCTGTTGTGTACATTTCCTGTTTCTCAGGACCTATACTAATATAAAATGTCATGTAGAGATAAACTATAGCACACTGAGGATACTGTATCAGGTCATGGTTATCTGCATTAAACAGAAAGTATACTGGTCCTCAATCTAGGTTTGTAAGGAGAGGGAAGGTGTAGGACCATGGAGAATTACTATAGCAAAAATGGTAGTACGTTCCTTCCCACCCCTCCTTATAGTGCTTCATAGCATGATAATAGACAAGGGTCTTGAACACCTTCAGTTCCTATTGGTATCTTGAGACAGTGAGTTGACCCCCTAAAACGTCCTGAAAGGGTAGAGCAGGTAAAGAAAAGACCTCTGAGATATGACAGGTCTATTTCAAGAAGCCCATGACACCAAGTGATCATTATAAAAGGACTTAAGCAGCATCAAGATGGCATAGGTTTTATAATGGGAAATTGTGATTTAAGACCAAAGAGTGTGCCACACATCAGCAGATCAGTCATCAACTCATGGGGAATTTGAGGACTCTGCTGGAGAGAAATCTCTCTAAATCTTAGCTATCTCCAGTCTTCAATGAGTTTCCTCCAGTAAACCGTCCTGTGGTTGTTATTGGCAAACTCCAACACATTTGAGTTGGAACCACAGCTGGACCACTGAATCTTTCTATGAACTTGGCCACTCAATTTGGCCAGCTTGTTAGTTCTCTAACTTGTGAGGTAAGAAAATGGTACCCTCATGTTGTGAAGACCACTTGCTTAGAAAGAAACTTATTTAAGAGCCCAGCCTGGTATCAAGCACAAAGCAAGCACTCAGTTCATTCTAGTCTTTGTTTTCTTGCATATATAACTAGTGATTCAGTCAGGAAATGGTGGGTACCAAAATGATGAGATGTTTACTACACAGTCTCTCAACCACTGACCTTGGGAAAGAACCATTAGTCATTTTATTTTTATACAAATAGGCAGCCACCTTTTCCCACTGTCTAAAAACACTTAGCTTTTGGTAATATTTTAAGAGAAGAAATCACCTATTTTAATTCCTATATCAACTTCCTAACTATATTTCACTTTGAAAATTTCCAAAAACAAGCATGAGATGTTTGAGCTGTACAATCTGCCTCCTAGGGCCCAACTTCGTTTTTTTAAATTCTCTGCCTTTTGCAAACTTATTCAGAATTGTGAGACCAAACTCTTTTGTAAATAAATCCAGCAGACTGGTAATCTTGGGTTGGAATCTGGGCATGCTTAGGAATGTGTCATTAAAAGTACCTATAAACTAGAGAGTTTTAGGAAGTTACTTTGGCTCTGTTTCACCTCTGAACCATCCTGAGTAACTATTTGTCAAGGCAGTACAATTCAGCAATACTAAATCCATGTGCCTCAGTATGTGTCATCTTTTGATGTCTGTTGATTCCTAGGGTTGTATTATTATATATATAATATACATATAATTATATATTTTCTGTAATATATATATAATTATATATAATTTTTTATTATTATTATTATCAATCATTCCATTCATTTACATCTCAAATGATATCCCACATCCTGGTTACCCTTCCACAAACCCCCATTCCACATCTGTTCTCCCCCTTCCCCTTTGCCTATATGAGAGTTCTCCCCCAGCCACCCACACTCTCCTGCCCTACCTCTCTAAGTTGTCTTTTAATGGAGATGTACTCCTTCAAATATCCAGCTAAATTTCCATTTCCCCCATTTATGTTTGTATTTGTCTTGTCTAATTTGTTTTCACAAAGCACAGAAGAGAGTCGTAAGAAATTTGGAGAAATTTGCCTTTCATCTCTCCTCCATTCTTGTTGGAGATACTTGGGGCAGGATCTCAATACCATAGCCTGGACTAGCCCTGAACTCACTATATAGCCCAGGATGGTCTCAAACACAGCAGCAATCTCCTTACCTTAGTTTTCCTCACCTGTGTGCTGTAGTTTCTGGTGTTAGCACCACACCTAACTCTAAGTGGAGCTTGCTATAAATCATTTCCTTGCTCATATCTCACTGACCTGGAGAAGCTGTAGATGAGATGACCAGAACAAAACTCTTGCCACTAACTATTTTGGTCGATTTAAAGGTACCTTTCATATCCTTGCCACAGAGACAGTATGTCTTCAACTACTCTTTCTAAGCATCACCTTCTGGGTCCAAGAAGATGCTATTCACCCAGAATTCAGCTGTTACTGAGAAAAACAAACAAATAAACAGGTTTTGACCACCCACTAAAATTCAACTCACTTTAGTTCATAAGCTGATGGGTGACTATCTTAAACAAACAGCAACAAAGTAAGGGGTTGACTGGGGTGAATGAGAGCAAGGAAAGGAAAGGCAGACTGAGAGGACATTAAGTACCAAGTTCAAGTTCACAGGGGCTTCATTTGTTCAGCATTCCAAAGGATCCAAGGAGAAGTTATGTTGTCCCAAAATGAAGGACATGTTAGCCAGAAGATGGTCTGTTTAAAAACAATTAAAAAGTACAATATGTTGTGTTCATTTCTGTCTCTGAATTGGTCCAGAGACAGGCAGATAGAGACCTGGATCTCTGGGGAGAAAGAAAGAACTTCACCAGGAATCCTTCTAACCTCCAGAATAAGAAAACTAGGGCATTCAAGGGGTGACTCACCTCCAAGACAAAAACAAGGTCTGGGCTGTAAAGAAGTAGAAAGTAATGTGCAAGAGAGTAGCACACTACATGATACATTCCATGGCAGAGAGTCAGAAAGACAAACCAGTTGATAACTTGACAGAGAACTGAAACAGCCTGACACATGGGTGTCTCCTGACACTTTCCTCTTCTACCTCCAACACCCCCAATTTCAAAACTTTGAGGGAATACTATAATTAAAGATTCCTGTAATAATTGACATCCAAAGAAAGTAAGCTCCTTCCTTCACTCATTTATTCAGCATAGGTATCAGCAGCAGCAATCAAATGATATGGTCAGGTGTTTCTTTGCCTGTCTTCAAGACTAAAGCCTACTGCATCATTATGTGAAGTACTAACCACTCTTGGCAAAAGGGCCATGTGAGCCCTTTGTTTGATCTTTTGCTCAGTGTCTGTTCACTTTGAACTTTTCCATAAGCCTTGAGAGTTTCAGGCTTTGATATTTAGAACAACAACTACATCAACCATAAACATGAATGTCCAGTGGTGGTCATATGTGAGAAAGGTCCATTCTCCTCAAGGCTGGCAAGTGAAGGCCTCTTTAGGACCTAGGAATCTGCAATGCTGTTGATATCCAATAAGTTGACTCCAATTCAAAACATTATTGGGCCAAGGGTCTTTCTTGAGGTTATTGTGAATAAACTAATTACCCCTACTTCCAGGTTTTGTACAGCCAGCAAGAAGCATGCTTAGCAGTATTGCTACACACTTGTTTTGCCCACTTAACCTTTATCTGTGTCTATGACATTTCCTAAAACCTTGTCTAGTCCACTCACAAAGTAGAGCCTTCTCTGGCCTCATTTCTGCCTGTGGGCTTTTATGGAGTACATATGCCCCTACCTGGCCACCCATCAAATATCTAAGTAAGAACACAAGGGGCCACTTACAAGAGCCACTTCCTTCTCTCTTTCATACAATACTTATTCACTTCTACACATCCCAGCCTGTGAGCCACAGTTCTTTCTTCTATGAGATGCAGCTAGTTCTAGAACTTGCCAAGGACTCCTGTACCTAGTATAAGGAGAGCTGTGTAGAGTTCAAATAATGACTGCATTTGCCCATGACTCATTGGTTAGCTTTGTGCAAATTCCTTGTGATGACTTTCCATTTCTAATAGACTCACAGGATTTCTGGAAGAATTACATGATTGGGAAATTCCTGGTACACAAAGAACATTAGATAAATGATATCTAAGACTCCTGGTACAGCTATGCAGACTAAGAGATGAGAATGTCACAAGCCGTCAGGTACTTAGCAGATTAGCAATGAGGCAGGTAGCTCTACACATCCACATTTGTGCTCTGAATGCTAAGTAGTCAGTTTAGCCCTGTCAATCATGCCAGAGGTTTTAAATGATTTTACAGTTTCTCTCCTGACCCTTAGAAGAAGCTGCTTTCACCCAGTATCCTGTTTCCCTTTGACTCTCGGTTTATGTCTTGTCCCTGATCCAAGTTTTCATGGTGGTTGGAATAGGAATGGTCCCCATGGGCTCATATATTTAAATGTGTGGTCATTAGGAAGTAGTACTACTTGATTGGGATTACAAGGTGTGACATTGTTGGATAAATTATGGCATTGGGAGTGGGATTTGGGGTTTCAAATGCTCAAACCAGGCCCAATTTTGGCTCTCTTCCTGTTGCCGGTGGATGAAGATGTACATCTCAGCTACCTCTGCCTGTGTGCTGCCATGCTTCCCACCATGTTAATAAAGGACTAAACCTCTGAATGTAAAGCAAGCCCCAGTTAAATCCTTTCTTTTATAAGTTGCCATGGTCATGGAGTCTCTTCACAATAATAAAATACTGGCTAAAACAACTGCAGATGCTATACAAAACATACATGGCAGGCTCAGAGTATTTAACTTACCACACTGCAAAATGTCAGCTTCATTAGGTCTTAGGAAGCACCCTAGTAAACAGCATAGCAAGTCAGAGCCCCTCCTCTCTCTCTCTCTCTCTCTCTCTCTCTCTCTCTCTCCTCTCTCTCTCTCTCTCTCTCTCTCTCTCTCTCTCCTCTCTCGACCTCATGGGAGCCTCTAATTAAAATTAGTTGCTAAGGAGTTTCGCCAGCTGCATCTTGTAAAGACATCAAGATGTCTGGAACTCTTCCTTAACACCACACAGTTCCTGAAGCCTCTGTTCACCATTGCTTCCCCAGGGCCTTGGCCTCAGAGAGTGTGCGTTTAACTCTAGACTTCCACAGTACTACCCACCCTAAGCCCCAAGTCTTTTATCTTGAACTATTTTCCCATATGAATGATCCCATTTCCTAGAAAATCTGGCCTCAGAGTCTCATCTTTCCCTATCATTTTGCTGTGTAAATCACAAGGCTGCCAAATGCTGAACAGAAAAAAGTGTAAGAAACAAAATGCAAAAGCAAGATACCCCCAGCTGAGCTGGGCCTCAAGGTTCCCAGATGTGGAAGCATGACCACTTCTGTGGGCCTGGAGCACAAGTACTGGCCCCTCTTCCAGATGTCTGCCTTAGTCCTTCTCCAGCCTGAGGTAAAGTAACCAGACCACTTTTCTATTGTGAGTTAAGAATACTGATGCTGCTCTAGTGCATTAACAATGCTTAGTAATATGAACAACAGGGTTGGAATTCTCATCATTCAGAGGCTAAGATATCAGATGCAGGCAGATTCAGTACCTGGTGAGGGCTGCTTTTGAGTCATGGTTGTCACCTTCTACTGTCCTCCCTTGAAAAAAAAGATGAAGTAGCTCTTCATATCCTGTTCACATCCTGGCCACCTCCAAGAGACCTCAGTAATCACTTTAGTGGTGAGAGTTTTAACTTCTAAATTTAAAGACAAAAACATTCAGACTGTAACAGTACATCCCTAATAGAGAAGCAGTGTTCCTCATAGTAATACTGAGAAAAAGTGAGATGATACAGGTGCCATAGAGTTGAATGACATGAGTCTGTTGTCTACATCTGAATGAGAGTCATGAGTCCTCATCAACTCCTTTCTTAGCAACATATCACCCACATGCTCTCTAGCAATTACATACCAGCAGTCCTCTCAAACCTGCATTTTATTCTAACAAAATGGCACACTTTGTTTTGTGATGCTGGCTATTAATCACTGACACTGTGTTGTACAACAGATTCCTAGAATATATTCCTCCTGCATAGGAGAAAGTTTAGTTGGTGAGAAATGTCTCTTGTCGTCTCCTAACCACAGCCAAAAAGCTCTAAGAAGATGTATGGCTCATCTTCCCATCTTTGTTCAGTGACATTACATTAGTACCACAGACTCTGTGGTGGTATGATTATATTCACACCATGGGAATCAGTAACACCACAAATGAGTGTCTGAAGTATGACATCTCTCTGCCCCTCACACACCTGACAGGACTATCTACAGTTTCTTGTTTATTCTTGACTTTTGATTTTCCATGTAGGCAATTTTATGCTTCCATCTGTATCTTCTTCTGATGTATGCACTATTTAATTAAAAATAAAATAGTGGATGTCTTTCTACATCATTTAGTACATAAGAGCTATTTTTATTTCTAATACTACATTGTTTTTTCATTTGACAGACCATAATGTATTTATTTCTCACTAAATTGTATACTTATTCCTAAGTTTTTCTCACCCCAATTATAATCCATAATATATAAATTTCTTTATTGATAATGTTTGTTTTGTGTGTACCAATATACAAACGATCCTAAGAGAGGCACTACTGTATCAAGTGTTGTGAATATTTTAATTTTATAATACTTCATAATTAAATTGGTATGTTGTGGGTAAGCACTCACACCTTAAATTTGACACATTCTTGTTTGCTGTCTATATTAGGTACATTGTCTCTATATTATAGAAGAATCAGTACTTTTGCAGAAAATCTATTAATAGGGAGGCAGCCTCAGCTGCTTTAGCTCAGAAAGATGGTCTCTGACAGGCCTCTGAAGTCATGGACTATAGACCAGAGACCAGGTAAAGCAGAGCCAGTGCTGGCCATGAGTAACCATGTATGGCTAAGCATTTCACTTGACTTGGAATAACAGTAACAAGAGGGGTGATCTTTCCTGAAAATATTGCTGTCTTACCCTACTGATCCATGCAAAGTCAGGGGATCTCTATGATGCTAACCTTATTGTCTGAAGAACAGAAGCTGTGACCTGTCACCAGCCACCTGTGCAGTGAAGAAGAAAGGATATGATCCAGAGCTTTCTTCCCTAGAGAAAATTATCAGCATTCATTCCATGTGTGGTTTTCACAGGTCACAGATTTATGATGGCATGAGATATTTCATTTCTTTGGGATCTTTCAAGTTCACAGCACCAATCATTAGACTTGATGCATCCTTTCATGTGCATTAGCTCATTTAATCCCCATTTTACAGAGGAGTTCATGGAGACTCAGTGAGGTTAATTGGTTTCACCAGTTAGCAGAGCCAGTAAATGACAGAGCCCAGGGCTTAAGCCTTCCTTATAAGCTCTTAGCCTGTCAGTGCATAGTAATGGTTGGTAGAGCAGTTATATAGCTCTGGGAATTTGTCCAGCCCCATTCCCCAGTAAACTAGGTTAGCTAGCTATGAACTAATGGCCTTAATAACATTGCACCATCTCCCAGATAAAATTGTACTTGCCATATAGCTACATATGAGGATCACCTGGGGAGTCTTAAATCATAACCTCTAATTTGTAAACGCCTTAGTAGTTTCTAATACATAGCAGGTGACTCCTGTTTACTAAACACAACTGGACACTCTTTATTACAGAACTCATTATAAAGACAGCACCATTCTTTCCATCCGACACATTTCTTTATTACCCTTGTGGTGGTTTGAATAAAAAACGCCCCCATAGACTCAGATATTTGAATATTTGGTCCCCTGATAGTGGTGCAATTTGAGCTGGCTTAGGAGGTGTGGCATTGCTGGAGGAAGTATGTCACCAAGGGACTAGATTTGATATTTAAAAAAAAAAAAAATTTAAGCCATCCCTAGTGCTTTTCCTCTGCTTTGTGCTTGTGGTTCAAGATGTTACCTTGTAGCATACAGTTTCTACCACCATACCTAGCTTGCTGCCATGTTTCCCTACCATGACAGATTCTTATCACTCTGGAACCCCAACCCAAAATCTTTTCTTCTATAAGTTGCCTTGGCCAATGGTGTTTTATCACAGTGATAAAGTATCTTATACAGCCCTTTTTTTTTTTTTTTATATCACTGGGTTCTTGGGCCTCATAGCCACTTGACTTTTGTGTGACACACATTCTGCAGAGATAAAGTGATAAATAAGAGTGCAGAGTATCTGTGACATTGCTAGGGCTCTGGGGACACTTCAGTAGAAAGCCTGGCCACAGACTGTTAAGACTGTCAAGAAAAATATGTAGTTACAAGTGATTCTAACGTGTAAGTGGGGAAAGCCTACAGGATATATAGGAGGAAACAAGCAGAATGCAGTTCCATCCTTGTTGTTGTTCCAAGCACATTCTCCTGTGCTTATTGTGGCTCAAAGAACCTAGCTTAAAATGCCAGTGACTTAACAAAGAAAGAGTAGAAGACCAGTCTCCCTCTGTATGCTGTTCCGTTTCATCCACCATTATACTTTAAAGTATAATGAGCCCCTGAGCCATCTCTTCATGGTTTCATCAAACAACAATAGGTCAGATGTATATGAATCAAAATGGTGTGGCAGATCCTGAATTGGTCAGTGGGGCCCTGAAGGATTATTTCAAGCGAAAGGAATCTCAGCAAAGGCAATTATCCAAGACCTTCCTCTTAACAAAGGTCTTACTCATGCAGACCTATAACATTACTTAGCCTGGTAGAATGGTTGGTTTTGGTTATCAATGTGAGTGGATAAAGAAACACTTGGGTATTAGTTGGGCATGCCTTTGAATGTGGCTATTAGGGCATTTCTGGGGAAAATTAGCTGAGAAGAGAATGAGAATAGGGCAGCATCATCCGTTGGGCTCAATCATCCAGTATGCTGGAGTTACAATCTGAATAAGAAGTGGGGAAGGTGAATGCCATCTGGGCATCAGCATTGTCATTTTTCTGCTTCCTCATCTTCTGTGATATGAGCAAGTAGCCTCACACCCCTATTGCCATGGAGCCAAAAACCTTCCCCATCATAAGGAACCAACCATAGCAACCTCAAACTGAGCTTGTCATAGGAAAAGGGAAATAACTACTGTACAGAGGGAGTTTAGATGGTTTTTCTTATTGGCAAGAACTAGGCCTATACTTCTTGAGAGGTCCATTGGGTATACTCACATGCTGAAAGAAGACAGTTGCTCTAACATTCAGCAAGTCATCTCTGAAACACTATCCTGATTCCAGTCTTTCTGTTGTCCAGCCAGTGACCTATATCTCTTCCACAAGATCAGGCCTGCCATTATCATCACACAAGATAGACAGTCCTCAGGAAGTCCTGCCTTTTAACTGCCTGGTTTCCTACAGATGGCCTATGGTCTCCTCGAGTCATTCCAATCACTGAGTATTGTTCCTACAGGAAAAGCAGCTTTAAATTCACTGAGAACACTGATAGAACTAGGCTTTCCCTGTTTACTTATAGGCATGTTTGTGTAAACACACACATACACACCAGAAAGAGAGAGAGAGAGAGAGAGAGAGGGGGGGGGGGGAGAGAGAGAGAGAGAGAGAGAGAGGAGAGAGAGAGAGAGAGGCAGGCAGCAATATGGCATGTTTGAAAGATCATACAGTATGATTAATTTTGCAACCAAGAAGATGTTTGTGAGCATTAGTCTTCACCTGTAAAGTGGGGAAATTTTATCTCCCTTGTAGATTTGTCCCAAGAATCAGAGTTCACTTATGGACAACTGTTGCCCAATAGTCAACTATCTTTTATAATACAGAAAAAAAATCAATATTTAACCCATACCAAAGCACTGTTTTCAAGGGTTTTTCTCCTTCCCCTCTCCAATAGACATCACATTGTTCTCTTTGCTGTCTTGAGTGTAAGCTTCACTACATATTCAGTAGGTGCAGAAGACAGCAGTCCTTCCTTCTGACCAAACAGTTTACCACTAGAGGAAATGGTCATAAGAGAAGACATTGATTTTTAGTTTAATTATTCATTTATTTATCTCATGTTGGTCTCTAATGCTCCTGGCATGACAGCTGTGAGTAAAACCCTATTGGTCTCACACATCCCAGCCAACCACACTGAAAGGTCATGTCAAATTTAAGGCCACAAGCCTCTATGCAGAACACCCTAAGGCAATGACCAGGCTCTTCACTACTAGACCCCAGCAACAAGTATGGGATGGGCAAATAATGCAGCAGCAAATGCCAGACAAAGGCTACAGTCAAGCTTTTTGGCACCACCTTAGGCTGCTAAAGTCTGAGTTTTGTCAATGTTTGACTTGGGTCACAGCATATTTGTCAAAAGTATGCAATTGAAATGGTCCCATTTTTATGGTACCAATAGCATTAATACAACCAGTGTTCACTTTAAAGGCTTGTCCCCACTTTGTATACATGTGCATTAATTTCTATTAATTCCAGTAGGAACATGCACATTCAGCAAGTGATAATCAGACAACTTTTTTGTTTTGTTTTGTTTTTTTGAGACAGGTTTCTCTGTATAGCCCTGGCTGTCCTGCAACTCACTCTGTAGACCAAGCTGGACACGAACTCAGAAATCCACCTGCCACTGCCTCCCAAATGCTGGGATTAAAGGCGTGTGTCACCACTGCCTGGCGATAATCAGACAACTTAATAAAGAAATGTATAGTTTTCAGATCATAGTTACCAAGCCCATTTGTGATTGGAAGCCTGTTATGATCTATTAGTGTGTCTCTTGGCAGCATGAGCTTAATTTTTACATTATTTGCTTCATTTTTTTTCTTGGTTTGAAATGTCACCATTATAAAATTAAGTTATATCACATAAAGTCTGTGAAACTGGAAAAACAATCTTGAATTTCTACATTTAGTCCTAGGTTCTTGACTCAACTTCCTCTCCAAGAAGCCTACTGCCACTGCTGAACCAAGTTGGCTACCCAATCTACCAACATATAATGCTGTTTAAAGCTGTTGATTCTAAACTTAGACTGCATAATTCATAGATCCACATAGACCTCTCTAGATCTTTGAGAATATTCCTTATGATCTTTTCTCACCATCCAGAGAGTTCACAGCCTCTCTTTATATTTGGAAACATTGATTCTACCTTGTATAAATTAGTTTTGCAATAACAGTTAATGAAATCACTCATGTTCTCTGAACTGGAGGCTGCTTCTTTGTCACCAATTTTATATCACTGTGTTTTTCTGTTTTGTACCTCTTTATTTTCTTTTCTTCCCAAAGTAAATGAGACTTTTCTACTGAATAGTTATAGCATGCAAGTAATGGGTTTTATTATGTCATTTTCATACATATGTGTCATTAAACTTTGTTTAGGGAACAATTTCTATAGTATGGTGGAACTTATTTGCATTCACCATGAGAAGAGGTTGAAGGGTGCAATCTTTTTTTAAAGCTATCTATTAACATTATCAGGCTGACACCAGAGGGCACATCAGTTTTCTGATGTTGGTGAGGTTAGTAGTATTTTAATCATTTTTACCTATGTAGAAACTGAATTTTTAAAAAAGCACAAGTTCCGTGGCTTCAAATATCATTGGTGTGGCTCAGGTTTGTGTGGAAGAGCAAGGAAGCATTGGCTGTGGGAGGCAACCTGAATCTTCTCTACATGCATTTCAACTCTGAGACATGGGCCTGGGTTAGCTCCTTAGCAAAATAAGGATGATATATGTCTTGAAAAGATCTTAGAGCACTGAGGAAAATAATATTTCAAAAAAGCCAATATGTATAAAGGAGATGAGCAATCAGTATAATTCATCTTGCAACTTATACATACACATCTCTGTGTCACTCTACTCTTCCCATTATCTCAAACTCTCTCTGCCCAGAATCTTCTGTCATTGGTGAATATACTTTCTCTCAAAATACATACCACCAGAATAAGTAAAATGTATCATAGTCGATATGTATGTCTTACTGGGAGGAAGTCAGTTTTCTTCTGGGAATCTTAGAGATATATCTAAGTATCAACTTACATTTTTAGCTGTCTGGAGAGTGGCCCTTCTGCTAAGTTAGTCATCAGGAATGGTATTGCTTTGGGAACCCAAATGTGTAGCAGTTCCCTTCACTATACTTTGTGGCCTCTCATTCTGAATTTGGCTTTTTCTGCCCACTTAGACTAAGTTGCTTGTAGACAGCTGCCTGCAGTTCACTCAGCTAAGCCAAAATACATGTTCTTCTTATATTTGATTTTGAATTTTCTGGTCTTACTCCTATATTGAATAGTTTTAACTTTTTCCAAATACCAGAATGTATTCAATATAAAACTACTTTACACCCTCCCCATATGTTCAAGTCTATCCCTACAAAACTCACTGTGAAAAGCTGATGTGAAGGAAGCAACACACTTTTGTTAATAGTTTCTTAATAAACACAAAGGCTTTGACATTTGTGCTAAAGGCTAACATGAGCACTGCACGCCTGTTAATTGACACACCTGCTGACTGTTGTTGAGCCAGTAAAGGTTATACTGAAGTCAGGGACACTAAGGCAAGGCTGTGTGGCTGGTAAGTAACTATCAAATAATAGGTGAATATGTAATCAGAAAGGGCTGAAATGATGGCTCAGAGGTTAAGAGCACTTGCTGCTCTTGAATTGGACTTCATTTTCATTTCCATCACCCAGACAGCAGCTCACAACTTTCTTTAATTCAAACTCGATGGGATCAGGCATCTCCTTCTGTTCTCTGTGGGTACAAAATGCACATACACATTCATGCAGGCAAACATTGAAACACATAATTAAAAAAAAAACTTTTATTGGTTCTTTGTGAATTTTATATTATGAACCCCAATCCCACTCATCTTTTTATCTCATACCTGCCCCTCACCCTTGCAATCTACCTCCCCAAAGGGGGGAAAAATCTCATTACGGTAGTTGTAGTGTCTCAGTAGTATGTCTTATGATATACCCTTTTGGCCACACTTCTTTGCTTGCAAATGTTCATTTCAATTAGTCATTCATCTGGTATGAGGCCTCTGGCTTCTGCTACATTATCAATACTGGAACCTCACTGAGACTCCTCTTGGATATCCTGTTGATGCCCTGTGTCATGGAGATCCTGCAGCTTTGGATTTGTAGGACCAGACCCTTCACATGCTTTAGTAGTTCATTAGTGAGGTAGTTAACTCAAATCCCTGAATCTGGTCCTGGAAGGTATCTGAGCTGTCCATCCTGCCAGCTTTCCCACACCCACCCCACCATAGTGAGCTCTCCAGCACTGCCCTGGCTAGCAGCACATACAATGCTCCAGCTGCAGAGAAGAGAGCCAGCCCTCTAACTCTCATGCCCTCTGAGCAGGCTCACCTGTGCCTTCACTAGCAGAGCCAGATCTACTGTGCTCCCCAGGTGAGGTGCAGGGCCAACTCTACTGCTCTGATGACTTCAGGGCCAGCTCTCCAGTTCACCACAGGTGGCTAGGATAAAGGGAGGGGAGATCATCTCTCCCTTGTCCATGCCACCACAGATCAGTCATGGCCAAGGCCAGGGCCAGTCCTCCCATAGTTGTATCTTCAGGGCCAGCTTACCTGCAACTCCTACAATCAGGGCCAGCTCTACTGTGCTTCCTGGGAGAGATGAGGGACCCACTCTTCTGAGTATCACAGCTAGTGAGGGACAAGGACAGCAATCCCACAATGCCTAGATGAGGGGTGGGACCAGTTTTGCATAGCCTTCAGACATCAACATGGCCCCAGGCAGCAGCCCAAGCCAGGGGTCTGCCTGTCGTCTGATGGTAACATACCCACACTGCTGTAGGGCCATGGACTCAGACATGGCCCTCTGTGGCAGTACAGGCCAAAACCCCACCCACCATGGCTTTAGGTGGCTTCACCAGCTACTCACATCAGTCTGTTCTTCACTACTTTCCAGTCTCCAGTTCTATCTCTCTTCATTGTGCACATATCCTTCTGCTTTTCTTCCTCTTCCATCTATCTATCACTTACTTGATCATTGTGGCCTATGGGTATCTGCATGTGTCTCAGGAGTATTATGCCCCCACGTAGGCAGGGTGGCTTCAAGCAAGGGTCATCTCAAGCACATCTGCCTGCCTAGACCTGTGCTTTGCTGGATTGGTGGTTGACTCAAGCTTGTTCTTCACTCAGGCCTCATAACACCAGACTGGTGGTTTTCTCCAGCTTGTCTTGGGCTCTCTTCCCACCTGGACCATGTGACACTGGACTAGGGTTATCTGAGGGCAGTCTGCCTGCTCAGGCCTCAAGCACTGGGTTAGTGCTCACCTCAGGCTACCTCCTCACTTGGGGCACATGATACCAGGCAAAAGCTCATAATTTTTTTTTAAGTAACTAAAGCTAAAATAAGTAATCAGAGTAAAGTTATAGAAAAGCTGTTCTATTTTTTTTGCCAAACATGGTGTGGCCATGGTAAGGACAGAGTGACATGGTTCCTGCCTCTGAGACAGGACCCTCTCTCCCCACCCCCCATGTCAGCTTCCACAAGTGTAGATGGCTGCTGTGGGCAAAAGGCTTTTCTGTGTGTAATAATCTACATATTTTCACATTCCTTCAAGGTATGTCCTCCCTGTTAACATTAATGCTCCATAATGATTAGAAAACAGCAGGAGTCCAGAGGGTATGGCTGTGTCTCAACAAAATGTTAAACAGTGGGACATTCAGGACAGCCCTTAAGGCTATAGGAAAGAGCTCTAAATACATGAGTTCAAAATAATTATATATAAATGATATAATTTCTCAACTATGGAAAATATAAGGATGTACTATGAATTATGAGGGACTCCATGAATCTAAAGGAATAAAGGCAACTATACTATGAGTCAGCTTGTCAGAAAGATACAAAGACAATCAGATTCCTGAGTTCAAGGTCAGCCTGGGACACAGCAAGGTTAGGACCAGGTGTGATAAAAAGGGTGATTTCAGGACAGGATCCTACCAAACTAGATTATTGTCTATGCTTAACAAACACAGATAGATTTCTGTATTATTTTGCAGTGTTAAGAAAGAAAAATGATGCTTGCTGTCTCTTAAGAATCAAAGGGATCAGGAGATATTGACTCATAAAATAATCAAAAGGAAACCTGGAATAAATTACTGGATTCATATGTAAAATAAAAACTGAGCCTGTGTTCTGCAGGAGATGAGTATTTTAGGACAAAAAGGGAGAACTCATTGGAGAACACACACACACATGCACACACATGCACGCAAGCAAGCAAGCAGGAAATGGACAGCGAGATGTCTTAGAATAACAAGCAGAACACAGGTCATCAGCTTAGATTCACTATTTGACTTTAAGTCATTCTTTTTGGCATTCTCAGACACTCTTTCTTTGAAAAGTCCTCTCCATGCCAAGGCTGGTCCTTGTCAATGTTCCTGAAACAAAACAAATGGTGTGTATTATGCAAAGGCCATGTATTAGCTGTACTAAGGGTGTCACGTTTTCAGGGAAAACACTGAAGAGAAACTAGTATTTGTGAGAAATATATTTCATATAAAGTTCACATCAGGATCTCTTGTTATTATTACTCTGATAAAATATAAATAATAAAAATTTACTATTTTAGCCCAGTAGTGCAACTGTCACCACCACCTATCTCCAGAAAGTACTAGGCATTTCCCACTTAGCTTAATATTCTTTCTTCTGTAGGAGAATGTTTCAGAGATGTGATTTAGGTTTAAACAGGTCATTATCTGACAGAGCCTGGTGCTTAGCCCAAGATTCTTCATCTCCAAACTGTGCACCCTATATGATGAAGGCTCACTGCCTGACATTTGGGAGGGAAAACTCATCACTGCAGGTAGTTAGGTCTAATCTCAGTACAGCAGGCTGTCCCTGAGTAGCTAGTACATCTAGTTCCATTTCACTGCTGTTCTTGTTCTTCTGTCCTATACTATTTCCCAGGAGTCATATTACTGCTTCTAGACAAGCTTCGGAAGATGAAATGGGAGCAGATGTGGAGGCTGACAGCAGAGAGGGAACTCATGGGCATGCTGTCTACCTCCTTGGCTGACCAGGTGAGTGACCAGTGACAAGGACTCTTATACCTGAGTACCCTCCAGTTAATACACGCTTTGTTTTTAGAAAAGTAAACACTGAGGAAAGGGTTTTTGTTACAGTTTAGTTTAGCTCCTTGCTTTTTCTGAAACAAGTTCTCAGTATATACACAGACTTCCTTGAAGTAGCAATTAACTTGCCTCAGTTTCCCAGATTCTGAGATTTAAAGTATGTGCCACCATGCATGGATTAAGAGGTTCATTTTGGGTCACAGTTTAGTAGGCTTTAACCCATAGTTGGTTGACCACATGGCTCTTGGTCTAATAACAAAACACTACAGAGCATATGGAGGGTCATATCTGCTTACCCCATGATAACAACACGAAAGAAAACACTGCAGCCCCACAATTCCCCTCACACGTATTCTCTCCCAGTAACTTTAAAAGTCTCCATTAAATTCTACCTATTAAAGTTTTAATTGGATGGTTCTCGATTCATTGGATCACTCATGTCACTGAGCATTGTATACTATGACATGTAGAAAGATAGCAGAGATAAACAAAGGACCTTATTCTTTTCTTTATTTACTTTTTCTATATGGATGTTTGCCTGCATATATGTCTCTGAATCTTATGTGTGCCTGATGCCTATGGAGGCCAGAAGAGTAGATCTGAAACAGAAGTTTATGCATGTAAGCCTCCATGTGGGTGCTGGGAATCAAACTCAGCTTCTCTAGAAGAACAGTCAATGCTCAGAAACACTAAGCCAGGTCTCCAGCAACAGGGCTCAGGTTCTTTACCTCAGAAAGTACAATGTCAGACTCACAAATGAATGACAGTCTGCTATGTTAAAAGCCCTCCGTACCATCTTTACCACCAGCGTAGAATGCACCTGTTCCCTAAGGTCCCAAAATACCATGGTGTATTTCTCCAAATATTTCATATACATCTGAAAAGCAGCATGTAATATATAAACCATTACTGAGGTCCTTATCCTGGTCACCCTGAACTCAAAGGAAGTCATGGGGCCTATTTGACCTCAGAACTCAGGATCACTCCTTGTTGCCCATGTTGAGGTGTGATAGAAATGCTTTCTCTGGACTTTTACTTTCTTTCCTATCCATACTGAGTTCATGCCACATTTTTGTTCATGATTCATTTGTCAAATTTCCACAAAGTTTTCAAATACCGAGGAAACAAGAAAGTCTTCAGGGTTATATCACTTTTTTTTCACTCTTATTATTCAGTATTTCCCAAGGAACCAAAACTGATATCCCTTCCTAAACAATCAGATACAGCATAATAAATAGTGAAAAAAAAAATAACTCAGGTGCTATCTAAGACCTGAGGGGATAGTTGTCTGCTATCCTCATATTTCAAGTCAGGTAACAATGACCTGAGTGTATCCCCTAAACCTAGGAACTGTATGTCTGTGTCTAGTGAGGATAGTTTATTCAGTCATCTTATGTCATGAAGGCCCATAATTCACCTCCCTGTACCACCTGTCAAGTAGTTGCCTAATAAGTGATGCTTTATGTGAGGTTTGGGAAGGGAGCTCATACAAGGTGTGTGTGTGTGTGTGTGTGTGTGTGTGTGTGTGTGTGTGTGTGTATTTAAAGTGTTGGAGGAATCTTCCTGGACAAGTGGAATTTGAAATAAGGAACTGTACTCTGGATGCTCTGGCTGGTAGAAATCCAAGGAACATCCATCACTAGGCTAACCAAAAGCCCCAAGAAAGAGCTGCTGAGAGTGAGGATATGTAATTTGTCTCAACCCTCTAGATGATGTGAGCCACTTGTCATCCCATTGGTTCCTCTCCAGAAGGCTCAGGATAGCACAGGATCCCAACCTAGGAGGGGAAGGGGAGAAAGAGAGACTTCATTTATTTTATGATATTCATCATGGGAACATCATTGCCTATCTGCTCTGGGTGAACTCCCTGGATGATGACCACCTAGACTCATAAGCATCAAGTCAACTAGGTTGGCCTTTTCCTGTCCAAATGTTATCCCTTAGTTTCTGTAGAAAACAGGCAGGAAAACTGTTCACGGGTGGGAGCATTAACCCTGTACTCAGAGCAAGATACTCAGAAGATGTCTTTCTCAAAGCTGAACTTGCCATTAGCTTCACTGTGTCTTTGGCTTTTATTCCACAGGATATTTTCAATGCTGTTATCAAACAAAACCCCTTTCTGGTGTATCAGCTTCCCTGCTTCTGGAATGTGCAGCTGTCAGACCATACCCGCTCTGAGCAGTGCTACAGAGATGTGTCTGATTTAAAGGTGGGTGAAGAGGTGCCATGGCGGGGTGTGGTTCACATCTTGAATATAGTCCTAGTTGAATATAAGGAAGCTGGTGTGGTAATTGTCAAGAAACAATTGTCTGTGAGTCTGTGGGAAATGTGGTAGAAGACATAAGATCCCAGGGGAACAGAAAGAACATGACTTTTATCTCTATTGGCTATTTTCTTTCACCCTCTTCTTTGACTTTCTGGAAATCATAAAGCTGCTTGAGTAAAGAACCAGCTTGTGTGGATTTTCCTCTTCCCATCTGATACCAGTTGTTTTGATACTATGACAAGTGTAGGAGGGTCAGAGTAAAGAAAGCAAGCACATGTCTCACCTTTCTTGCTGTAGATGGGACAGTGGAAGAAAAGCTTTCATTGTGATCTTCTGAGTACTAACCATTGAAGAAGGCCTCACTTTAAGAAAATTACAGGGCAGGGTATGTGAGATAGCTGTATATAATATGAAACAACATATTCTGATCGTGGCTGAAATGAGCAACTACGTATGTAGTCAATGAGTCTATATATTGGATGGAAGTTTACTCATTTTCCCTGACCAAGTACAATGATTGGCCTCAGTTCAGAAGGATGATGTCTAGGACACCTCAGATGTCCTCCCAGTCCCTTGTATTATGTTATCAAGTCCAACTGGTATGTTCTTAGAACAAGGCACATTTGGAAAGGGAAATCCTAGTGCATAGAAGGAAACCATGTCTTGGTACTGCTAAGGACTCACCGCCCAACATAGTCAAAAGAAAAAAGTATCTCAAACCCTGCCTTCCTCCATCACTTTCTATCTTATTTTTTAAGGTAGAATACAAATTGAACATGTAGCTCACTGATTGGCTGGACTGACTGACAAATGAATTCCCAGAGATCTCTACCTACCCATGTTTTTGTTTGTTTCATGTACATACATTCACACATATATATAACATAAACACACATACACAAAATAACAAAGTAACTTGAATTCATTAAGGATAGGACCTCAATAATATCTACTTGCCTCTAATCTTAAATCTAAATGAAGAATTCTAGGCAATTTTAGTAATGAAATTATTTTCTAGGTTCAAGTGTAAGTTATATGTAGCATATGTTCCTTACAAGAGATAGATCTAACTAATGAAAAAATGAAAGATTAACAGTAACATTAAGCAAAAGTAGTATCAAAAAGTACCCAATGAAAGCTATACTAGTTGTACTGATATCATTAGTGGGAGAGAGAAGAGCACAAGTAAAAATCAAACTTACCAGTCAGGTATAAGCATCTCAAGTCTACATATACCTTGTACTATGTCATATATATTTCAAAGTATATAAAAGTATAAAGAATATAAATATATCTATAATTACACATATATTTTAATTTTTATTTATATCTATATATAACCAAGCATTATAACTTCAGAGAAAAGGATAAACCTCCTATCATAGAGGAATGTTTTACCATCCTTTTCAAATATGAAAAGATGTCAAGAGATAATAAAAATGTAGAGTACTTGAATCAACAGCTAACATACTTGATTTATAGAGTAAATAAAGAAGCTGTGTGGGCAGTTAGAGTGCTGCATATTCAGCACTAACCATAAGATAACCATGTACCAGACCATAGAACAACTCTTAGACATTTTAAAGAATCATATTATACCATAATGCAGCAAGCACAATAATCTCAATTTGAAGCCTATTACATCAAAATGAAAGTCATCTAATTGATTCAAATTGAGAATCCACTTCGACGTTCTTTGTGGTTCTAAATGGTAATTGTAATCGAAACTGAGAACTACTTATAGACTAAATGAAATTGAAAGCAATTCCTGTCCAAAAATATGAGAGTAAATAAGCATACAGAGGAATGCATAAGCTTAAGTGTTTGTTTGTATTGAAATAAAGAAAGGCTTCAAATTAATAAGCCAAGCTTACCTCCTGGGATAATACACAGTGACTATGAGGGTAAATTTAAAGAAAATAAAAGGTCATAAAGAACAGCATAAATTGATTACCAAATTGTGCAATAAAGTCAGAAGATCTTAGTTTTGAAAGTACTAAAGAGATCTACAAAGTCAAGACAGTACATATCAGATAAAAACAAGGGAACTCACCAGGCAATGGATAGCCAGCATGAACTCAGATTCATTAGCAAGTGATTTTTCTGAGATCTAGGTATACATCAAAGACTAAATTTATCATTCTCTCACTCATAGAACATTTAATGTGGCGATGGTGGGTATGTTATATAGATACATGTGGTATGTGCGTGCATGGTATGTTGTGTTGTGTGTGTGTGTGTGTGTGTGTGTGTATACAATTTGTGCCCATATGTGTTTAGGCACATGTGCATGCACATGCATGTAGAGACCAGAAGTTTTCATTTAGTATCTTCTTTGATTGTTCTTTATCTTATATATTGAGACTGGATCTCTCACTTTAGCGAATAGCTTACCAAGTCTAGGTAGTCAGCTTGCTATGAGGATTCTTCCCCCTTTTCTCCTAAACTCTGGGATTAAACACTCATCTGACAATTATATGTATGTTAGGGATCCAACTCCAGGTCTATACTTATACTTACCCACTAAGCTGTTTTCTCAGTCCATACAGTAAGCCTTCTAAAAGGACACAGCATCCCACTTGTCAAGTAGAAATAAGCTCTAGCAGTTGTAGTTTTAGTCAGAAAAGACTTTAAATTTTAAATAAACTTTCCCAACCAATAGGAAAAGTTGGATCAGTTTTTAACTTATTCTGTAAATTGAAGTTATCCTTAATTACCCAAATAGAGTTCAATGACATGAAAATTACAAAGCAGTTTCATTTGTGAACATAGATGTAAAAATCTTAGGCAAATTACTAGCTAACAAAATCTTCTTATGTAGAAAATAGATAATATATCATGGCTAAGTTAGGCTTACTACAGTAAGACAAAGATAATTTAATACCAAAAGTTTACAAGTGTCATGAGATTATATTAGTGGAATCAACTAGAAGCACTGTGTACTCCCAAATGGATATGAGAAATTTATTTAATGACATCTAAACACTTTTTCTTGTTATAAACTCTCATAAAATTGGCAGCTGGTAAAAACTGTGTGAGTATGTGTGCATGTATGTGTTTGGGGGTACCAAAAAAGTCACAGAATAGAGCGGGTATTTCAGGAATGCCTGTCCATCTACAGGCAAATGATCACTGCAGAAAGGATTCAGTATGCCATAAAAAGAGATACTAGATTCCCAATATGGAAGAAACAATTAGCACAGACTCCATTTCATACATAGATTCATGCCTGGTGAGTGAGGAATAAAAGGCTTAAAGCAAAAGGTAAAACAAAGCAAGCAAACAAACAAGAAATGATTTTACTTTAAAACTTGAGAGATAGGAGTCCTAAGACCTCAAAATAGGGGGAATTCATTCAACAAGATGGGGCATTCACCCTAGGTGAGCTGCTTCAGTTTACTTTCTTTTTCTCTGTGGCCCAGTGGTTTGATCTTGCTGTTGAAGTGCTAGATTATTTCCTATTTGAACTATCCTCACAAGGCATCTTCTAGAATCATTTCAGCCCTTTCCTTTAAAGTGCCAGGGAGACTGTGAAGAGCCTTGCAAAGCAAAGGACACTCCTGGATTATTTCCATTTTCTCCCATTCTTTATCTTACCCACACCCAATGGAAAACAACCATTTTAGTGACTTATCATCAGTTATAGCCAAGTATTCTGTTTGCTTATCATGGAAGTCATGGTTCTTCTACAATTGTATGCCATTAGTTAAAAGAATTTTTAGTTACATTTTTAGTTCTGTTAGAAACACAAATGCTCTTCATAGCCAGCATGATCCTTCTCCTGTTAAATTCAGTCCTTGCTGCTATTAAGTGATTGAGTTAAAGTCTGTTAACTGTTAGTTACTATTAGAGACAGAGCATGCTACCTACCCTGTTAAAGAAAAAGGTGATCATTTAATATGACCACGTTGGGAAAAGGATCAAAGAAGCCTGATGACACTCTCCCACGTTCATCTTTGAGGTACTGAAATGAAGTTAAGACATTATATATGACTTATCAGTTCTATTCAAGGTGTGGTCTTTCCTATCATCATGGGCTGGACTCCAGGCTCTCCTGCTTGGTAGTATGACAGATTGTCAGAACTATGCAAGTTTCTTCTTAGGAGAAAGTCCCCCCTCCAGCTGGTGCTGGACCCCCAGCCTTTTTTCTCCCCATCATGAAATTCCTGAGGAAATGTACTGGAGACCAATAATTGAATAGTCTCATAACCAAAGGGAAGGAAGCAAGTCTTTAGAACATCTTGGTTTCTGCTAGCATTGTTGCAGTATGTTAGAGCATAAATCCCTCATATCCTCCTTTAATAAACTTCCTGGCCTTGTTTATTTTGTTCACCCTGGTACCTTCCTTCATGCTGACACCATCCTTCAAAAAATTTCAAGTAGGAAAAATGTTTTTTAGCAGAAAAAGAAGTGTCCAAGTGTTTGGAGACAGCAATTCTTTACATTTTGATGGCAGTTTTAGTTCTTACCAGTTCACCTACTTGAATAAATCACTTGTCATTCCGTAGGTTCAATTACGTTTTCTGTAAAATAGAAGCCATTATTTTTTGGCTTGTTTTCAACCAGGCCCCTTGTTTGTTATTAGCAGTCCATTTTACTTTACCTCCATCTTTTTTGTTTCAAAGACCTTCATTTCTATCTCTGAAGCTTGATGGCTCAGCCTTCCCAGGCCTAACTTATAAGAAGAAAGAAGACCCCAAAGGAGCACCTTCTTCCCCTCATCATGTTTCTTTGCCAGGAACACAAACTCAGGAGACCAACAAAGAACCTGGGAAGAATCTCCTGGACTTTGTGTCAGTCCTCATGTCATCTAGGACAATTACAAAATGAGTTGCTCACCAGAGATAGCCCAGTGGGTAGAAACATTTGCTGTGTAAGCCTAAAGACCTGCATTCAGTCCACATTCCCCACCTGGCATAAAGACTGACTTCTACTGGTTTTCCTCTAACATCTCAATGTATGCTGTGCCATGAGCATCCCTACACACATACACATGTATTATAAACACACTCATCCATATACAAGATAATGATAAATAACTATTTTTTAAAGGAGAAGAGAAAGGCTCATTCAGTCAGAAATGTGATTCTCAACTCTATTTTCTCAGCTTCTGTCCTCCCCTTGTTAGCTCCAAACTGTCCTTTCTGTCTGTCTTTCATATCCATATTCACCACTATTCCTGCCCTGTTTGTGCCCATAAAGCTAACAAGTATAGGCCCATACAAGAAAGAATGGAAATTCAAATATGAATGAAGATTAGTGAAGTTGATGGTGGGTGGGCAGACCATTGGTCATATGATAACAGCAGAGTTCTCTATGTAGCATGTGTTGTCCTTTAGGGTAAACAGAAAGTGCTTTTCAAAGCAAGCCAGTAGACATGACTTCATCCTTAAAAGATGAATGGAGACTTCCAGTTAGATTAGATAGGAATGGCATTCTAGGAATGACTTCACTTACATCCAAGTAAAAAAAACTCTTAATCATGAAATTAAGATTCTACAGAGTATGTCTTTTCTTATACCTATCCATCAGCTAAATATAAAAAGCTGAGATTCCAGTTCTTCCCTTTCTGACATCAGAACTAGAGTTCTTTCCTCTAATACAGGTCTAAGTTTTACCTAAACATATTTTCTATAGCAAACACATTGATTTGGTGGAGTGTAAAGCTCTAGATTCAATCCAGCATCAGACAAATTCAACATGGTGGTACACACCCATAATTCTAGCACATGGGAGGTGTACAAAAGAGAATAAGAAGTTTAAGGTCATCTCTGGTACATGGTGAGATACATGCCCTCTTTAAAACAATGATAAGAAGCCCTCCTCATTAATTAGGAAATGATGGGGCTGGAGACCCATCTAAGTGTCCTTCCAGAGCACCTCAGTTCAATAACTAGTACCCACATAGCAGCTCACGATTGTCTCTAACTCCAACTTTTGTGGAGTCTGATGCCCTCTTCTGGCCTTCATAGGCACTGCACACAGACAGTGTGCAACCACTCACGCTAGTAGAACACCCATATGTATAAAATAAAATATGCTTTAAAAAATAAACTGAAGGTGTTGATCTTACAGGACAATTCTGTTAGACTGTTTACTGTGAACCGTCTTTGGAGTAAATGGCTTTCAAGGGCTAACTCACAAAAAGACAATTTATTCAACATTGTCTCCCTGAGAGAACATTTTAATTTTAAACAACAGACCCAGAGTATGAATTGTAGATCCTAATCCTTTAATATATAGGGAATGGAGTGCAAGAAGGAAAACACGAATGCAGAAAAGAAACACCAAGAGGAATCGTGACATCTACACGGGAGAGTGAAATTTTTTGTAAAGGAAATGAATAACATCTGTATAAGAAAGTAGCCCATAACTCAAGTTTGAAAACATTTTATAACACTTAGAGATGCATCAGCTTCTACATCTTTTGAGGAAGATGAAGGACCAATGCACATTAGCATATTGTACATGTCACTACCAGGCAGACAGCTATGAAAAATGAAGCAGGAGAATCCAGAGAGAAGGTAATAAGAATGATGGATACAAAGGTTGACTCAGGAGGATTAGTATGGATTGAGGGAGAAAAAACAGCTGGTTCAGAGGAGAATATCTAAAATCTAGAATCACCACTTTTGCCTTTTTTGTTTGGCCAACTCCTAGTTAACAAACATCATTTTGTGACCTTCATATAGGGCTCCAGGTATTTTGTGATCTGGGTGTTACTGGGGTTAAGCTGGTATACTTAAGGGGTCCTCCCAAGTAAATAGGAGGTGTCAGCACCTATTTTTGTTGCCTCCTTTGGTTGCTGTCATACTATGACTAAAGCCTTGAACTCTCTCACATACCCAGAATACCTTACAGATCATTTATGGTTGGCCAAGCTGTGTGGCTCTCATTGTTATGTTTGTACGTGTGAGTGTGCTAAGGAGGGTGCACATAGACAAGTACATATACACAAGTGCACATAATGTAAAGATTACCTGTCGATCTATCATTGACTTGAGGCTTGTCATTGGGCCACCCAGCTAACAGCGCTTGTCTCAGCTTCCTCATTTTTGAGAGTACATCACACAGTTCAGCTTTTCATATGTGAGCTCTAGGGATCTAACTCAGATTCTCTAGCTCCACAGTATGACATCAGATTCCTTACCCTATTCTAATTATATCTCCTTATCTGGGCAAATGGGAAAACAATCATTATCTTGCATAAGTGTTTAAAATTCAAGAAGATGGCCCACAATGCAATTATGACAGAACTTGGAGCTATATAGAAAGTCCACTGGTCTTACTATTTAGAAATAATTATTAAAATATCACTGTTGAAATATTTTTCAGCCTACTGAGGAAAGAAATATGTCAACACATTTCTTCTCATCCACTTGTCAGAACTCTCATTTCACAGATAGAAAAAGAAGCATCCAAAGAGAGGAAGTGAGTCACCCAAGGGTAGAAAAACAGGTTGGTGGCATAGCTAGAATAAATGTCTGAATTTGGTGGCATGTGCCCTAGCACATGTTTAAATGCCATACTAAGCAGACAAGACTTTGATGATATAAGCAAATGTTCTTTGGCTCTCAACTCTCATCTGTTCTTCACTCTTTGGTAATTTCTGGCACCTAACTCCTTGGGTTCTGTTGACATAAGCTGTCTGCCATGGCTTTGGTACACACAGCTGGTAGAGCTTGGAAGCAGTTAATCCTAGAAATGTCAGCAACATTCTTAGAGATACAGTGAACACCTGACAAATATACCCTACTTTAGCATTTTTAGCAGGATATATGTAAACAGAGCTGTTGATGACAGTTCCTTTAAAGTGGAGGGATCTTGGGGATGGGCAGAGTTCTAGGAACTCTAAATGGCCTACTGTCTCTATAATTCTATAGTCAGGGACCTGGTTGATATTATTTATTCCTGCCATTTGCCATCTATGCTCTGCCTCAGCACAGAGAGGTCTATGTGATAACAGACTGCCCTGTGGTACAGGTAGGTACCTTAGAAGCCAGTGTGGGACAAACTGCCCACATAAAGCTGTGCTTCTTGAAGAAGAACGGGGTTGAAGTAAGGAAGTACAATATTTGGTGGTGGGACATTGACATACTAACCTACACTAGGGAAGGTTTGGTCCCCCACCTTGGAGGGCTTCACAAAGCAAGCAGGTTGGGCAAAGGGGAGGATTCAAAGATCCACCTTCTGGAAATTACTGTAACTCAAGTGGATTCTAGGTTTACAGTCAAATTAAAAAGGATGGGAGAGTAGTCAAGGCCAGGAAACCCTGTTTGATATCTAACCTTAACTAGCAGTGGAAGCATCCAGAGCTCCAAAGTACTTCAAAAGTAAGCGTGCAAATCAAACATCTTCTAATCATGAATCACATGGAAATTCACTTTTTAAAAATACTTCTTTGACATATATAAGTTTATCAGTTATTAAACATAAAACAAATTTGCATGTTAATTAAATGGATATGATTATTTATTTTTGCATATGGAATTTAATTGTAACTGACTATTTGATAATTCAGGACACAGGACGTTTTGATGTTTTTCATAACTATTGAATATTTTGGTTGTCTGATTCTCAATGCTGAGAACACCACTCCACACAAATACATGGTATCCAAATGCAGAGATACATTTAAAGCCATACCAGACACTAGTGGAAGTTCTGTCCCAGTAGCTAGCCAGAATTCAACACTTCTTTATGAAGGTTCAGTCAGCAACTCAAACACCATTTTTTTTATATTTTTAAATTCTTTGAAAATTTTATATGTCCATGTTGTATTTATATCATTTATCCCCTTCAACTCTTCCCATATTTCCTCTGAAATTCCTGGACATATATAGATTTCACTTAAATTTATACATTAAATAGTTATAAATATATATTTAAAATATATTTAATATAAACATATATTATATATTTTTAAAGTCAAGCAATCTACCATAACACAATTTAAACCTATACTAATTTGATATTTACATGCTGAGGAATAATGATAGAAAATGTATTTTAATCTTTGCAGTCATTTAATCCACTGTTTTCTATGAGAACTGAAATTTTTGTGCATGCAGTAAAAATACCATAAGAAGCTCATGGCATATAGTAATCATGAATTTGAGCGAAGGATTAGGTACCAGTCCTTACTGTTACATTCTAGGGTGCCATGGCAGGGCAAATTGGGACTCATACGTACTTAGAGCCAAGACACAGTAAAGTTATGCAGGCAACATGAAAGACCACTGCTAATCATTGGGCTTTGACTTAATTGTTTTGGGTACTGCACATTCAGAAACCTACTAAAAATGTTTTTTCTACCTCCATATTCAGTTCCATGACCTTGTGTTGGGTTGTGACCCACAGTTGGGTTCTAGAAGTGGATCTCTAGAGGAGAAAGCCACTGTATAAAGTTCAGTATGGCAAACTCCCAGGAACTCACACTGGTGAGCTGTATGCAAGATGCTGAGCAAGCCCACTCAATCTGAAACTATAGACAAGTTTGGGAATATACTCCTGCTCTCAAAAAGATTTATGGCCAAACTGAGCTTAGCAATGTCACAGCAGGTAACTAATATAAGGCCAGTACTTTCTGAATCTAGATAAAAAATGAGAGTTCTGCAGGTGCAGGGATAGCATGAATGAGCACAGATGGTAGAAGGAGACAGTGTCCAAGACACGAGAAAGTAGGTGAAAATGGTAGGTAGGGCCATAGGCAAATGAGAGTTCTTTAGCTGTGCCAGGCCTTCTTGCACCATGCTTAGTTGCTGCAGATTGCAGCACTAAAATATCTCTGAGTGACCTGTTTTCATATAAATTCTTATCACTGTACATTAATATATTATAAAACATAGAAAATTGGTAGGCTCTTGGATCCTGGCACGTACACTGGCTGAGTAATCTATATGTTGAATGGGACACTTTAGCTCTGTGCTGAGAGTAGAAGTTTGCACATTAGTGGGTTTCCACGTTCCCAGGTTCCAACTGGCATAGCCCTGCTCACAGGGACTTCCGTTGATTTCCAGCAGTTAAGTCGTCTAGCTCTGGTTTTGAAAAAGTAGGATGAGAGTTGTTCAAGGTGGCTCTGACCGCGTTCCACAATGAGTGATCAGTTAAGAAGCTTTTTGCTTTGCTTTGCTATGTTTTGTTTTGTTTTGTTTCTGACAAGGTCGATACTATATAGCCCTCCTTGGCTAACCTGGAACTCTCTATGCAGACCAACATGGCCTCAACTCATAGAGATCTGCTTCCTAAGTATTGGTATGAAAAGTGTTCAGACCACACCCTCTTAATATAACAATTTAAAAACATCATTAAATTCAAAGACAAAACAGTGAAGAAAAGCAGAGAAGTTTTACTTTATTGTGTGCTTGGGTCATTTAAAGATAATGTAGAAAAAAAAGAACAATTTATTTCACTCTCAAAAAGATTAGCATTAACTGGATGTGGCAGCTTATGCCTTTAATTCCTGCAATCAAGATGCTGAGGCAAGTGGATCTCTGTGAATTCTAAGACAGCCTGGGCTAAACACATAGAAACTCTGTCTCAAAATACCAAAATTAAAACCAAACCAAAAAAAAAATTAGGATTAATATTTTTGGCACAGCGACTGAAAATGTTTTGTAAAAAGTGGTATGATGAGGCAGGAGGGGGTGTCTTAGTGGGCCCATGAGGAGGCATCTCCCCAAACCCAAGGTACTAACCATATGATAAGTCTAGTATAAAATGAAGTTTATTTGGGGTCATGAGCAGGAAGGTGAGAAGGAAGTAGAGGCAGAGAAAAAAAAGGGGAACATGAGAAGTGGGCTTGAGAGGAGTAGAGTCAGAGAAAGAGAGGGGACAGAGAAGAACACAGAGGGAAAGAGAAAGAAAAGAAGAGCCAGTCCAGGGAACAAGTGGATAGGGGTGAGGGAAGAGAGAAAGTCGGGGGGGGGTGATCAGAGAGAGTAAGGAGTGAGAGAGATCAAACAGCCCTTTTAGAGCAAATAGGCTCTACCTGGCTGTTGGTAAGTAACTATTGGGTGGAGCCTGGAAGCAATGCTAACAGCTACATCATTGAAAAGCTTCATTTTCAAGGATTGGTTCTGCACTAGATGATATTGAGATCATACTTTGAAAATGTATTTTTCAAAAGCACTTGGTTTTAGTGGTTATCATTGGAGGCTCCTGCTTAAAATGCAGAGATTTAAATGTAAAGAAAGTACACATTGCTGTGTGTATTATGTTTTTCTCAGATTTAGAGAGAGAGAAAGAGAGAAGACAGAGAGAGAGAGAGAGAGAGAGAGAGAGAGAGAGGCAGTGCTTATGGAGGGAGGACAGAAAGCAGTGCAAGATGTCAGATCCCCTGGAGCTGAACAGTTTTGAGCTGGTGGACATGGAAACCGGAGCTTCAAGTTCTCTTTACTGGTGAGCCATCTCTCCAGCTCCAGTATGTAGTACATTTTATATTCATCTTTTTCAACCTAGAAATCACATAAATATTTGGTAGCATTAAAACTACTAAATGTAAATCTTTCTGGGGAGTCTCAAAAACATTTTAAGCAATTTATAACAAGTAAATGTTTTTAACAAATGTTAGAATGTTTTTTTTTATTTGTAAGTTAATTTTGAAGATTAAAATATCTATTTGAGATTTCTTAGAAACAAGGATATTGGTGATTATTTTCATTTCTGCCTTTATAAACACCGTAGCAACTCCAAGCATTCTGTGAAAATACTGACTATATCAAGTAAGTTTTTCTGAAAGTGCTTACTTCCTCTTTTATCATTTTTACCTTGATGAGTCAGATTGTGTTTTCATTTTTTAAAACTGTGTAATAGCATATCATGGACAGTTGCCTTTTTATAAAATAATTTCAGATTATTTTATGTGTTATCACATGTGGCCCTTTTTCAAGCTTTGTGTCTCATAGAAGGCTGTATCATTGCTGCTCATTTCAGCAGAAAAAGGTGTAAAGTTTCATGAAATTTTCCATTTTGCTTTTATAAACTTAACAAACTCACTGTCATCACATACCATTTGTAAGCATACTGTCTTCATCTACTTGGCAGCAAATTTGCCCGACAGTGATGGAGGAGAGAATGTGTGGGGAGCACCTCTGCCCTCATACCCTGGGGTCATACTGCTAGTCTGTTTAGAGTTGATCACTCTGGGCAATGACTTATAGACATTATAGACTGCCATCTCCACAAATGGGGGCATTTATTGTCCCAGGCAGAGCTGCTGCAGGACACTGGCTTTTGCTTATACTAATTAAAAAAAAGAAAAAGTCATTTAAAAGAGAACCAAGCAAGTATGTTGAAATCTGCCATGCTTTTACTTATCATAACAGCAATTTTTTTCCAGTCTTTGGTGTTCTGTCCCATTGCTCCTTTTGAAATATTTGCTGACAATTTATTTTCCTTCATTATCCTCTCTCTCTCTCTCTCTCTCTCTCTCTCTCTCTCTCTCTCTCTCTCTCTCTCTCTTTGTGTGTGTATTGACTTTATGTCATCTATATACTATGTGTATGCATAGTTCCCACAGAATCCTGAAAAAGGCATTGCATCTCCTGGGATTGAATTTACAGTCATAGCCACCACATGGGTGCTGGAACTCAAACCCAGTTCTTCTGCATTAGCAACCAGAGTTCTAAATGACTGAGCCATCTCTCCAGCCCCACCTTTTTTCTTTCTGGTTTGTGTTTTGTTTCATTCAATAGTTTCCTATGTGTGGAGAACATATTCTGGTCATGCTCAACACCCTCATCCTCTTTGTTCTGCCCCACTTCCACCAACTCTCAATCCTCCAAAAACCATTCATTCCCACTATTAGGTCTTTTTATTATGCTCTGACCTGTTACTTTGGTTTGGTTTTCCCCACCAAACTTCTTTAAATTGTCATACAAAGTATTAGAAATCACAGTCTTTTCAAAAACTCAAATTTTAGTAGCTTTCCCCCCGTCCCACCTAACCAAACCCCTGTTACCACCAATCCCTTCTCTCATATAAGCTCCTCCCCCAGTCTCTTTGTCATTTTCATTGTCCTTTTGCCCACCCTTCAGTACATATTTTAACCCTTTCTTGGCTTTTTTTCTAAATTTTAGGTTTTACCTATGTACACACACACACACACACACACACACTTGCACTAGCACGCATGCATGCATGCATGCACATGTACACGTTACAAGCTTGGAATTGTATATGAAAAAGAACATGCAGTTTATGTCTTTCTGGGTTTCGGTCACTTTACTTAATATTATATTTTCCAGATCTATCCTTTAGACGTCCTTTTGAAACATGCCTTAGCCAGTCAAAGCAGTATTGTCATAAATCTCACATTGGGAGCTACTGAGGACATGAGGGAAAGAAGCACTAATTCAGTGCTGAAATTTTCAGGAAATGGGTAGACTTGGAAAGGATATTTTTAAGCAGAATATTCTCTTTCAATATTTTTCAGCGTTTTTTGCCTGACAAGTCAGGAAAAATGTGTTTTCCTTGCTGGGTTTCATCATATTTCCTTTTGATAAAGAAATCTCGAAAGAGACTTCTAAACTCTTACCATGGCGTTCAGTGAAACGTTATCAAGCCTGGCTATCACAGGGTCTGGAACAACAAAAATAAGTACCTCCACCTATATCCATGTATCCCTGTATCCATGTCTCAGGTAGTCTGGTTTTAAATGACTTGCTAATCCATGGTACTAACATTAAGTTCTACTCAAAGCATAAAGCATGTGCAATGTGAAGTTCTTCTTTCTCTATAGTGGTAGCTAATCAATTTTTAAATATCCAGAGAGATTTTTTTTTTTTGCAAATGCTTGTCAAATTTAGTTAGCTATTTCCAGGTTTTGTAAAGAGTAGATGATCTTACATTGGAAGCAGAAGTGTAGATGTTGACTTTGTAGATGTTCTCAGCCATTTTTTTTCTTTTTCTTTACAGAATTTTTAAAAGTATAAACCTTTCATTGGAAGAATCCTAGGCTATTGAATTAGTGCAGAGTCCCCCTGTTTCCTACCAATGTTCTGTTCTGTCTTGTGTCTTTTCTCCAGTGTCACATTGGTCAAAACTAGCAAACCAGTTTTCATACACTGCTGATAACTAACTCTCAGGCTAGAAAAAGTATGAAACTCATGCACTGGCATAATGTCTGCATATATTCCATCCATTTTTCCCTGGGCACCTTCTCTTTTTTGTCTCCCATGCCTTCAAACAGTTTTCCGTTATTTCCAGGTTTTGTGTTAGTGAGCCAATGGTTTTGTGGAATGGTGCAAAAGGAGAACTTATTGTCTCAGCAGGAGACACTGAGGTAATATCCTCCTCACTCATCCCGTCAGGAAGGACCTGACTTCCACAGAGGACATGATTAGAGCTGCTAACTATTCTCACATGATCATTTCTGCCTGTGTTATGAGATTTCTGATTTCTTCATCCATACTTTATTATATAAGTGAGTAACTCTGTCCACCCTACACAAGAACTGGAGGAATGAAGTACTTAGTGTCTAGTTACATTAATTAGGATTGCTTGAAAAAAGAAGATTCATCACTTTTCCTCCATTTTTATTTATATATTTCTCAATCATTTATATCCATATGGACTAGTGCATATTCATTTTATACTTTAGATTATGATGTAAAAACTTTTTAAAGATGTTCAATTTGAGATTTATTTTACTTTAGTATTATCAGATAATATGATTCAATATTCTAAAAATCACAGTATGAGTAAGTAAACACTTCCCTAGCACATCAGACTCCACTATACTTTACTATGTTAAAGGAACCATTCATTACATGGACCACATTAGATATAGACAAGCAATAGCCAATCAATTTCTCTCTCCCTCTTCTACTTCCTTCTATCCTACTCCCTTCCTGCCTTTCTTCACTTATTATTGTCTCTGTTATGGATGGGATGCCAAAGTGTCTTAATATATCCTCTAGCCAATACAAATATATGTTTCCTATTGTTCTCTTTTAGCCATTGGTTTGTACAGTGATGACAGAGATGATGCAGACTTTTCCTCTCCATGAATTTATGTTTTTAGGAATGCAGACCTCCAAGAAGAAAAAAATGGTAGCTTTCGCCATTATGAGTAGTATAATGGCCTACACAGAAATCAAAGCAGGGCAGTACCAATGATTCTGTACATCAGAGAGAATCTGATGGTAGGCAAAAACCATTTTTTTTCTTCTAATGAGTATACAGAAAAACACTGTTGATCTTTCCAGGGATGCATCCCCATAATATGCCATGTCAGTGTTTTTATGAATGGTTAGGGCTGGCTGGATTGCCATAACTGTGGCAAGTTGAGAGCAACATGGGAGGTACAGGATAGAAGGGCAGTAGAAAACCACTACAGAATGGTTTACTAAGAGCCGCTGCTTCTCATAGTTTCCAAGCAGTGAACCATATGGTATATAGTCTCAAGGATATCACTGACATTCAGCCAAATTAACAGCATCTCTCTAGATTCTGATGTCTTTCAGCCAACCTAGTGAATCCCACTACTTCAGCTTCCATTGTTGTTGAAAATATTTAATCTCAATACAGGGCTTCTAACTTGCCTTTGATCATTGAGTTCCAAGATAAAAGGCATACAACTTCTATTTTTTACAATAAGCCCTTATCAGCACCAAAGCTTGACAGATATCTACCCTCTGTGCTATTAAAAATCTGATAACCCCAAGTTATTAGTTACTATGTTTCATCTGGTCTACTCTTAACTCCAATTGGCCAGCCCTTATGGCCATGCTTTCTTGACTACTAACTCATGATGTCTTCCTTCTCTCCCATCTTCCTCTTTCTCTCCTCATGGTTTCCCCCAACCCTAAGCCTGGGAACCCCAAGCCCCACCTATCTCAATTCTGCCTAGCTATAAGCGATAGGCATCTTTATTCACCAATCATAAATAACTTGGGGGCAAGGTTACATAGGGTCTTGGGTCTACCTGCAGACACTATAGTCTCTGGGGCAACCAGACCCTGCTCCCTTGCGCACTTACCATTACAATATATAGCAGTAGAAGAAACCACAACATTCCATGCCTAGCTCCAATGGAATCTGGGCTTCCCTCTTCCCCATCCACATCAGCACACACTACTGGAAAATCACTGTGGATTTTGCAAATGTGAATACAGTTTTAGTAATTTCACAGAGACAGGAAGAATACAAGGCTTGTTTTCACTAACAGATCTTGCATTGATAGTCTGCAAAGAAACAATGTGAATGCAGAAGTCTGAGAAATAGTACAGCTCATGTCCCTTCTCTGCCATCTGCACTCTAACAGGAATTCTTCACATATAACAAGTCCAATTCAAATTGACTTTTAAGAGAAAAATAAAAGCAACAGAAAAAACAGAAGTGAGGGAGGGAATGAAACTTTTACCATGATGAACACTGGAGAATCTAGCTGAATCTGAGGATTCCTGATGCTTCCAGCCTTGAGTCTTAGAAAAGGTATCTACTTTATTATTGTCTTTTTTTTTTTTTCTTATATCCAACTCCAACAGGACTAGGGGAAAATTTACTGAAGACAAAAAAGAAATGATAGGGTAAAGCCTGAGATTCACACACCAGCCTAAAATCTAGGTTTTCCAGACAAGGGGACTAAATAACCAGAGAGTGGCTTGCTGTCTCCTAGTCTCATGAGTGATGGTGTATTTTTGTCTTCTGGGAAGTACTTTTTCCCCTTTTTTTGACTGGGACCTGAACAATATAAGAAGTAACAAAAATGTCAAGAGGCAAAGAATCTTAACTGCCAAGATCACAAAATGAACCTTGGTAAAACGTGTATACTGCAAGAAAAGTCTGTTTCTAAAATACTGTTTTTATTTAACAGAAATACCTCATATCTTAATTACTTTTCTATTGTAATAAAACACCACAACCATGGTAACTTAGAATAGAAAATGCCTAATTTGCCTTATGCTTTCAGGGGGTTGGAGTCCCTGATGATAGGGCAAAGCCATGATGACAGGAACAGCTGAAAATTCCCATCTTTATTTGTGAGTAGGAGACATAGAGGCAGGGAGAAACTGAGAGTATGTTCTCCAGTGACACAACTTCTCCAGAAGGTCACACCTCTAATCCTTCCCAAATAGTTCCATCAGCTGGACAAAGTATGGGAAACATTCTCATTTAAACCAGCATACCCAGTGATTGCTAGGACTGGAAAGGAAACAAAAAGAATGGGACAAAGAAAGCGAAACACTGGTGCAAACTCTCCAAACTTGACCAAGCCTAACTTTGTGCATAAAGTTGGATACAACCCAAGTCGTGCATTCAAGGATTCTAAAGTCTAGCTGTCTCATGGTATCATTTAATCTAGTATTGAACTTTTCTTATAGAACATCACAGTGGAGTATGTATAGCCCAGACAAGAGTTAAGTAACATGTGAACAGCAAACATCTTCCCCAGGCTCTACAGTGAAGACCAATATAGTTATAAAATCAATTAGCCATAGACTAAAAATATCAAATGGAAAAAACTCAGAAATAAGTTGTAAGTTTTACATTATACACAGTTCCAAGTAGCATGATGCAACATGGTCTTGCACTAAGACTTCCTTTTGTCAGAGTATCCACACTTTATATACTATGTGCCTGTTGGTTGTTTAGTTGTCAGCTTAGTCATCAAATCCATTTGTTTTTGTATTCATATTGATGTGACCCTTGATTTACTTTATTATGTCCCCAAAGCATGAAAGCAGTGAGTATTTTGGGAGAGACTTCAGTACTTAAAACATAGAAGGATGAATTGGGATGTAGCTAATTGGCAGAGTGCTTGCCTAACATATAAAAGGCTTTGGATCCAATCCCTAGCACCACATTTTTAAAAATTGTGGTGGTACATGCATGTGTATATACCAACACTGGGGAGGTAGAGAGAGAAGAATCATCCTTGGCTATAGAGGAATTCAAGGCAAGACTGTGCTGCATGAGATCCTGCATCCACAAACAATTTTTTAAGGTATAAAGGCAAATTAAGTACCATGTTACAATGTTACAAAGCATATAAGGAAAAATAGGATTTGTTCTGCCATGTTTGTTTGTGGTATCCTGGGACCATAATGAGGACAAGTTCTCTAGAGAACAAGAGCCAATATATATGTCTGTATCTACCTGAGCTGTTTCTTATGGAAAATAAGCCTCTGACATTTTAGAATCTCTAAAGACCCAGAGTCCACTGGATGGAGAGCCAGGAAGACTGATAGGCCACATCAGCCTACATCTCAAAGCTTGGTACCAGGTAGGATGATTGTGCAACCCTCAGCCTGCAAGCGAGAGCAGAATGGAGCATCAATCTTAAGCATCCAGGAAAAGAGAGGCAAATTCTTCCTGCTTTTGCCTTTTTTTCTATCCATGTTATCAGTGGATTAGAGGATGTTCATCATATAGGAAAGGGCCATTCACTGTAGTCTATTGACTCAGATGATGAGATCTGGAAATAATCACATACCTACAAACAATGTTTAACTTAATATTTGGACACCCTATAACCCAATAAAGGTGTCAGATGAAATCAACTGTGAAATTACTGTTAGCATCTTTTGTCTCATCCGTCATCTGTAGCCAGAACATTTCCATTCAATGTGTTGATAAAGCTTAAATATTTTAGGAGTCATAAGGAAATAGAGAAAAATCAGAATCCAAGTCTTCCTTGGTCAAGGACTCAGTCTTCTGATTATTAATGCTGTTTTCTCAGTGGCCACCACTCCCATTCTGTAAGTGAGAAGCTACTTTTTATTTTTGTTGCTAGACTACAAAATAATGGGTTTTATTGTGACAATTTCAGAATATATGTATCACTATACTTTGCTCGTATACTCCACCATTACCCTCTTTTATCCTTCATCTCTACTAATCCCCGTCAACTCCCAAACAATCTTGTTTCTCATTCTTTCTTCCTCCATAAAGACTCTGTTCTCATTAAGCCTTTGTACTGTGTAACCTCTTTCCTGAAGTCTAAACTAGATATATTTGTGACTCCACACATGTGGTGTGTCTTTGTGTGAGTCCTTAAAAAAAATCAGGTCCAAAAGGAAGAAAGAGTGATATTGGCTTACAACCATTATGAGTCTGAGAATGACAATGTGCTACATGTAGGCTAGTCAACACAGGATGCCAGTGACATGGCTCAGGTCAACTTGTATGTCCTCTGTGCCAACTAAACAGTTAGTATAACTCCCAGTTCAAGAAAAATGATCCAAGAACACACTTTTCCTTTCGTAAGTCCTAGAGTCTCAAGATCAGGGATCTTGAAGTTCTGAAGTTGAAGAGAAAAACAAGAAAACTATATGGCAACCCCACGAGACAGGAGATTGTCTTTGTCATCTATGCAGGTCCAGAACTAACTGGGTGGTCTCATCTACACTGAGGGTGAGTCTTAATTATTCGGTCTGTCAATGCATGCTACTCTCCTCTAGAAACAGACACAGCAGAAACAAACACCATATCTCTAAGTAATAATCCTTCATATGACCTCATTATAATCTACAATTCATCATCTCTGTATCTATGACTGCATCCCTTCTGACCTGGACTACAGATCTGTAAGGGAGTTGAAGTTAGTCCCAGTTACAGATGAGGAGCTGCCTGGATGATATTTGGCATCTTGATGCAGTTCACACAGCAGATGAGAGTGGATTGAGTCTGGCATCTAGTCCAATTCAGTCCTACTTTTCTACCATGAAGTTTAATCCTGAAGGTGACAAGGAGAAAGAACTTGTGAAAATACTGCCTTTCTCTTTCAAATGCCAGCATGTAGATAAGAGAGGGAGATTAAACTTCTTCACAGGAAAAAAAATGACAAGCTATTTTTCCCTTAGACACTGAAAGGGGGACTGTGTTTCTGCATTCTGAAGATCACACTGATGGGGCTTTTACAACTGACTTAATGTAGACACACAGCATGTGTAGATAATTGAGAATGTTACCACTATGATTTCTATTCTCAAACCAAAGGGCAGCTATTGAGTACTAGCTATTCCAGGGTGTGTGGCACTTGGGAAGAATAATAAATCATGCTCTCTGCCAGCCTAGATATTCACTTTTCAGTACTGCCAGGTGCAGGCATGTAAATAAATAATTATATGAGCATGCAACAAGTTCTGTAATACAACTCCAATCTGTGAAACATTGAGAAAGGCCTAACACCTGTCTCCAGTGTTGTTTAGGAAGGTTTATAATAACAATCAGAAAACCAAATTTGCAGTGGCTTAAAATGAAGAATATGGGTACTACATTAAAAGTTGTGGAGCATGCAGTTATAGAACTTGCGTCAAAGGACAACAATGTGTTGATCTGTCCATCCTGATCACAAACAGCCTGAGTTATTATGTTTCTGTTTATGACCGACAGGTGGATAGGCTGGGAAGATATCACCAGTTTATCTTAACCTTTAGATCAAATGCTTTCACACATAAGATTACATAGGATGATGGGTCTTTTGACACCCAGAGCTGCAAGAGTGTCCAAGAAATCATAGTCTGGGATCATCCAAGACTATCTTAAACCTTAAATGGCTCATGATCTTTACAGCATTTGTAATATTGTATTCTATATAGAGAATAGTATAGAAAGGGAGACATACTGTGAAGCATTCCTCTGCCAAGGATACTTAGAGAAAATTTACATAAGTGCATCTGGACTAATGCTTGAAAGATAACAGACAGACACATACTAAAGAAGAAAGACGGATATTATAAAAAGGGGCAAATCTTTGAAAAGTCACAAAGTCATGAAAAATAAGGTGAAGAGACACCAGGAATGCTTATTTGTTGGAAACCAGGTAAGAATTGTAAGTGGGAGCCAATGGCATCAAGCTTAACTGCTGGTAAGGAGTATGCCTGTTCCTTTGTGAAGCACACAGAATCCTGGAAGTCTTCCTTCAAACACCCACTTTCCAGGGCTCCATGTCTCTCTGTATCTTGGAACACATATTCTTCTTTACCTGCTATCTGCATTCAGCCTCTGATTTCTCAGCTCTTGTATACCATGAATGACTTTTATGAGCCCTCCTTGGTTTGAGTACCTCAGAGCAGCAGTGTGGGCTAGATTCTTTCCACAGACTTGCTTTTGCACTAACTTGTTCTGTGACCTGGATTGTGATGGAACTCTGATGTCTCCTTTGCTCACCTTGACTTCTCTCTTCAAAAATGCTGTTTAAGTTGTCAGGATAATAATAACTTTCAACCAGTTCTTCCTTGCTCACTAGAGTCCAATGACAAATCAGTACATATCCTCAGCCCTTATATAAGTCTCAGATCCATAGTGTCATATCCTTTAACCTCCATGCTGCCAATTTCAGCAGCCTACCTGCTAACTGCCTGCATCCTCTCTGATGAATACTAGCAGAAGCTCACCTAATATCTAGAAGTCCTGAGATACCTGCAAGCTCAGGTGTGTCCCAGGGGTAGGAAAGGAAAGATTCACTTCTAATTCCCTCATCTTCTGTAATTTCCAGGAAGAGAATAAAGAATAGACATTCATAGTTTTTCTGTCTGCTTGAATTCCAATCTTCTTGCCTTATCCTAATTTCTGATCAAACAGGGAAGGAAAATTATCTAAACTTTCCTTACCTGAATGGAGTATACAATAGTTACTTTTCTCATTGGTGTAACAAAAATATCTGACAAGCAACATAAGAAAGGAGGGATTTACTTTGGCTCACATTTCAAGGATTATAGTACATTATGGCAAGAAATCACACTGTAGCAGGAGTGTAAGGTGGTTGGTCACATTGTTTCTGCAGTAAAGAAGCAGAGAAAGATTGTTGCTGATGGTCAGCTCACTTTATCCCTTTTATTGGATCCTGGACTCCAACACATGGAGTGATCCTGCCCACAGCCAATTTTCACTGGCATGCTCAGAGACTTATTTCCTATATGATTATAAATCCTGTCAAATGACAATATTAACCCTCACAGGACATAATTAGGATGTCTTGTAGAAGTATGGTAAGAACAAATAAGTTATGACAAGTGAAGTGTTTGAAGCAATGTTTGGCACACAGCACATATCATATCATGTGAAAAGCAAGCTATTATAATCATCATTGATATTATAACTGCAGTGTTAATGTGCCTTAGAAATGGGAATGAGTTATGGCAGGTTCTCATCAGGAATTGCAGATTCCACTCTGTTCACCTGCCTCACATAAAAATCTATTTGCAGACATATTCTTTAATGTCAGTCTCAGGTATTGCTACCTCAATGCCAGCAGGTATGGTGATTCTGTCTATCAAGAGTCCCAGAAATGACATTCCTTACTAAGCAGAGAGCCATAATTGAAAACCTCAGCAGCAGGAACCCTTATTCACTGTGTCAGAGTTATAAAAGTAGAGAAGCAGTGACCCTGGAAATATAAGCTGGCCCTGCTTTGTGACACTGTACAGCTTGCCATGCTACTGAGGACCCTAGTTTCATGTTAAAGTGACTATAATGGGGGAGGAGTCATTAAAACATTTGAAGTCGCTTGTCATGATTGTATGTTAGAATGGGTGGTGTTGAGGATTGGTTCTAATGCTTTGAATTAATTCATCCCCGGAAATTAGGAATCTGCATGTCGATTCTTGGTCGATCAGTAAAAAGACAATAGCCAATGACTGGGCAGGTAGACTGAGGCAGTACCTTTGGATTTGTGTGGGTTAGGAACTAAAAGGATGAAGAGGGAGAATTACCATTATTTGGAAGAAGATGGATCAGACTTAAATCGGCAGAAGGAAAGTCAACTGAAATGTAGGTGAGAAGGAATGTGACCCCCAGAAGGGCTGCACGGAAGTGTCTTGGGCAGAAAAAACTAGGGAGCCACCCAGAAGGAACTAGAGAAACAAAGATAAAATGTAGAATTAGAGGATGTTAAGCCAGGTTTACAGAAAAGCAATGTGTGCCCAACTTTCTTTGAGCTAGTCAATGTATATAAAAAATTAACTGGGGTGTGTGTGTGTGTGTGTGTGTGTGTGTGTGTGTGTGTGTGTGTGGTGTGTATGTATTTCCTTCACAAATCTAGAGAGCTCCTGGGCAAGTGCAGCAAGTATACACAACCAATCTGGAGCAGAGTGGATTAGGCTAATTACAGCTACAGGATGGTTATTCAATGCCTGTCTCTTTCTTTGAAGTATAAGTTCTAGACAAATTATAAAATTGTATGTGCAGCTTTGCATTCACACCCCCTCAGCCAGTGCTTGACACAGAATCACAGCTGATTTTGATATTTGTTGAATGAGTGAATGATTGAATGAATGAATGAATGAATGAATGGTACAATCATAAGAAAAATGTTTTTGAGGAAAACCCACCTGGTTTTTTGTTTAAGTGCATTTTACCACTGACTATACCTTGGGCCAGTCTCAGTCTCAGCCTTACTGTCTGTGAAAGGCATTGGATCAACCCTTGAACTTCTTTGTCAGGCTGACTCGTCCTTATCCTGCAGTTAAGGAATTGGAAGTTCTAGGAAGAGAATTCAGTTGATTTTAACAACTGGTGCAGTCCCATGCAGACTATAGCTCAGCTGAAGGTCACAATACTTGTAGCTGGTCGTACTGTGTTGTTTCTGGTTATAGGTGGAAGTTGGGAAATGCAGCTTAAATTAAACACACTTCCTATTATACAACAAGGGCATGAAAGAGGGGAAAAACCTTTGTAGAGTTACAACCAGAGTCAAAGGAATTCACCAATCTACAACCTCAAAAAAGAGGACAGAAGAAGCCAGACCACCTTGACCCATCTCGAGGTGGCAGGCTCTAGGCCCTACAGACTCTCTTTAGTCAGATTTCAGCATGCAGAGGAAACAAAAAGTGGCTGAGCTGCAATGTCTTACACTGTGCAGAGCCATTGAGTAGTTTACAACCAATCTACATTCATTTGTCATCTTTCTGGAGGCTTCCAAAGTCCAGATGGGGAAGATTCAGGATCTGATAAGAGCCCACTTCCTGGTTCAGCGATAGCACTTTCTGAATGTACCCGTATGTAGTGGAAGAGTCCAGCTGCCCTTGGGTCCTCTTGGATAAAGGCTCTGATCCCTTTTACAACCTAAGCACCCCCAAAGACCCTGTCTCCATCACTGAAGGTTAGAGGAACTTTCTTAAGACTCTAGGGGAATAGGAGAATGTGGGCCATTCGATAATACTCTCTTACAACCCAAGAATGAGGACATTAAGGACTGCAAAGGAGAAGATTTTGACTATTTCTTTTCTTTACCATCAAAGCAAGGAAAAGGAAGTTATAACAACCTAACTTCTGTTCTTTGTGGTCCAGAAGTAAGGCTTAGCAATCCTACTTCGACTAATCAGGTGGCCTTGGGCAGGTGCCTTGGGCTGCTTACCCTTCTTTGTCTCTTGTTCCAGTGGTTGTAGGAGTCTAGAGACAATTATTCTATTTGTTTAATACTGCTATAACAGTTGTACTGGAGACAGATACTTTATAGGAGATCCATTTCCTACTATTCAAAAATCTTGGAAGCCCAAGATTAAGGAGCCTGCCTCTGGCCAGGGTGTTCATGCTGTCTCAGTCCAAGGCAGAGGCGAAAGGTGAGCGAAAGGGGTAGGAAGGAAGAAGACTCTTCTGTTATCAGATGTCTGCCCCTCCATAAAGGCATTTGCTCTTTTGTTTAGTTTCCTCTTAAAGAACCTGTGTCTCAAGATCTCAACACATAAATTTTGGGAAATGCTTTCAAATTATAGTCCCAACAAATGCAAACCTGTTAGTGAGTTTTCAAGATACAGCTCTCTGCTTGGGACACACTCAGCATGAGGTCCCTGAGCCCTTTCAGGTGTTCCACACTGGCCCCTGTGGGTCTAGCTCTTACTCTCTTACTCTCTTACTCTCACTGAGCATTGATCTTTCTCAGTATCTTCTGTAGACACTGGGAATGTGACCAGTGATGGGAGCCACCCTCATAGAGCCATCCCTTTGGAGCCAGCCCTTCCCTGGTTTTGCCACCCTTTAACTGATTAACTTCTCCTGGGCCCATTTGCTGTCCCTTTCTGCTTCACTGTTGAAATCTGCTGACACCTTCAGCCATCCTCAGAGAACCTCTACAGTTTTTCTCCCTTTCAGGGCTCCACATCCAGTTCAGAGATAGCAACGCCTTGACATGGGTTCCAAGGTGCTAACTTGTGAGACCATGGGAAAACAGAATCTTCTGGGCCTCCCTTTACCTTGCTGGACAGTAGTACCCTTCACAGTGATACCCCATGGACTTGTTTTGTTAAAAGTTAATTCAAATTATTCATTGTTTGTAGTCATGACATAATAGTAGGAATTATATGCATGGATAAGTACCAATAAATATTAATAATCAAAGTATTTAGAATAATTTTAGTGCATGTCAAATATTCAAAATACTCACTTACTTTTCTCAATTTCCCCCATTTCATGTTTTCTCTTTTCAGCCAACTCAGAAAGTGTGTGCCCAAAGCCTCATTTCTCAGCTTTGGTTTTTCCCTGCTCACCCGACCAGGTGCATCTTTTCACAGTGGTGGTCCTAAAACCCAGTCAGCCATTTTACTCTGTCCGAGGAGTCTGTAGTAGTGAGTGTCTGAGTTCAAAGTGTGCACTTTCCGGTCTAAGAAGTCAGCTCCACTGGATTTTTTCCATGTTCTACCCCATGCTGCAGCATGGCCGTCTCTACATGATTTACTTTAGGTCATCTCCCCCAGGAACCTTGTTCTCTTCCCCTTAGTATGGACAGGGGTATCTTCCTGTGTCCATCTTCTATAGACAGAGAAGTAGGGACCATGGAGCTTATTGTGAACTACTGAGCATTTCAGAGCTATCTCTGTTCCATGTTCTTCCCTCTACTCTGCCTTCTAATTACATATTGGCAGACAATGAATGTGCTATAGGCAGCTCCCAGGGTGACATGCTTCAGGACATCTCTCAATGTGGCATACTGGAGATTCTAAGGGAACCCACATTTTTGTGAGAGCTTACCTAGTACCAGGTTTGCACATGTTTACATTCCATAGCAGTTCTATGAGACTGTCACTTAGTGCTAGCTAAAGACAGAGGACTTACTAATTATTTAAACAGAATTTAGTCTTTAGAAGTGGTAACAAGGCAAAAACTATAGAATTGGCGTGAAATACAACATAAGTCAGAAACGGTAGGGGATGGTTAACACTGTGGTGATTAAGAGCAGAGAGAAGAGGTAAAGAAAATGTCTGTCCTTTCTTACGTCTCAGGTGTCCTTCTGGACTGTCTGCATCACCAAACAAGTTTCTTAACTGCAGGGTCCCAGCTTCTGTATTGCAGAGCTTGAGATTCCCAGAGATGAAAGTCTAGTACAGCACATACAGGAACTAGGATGTTCCTGTGACACAGAGAGTAAGGGAACCTCCCCAGGATTAAATGACAGCTTAGAACAGAGGCAAAATTGATTCCATTCCCAGCACTGGTTTCCCACCACTCTGACAATGATTTAGAATGAATGAGTGAGTGAATGAACTGCAGACCCATATGTTGTCCAGTCCAAGCCATGTTGTCTGCCTTTGCCATCTGATAGCCTCCTTTCCAACCTCCAGGTCATCCACTGGAACTCCCCCAAGAAGCTCCGTGTGAAGAACAAACATGTGGAATTCTTCCGCAACCTCTACCTGACCTTCTTGGAGTATGATGGCAACCTCCTGCGGCGGGAGCTGTTTGGATGCCCCAGTGAGACTGATGTCAACAGTGAAAATGTGAGTGTTCCACAGATCATCAGGGAGATTGGCCATACTCTCATTTGTCTGTGTTGGGTTCTTGTTAGGTACTACACTCAGCTCAGGGCTAGACCCAGAGAAATAAGACACCTTAGCTGCCATGGAATCCATGGGCCAATACATCATCTGGTGACTTCCTGTGAATCACTGTTGATATTGGAGGAGACATTAGCTCAAGTGAATGGATCAGAGTGAGTTTGCAAACAGAAGAAACTATCAGATATCTATGTCTGCCTCATGGCCAGGAAACTCCCAAGAATGTGGTGGTGAAGGTATTCACATAGGACCCATGATTCATCTTGGTTGGTGCCTAGGGTGACACAGAAGGAGACTCCCACAGGAATTGGCATCTTCTCAGTTAGTTTAGACAAGGAAAGTATTGAGTGAATAGTTCAAAGCTATTGGATATTTTGGTTGTTACTGTTTTCTCCTGTTTTTTTTTTTTTTTTTCATATGCGCTGTAGCTTATTTTTATTTATTGAGTCCTTTTACTATAAAAAATGTTAAAGTAGAAAAATTAAGCAAGTTGCTCATGTTTACACAACAAACAAGGAGAACAGCTGTGGCCAACCCTGCACTCTTAAAGATATAGAAAAGGAAAAGTGGTAGCCACAGGCATCAGGGACATAGAATCAAGCTTACCTTAGTCTTAGTCTTAGTTTTATTAACACAGAAATCCACAAGTCTTATCTTAAAGAGAATAAAAGATAGTTTATTCTGAAGGCCAAGGAACACAGATTTATGTTATCTCAAACTCAATGTTTCAATGTAGAAGTACTTTCATTAAGTTTATAAATTCTCAGAATTAGGAAAATCATAAATCAAGGTGATTTTAAATGTATTGGTGGGTATATCAGAGAACCAGGTATAGCAAGATGGGGGAAGGCTTTTCTATAGGGTGAAGATGCTCTCAGAACTTTTTGGCTGATGGAAGCTAGTTTGTGGTCTACTAAATTAATAGATTCTAAAAAGTTTTAAATCAAATAGTCACAATCTGAGTCGCAATAGTTCACAGAGATGAGCAAGGAATGTCTGTCCTAGAGAGCTAGAACTATCCCAAAATAAGTTAATTAGCCTCAGGAGCATGTAATATTTTAGTATCTCTACAGTCCTGAAACTCTCATCTGTAGGCGGCCGAAGAGACGGTGCCGGTTTCCAACATGGCTGGCGCAGCGTCCTGCATAAGCCTACTGCGCATGCATCAGCCTCAAGCCCCTCCAGAGAGGGCTTATGCAAATGAGGCATGAGCCCTAACCAATCACAGGGCTTATGCTAATGAGGATGAGCCCCAGCCAATCCTGGGGCTTATGCTAATGAGGTATTGGCCCTAACCAATCCTGAGAGAACAGGCTGTCTGGCCCGCCCCCTTGGAAGGGTATATAAGCAGTGCATTTCAGCTGCTTGGGGCCCCTTCGATGGATGAAGACTGTGCCTGGAATAAAAGAGCTGTCAAAGAAGAATCCAGGCGTGTCGTGTCTTACTTGCCGGCTGAGGAGAAGACGCAACAACTGGTGGCCCGGCAGGGAAGAGAGACCCTGCGGAGAGACCCAGCGCCAGCCAGCGGCTGCGAGAGACGCGCGGCAGAGAGACGCGAGAGACGCTGCGGCGGAGAGACGCGAGAGACCCGCCGGCGGAGAGACGTGGAGAGACGTGGAGAGACGCGAGAGACACCGCGGAGAGACGCGGCGAGAGACGAGAGAGACACGGCGGCCCCGATGGATGAAGACTGTGCCTGGAATAAAAGAGCTGTCAAAGAAGAATCCAGGCGTGTCGTGTCTTACTTGCCGGCCGAGAAGACCGACACTCATCAGCCAGTCATTCCCTGCAAACACAGCTTCTTTCTTAGAATATTTCTTCAGACTTTCTCAATATTTCTCAGTTTCTATTGTTGTGGAGAGACACCATTATCCTCCTATAAAAGAAAACATTGCACTGGAGCTGGCTTACAGTTTGTGAGTTTTAATTCACTATTGTCATGGTAGGAAGCATGGCAAATATATAGGCAGACATGTTCTATGTCTTGTTCTGCAGGCATCAGAAGACTGTCAGCCACACTGGGTATAGCTTGATCATATCTGAGATGTCAAAGCCTACCTCCACAGTAACACACTTTCTCCAACAAGCCCACACCTCCTAATACTGCCACTTGCTATGTGACAAGCATTCAAACACATGAGTCAATGGGAGCCATTCCTATTCAAACCGCCACATCTATCTATAGAGCCTTAAACAAGATAGCCTGTGCCTCTGTATTTATTTCGTCAACTGCAAAATGGACAAGAAATGGCATTTATACTCCAGAGGTCAGCATCTGATGTATATTAGATTAGAAATTATATGCTGCTTGTTCTGTCTTTCCCAGGTCCTCAATGTCAGACACAGAAGAAATTGTTGCATTCATTTAATATAGAAATGTATATAGAGGTGTTCTTCTCATTCTGAGCACTGAGTAGGAACAGATGAAAAGAGGACTAGACAGACTGTTCAGTGGTCAAGTGTACTAGCTGCACTTGCAGAGGATGCCATTCAGTTTCCAGTACTCACATGGCAGCTCACTACCATCCGTAACTCCAATTTCAGGGGATTTAATGCCCCTTTTATGGCTTCTATGCCACTACAGGCATGGGTGCACATACATGTATGCAAGCAAACACTCATATACTTAAAATGAAAATAAATGAATCTATTAAGACAGACAGTAGAGCAGAAGGAAGAGACAATGATCACCCCATTAGGATATGTGTATTATAGCAGGATAGAGACAGCCAGCTAATTGATAACCACCCAAGCTGTCAGGAGAAAATGATCAGCTTATATTCAGTGCTACATAGCAAAGGCTAGTGAGAAGCCAGTCAGATTCTTTCTCTGGGGAGCAGCAAGCTTGAGATGAGAAGGTAAAATTGACACTGAAACTTCAATTACACGAAAGCTAGCTGTGGTCAAGCAAAGGAGATATGTTTCATGCAGATGATGTACTTGATGCAAAGAGGCAGGGCCTATTTGGAAAACAGGGTAGGGACTAATGGGTAGAAAGAAGAGGACACAGCAAATGAAAGGATGTGTGACTGGCAAAGGTCTATTGTAAATTAAGTAAAAATATATCTGAATCTAGAATTTCCCTCTTAGATGGGCAAGGTATTTTTTGCTGTCTTAGATGTCCTGAGAAGTCTAGATTTTCTAGATTTTGTGGAAGGTCAAGAGTCTTCCTGACCTTTGATGGAGTTACTCTGATCACAATGCCACTACTACCTTCTGAGTCCCAGTGAAGTGGCTATTGTCCTAGCTTTGCTCCCTGGCTACCTACAATTCACTGAGGTAACAGAAGGAAAGCCAGGAAGCCCTTGAAACCCCTGAATTCTGAGAACCACTGTTTCCGTTCACTCCATTTTCCTTGGCTTTTATTTTTGCTCAAATCAGAGTTTGTTCTCAACATGAAGGTTGGGTGCTTACCTGGAGTTTTCTTCCAAATGACAGGTGAAACCTCTCTTTTCCCTCATTTCCCTTCTGTGGTTGTCTGTTCACCAGTCATCTGCATCCCTGGCTTCTCAGGGTCAAGCATGAATTCCTCAAAGGCTGTCTGCCCCTTCCCTCCCCTATGTGTATTCCGATGGTTGAAGGGGTCACTTTCTGCCTTTCTCAGTCAGGACTGTACTTGATTGCTCATTTTATATATATGTAGATGCAAACCAGAAGCCAGGGGCCAGACAATGAGCCATAAGCAAGCTGCTACTTAACAACTACTGGTGAGGCAGAGAAGAAAGGCTTTCCAAGGTCTAAAGGTAGTCTACTTTAAGAACTCAGCATCCTAGCCTCTTCCCACCAACTACCATGCACCAGGTATACTTTTCCTTTTCCATTCCCAGCTCACCAATGGGCCTGTATATATATGCTTTGCTACCACCTAGAATACCTTGTCCCTCCCTGCATGTTTAAATGTTCTCTTTTAAATGGCCACCAGAGTAATCCCTTAAGTCATGTTTTGTGGCCTATCTCATTTTCTTTCCATCAGAGCACACTCTTCTATCTGCAATTACCTAGACTGTTTTTTGTTTGTTTCTTTTCCCAAATATAAAGCTTCTATATTGGGAGATTTAGAACCTTTCTCCCCTGGAATTCCTACTCCTAGAACAGAACTTGGCACATAAATCTTCAAGGCATGAATGTAGCAAGCAATTATAAAGAGAATAAAGGACCAGGTAAAAAGGAAGGGCAGGCAAATGAAGAGGAAGGGACAGAGTCAGAAAAAAAATTTGCAGTTGAATTCTATTCCACAATATTGTGCATTGTACTTGTGTACAGTACAAGAACTTCTGACAGGGTTGGAAATTTGGACTAAAGCCTGATAATTTTATAGTTATAGTCACATTTACGTTTGAGAGAAGTCAATGCAGGGAACAGAATAAAAATGACAAGACTGGCCACAGAGAAGTACTCAGAGAATGCACTGAAGAACACAGTCAGAGACTGTGTTCCAGCTTGATGTGTAGAGATAATAGTGAGGTTGAACTTGGCTATGAACAGCAGGAATCGAGAGCTCAGTTGGATGGATTTGTAGATTTTAAGGAGAGAGAAAATGTATACTTAGCACTCATGAATCAAGGCAGTAGGTCCCTGTATCCTGCCAGACAGGTGTCTTTTTATGACTAAATTGCAGGCTGAATCTGGTATTGACAGGGGCTGTAAGAGGGAGGTGATCTATGAACATTGTCCTCCCTGTGCCAAGCTTTATAGGAAGCTCATCACCTGGTTCTCTGCAGCATAGAAAGGTGAAGTAAAAACAAAGGCAAAGGGACAGAGTCAAATCCAAGGTACTGTTCAAAGCTGATGCTTCAACCTCTAGGAAGAGGCCTTCAGAGCTTGCACAATAAACAGATGGCTGTGAGTCTGGAGAAAGGATCCAAATTCTGTATCACCTGACCTTCAGGTTCCCAAAAGGAATGGTTCTCACAGCAGACAATGTAAGCCTCTAGACCTTTTATCCACCAACAGATTCTTACTGAGGCTTTGAAGATTTAAGGTTGGCTTTCACAGTGCTTGTCTCCTGGAGAATGTAGACAGGCATGAGAGTGTTACAGAGTGACAAGTGGTCGTCCATGGTAGTAGTAAGTGGTATATGGTGGTAGTGGTCTGAGGAGGCATGGGGAAAAAGGCATGTCACATGACTAAGAGAAAGCATGTTCTTAAAAGGAATAAGATATTTTTCTTTTTTCCTCAGTATTTGTAATTGAACCTAGAGTGTCATGTATGGTAGGCACGTTATGACTATACCCAAGTTTCTCTTTCCCTCCCTCCCCCTTTCTCTCTTTCTGTCCCCTCCCTCTTTCCTCCCCTCTCTCTCTCTCTCTCTCTCTCTCTCTCTCTCTCTCTCTCTCTCTCTCTCTTCTCTCTCTCTCTCTCTTACTCACACACACACACACACACACACACACACTTTCTCTTTTGTCTGTCTCCTGTTTGGTTTTCATTTTATTATATTTAAAATTTTGCTAGGTTCCCCAAGCAGGCTTTGTGCTCACTCTCTAGTCTGTGCTAGAGCTACGTACGTGATCCTTCTGCTCCCCAAGTACTAGAATTGAAGGTCTGCACCACCAAGCTTGGCCAGGAACTCAGATCTGAAGGCTGAGTGTTGCATGTAGTTTCATTAAACACCTTGCTCTGGCTAGGCTCTGGGACTAGCAGCTGCTCGCCTACCATCTGGTCAGCCCTCATGGCTAGCTAACACTTTCCTGAGGTCCCGGCTATGATCTGAGAACAGTCACTGACTGTATTCCTGAGAATGCTGCCTATTCCTCCTTGCCCAGTGCCGATAACAGCTGTCTCATCCAACTCCCTTTAGCCCCAAGGAAGGAAAACACTAGAGACTTTTATATTTTAAAACTGACCAGATAACTCAAAGGCTGGGCGAAGAATATGCTACCCCATCCTCCTTAGCCTCCGCAGCTGCAGTTGCCTGAGGAGGCTGCAAACTATCAGTGCCCCAAGATACCTACATGTCTACATCTTCCTATCTGTTCCCCTGCCTGGTCAGACTCCCAATCCTCTCTGTCAACTTCTTCCTGTCTCACCTGGAAATATTCTGCCATCTTTATTGACCCAATCAATAATTAGGCAATCTCCCAAATAAGACTGAGTAAGAAGAAATATGGAATCTAAAGTGTGGACTGTATGGGAAGAAACAGTGGAGACAAGGCAGGCATGGGTTATAAAGGATGCCATCCATGTTCATGCCTGCTCAGCTGTTTCTTCATTTGTAGAAGAGAGTAATGGTAATGAGGAGTGTGTGAGCCAAGAAATGAGCAACAGACATATGACATAGCAAAGTCCCATGAATGTTCTTAGACCTGGTTTACCATCTACACTATGGGAAGAGGGATATCTTCCTGAGTTTTCCTAGCTAAATCTTGTGACAGCATCCAACATCTTGGTTTTCAGGAATACTTCATGCATTGGGATCTACAGTTTGTCTTAAGGTGACTGTCATTAAGGTGACTAGAGATCAGGTGTAATTAACATTTCTGAGAGAATAGCTGAGAGAGAAACCTGTGGATTTCCTAGAAATTTATATATACAACATACAAGTTTTGTCACCTTTCTTCTGGGTCAGGCAGTCCTCCTAAGTAAGAGATTCATTCACAGCATGAAAATGGGTCATTTCGTTGTTCCTGATGCTGAAACATTCAAATGAGTTTGTCGAGGGTATATTAGTTAGGGTTACTATAGCTGTGATGAAACATTACTACCAAAAGCAATTTGGGGAGGAAAGGCTTTATTTGGCTTGTACTACATCATTGTTTATGAAAAGCACATAGGATAGGATTCAAGCAGGGCAGGAGCTTAGAGGTGTGAGCTGATGCAGAGGCTTTGAAGGAATGCTGATTATTGGCTGGCTGCTCATGACTTTCTTTTCCTGCTTTTTTATAGATCCTAGGTCCATTAACTCAGAGTGGGCAGCACCCACAATGACCACTAAGTAAGAAATGCCCTACAGGCTTACCTACAACCCAGTCTTTCAGAAGCACTTTCTCAATTGAAGCTCCTTCCTCTCAGTGGCTCTACCTTGTGCCCAGGAGACATAAAACCATCAAACATAGTGCTGTGCCTCAGTAGCAATGAACTGGGTTGTAAGGAGCACAGCCTCCAGCTAGGGTACTGCTGGTATGACAACTCATTCTGGTTTAGAAAACAGGTTCAACCAGGAATATTGAATGACAACAGCTAATGAGACACAATCACACCTGTCCAATAGTTTGTCTAGGCATCTATCTCTAGAACCAGTGAATTCATTTACATACTACAATATAATGCAGGGATTCATAATATGCATGGTTCCTTATCTGGAGAAGGGATGGAGATGAAAATGCTTTACCTTTGCTTTTCTCTCCCTACTCCATTGTTACCCACCCCTCAGGCATATAGGGACACAAACGCTGGTGCTCCGTGGAACCCAGCTGCTGAGAATCACAGTTGTTTTCTGTGTACTTTCCTATTCAAAGTTCCATCTCTTGCATCTTGCTAAAATCCCCCCAAAGACTGGGAATTCACCCTTTCCAGGACAAGCCCTCCACTATGGGCCCTCTCTAGATGAGAAACAACACCACTTCTAGTTAGTTTGAAAGCAACCCTCTACAAGGAACCTGTCAACCTGAGTCCTGCCCTCCACAGAAGTAAAAAATTAAGGACAGTCTAACCTTGAATAGCATGTCTCCCTATTGTTTGTCAATCCACAACATGTTGCTCTCCCTAAGAACTATACCACATAATAAATCTCAATTATCAAGAAGGCTTTGCTCCACCCAGGAGAGTTTGCTGATAAAAGAATCTCACTGTTTAAAAGTGCTTGAAGTAGCAAGGTGTTACCAATTTAAATGGAACCCAACAAAGTACATGCCCTTACTTTAATAATTAAAATACACTGAAGTCAGTTTATAAATTTTTGGTAAGCCCAAGGAGGCTAAAAAGGACAGAGACCTGCCCAGAGGAAGGATGCCATATATCCAGGCAGAAAATGGCCCAGGACCATTGGCTGCTAGTTCTGCACATTCTTTTCCGACAGCTATCACAGTTTATCAGCCTCAGGAACAGATCTTTTTAGGTTGATTTCTCTAGAAGCCAAAAAACCACCAACAACAAAACAAAACAGAAACTAACTAAATATGTCTTTATTTCATAGGGATTTATAGGGAAAAGTTATCTGCTATTAACAACTAATTACAAAACTTATTAGACACCTGCAAAGCAGGAAATAAAACAAAGACTGGACACCAATGAGGTTGGAATTCATATGCATTTGTAGACAGCCATCAGCACCTTTCAGATCACAGCTTTTTTACCCTATGACCATAGCAGACATCAGTAATTGATAACTGCCCTCTACCCACTTGGTCCCAGGCTGTGTACCATTCTCACATCAACACTTTAAGTCATCAGTTTCTGTCTCCTCGGAGACAGTAAGTTTGGTGTAAGTTTGCAAGCCTTCTAGGCATCCCAGGATTGAATCTCTGTCATTACATTGACTCTTTGTGTTCCTGTAGGAGCTCTAGCCACTTTCTTTTTTTTTTTTTTTTTTTTTTTTTGGTTTTTCGAGACAGGGTTTCTCTGTTTAGCCTTGGCTGTCCTGGAACTCACTCTGTAGACCAGGCTGGCCTCGAACTCAGAAATCCACCTGTCTCTGCCTCCCAAGTGCTGGGATTAAAGGCGTGCGCCACCACTGCCCGGCTTCTAGCCACTTTCTGCTAGTATTTAGGAGCTAGATTTTCTACAGGGAAATACAGCTGTAATCACTATAAAGTCATGCCTTGTGAGTCATATGTCACAGGAATAAGCACTGAGAAGATTGGAGTCACACACTCCAAATGATAAGACCAGTCATTGTAACCAGATCTACCTAACTCTAAAACCCTAAAGCAGGATAATGCTACCCCATATAGGTTGAGACAACTGCATATTTAGACATGGCATGTTGATGATCAAAAAGTCTCTGCAAACCCTGCATTTTTTACTGTTTTTACTGGAACCTTCACTGAGCATATTGAAATGGGGCCTCCTCTACTCATGAAACACTGCAAGTAGCCTCTAGTTTGGTCTACTGAGTAAAAATATTCTGGGTACCAGAACTTGTTGATTAATACACACAGCAGGGAATAGTCAGATAATGATTTTTCTCTCTCTGTTTGTGTAGTTCAATAAAACTCAACTGCTTCATAGAAACCACAGGAAAGAAGGCCTTGGGTGAGATTTCAGATGAGTGTGGTGCAGTAGGCTCTCTGAGCAAATTTCTAGGGCAACATTTCCTATCTACCTATATCTGTGTGTGTGTCCACGTGTGAGCTTGTCGTGGCCAGAGCAGTACACATGTATATTCTCTATAACTCTTCACCTTCATCTTTTGGAACATAATTCCTCACTTTAACCAGTGTTTCAGGGATCCAACAGTCTCTCCCACCAGCACTGGCGTCACAGATGGGTACCACCATTCCTGGATTTTTACATAGTTTAGTGTGTGTGTGTGTGTGTGTGTGTGTGTTGCATACAAAACTTTCTGAGTCTACATTTATTTTAATGTTACTCATATGTATGTGTATTTAGAGATGAGCACATGGATTAGATATGTTCTCATTCTGCATGTATTGTTTATCCACCATATTGTTGAGATTTCATGGATACATTCTTGCTGCAATATAAACATCAGAACAATTCACTTCCTTTGTATATGTTGATGCATAGAGTTAAAAAGTAAAGCTATTATCTGAAGGCACCAAATAGTCTCATTGTGAGTTTAAGGAAAGGATCTTTAGCAGTTAACATCTTAATCATTTATTAGCACTTTAAATTTTTCCTTTGAGACCCTGTCTTGTTTATGTAGCCCAGGCTGGCCTCAAACTTGAGTTTCTCTCCTTACTCAGTGTACCATCAAGCCCAGTCCTTGGTGTGGCCATTCCTTAGAATTGGGAATACCTGGAAGAAGAAGCGAAAGTAACTCTGCCAAGAACAACTGCCAGAGCAATGTCACTGTCCTCTAGCCTCAAAGGTATTGAGCTGGATGATTAAAACTAGAAAATACCTCAGAGAGCACTTGACATGATAGTGGCATGGTGACTACACAAACTCAGAGGAGATGTCCCTAGGTTCAGTTCTAGCTGCTGTGTTCACTGACTATGTAACCTTGAACACATGACTAAAACTTTCAGATGATAAAGCCTTCATCAAAAAGACAGGACCGAGAGGCATCCTAACATGTGGGGCTAGTATGAGAATTAAATGGAAGCACTTGCTAGATCAGCTACAAGTAACCTGCTGATTTACCAAAGATGCTTTGTGAAACCAAAACCCTTTGCTTCACTGTTTACACAGAACTTGTTCATTGTCACACAGAAAATAAGGGTCAAAGTCATCAAGTCCTGGTTTCCAGTTTCTCCACAATCTCACTGTTTCTTCTCCTAGCTATAAACAGAAGTTCCTTCAACCAGAGCTAGGGAACCCACTTCCACTGAACACTAAGGCATGTCCAACTATCATTTCAGGTAGCTAAAAGGCCAGTCTAGACCATTGTCCTTAGGGATGGGAAGACAGAAGAGAAGTACAAACAGCTTAAAGGGCCATTTCCCTTTAGTCAAATTCTGCCTATGCCTCTGTGGTTGCTTAAAGAAGCAATTTAGCAAATGTGTTTTATCTCAGGAGAAATTCATCATTAGTTTCTGTCACTCAGTTGTTGGGGAGTCCTGTTTTCTCCTTTGAGAACAAGATGCAGTAGCTTTCAGAACTGTTAATGAAAACACTCCCTCTAGCCCAGTGTCTCCCTGGGGACATTACTCAGTCTCTGGGTGAAGAAGACACTGTATTTATGCTGCTGGTGTCTTCCTCATGAGACATACCAGCCACACAGTCAGCAATAAGCCAGCCAACACTAGAATTTGAAAAAGTAAGTAATCCAATCATAAAAACATTGCTTAAGTCTGTGGAACACTTTACACAGAGCACTCATACATGCATTAGCTCATTTGGGAAAAATGCAGAGAGTTTGCTAACTACAGGAAGGTATACAAAAGCAACAAAATTTATCTATGAATCCATCACTCACAGCAAAATCTTTGTTAACCTTGTAATGTTTCCCTCAACTGATTTTCTAGTGGATTTCAGTTGTTTGTTTTTGCTGTATTGGGACATTTTTATGTGTACCTTTTTGAAAATGGCCTTCTTTGTTCAAGGCACATTATGTTGTCTGCCATTCCTTTTAAAGCTCACATCCATTCTGGGGAAGAAGTAATTGTATGCTCTGAACTGTTCCCAGAGCTGGAAGTCTGAAGGAGGAGCTATGATTTTTCTTCTTTGAATAAGAGATGTGCACTGAGAGATTTCAAAAAGTGAGGCAGTGCATCTGGAAACATTAGTTTGGTACCCAAAAACCAGCACTGAGCAGGTGCTCTACAATATCGGTGTTGGTGCATCCCATGGCGAGGTAAAGGTAATTTAATACTAACACTCACTTGGAATCTAGGTAAGTTGGAGTCTCACAGGCAAATGTGTTTTAATTTACCTGTGTGGGATTCAGATGAGTCACATACCACTGATACCATCAAGTTCATAAAAGAGGACATGCACACTCCAGAACTAAAACTCAATCCTCCCTACTAGGAAAGCCACACCTTGCTAGTTGCTTGGCCACTGTCCATGATGGCCACTCCCTTTCTTATCATGGTCATTCACACCGAGGCTTGTATAGCTTACACAGTGCTCAGGGTGTCCAGAGTTTGGGGTTCTAATTTGAATAGGGTACAGCTCTTACCTGTTAGAGTTTTTTTCTATGATTGTCTTACAAAATAAATTATAGAGCCATTAACTTGATAATTCTTTTCCCCAACACATGTAAAATGAATCCCCTATAATAGTACTATTTGGTCACTAATATCTTGTCATATAGAGTAAAATACTTTTTTGAAAATTCGTCAAAGGAAGATTTGTATCTCCACAAGCTTGACAAAAAAAATCATACATACCCCTCCCTTCTTTCTACAAAACCAGAAGCCCTGAGGCTTTGTCAACATATTAAAGACACAAAGCAAAACCAAGGAAAGAGTGCCAACCCCATAGGAATCTTGACTCATCTGCAATTCAGAAGAGAGAGGAGGAAAGAAGGCATTAGGGGTAAAGTTTTCTCTTGAGAGATAACATAATGGTTTTTAGTCATATTCTATATTAGCTTTGGTTTTTGTTGTTGTTGTTGGTTTGCAATGCTTTTGACATTTAAAATAATCAGGAAGCAGTACTGGCAAAGAGGTAATGGCTTCAGTGGTTAAGAAAACTAGCTGTTCTTCCTTAGACCTGAGATTGCAACCTTCGACAATTCAAATGCCAGGGGATCCAATGCACTCTCCTGGCCTTCACAGGCACCAAGCATGCATGTGATGCACAGACTTACATGCAGACAAATACTTATACACAAATATAGACAATATAGACAAAAATAAAAGTGTTAACTTAAAAAATAATTTGAAGGAGCAGGCTGGGGAGATGCCTCAGTCCTTAGAGTGCTTGCAATACAAGCATAAAGATCCATGTTTGATCCTCAGCAGTCATGTAAAATGCCAGGTGTGGTGGTACACATTTTTAATCCTAGTGCTTGGGTGGGAGAAACAGCTGGATAGCTCACTTGCTGAACAGTCTAGGGAAATCAGCAAACACCAAGTCCCAGTGAAAGACCCTACCTTGAAAATAAGTTTAATTGCTCTTCAACGTGTGTGTATCTGTGTCTGTGTGTGTGTGTGTGTGTGTGTGTGTGTGTGTGTGTGTGTGTGTGTGTGTGTTTTCTCTTTTACCTAGATCTTTCCTGCTTTTGTCTTCAGGGTAGATTCTTTTCTAAAGACCTTAGCAGGTGATTTTTGAATGAATCATTCTCTCACTCCAAGACTTACCTTCTGCACATGCAACCTACATTTCCACCATCCCCTGAAGTTACCTTTGTTTATATGCTTGAGGAAATTGGAGTCAGAAAAGTTAATAAAATACCTACTCACCTCAGAGGAGGGATTGAGCCAGTGACCTTAGTCTCTGCACTGACTTACAATCTTCACTTGAGACCAAATCTCCCTTGAGAGTATAGGTGTGACCTACCTAAGAAACTTCAGGAATTTAAAGCTGCTTTCTTAGCTGTAATGTGAGGTTTACAAGAATCTGCCCAGAGTGTCTGGAAGAGGATGAACACCTGTGCAGAGCTTGCTGTATATCTCCTTGCTCTCTAAAACTTGTTGAACAAACACAGACCCTTATATTCAAATAGTGAAAATAACAAGACTAACAATATAGACTTACTGATTACTGTCCATGAATAGAATTAGAGGAATCAAAGGAAGATTGGTGGGTAGGCATCACAGTGTTGGTGTTCATCGTTTGCTCAGCAAATGGTATGCATACATGCAACCTTTAGCTATTCAGCATTTTATTGTGCACTAGGCAATAATGCAGGGGACCGTCTTGTAAGTCAAGATTCCTTTAAATAATTGCAATTATTAAAAAGAGCTTAGTGGAGCAGGTAGCAACTTTTGAAGTCTAGGTCCAGCAATGGTCTCACAGAAAAGAAACATCTAGGCTGAGTCTTAAAAGTTAAATAGATGGTGGAAAATAGTTTGGTGAGAGACAGCTTTGCCAAAAAGGAAAAGTAATGCCCAACGAAGTCAGTCATAGAAATCCAGAATGAAAATTAAGTCTGAAGAGCATTAATGGGGAGCCTGCAGAGCATCTATGTGATGGGTAGGAAAGCTGTCTTTGGTTGTCATAAGAGAGCTCCAGATCTAATCTTGCATATCAGAAGGGGTCATGTGGTGCATAGAATCATTGATGAGTAAGAATTCCATTCTGTCTCCTGATCCTACACTAGCTAGATGACCAGAAGTGTCTCAGATCACTAGATCTCAGCTGACTTCCCAGTGAGCATTTGGAAATATGTGGATTGCATCAGGGTTGTACAAGCCCATCTGATGAACCTATGAGAATTTACCAAAAAGGGGCTCCAAGATGAACTGTCTATAGATTAGTCAGGCCCCATAATGAAAGTCTGCCTCCCCACCAAGTACTCATACCACATTATCTGTTTGTAGAACAACTCAGCTGAGCTTGTCTGAATTTGCTCACATGATGTAATCAACTGAGCAAAATATATCTGCCACAGGTATCTGTCCTCTCCCATCAGGATAGCCTGAGCATTGGCTCCTGTTTATGGTAGAGAATCACACATTGTCTCTTGGAGTCTAGCCTCAGAATAGGAGGATATTGTTTCCCCTCATTTCTAGCAAAGAAAGCCTATCCAAAGTCCAACTTAGATATCAAGGATAGAGACTCACAGCTTTAGTAAGCACCATTGTACAGAGTGGAGCCATGTCAGAGACATGTTCATGCATACCACTGCTACTCTCTTGAGAAATAACACAGTAGCATAATGTATCAAGACAAGTATCTTCAATGATGGAGGGCTATACTAAGAGAAGAAGGTTAATGTGTACTCCTGTGAATTGTGCTATCAGTTTTGAAATGTAAAAGAACGTGCAGGTTTTTTTTAAAGACTTATTTATTTTATTTACATGACTATACTGTAGCTGTCTTCAGACACACCAGAAGAGGGCATCAGATCCCATTAGTGATGGTTGTAAGCCACCATGTGGTTGCTGGGAATCGAACTCAGGACCTCTGGAAGAGCACTCAGTGCTCTTAACCTCTGAGCCATCTCTGTAGCCCAAACATGCAATTTTTGATAATCCTATTTATTACTTTCAGACAGGTTAGTAAGTCCAGAAACCTATTATTTTGTTTGTATGTGTGTATTATATATATATATACACACACACACACACACACATACATACATACATACATACATACAAATATATGTATATATAGTGATAGATGAGATTGATGTGACAGGACAAAAATCACAGCCAGTTGTATGACCCTTGGGGAATTTTATTTTTAACTTAATTTTACTGAAATGTCAACTCCACATACTAAGTCTTCTCTGCCCATAGCTGTAGCTTGCAGAGCAGTCACAAATGCTTGCACTCAGGTAAAAGTCACACACCACAGTGATGATGTAGGTCATTCCCATTACTCCAGAAACTCCTTGATCTTTTTCCAAGACACTTACCCCACCCCCACTCATATATACCAAGCCCTTTCCATCACTGTAGTTAATGTTTTTCCAGGTTATAGATACTCTTTGTCTAAGTCCTTTGCGAGTTCAACTGTTCATCTGTTAAGCAGACAGCATCATTTGTATATTAGTGGCACTTTGGAGTTTACCCCAAAGGACTATAGTAGATAGGAAACTTGTAGCCGTGCAAAGTTTTAGCTACTTGTTAGCAGATTAGACTACTTGTTTCACTGGGTCAGTAGGAAAGGGAAGTAGAACTAAAGATGCTTTTTTACTAATAGAACAGACTTTGAGAGAGTTAGAAAAGGTAAGAGAGACGTTGTCTTGACTAAATTTAGGCTTAAAAAAAAGAAAGGAAAGAATTTTGTGTTAATAAATACATTTACATGGTTCTTCTTCTCAAACCTGACCCAGAGGTTGAAGTGTGTAGTTCCAGGAAGGCAAAACCATCAAGTCACTCAGAAGCCATTCCTTTTTGGGATTTCTTCACCTACAAGTATCTTCCTTGTGTTAATTAACACTAAACCATTTGACTGTTTTACCCAGATTTGCATGACCTGCATTGTCAGCTAGCATCACTTGTGTGTCTCTTGGCCACAAGGAGGCTCATCTCTCATATGGGGAAGACTCAAGCCTTTGTGATCATCTCTTGAAGTTAGAGTAAATTGCGAGGAAATAAAATGGGAGTCTTTTCTGTAGAACCACCAGCATGGAAAAGAGACTATAGCAGGCAGGCCTCTGAGCCCTTGGTGCCTTGCTTCCTATCCCCAATCCTTTTTCTTCCTTTGCAGCTTCAAGAAGCAGCTGTCTGAGCTGGATGAGGATGACTTATGTTATGAGTTCCGGCGAGAGCGCTTCACTGTCCACAGAACCCACCTGTACTTTCTGCACTACGAGTTCGAACCTTCTGCTGACAACACAGATGTTACCCTTGTTGCTCAGCTCTCCATGGACAGGTACAGCCTATGACCTTACCCACCACATGGTCTTCATAACTGATGCTCTTTACCCCATGGAACAACAGAGGATAAGAGATGGTCTCCTAGACTTAGAATATTCAAGTGCACTTGAGGTTGATCTTAGTCTCATCCCCAGTGCTGCACAGCAGAGGTATCCTCTTTTAGTTGCTGGTGTTGCTTGAGGGTTGGCTCATTAGGAGTAAAATCCTATAGAAGAGGCTGCACACTGGAGCCTTAGTGGCTGTCTTAGTTACTATTCTATTGCTGTGAAGAGATACTGTAATCAAGGAAACTCTTTTTTTTTTTGGGGGGGGGGGTTGGGACAGGGTTTCTCTGTGTAGCCCTGGATGTCCTGTCACTCTGTAGACCAGGCTGGCCTCAAACTCAGAAATCCGCCTGCCTCTGCCTCCCAAGTGCTTGGATTAAAGACGTGGGCCTTTACTGCCCTGCAAGGAAACTCTTTAGAAAGAAAGCATTTAAGTGGAGGCTTCCTTACAGTTTCAGAGGATTAGTCCATGATCATCCTGGTAGGAAGCATGATGACAGGAATGTACGCATGAGACAGAGCTTACCTCTAGATCTACAGGCAGGAAGGTAGAATGAGAGAGGCACTGGGCTAGGTATGGGCTTTTGAAACCTCAACTCCCCACTCCCACCCTACCTCCTTACAATACAATTCCTTCAAAAAGGCCACACCTACTCTAACAAGGCCAAATCTCCTAATCATTTTCAAACAGTTCCACTGTCTGATGTCTAAGCACTCAAATGACCCTATAGGTGCTGCCATTCTTATCAAACCACCGTAGTGGCCATAGTAAAACAATGACCATTTTTTTCTCCTCACATGTGTTCTGATGTAACAGTCTTTCATGAATGTTTCCAAGTGGCACTGCTATTAGGCTAGCCTTTTCTTAATTACTGTCTGGCTCTCAATATGACAAGAGACAAACTGAGTCACAGTGGGGAGCTTTTGAAATAAATTCATACCCAGGCTCCATAGCAAACTAGCCAAGACAGAATCTTTGTCTAGACATTGTTTTAGGCTTGCAATGTATAACCCAGGATCAGGAATGTAGACATCCATACACAACTTAATAAAATTATAACTGCAGCAAGGGCTTCGAATGTACTGGGATAGATAATACCAATCAAGTCTGGGATCTTCTGTAGATAATGTCATTGTGGAAAGTCTTTCTGAGAAGGGGACATTATCCATAGAGACCTAGAAGGAAAGGAAGAAAGCTAGGCATACCAGTTTCTAAGGTTTTCCCATGGTGGGAGGCATGATTTGTATATTACAGAACCTGAGTTGAGTAAAGTATATGTAGCCGCAGTTTTTGTTGAGTGAAGTTCCCTCAGAGGCCAGAAGAGAGTGTTTTCGATCTCCTGGAGCTGAGATAAGGATAATTGTGAGCTGCCTGATATGGGCACTGGGAATCATACTCAGGTCCTTGCAAGAGTGATACATATTCTTAATTGCTGAGCCATCCATCTGTCCATCTCTTATTTATAATTTTGAAAACCTCAGTGGCTACAGAAGGTAAATGAATTTGAAGGTCCAAGGTCACTGTCCCAGAGATAAGCAGCTTTCCTCTACCTAACCATGTTGCATAGCTGACTCTCATACTGGCTGAGCAGCTTCCTTTTTAAGTTACACAAGCCCCCACATTGGGTGCTCTTACACAGTGAGTGTCCTTTGGGCCGTGCTGTTTCATTTCAATAGGCAATTTGATTGATTGTCTATTGAGCTACCTGACATTCCTGTCTGTGCTGTGGAGGAAGATGCCTTGGGATTGCTCTAAGAATGAAATGAATCTGTGTACAAAGGGCAGTAGCAGGAGTGCAATCAGTATTCCATAAAGACCACTATTATTAGTCATAGGTGGATGAAGAATGTGCAAAACTTGAAGGAGCAAGACCCCAGACTCACAAGAGTAACATCCAAGGAAGCCAAGAATGAGTGGGAATTTTCATGCAATGGCTGTCTGAGAATGAACCTTATTGGGTATAATTAGTGGATGTGGGTGCCTTTCTTAAAAATAAGGTTAATATAAACCTTGAGGAATACACTCAAATTTACCTCTGACTTACATACATACATACACACACACATGACTAGTGTAGTTATGAACAAGATGTGACCCTTGGAGGCAGACTCTTATCATCAGTGGCTCTGACTTTCTTGGGTTTGACTTTCTTAGACAAGTAATCTTGCCCCACTAAGCCCCAGTTTCCTTATCTGTTACCTGGGAATAATTATATGTTACTATAATTATCCCTAAGGTTATAATAATCATGAGAGTACACACGCCCAGTACTTTGTACTGATGTACATACAAAAATCTCATGAACTAGTACCAACATGAGTGACCAGAATTCTAAAGTGTATGCTGTGTTGTGTAGAAGGCACTAGTCCTAAGGACAAAGAGCTTAACCTCAAATCTTATCTGCTCCTTTCTCCAGCTGATGATTTTGGTATTTCATTCAATATCTTAGATTTCTGTTTTCTCCTATTAAGTGAGGCTAAAATAATGGTTAGGGTTAAATGAGAGAACCTGCGGAAGCCTTTGTAACGTATTTGCCATCCAGAAACCATTGGTTAGATTTGAATACCCTGCTGGAAACATATAGCAGCTTTTCTGCTGCTGTGATAAAACATACTGATCAAAAGCAGTTTGGGGAGGGAAAGATTTATTTTGCTTTGTTTCCAGGTCACAGTTCATCATTGAAGAAAGTAGGAAGAATTTAAAAGCAGAAACCAAGGATAAATACTGCATTTTCCTCACTGTCTTACTGACAGGATCACACTCAGCTTTAATATATAGCCCAGGAACTCCTGCCTAAGGATAGTGCTACCCACAGTCTGCTGGGCCATCTCATATCAATCACTAGCCAAGTATAATATCTCAGAGACATGACCACATACCTATCTGATCTAGGCAATTACTCAATTGAGAATCCCTCAAATGACTCTCCATTGTGTCAAATTTACAGGTGGCGCTAACTAGGACAGGATGGTAGGCATTTAGAGCCAATAATGAGGGTAAAGCAAAACCTGTACTAGGCCCAGCTGTACCACTGCCTAGATATGTGAATTTGAGTCAAATATTTGTCTCTTTTCAGCCTCACTGTGTGAAGTAGTGATGATACTGACAAGTCAGCTTCATTGATTATTGTTTGGCTCTTATACCATAAGAGGATGTAAAGTGCTGAAAACGTAACGATATAAGCAAATATTAGTTACCCTTTCCTGGGTGTGTTCACATCCATACTGCCTAGGATTTACAAACTGATAGCAGGAGAATGTGTTGGGTTTACAATGCAGATTCATGTTTTTGTACACACCTGTTACCAACAGTAATACTGGCCAAATGAAGCTCCTGCATCCGTTACCAACAGGAGTATCGCATTGGCCTGGTCCACAGTGACCAGGCAGTTCCTTCCCTCACAGGCCCTTACAGAAAGCTCCATCCCCACTTGCATTAGGAGCAAATACTGACCACAGAGCCATTCCCTTCAAATTGCACACATCCCAAACTTAGGATATACAGGATAACCTCTAATTCATGGTGACAAGAACTACTACCAGACAACACCCCACAGTGTGTGGCAAATGGACAGTGCTACCAGACAGAAAAACTGGTAAGGTTGAAGCAGGTTCAAAACCCTGGTTAATCTCATAATTGAGAATGATAGGACTGGAACTAGCTTCCAACAAGTTTCTACTTGTCCTGGAACATGTGACCACATCACCCCACTAGGAGGACCATGACAACCAGTCACATAGGGACAACACCTGAAGTTCATTCCCATGAAAATAAAACAACCCTAACATCTCAAACTCAACACCTACCCCTGTATCCCACACTAACACCCCCAAATGTTTATAAGGTCCCCATCTACAAGGAATAAAGTGTACGAGTTATTTCACCAAGAATCGTCTGAGGGCACCTGTCTTATTGAGCTGTAACAAACACTCCAGGAAAGATTATTCTCTCATGAAATATTTATCACTGGACTTGGGCTTCACCTAGCAGGCTGGGCTGTTGCTTGCAGCCACATCTTGCCTCAGTGTCTCTGCTACTGATGCCTTCGGTGCAGGGGCTGTGATAGTAGCAGAAGAGATCTGATGGCCTGCCCTGCCTTAGCTTCTCCTTAGAGAGCTGTAACACTTTGGCAATTCCAGCCAGGCCAGAGCCCCACCTGGGCTAGGGACCCTCAGATTGCATTCTGTCTCCCCAGAACAACCCACCTGTTGTGCTCCATCATGCTAGCTGCTAGCAAGGTAGGCACATGGCCTAATCCAACTGAATCCAAAGAACATAAGAAATTGTAAAATTCCATGAGAAAAACATGTAGCAAGAAGCAATAAAAATTATAATGCAGCACTAAAGTCAATGCAGAAATTTCCCCAACCACTTCTACTCCACCATATACATCTAGTTAGGACACAGCATGGTGTCTGCTTTGTTGATTTTTAATTTAAGAAATATTTCAGTATGCTTATAAACTTTGACTCAGAGGTAGGTTCTATGTGAATGACACAGTGAATTAGGGGAGCTAACCAACAGACTTGGTAACTCTACCTCCAGAATTACAATTATAAAGTGTGTCACCAACCACCAATATGGAACCAGCAGGTTTTTTTGCTCTTTAGGATCCTGGCAGAGGATAGGAATGGATAGAGAGAGCTGAGTAAAATGGTAGTTTACTTTCTATTGCTGTGATAGGCACTGTGACCAAAGACCACTAGTAGAAATAAACGGGGTTGGGGGCGGGGAGGATTGTATGACTTCTGTTTCCCTACCACAATCAATCATTGATGAAATTCAGGGCAAAAGTGGATACAAAGACCATGGAGGAGCATTGTTTGCTGGCTTGCTTCTCACGGCTTGCTCAGCTTTCTTACACAACCCAGGACCCTGGAGTGGCACCTCCCACAGTAAATTATGCCCTCCATATCAATCATTAATCAAACAAGTGCCCCCACAGACTTGCCTACCAACCATTCTGATAGATAGAGGCAGTTCCTCAATTGACTATTCCTTCATCCCAGATGACTCTTTCTATATCAAATTGACGAAAAACAAACCATCACAATAACACATCTGGCTGGTGACAGACACTTGTTTTTGTTGTTGTTGTTTTGTTTTTTGTTTTGTTTTGTTTTATTTGTTTGTTTGTATGTCTGGTTTTTGGTGGGGTTTTTTTTGTTTGTTTGTTTGTTTGTTTTGTTTTGTTTTTTAGTTTCCCTTTGACAAGAATGTTGAAGAAGTAACTATGATTGTAACCACCATGGGACTGGTGAGTCTCATGATTGCTTTCTAAACATAGAAGAGAAAGAACTAGAAATATTGAGCCTCAGTCCCAACCTGGACCCTCTAGAAGCACTGTGAAGACAGGAATGTGCTCTGATAAAGTGCCCAGGTTGGCCTCAGGATATTTGTGTTTAAAAGCATCAAGCCCAGTCTGGACAGTGAGAGGTATTTCCTTCTCCCTGTGACAAACTCGGTGATCTTTGAGACATATATGACATCATTAAACTCCAAGATTCTCCTTATATAGAATAGTATCCCAGCTGTCTAAGATTGAGGCCCCTATGAGGCATCTATCTAGTCAACTCCATGACAACTTTCCCTCTCTGTCACTTATTTGCCCACAGCATTCATACTTGTCTAATGTCTTATTTGGCTATGCTAAGCTGATTGCTCTCTTGGGAAACCTATCCCGTGGGGTTTCAAAAAGAAATGTCTGTGTGTATGTGTGTCTCTCTCTTCTCCCTCCTCCTCCTTCTTCTTTCTCTTTCTTTCTTTCTTTCTTTCTTTCTTTTTTTTTAAATATGGAAACAGGGTCTCACAATGTAGCTTTGGCTGGTCTAGAACTTGTTATGCAGAGACAAGAGACAAGCAGATTTCTGTGAATTCAAGGTCTCTGCCTCTAGAGTGCTGAGATTAAAGATAGGTGCCACCATGCATAGTCCTATGCTATGCTACTATGGCTACTAAAACAAAATAGAATATTCTAAAGAACTTCTAAATAACAGAGACTAACTTTCCATGGTTGTAGAGGTTTTGAAGTACAAGATTGAAGTTTTGACAGATTCAGGATCTTGTGAGAGCTGCTTCCTGGTTCTAATGGATTTTCTTCTCACTTGATCCTTACGTGGTATAAGGAGCAAGGGAACGTTCGGGAGCCTTTTCAAAGCATAGTGCATGATTAATAGAAATATTTTAATACGGATTTGTGTATGTAAGTGTGGGACTGCGTAAGGATATCCTGGTTCTTGGCTGGGCATGGGCCTAGAACCCTGAGACTCCATGGGAGAAACGCAGGAGTTCGGCCACGTCCCCAGAACTCAGGGTCCTAACAAGCAATCCAATCTCCATAGGCCTACATTGTTCAGTCACATAGGCCATTACAGCCCCTCCCAAAGTGCACAGGTAGAGGGTGTGACTACAGGCCTCAGGCCCTAGAGATTTACATACTAATGAAGGCCAGAGGGCAGAGCCAATTAAGCATTCCTCCCCAGAACCTCCCCCTTTCTCCCTTCCTACTTAACTCAGGTCTGCCCTGAGTTTGAGGGGGTACATCCAGATCCATCCACCATCCACCATGACAATAAATCCTTTTGGAACCAAGGACTTCCTTGTGTCATTGGGGCCTGCCGGGCCTGCAGTTGCCGAAGCTTCCAGCCCATGGGAACTTCAGACTTTCTCCACTGTCGCCCAACCCTGCAGGCAGCCTCCCCCACTGTGGCCCCGTTTTTTCCACATATAAGAAAGAGAGATGCTCAGACATGGTGCATGGTGAATGGGTGTAGGCTTTTCGAAGAAGAGTTACTTAAGTTAAATGATTTAATTATGCCCAAATATGGGTACAGGCTACTTATAGGAGAGTTGTTTGAGGTCTCTGTTTTGAAAGTATTAGTCCTAGTCACAGCAGGCACACCCTTATGCCACAATCATCTCCCAGAATTCCCTCCATCTAAGTCCATCACTGTGGAAGTTAAGATTTGAACACACAGGTTTTGTAGAAGGAGCATAACTCCAAGTCATTAGTTTCACCATCTCAGAAGGACTGTTCCTGGCCCTTTCTGAGTCTCTGTTTCTTGAGTCTTCTGAGTTCCTGCTCCTTGCATTCTTAGCACACAGCTCCATCTGAACTCCCCTCAATGTGTTTAGTTTATTGTCTTGTCCACTATTGTTGCATAAGCCCAGAAAAGGAAGAACTGTGTCTGTATAGCGTCCTGGGAACATTGACAATAATATTCATTTGTTGTATGAAAGTTTGTTTGAGAGGCAGAAGTGAGGAAACTATAGTTTTCAGGTACTGAGAACCTGCTATGTATCCAGCTTTCTACCATGACCTTCCTACAGTTATTTTACCAAACCCAATCACATTTTGTTTTGCTGCTTAATAAACTATCCCAAATCTTTGGACTGGGTGCCTATGGGTCCCTTCAGATGTCTGCTGTTAGCTAAGACAGTCTTCTAATGGTAGGTCAGACTACTTGGGTATGTGGCTCACTAGCAACCTACGTAATGTAGACTTATATTCACAAGTTAGAGGGTATCATGGGGTTCCTAGAGTGTTGATGATCAAATCCAAGTGCCTGAATAATTTTTAATGCTTCTAACTTCAATTTTGCTAAGGTCTCACTATCCCAAGTCACATGACCAGGCCTGAATTATGTGAGAGAGTGTCAAACATGAAGAACTTTAATACTTTCCTCAAACTTACAATAATTTTTTAATTGACCTTTGCCTCCTGAAATGTCTTACATTGGCCCAGAACCCAAAATGTCTGGCTGCCCCATCTTTCCAGGTCAGGGTCCAAAAAGATGCACACAGATTTATATCATTTGAAACGGTATAGGGATGGATGTTCCTTAACAACCATTTGTGGAGAACAACAGCCATGAGAGAATGGTGGGCCTCTGTGGCAGAACCAAAGAGGGGCCAACAAAGGGGAAGGAATAGAGAATACTTGACAGCTTTAAAGTACATGTTTGTTGTGGTTTGGGTGTAAAATGTCTCCCATTTCATATGGTTAAACACTGGGTCCTAGCTATTGGTGCTTTTTTCAGAAGCTTGTGGAAGCTTTACAAAGTAGAGCCTCGTTGAAGGAAATGGGTCATTTGAGTGAGTAGTAAAGTTGTCTAGTCCACCCCCATTTCTTCTCTCCTCTCCGCTTCCTGCCTGCAAACATTATGTGACAACTGCCCACAGCCCTGTCACCATGACTTTCCCACCATGATGGACTGTATCGTTTAAAAAAAAAAAAATGAGTCAAAATAAACCCTGAGTCCCTTAAGCTTCTACTTGTCAGCCATTTTTTCACATCACCTAGAAAGGAAACAAACGCAGATTTCTTATTTGGGGAGACAGGCAAAGAGAGGGAAAGGTTTGGGGTGCTCTGATCCTAACATATCCATTGACTAGTGACCTGGATCCTAGACTTTTGGGTCAAACAGACTTAAGTATAAAGCCACTCTCTCAATTTAAGGCTGCTTGCTTTAAGAAATCACTTCCCTTTGTAATCACTTTGAATATCAAATCTGATAGCAGCTACCATATGGCTGATACCTATCTAGCAGCAGGTATTGAGAGGTTCATTACAGTATCACATTTTATACCACCATTTTCCTTGCTGGAAACCTCAGTTTATCAGTTTGTGCATCCTTGCTGAATGGTCAGCTCTGCGGAAGAAGAGTTTAAAGGGTTTGTGGCTGATGGAATCCACCAAAAGTGAGCAGTGTAACTCTTTCTCCTAGTTCCTCACTGCAGTTCTGAAAACATTCTATAAAGTTTGGCTTATTTTTCATATCAACAGCACCTTGCTCTTGTGAACCTTAAGTACATTGACTGTGTTTTCATTCCGGATTCTTAGTGGAGCTTAGAGTAAGTCATCCTCTCTCCAGTTAAATACTCCTCCTGCTGCCCATGCCTCAGCAGCACCCCTGTCTATACAGGAGGAAACAGTCACTCTTGCTGTTTGCTTTCAGGTTCCAAAGGATTCATAGCAATGGTTGTTCATGGCATGCATGGCAGCTCAGAGTCCCTCTATTCCCACAGATTGACAAAGGGAGATCCTCAGGGACCAGGCAGAAGCAGGGGCCTGCATTAAAATTGACCCACAAGTTCAGTGGGGTTATACAATCCAGAAGCCCTTAAATATTGTCTCATTGCCCATGGTTAGCAGAGGACAGAAAACACAAGTCTTTGAAATAGAATCTTCATGATTGACTGCCAAACCTTCTTGCTGCCTCATTCCTGCTGGAGAAACCTTTATGTTCTTTCTCTGTATTTTGCTCAGCACCCCTATCTCCTCAGCGCTTTGCAGTAGCCCTGCAAACTTGTTTTGTGTTTTTATTTCTGTTTGGTCTGTTTTGTTGTTTTTGTTGTTGTTGCTGCTGCTGCTGCTGCTGTGGTGGTGGTGGTGCTGCTGCTGCTGCTGTGTTTTTTGTTTTTTGAGGGAGCCCATGCTGTCTTGGAACTCACTGTGTTGTCCAGACTAGACATACAGCAGTTCTCTTGCCCTGAACAGAGGGCATGCTTAAACCCCAGGCCCAGCTCTACCTTGCATAGATGGTCAGGATGTCCTAGAGTAGGAAATGCTAAAAACTGAAGATAGTACCACCCAAGGTACCCCATATACAATTGAGTTTTTATTGTCCTTATGTTTTTTCTGTATCTTTTGCAAAACACTAATTTTGTTCTTTTCTCACCAACTCCAAGACCCCATTAAGGCATCTGTCTATGAATATTGGGTCAAAATTTTCACAAATCAAAGCTAGAGCTGCAGTTTCTTCAACAGGAAGCATAGTAGTGCTGCAAGAGTTCTGGAAGGTAGTTGGCACACCAGACTTGTCAATAATTGTGGTTATTTCTCATTTAGTGCTTGTTTGAATGTTCCTTGGAACCAAGCTTCTGGAGGCAGTGATTGCTTTAGGAGATTTACAAGAGTTTTAACTGAGAGAAAACAGGAATTTGGGCTGGAAAAGTTCAGTCCTTATACTATAGTCACACACATACTCATCCCACCTCTTTTACAATATTTATTCTGTGTTGCTGTGGCAAAATGTTTAAACCTAAGTACTTATAAAGAAAAGAAATCTATTTACTTCACAGTACTACAAGCTATAACTCCAAACCGTAACAACTGATTCATACTCTAGTGAACAAAATATTTGCTGATAGGAACAGAAATGCTTGTAAATGTTGGGAACCAAAGGGTCCATTGGCTGTCAAAATGTGACAATGAAGCCAAAAGAGAAACAGCTGCATACAGAAAAGTAATCAAGAAAAGCTTTCTTCCTTCTCCTCCTTTTCTTCTGTTTCTTCTTTTCCTCTACCTCCTCCTTTTCTTCCTCCTCCTCCCTCACCTCCTCGTCTTCCTCCTCCTTTACTTCCTTCTTCTTCTTTGGGGGAGCTGGTTTTCTGAGACATAGTACCTCTCTGTGTTTTGTTCTGGTGTTCATTGTGTAGACCAGGCTTTGAACTCCCAGAGGTCCACCTGCTTCTGCCTGCTGACTGCTGGGATTAAAGGTGTGTTCCCTTATGTCCATCTTCACCCGTCTCTTCAATAAAAGTCACTGAATTTCCAGAATAAGGCAAGATCTCTGGTGAGACAGGAACCCAAGGGTATCACTTTATTTTTAGTAGTCCACACTGGTGGGAGTCAACTGAGATCCCATGAAAATACACTTACCCTTCTAAGTAAGGGTAGCAACCCAAATGATTGAGCTACTTTCCCCTCAGTCCCATCTCTTAAAGGTCTCAGCAATACCACACTGAAGAACTGGCTTCCATCACATCAACCTTTGGGGTAACACCCAGCCAATCCATAGTACCTTTGAGGATGAATGTGGGACTTAGATTATGTGTGACTGTTGATGTTAGTCAGTTGCAAGCAGAAAACAACTAGAATCAACAAGGTACTTGTTCTATGTCTGCTTTACTGATGAGGAACTGAATCAATTTTAGTTAACAGATTTGATTTTGTAGCTGATGACCAGGAGATATTAGAGACAGGGGCTGGAAGATGGCCTGCTGATGTTACTTTCTTCACCTCTCTTCCAGACTACAGATGCTGGAGGCCATCTGTAAACACTGGGAGGGACCCATCAGTCTGGCCCTCTACCTGTCGGATGCAGAAGCCCAGCAGTTCCTCCGCTATGCCCAGGGATCCGAGGTGCTCATGAGCCGGCAGAATGTGGGCTACCATATCGTGTACAAGGAGGGTCAGTTCTATCCTGTCAATCTCCTGCGCAACGTGGCTATGAAGCACATCAGCACACCCTACATGTTCTTATCTGACATTGACTTCCTGCCGATGTATGGACTCTATGAGTACCTCAGGTAAGGAACCCAGGGACCTTGCTGTTCTATCCACTCTTCAGGCTGGTAGCCACACAGGTTCATGAAAAGCTGGACCTTAAAGCCCTTAGGATCATTGTGTAGTCTTCCACTTACCTTTTATAGGTAGAACAACTACAACTCAAAAAGGGGCAGGGACCTGTCCAGTGATGGCCACTGCCTACAAGTTTGAAACATGCATACTAAGTTCTGTTATCCCATGCACAGACTAGACCCATTTTCTACAGTGACATATTATTTTGCTGTTGAAATTTCTCTCTTGCTTAAAATTTCTCCTCTTTTCCAACTTTGCAATAGACAGGCTTCCTATAATCATTCTCAAAAGACCATTGCCTGTTCCTTAAAACAAACGTAAATAATAGTGATACCTAACATGTATTGAAGCACTTAAGCATGTGCCAGAAAATGATTGACAGGTAAGATTTCATTTTGTTTCCTCCTCTCACAGCCCCTGTCAAGGATCATATTGTCTTCATTTTACAAACAAGCAACTGCAGAACAAGACTGGAAGATGCTGGCCTATCTTACATACCTAGTCTGGGAGGAGCTGGGGAGTCACAACACAGGACACCCAACCACAGATCCTTAGGAATATCCAGTGTCCTTTTCCACATATAGCAGAGTAGAAAGCAGTATACCCTTTAAGGCTGGTGGTTCAATTAATATAAACAGTATTAATTGAAATGTATTGCAGAATTCACACAACTCAAAATTGTACATGGGAGAAATGTAAAATCACGTGGCCCAACAACATCTTTGAAAGGTTCTTTTCCAGTTGTCACTTGTCAGCATGGATTTCCTCTGTGTCTAAAATAGTGCCTTCCAGAATCCACATATCCCTAAAGATGGTTGATGATGATTTTTTCTTTTTAGGATGCATATACTAAGTCTCAACCACTTGTGGGCCTTCATTATGCTATACCATGGCTTGGAGAGACAAAATAGCAGGCGTGAGTTCAGAGAGATGACAGCCATAGGAGTTGAGGAGTGTCTGGCAGGCCCTTACCTTGCTAACTACTCTGGGGTTTCTAACTATCCCAAACAGACTATATGAACTCCCAAATCTATCTATCTATCTCTCCCTCTCCCTCTCTTTTTCTCCTCCTCCCTATTCCCCTGCCCCTCCTTCTTCTTCTCTCTCTCTCTTTCTGTCCCTCCCTCCCTCCCTCCCTCCCTCCCTCCCCTCCCTCCCTCCCTCCCTCCTCTCTCTCTCTCTCTCTCTCTCTCTCTCTCTCTCTCTCCCCCCCTCTAGCAAGAGAAAGTATCCTACACTTTTCATTCAACCTCATTAGAGTGTCATTACAAAGTATTGTGTAAAATAACATGGCATCATTTCCTTCCTGATAAGCATTGAAAATCCCCATCAGCTGTCAGAGAGCAAAAGGGTGAGTGGCCCCAAATAATATAATCTTCTACCATAGAAGTGGATGGAGCTGTGACACAACACCCTGTGAATGAATTCCTGACTGCCAGACTCCATTCACTGATTTTTCTCCAGGTCCAGCTCCAACTGGGTGACAATATCCAGTATGTAGAACAAGGACCACCCCCACTTTGTGGTCAGACTAAATCCTCAGCTCTGCATCATCCCTCACAGCTTGGGAAGTTTGGCAGTCAGCAAGATACATACTAGATGAATAGGTAAGTATTTAGGAACAGCCTCAACTTAGACTGAGAAGAGAGAAGCTGGAGGACTATACCCTGCTCACCCTTCACCTTCTGTGATTTTCCTCAGAAGCACCCAAGGGGTCTTCACTGCAAAAAATTTAAACAGGCCTGACTCTTGCCTCAGTATTTTATTTCCTGATTTTACCCTGTGGGCAGCATGTTTTACAACATGGCATACAAGGAATTCATGTTTCCTCTTATGTGTTACTGGACAGTGACTTAAAATTGCCGATGAAGACCATACTTCAGTGCTAAGCAACATACAACACATGGTAACACCACAAGTTATTTTGCTTAGTTCAAGTGTCACCATATGAATCTCATCAGGAATTTTGAAATATTGCAGGTTTCCCCTCAAATTGTCCTTTACAGACCCTGTCTGAAAGTTACTATTTAAAAGAGTTTATTGGTCTATCTAAGGAAGAGCAGTCTCTCCAAGTGTGGAATTTTGTTGCCATTGTGACAGGATTGCAATTACTAACTCTTTATATTTTTCGAGAGTATCTGAATTTTTATGTGTTTTTAATGTTTTAGTATTATTAAATAATTAGGAGCTGGAGAGATGGCTCAGCACTTAAGAGAACTCATTACTTACAGAAGACCCAGGTACAGTTCCTAGTAACACATGGAAGGCTGGCACTCTCTAAACACCAAGCACATGTGTGATACACATACATACATATAGTCAGAACACTCATATACATAAAATAAAAATTGTTCTTAAAAATGAGCAAATAATTGAAAATGAGTTTTAAACGCTATGGAGTCAGACTATATCCCCAGGCTAGATTAGCCCCGTCTTACCTGCTCACCATTTGCAACCTCTGACATAGGATTGTTTCTAGACACTAGAATTTTGACAACCAGTAAGAATTCAGACAGAAGGCCAAAATAAACCCACTATCATTTTTTTTTTGTATGTAGACAGGTATATTGACTGGCATTCCTTTAAAGTTTTTCCAGTGAGTAACAGCTATTTACTTCTGATGTGCAAGTCACTCATGGCTACCCTTGATTTCAGTGTACTGTTACTGGTTTAATATGGGGTTAAGGGTGCTATTTGCTGCAATAGCTTTGCTAACCAAGAATGCTAAGAATGCCAGCATACACTGGCAGAAACTTCACTTTTTCACACTTAAATCTAACAAAATGTTCTGCTCAAACTCTGTTAACCTTAAAAAAGTAAATGATGGTAGTGATACATTATAGGAAACCTTCCCACATACTAGAAGCCCTGCCAGCTTCTTAACCCCCTTAATGCTCTTCTCACTTCTATAGTAGATAAACATTTCTACAGATGACCAAACTTAGGTCCCAGAGAAGTGAAGGAATCATTTCTGAGAGAGGAGAAAGCGGCCTTTCTCCACACAGGTTGCTTATTGCACAAGACGACCCAGCTCACCTTTGTACCCAAATTCTTGTTTATGTCATACTTCTTGAGGTCTTCCCCAATTTCAAAAAAAAAAAAAAAATTAATTGTCAGCTTTGGAGCTCACCAAGCAATTGCTTAGCAACTAATATACGAAAACCAAACAGCTCAATTAGAAATAATGAAGTCAAGTCTATGCATGACAAAGCTGCAGAGTGTCACCAAAGTCTCTTCTAGTCCACCTGTGTCTGGTAAAGCAGCTGGTAGAGATACAGCTTTTACTCTTGATTGCAGAACTGTTAAGTAAGGTCGTGAGACATGGAGAAATCACACAACCTGCATGTAAACATGTACAGGACTTGGGGCAGCTTGCTCCGTTTCCCAGCTAATGAAGGGGCACTAACAGCCTACTGCTACATTATAGTAGATGCTCTGCAGGAGTTTATTCTGTGTACCATGGCATGCTCACAACTATCAACCCCTTGCAAACTCCCTGCTGCCTTCAGGATAGTTGGGTAACTGCATGGAACTATCTCATTCTTTTCTCTCATGGACATGAGAAACAGACAAATGGTCTCTGATCTACTATGGTTCAGTTTCGGACTCTTTCAGTAATATAATAATGAATCCACAGAAACCATACTTAAGACTCTGAATTACTTTCCCAGCTAGCAATAAGCATACAGTCCTCTCTTTTGATGCTAGCATGAACAATGACAAAAGCTCCCAGACAGATGTGTTGTCTTGGGAAAACACTGATATGACACCCCATACTGTGCTGTGAGGCTAAGCTATGGTGTCAGCTAGATTAGGTGTAGTAAGTGAATCCCACATACCTTGCTTTCAACATGTGATGAGTAAATCAGGATGTAATCCCATTTTAAGTGAAGAAGCATCTATTCTCCTATATCAGTTACTTTTCTGTTGCTATGATATACGGAGCTTAAGCAAGAAAGGGATTATTTTGGCTTATGGTTCCAGAGGGGTAATCATGTATCATGGCAAAGAGGCATGAAAACAAGTAGCAGGCATGGTTACTGTAACAGAAATCTAAGAGTTTATATCCTCCACCATAAGCCCAAGGCAGAGAGAGTAAACTGGAAGCAGGTTTGGCTTTTAATCTCAATTTTTTTGGTGTTTATTTATTATTATTATTATTATTATTATTATTATTATTTTGTTTTTCGAGTTGTTCCTAATCACATATTTCCTCCATCAAGTCTATATCACATAAATCTCCTCAAACATCACCACCAGCTGCAGACCAGTGCCAGAGACTATGAATCATATTTCTCATTCAAACCACCACACCTCCGTAGGGAACATTTACTTGGACTTGGCATCTAACTACCTTCATGTTCTTTGTCTGTGACACCTCCTCATGTGGTCTTTGGAAGGCTAGAGGTGCAGTGCATATCTGGTATGGCAGGCTTGTGGCAAAGTACAGAGTTAGCAGCTTTCCTGCATGCTCGAGGTTTTTAATCTCTTGTGCTTCCCCCTTTGCTGTTATTGTTAACTTTGGCATTATGAAATCAAAACTAGAATTCACAGGAACTGAAAGTACAGCAGGTAGGTGTGGTTGGGCTTGGAAGGACTCAGAAAGATCTGGTAGATGAGATTAGGCTGAAATGTCAATGGATCTAAAGGCAAGAGACATCAGAACACTTAGGACTCAGGAGCAGCTGGTGAGGCTGTTGGGTTAAAGGGCAGAGATGTAGGAAGGTGAGATGTCAGACTGTTTCACAGCCAGGACTATTCACACCATGAAACTGGGCAGGTTTTCCATCGTTGATCCCCTGCAAAATTTGCACCACTGATCATTACCTATAAGCCATGGGTATTTCCATTTCCTTCCCTGTATTTATGTTCCAGGAAAAAAACATGGTTCCCTAGCAGACACTGTATCGTGTAGCATGTGTAAATGAGTAATTAGTATAATTCCACTGTATCCAAGGGACACATAACTACTTTTCTTCATATTTTCTCTGGTGTGTAATGGAGAAAGTGTAGAAGTGGGGCCAAGTGAGTCAGGCTGGATGGTTGCCAAGAGATATTAACCAAGTGACATTTCCTTGGATCCACACATCCTTTTAATTTTGCCTTATCTATAACATTTAACATTTATTGAGTACTTGCTGTGTGCCAACCATTGTCATAATCCTGCGTGTGTTTTTGTAGAACAATACCTCCATTCATTTTACTGATGAGGGTACTCAGGCTGAGTCCCCTGCCTCAGGGCTTAGCATTGCTACCTGGGTACCTAGCTTTCTATGAACTTTCCCAGAAGTGCTCTCTCTTTTTAGCCTGCTGATTGATCCAGATACCTGATGGGTATCCAAATACATCACTATGACCATAATCTTTAACCTGACTTGCACAAAAAGAGAGGTCTATCCATTGGAACTATATTAACCTTTGCCTGAAAAAACCATTTAACCCTTATAAAACTCTACAGAGTTCACATTAAGTGCAGATTCTATCCAACCCTGGGGCTCCAGGGCTTGCTCAAGATTACTATCTGGTGATTATCTACAGTAAATCTGAATTCAAGGCACTGACAGCAGAATTGCACTTATGGTAGCTCCTGCTGTAACCCACAGCCCACATTTAACTCAGTGCACATGTGTGGTAAGCTTTCCATGATATGTAGCCATTATTGCTAACACTGAAAAAAGGTGATTATTCATTGGAGTTCCTGAGGATATTAAGGGATGGTGGCGAATAGAGGCCACAGGTCAGAGCCATGCTCATGGTCAATATGCTGTTTGTTGTTATTATATTATTATTATTATATATTATTATTATATTCTTCATTACAGTTTGTTCTTGGGTTCATTCTGAGCTGCTCTTTTTCACCTACTCTTCACTGACAGGCCCTCGCTTGGGGATGTCAGCAGTTAAGAATCTACCCATCTTCCTGAGGCTTGGAAAATCCTCCTTTTGGTAGATGACCTTGACTCTCTGACTTCACCTCTCATGGGTCTGACTTGTGGCATTAACAGTCTTACCTCATTATAGGTCTGTCTTCTGGCTATCTTCTCCACAATTTTCTCCATGACTGCATATACAGATATCTGTCTTCATCTCTCTGCCTCCCTACTTCCCCTACTCAGGAACACTATACTTATATTTGTTCATTCAAGTTTGGTACTCAATGTCTATGTATCTGGCTTAATTCATATTTATTAGTTGGAGAATGTTACCTTAGTTCTATTAATATCCAAGCACATAAAGTTTGGTTAATATAAAGATAAGATTTTAAAAAGCTCAGAGAATTAAGAAAATTACCTTTAATTACCTAGAGTCCAAATATAGTAGACATCATCTTATTTAAAAGATTGTATGTGATAATGCTTGTCTCACAGTTTAGCCTCCCTTCAAACTCACATCTCATGGGAGGCATCAGAACCCTTTGTCGAAAACCTTCTTTGTTGTCTCCTCTTGAAACAGAAGTGGCCACACTCCCCTAGTACACACATATATAGCTGAATCAAAATGTAGCTCCCCCTCTGTGCTGGGCACAGGCTCCCTAGCATATTCTGTAATCCAGTATTATTGATCTTGTTTGCATCCTGCACACCAGCCCCAACATGTACTGGTAGCACTGTCCTTGGCTTTACAGCAGTTCGAAGTCACTCCCCACCCAGATAGACCTAGACAGATGATAGCCTCAGAATCAGTCTTTTCTGGTCAAAATGCAATAGTGCCTCTCACTTTTCTGGACCTCCAATATATGTTGTTTTCCTGATTTTCTTTTCACAATGAAAACACTAAGCTGGGTTTGTGATAGATGCCTATAGCCATAGCTTTATAAGGAAGAATCTATTCTCTTTCAGGGTGTTTTGAGTGAGTTGAAGGCTTCAGAATAGGGCCTGGAATGAGGTAGTTAATCCTTTGCCGAAACTGCCAAGTAGCTTGAATCCTATCTTCAGAAAAGTTGTGACCAGTGTGACTCCTAGAAGGGTCCATGGATCTTCTATCTCTTAGCTTTTTTCTGTAAACTGTCTGTTCTAGTCTGCTACTGTTGCCATGATGAACACATGATTAAAAACAACTCAGCAGGCACAACTCACAGCTCAGCTTAGAACTTATAGTTTATGAAGGGAAGTCAGGGCAGGAATTCATGACAGAAATCTAAAGGCAAGAACTGAAGCAGAAGTATGGAGGAGAGCTGCTTACTGGCTTACTCCCAGGCTAACATCTAACTACCTTTCTTGCACTCCACAGGACCACCTAACTAGAGATAGGACCCACAGTAAAGTGGAAGCCACATCAATCATCAGTCAAGAAAAATCCCCCATAGACATGCCCACAAGCCAGTCTGCAGGAGTCAAGTCCCCAGTTAAGCTCTCCTTTTCCCAGATATGTCTAGCTTTATTTCAAGTTGATAAAAAGTAACCAGCATACCATATAAGTTAATTTTGCCAGCAGTCACTTCAGAAAAAAAGTTAATATCAAGAAGTAGTTGGACTGGCTTCTTTACGTGTCCCTGTTTCACATCATTCCCCCATGATCCAATCAGAATGAAGCAGGAGGGAAAAGCTAGATGGTACGGATTCTCTTCCAAATGTAATCTAAACTCTTGTTTGGGGTCTGCAGAGTTCCTAGGAGATGCCAATGTATAAATATATATATAAATAACTATAAATAACTGTTGTCCTCATACCCACCCAGTCACTGGTCTGGGTAGCTGCTTCCTGTCTTATTCCAAGACCTAGCTGTTAAGGAGAAAGTCATTTACACATTCCCAAACCCAGTGGACATCCCTAGCTTCCTAACTTCTCAGCAACATTTTGTTACTGTTGTTGTTGTGCTAGTTTTTGTTCTTGTTGTTTGTTGTTGTTGTTGTTGTTATTCTCCTTCTTTCTTTTCTTTCTCCTCTTCCTCCTCCTTTTCCTCCTCCTCCTCCTTCTCCTCCTTCTCCTTCTCCTTCTTCTTTTCCTTCTCCTCATTCTTCTTGATGATGATGATGTCTCACTAATGAACATCTTTTTCTCTCATGGTTTACATAAATGCAGTTATTCTTTCATATAGAGACACCAACCCCTTAAAGCTTAGACTTTAGAAGATACTAAAATCTTGAGTGGGTATTACATTAGCAATGATATCAAATTCACATATATGCTATGAACATGCTCTGATATACATTATAGAGTTTCTGATTGCTCATAATCTATAGTTAAATATAAATGATCTTTAAATAGTGATTGTGCTAGATTGACTGTACATCATAGAATCCTAGTTACTCTTAAGTCTTGGTCTCTTCCTAGAGATCAGTATTGATGTTTCATCCCTGGCAGGCACTTTTCAACCATTTCTCATGCATAAAGTCATGTCTTCACAAACACCTTCAAAGCTAAACACTGTCATTGCTGTTCCCATCTCATAGATACAGAAAGTACAGGACAAACAAGTTGAAGAATTAATCAAAATATCAGCTAAGCACCAGAGTCTGTAGCCTTGCCTTCTCCATGAAGACATTCAGGAGATGATAGACTGTCCCTTGTTTGTATGAGGCACTCCCCCAATAATCTCATGCTAGAGCCTGAGCTGTTTTTCTAGTTACAGAAACACCTGATTCCTAGGCAGAGGGTGAAGAGGAAAAGTGGACAGAGAAAGAAATGTATATGTGTACATGAGACCAGCTGCTAGGATCTGGGAATTCTAAACACTAGAAATCTAGCTAGCTAGCAGTCACCCTTTCCCACTGGTCCTAGGATTTGCAGTAGGCTTCATAAGAGTATAGTGTCTTTACTTCTTGGTTTGCATAGGAAGCCTCATTACTCACCCACATTTCTTCCTCTGCTTACCACTTCTTCCAGGCAGGAGCATTTTGGGTTAGGAACTATTGGCCTATTCTGATGAGCTGAGAGGAAGGACTGGAGGGAAAATAAGACATAGAAGTAGAGACAAGGGAAGTTGAAAATGCTGGTAAACTGACTGTAACAAATAACCGAAATGTTTTGATATAGAGAAGGATGCAGAGGGCTGGCTGGAAACTGAGAGGTAATACTCTGTATTTCCATTGACAAGCCAGATATCTGCCCTTGCTCTAACAGTGAGCTCCTTTTTTGAATTTTCCATGTTCTCCCACTTTCCTGCTTCAAGTTCATTGTAAGTTGAAGAAGAGGGAACTCACTATTTCAAGCCAAACACCCCATTGGTCTCTAGAAACCTGAGAGAAAAGAGAGAGACTTACTACCTCCATTGTCAGATGGGGACGCTGTGAGTGCAATAGGCTATAAAATGTATCCAGAAAGTCATAAGAGAAGTAGGCAGGCAGAGATAGTGCCTGATTCATACTGTTCTCCATTTTATCAGTAGTACCCTTAGCATTTAGGTAGATTCCTATGCATTCCTAAACCCAAACTATTGCATAAAAGTTATGAATATTTTGCAAGTATTGTAGAAAAGAAGCAAGACATACTACTCAGTGCTCTCCAGATAAGGACTACATGAGAAAAGGTAATGCAAAGATATGGATGGATGGATGGATGGATGGATGGATGGATGGATGGATGGATGGATGATATAGACATATAGAAAAAGAAATAGACCTTAAGGACTGGGAAGATTGTGAAACTGGCAAGCCTGAATGTGAGAGCAGGCATGCAGCTGAGCTGCAGGAAGGATCTCTTACAGCCCTGAGACAACAACTTTCTTTTCTAGAAAAGATTGGGTATGTTTGTTGTGAAGTCTTAAAATGTATCTATTAGCCTTGTTTGGTCTAAGTGACAGAAACCATTCAAGAATGTAATTAAAGTAAAGACAAATCAAAGGTGAATATCTCTTACGGAATTGAAATAGAATTGGAAAACAAGTGCAGAGATACCAGAGTTAAAGTGAGCAGCTCTAGCAGCTCTGCAGCAGAAGTTCAAAAACCTACAGAGCCCCAACGATGCAAATCAGCTGCTTGGTCTCCCAGACTCTGTTTCTGTGCAGATTACCACTGGAATTATTTACTTCATTGAGTGCCTTCCCCTAGATAATATGTCCTAGGTAGGGGTTCATAAAGGGTTGCTCAAGCCCTGAGAGCTGCTACTATCTATAGGATCCATAGAAAGGAGAATTATTTTGAGCAAACATTTTTTAAAATGGCGTTTAGGGTAACTGCAAGTGGGGGCCAAGAGCTCAGTCAGTAAAGGTGCTTTCTGAGAAAGCTTGAGGACCTGAATTTTATTCAAGAATCAACATGAAAACACTGAATTAGTAGTGCTTGCTTATAATCCCAGCACTAGGGATGCAGAAACAAGTGGTCCTTAGAGCTTGTTGACTTAACCTACTTGGCAAGCTCCAATTCCCAATAAAAGACAATGTCTTCAAAAACAAGGTGGAACAGACCACATGAATCTCATGAAAAGGAAGACCAAAGTGTGGGTGCTTCGGTCCTTCTTAGAAGGAGTAACAAAATATTCATGGTAGCAAATATGGAGACAAAGTGTGGGACAGAAACTGAAGGAGGGGTCGTCTGGATACTGTTCCACCTGGGTATCCGTCCCATGTGCAGTCACCAAAGGTAGACGCTGATGTGGATGCTAGGAAGTGCCTGCTGACAGGATCCTGATATACCTGTCTCCTTAGAGGTCTGCCAGAGCCTGAAATATACAGAGGTGGATGCTCACAGCTAACCATTGAACTGATCATGGGGTTCCCAATGGAGGAAGTTAGAGAGAAGACTGAAGGAGCTGAGAGGGTTTGCAGCCCCATGAGGAGAGCAACAATACCAACCAACCAGAGCTCCTAGGATCTAAACCACCAGTCTAGGAGCACATAGGGCAGAACCCATGGCTCCAGCTGTATATGTAAGGGAGGATGGCCTTGTTGGACATAGGTGGGAGAGGAGGTCCTTGGTCAAGTGAAGGCTGGATGCCCCAGTGTGGGGTGGTGGGAGTGGGTAGGTGGGTGGGGGCTTATCCTCATAGAAGCAGGAGGAGGGGGGATGGGATAGGTGGTTCCTGGGTTGGGGGGAATGGGGAAAGGGGATAACATCTGAAATGTAAATAAAATATCCAAATAAATAAATAAATAAAACAAGGTGGAAAATGAAATGACACTCTGAGGCTGACACAATACTACAAATGATGCACCAACGCATATGTAGCAATACATGCATATGGATAACTGTGATTCTAACAGTATCTAGGGATTATATAGAGAACCCAATTTATATATATTCTATATGGATAATGACCCTGATCCCTTCATAGTTTAGCCCTTCCCACCTCCTACTCTATTTTTATAGAATTTATATCCTAAAATAGGCACTCACAGATTCAATCTTAACCCCAATTTAGAGATCTCTATCCTCAGACTTTTAGCATATTGAGCCATGTAAGCAAAGTTTAGACAGTCTGTGGCTGACTGGCTCTATCTCTCTGTAGCTGGCATATAATGGATAGTTGCACAGTGACTGCTGAATGAGAAGCAATCTCCCACTAACATCTTTCCCATGCCCCATAATCCCTGGGTCCCAAGAATATTTTTATATGTAGACTTTTATCTCTTATTCCTAGTAGATAGGTAAGTACACATCTTTTCTAGGAGGAAGAGAAGGGCCCAACACTGTATCTAATAGTAGGTTTAATATAAAAGCCCAACTCTAGATATCTGACCACAGAGGAATTTTATCCAGTTTGACATCACTGTACAGAGAAACAGAGGAAAGAAGAATATAGGCCAGGACAGACTGACTCACACCCATGGCTCTCAGAATGGCTAAGTATAGTTTGCAAGCATCTACAGTCATCCTTAACAAACTTCTGTAGTAGTAATGTGGGACTATGTATTACTATAATTAATTATAGTTATAAAGACTCAACTATAATGGTATTTGGGGGTTCCAAACTGGGCCTCCATGCCACCTCTCAGGCACCTCTTACCCATCCATCAAGATATGGTAAGACTGACTAACAATGGTTTCAGAAAACTATCCTTATCTATCCTGGTCCATACTCTTCTTTATCATTAATTAATATAGTCTTGATTGTGTGTGTCTCAGCTTATGCCTCTCTTCTACTCTACATTGGCCCAGGTGAACACAGTGACTAACAGAGAATATGGCTTCTCTTTGAACATTATCCCTGTGGTCCCTGCTTAAGTACATGCTCTGAGATTCATTAAGTGAAGTTGCTTCATATGGCTATGAAAGTTGTTTCTTTCAGAAGTGTCTGCTATTCCCTCAAGCCTTCCAAATTGTTTTTTTTTTTTTGTATTGTAGAGATAGACAAAGAAGGTCCATGATTGCATCAAGATCCTAAAGTCAATGTTGTGACTAGAAAGCCTGATGAAGTTCTAAGATAATAGCCAAAAGAGATGACAATACATCAGGCCACAGGGTAATGACAGCCTTGCAGATGATATCCACTTATACTATTTGCCTGTCCCCTGCCAGGTTCACTACTTGGCATGATAATGTCTCACTCATCACATCTCCCGGAAGCAAACATTATTATCACTATTCTGGGCAGGTGGCACCTGAAGTAGCAAGAAGCTTGCTTACTTGGCCAGGGCAAGACTCACAGTGGCATTGCCAGGATTTAAATACAGTCTGTATTTCTTAAAAGCTTTGTGCTATGTTGCCATCTTTGAGCCTTTCTCCTTTTCTAAGAGACAAGAGACAGTTTTCTGAGCTCCAAGCCAACAGTCCAACACAGGCAGTCAGAAACCAGGAGATTGATCCTGAGAAACAGAAGACTGGATAGGAGTGATTGAAGTTGGAGGATTCCAAGTAATCCATCAGACTCCTGACTTACCTGGCTAGGTGCTGGCTATATGTGTAGAGGGTTTCTACTTACTCTGGGGCTATGATCTAGGCCATTTCAGAGGTTGATGGGTCATGGTTGGTCTTTCATCTTAGTGGCTTCATATGCCCTGCCATATAGGACAGGTAGACATAAGTCTTTTTAGACTGCCCTGCTCAGTTCTTGGCTCTGATATTAGCACACTCTGTAGTTTTGAGGAAAGCACACCCAGCCTGTATGATCTACCCTGATGTTCTGTTGGTCAGCCATGGTAACCTGTCAGTTCCTCTATTTGGACATAGTGCCTACAATCCATGTTTAAAGCAAAGCAAATAACATGCCAGGAAAGGAGAATAGACAAGAGTCCCAAGGACAATGGGCTGAATATCTTTCTTTGGTTTTATAGTAAATAGCCTGTAAGGGATTTAAACAGTTGCTTAGCCTCCCTGGGCTGACCATCAGCTATCCTCAAAAGGAAGGGACTTGAACTGACATCAAAGGTATTCTTTATCTCTATCTACCTCTCTTTTAGGAAGTCTGTCATCCAGCTTGACCTTGCCAATACCAAGAAAGCAATGATTGTCCCAGCATTTGAGACACTGCGCTACCGACTCTCTTTCCCCAAGTCAAAAGCAGAGCTGCTGTCAATGTTGGACATGGGGACTCTATTCACATTCAGGTGAGTGACCCTCACAGTTGTCATCTGGGGTTCACAAAGGACCTCTCTCCCAGAACACCTAGATGTCAAAGCTGTTTGCAAAGAGGTCAGTCAGTTGTATTAATTTACTATAAAACCAGACAAAACTCTTGTCTGTTTCTTCTTTTCCTGGCATGTTATTTGCTTTGCTTTATACATGGATTATAGGCACTATGTCCAGATGGAAAGAGAGGCCTGCTGTGGCAAGCAAACAGGACCCTGTCACTATCCCTTGGCTCAGAATTCTGCCTTTGGTATATACATTGCAGTGTTCTCTGGAGGAAAAAAAAATGATAGAATGAATATATATTTATAATTAATTTATTAGAGTACTTTTGGCAATACAATCAGATTGGTCCAACAGTGGAGAATCAAGAATTTGGTAGTTTGCAGTCCAGGAGGCTGAGTACAATACCAATCTGATGCCTGGTAGATTCTTGCTCTTCAGCATACGTTGAATGCCTTGTAAACGCTTGTTCTCATATCACAGAGGAGCTGTTGATGGCAGCAGCAACAGAATAGATAAATTTGTCAGTAAAACTGAAAATCCAGTGAGCAAAAGTTTTTGTCTTCAAAGTCTGGCCACTGTGAGAAGCTGTTATTCATATTTAGAGTAGGTGTTCCATATCAAGGCAATCAAGACAATCCCCACGGGACATCCCAATGTATACAATCCCTCATTGAGACATTCTTGTATCAAGTTGACAATTAAAACCATGACATATACATTAATTCTCTTGCTGAGTGGGTTTTACTCTGAGATCCCTTGTAGGGATCTTTTTCCTTTTGTGTGTGTGTAAGTAGTCTAATCTCTAAGCTTTTAGGGCATGGAACAGGGATCTAAAGTCATCACCTGCAACTAAAGTCATCATATAAAGTCATCAATGGGACTCCAAAGTTGCACACAACTAATGTAAGAGCCAACTGCCCAGTGATAGCTGCAACCAAAATCATTGGTTTTCTCATTCCCAAACCCCAGTGCCTCCAAGGATATTCAGGGAGCTATGCTGTCCAGAATGTCCCATCACTCATCTTCAGAGTATTAATGAGCTCATGACTCTAACATTAACTGTTGCAGTCAGGACTAGGGAATTAGGAATCCTGCTAATCTCTTTCATATGAGACAATATGAACGGAACCATTACATCTTTATATTTTATGGGGAGTTGAGAGTATCTGGTGGAGCCAGGACTCTAGAGAGAAACCTAGAAGAATTCCTCTCCCCAACCCTAAGCTGTCCCTTTCTACTTCCCATAAATTGCATACTTCGTATGGACCAGGCACTGGCATGAACATAAGCCTTACAACAAACATAAAGTGAATTCCTTTTTTTCTGCAGCAGAAACACTTATGTGAGTAATGAAATAATCTGCTCAGTGACACATGGCTGATAAGTGGAAGAACCTGAGGAACCACCAGGCCTATCTTCTTAACTGAAATAGCATTGGGCTGCTGACAAGCCCTTGATTTTCAAATCAGTTCTTGTTTGGAAACACAAAATCACAAATCAGTGCTAAAAATTAAAATTTGAAGCCAAACTTTCGTCTGACTCTCCCACAGTTACTGTCGAATACCTCCTGAGCCAAATACCTATCTAATGCGCAAGGTGTTCTTTCTGCTACCCCAGGTGATATAAGAACTCATTTCAAGGCCATATTTCTAGGCATAAGAGGTGGGACCTAGCCTGCTGTATCCATAACTACTGCTCTGTCCAGCAGCTTGCAAGCCACCATTACCAAGTGCTAAATTACAGACTTTCCCTCTGAAAATTTGCTTTTGTCACCTGCTCTCCAAAGAAAGCTACTCTTCCCCACATCTGGCATGAGAAGCTTCTATACTCCTCTGCATCCTCCAGGAACATGGTGCTCAGAGTATGTATAGCCCCTGGACTGATAGTATCATGTTGTTTGGGACTTTCTTGTGAATATAGTCTCAGATCTCATCCTGGACCATAAACTCTGGTGTTAAAACCAGTCCTTCACATGGCTCTGTCACACATCAAGTTTGAAGACACTGCTCAGAGAGCTTGAGGTTGCCTGGTATAGCTAGACCCTGTGGCCCAGTGTCTGCTGGACCTACAGTAGACAGAAGGTTCCCTAGGCTGTCTTTAGGTTGTGCTGTGAGTGTGTGTATTGAGTTTGTTGTAGTAACTTCACTGCATGCTCTTCTGCTCAGCTATTTGTCATGCTGTCAGCAGGCCAGACTGAGTGAATGGAAACTGCCTCTCTAACCAGATAAGCAGACATGGCCATTGAGTCATCACTTCTGGCCATTGATTTGTGAGAATTCACTTCATGTTAAAAATTGATATTATTATCTCTTGCTTTACCAGGAGAAAGAAACAAGGCAGTTAACCTGTCCACGCCTGCTAAACAAAAGGATGCAAATCAAAGGCAGGCTACTATCAGTAGCTGTTTTTAAAAAACATTTTGTTTAACTGTCTAGTAAGGAAACCGCATTCTGGGATGTTTCCTGCATGCTAGCCCTGTGCCAATGTTTCTGCCTTGTCTTGCTTACACTCCTGGGCAGTTTTTCATGATAGGTATGATTTTTCCTAGCTCATATGAGAAGAAACTATTAAGTACTTGATTGTTCAGGTCTGCTGTTCGTAAGTGGTAGAAGTGAGATTTGAACCCTGACCCAATGGCCCTACTTTGCTATTCTTGGAACCAAATATGAATTCCCAGTCATCACTTATGGCATGCCATTTTGTCAAAGGTACCACATATCAAAGCTGCCTGTTCAGCAAATTCTCAAATAGAAAATAATTGTTCCATGGCCTAATTTTTTGGATTAGACCTATCACTGACATCTTACAATATCCTTTCCAAGCTCCTTTTAAGTAATACTCTCCCTACCCTTTCTATTTAAATAACTGGCTTTTATGGAACTACTTCATTGATGGTATTGATTCTCAATCTGCCGCTTCTACCCAGCCTGCCTGTCCTACCCAGCAACACATTGAGTCTGTTGGGTTGAATTTGTGTTATGGTCTGGCAGAAATCCAGTCTCTTTGATGGAATGGAAGTTTTAGGTAAGAATTTAAGCCCTGCTGCTTGAATGCTATCTACCATGAGGTACTTGCTTTCATAGCCTTGTTTGCTTTACAAGCTGTTCCCAGGATACCTGAGATTCATTACTATTTGTAGCCCAGTATCAGGATAATTTTTAAAATTTAAAACAATACACATATGCAGCATTTAAAACCATCCTGACACATAGTAAATGCCTAACAAATACAATCTCCTTAGAGAAACCCATTAACTATATTTAGGTCCTATCCTTCCTGTCTTCCTTTTGTTTCATGAAGCCTTTCTGTCTGCACCTAGATACCATCTTTCCTGATCCCTTTCTGTTATCTTCAATTGTGCCTTCATTTCATTCCCTGCACTCACCTTCCTCATTACTTGAAGTGACAACATCCTACTCTACTCACTTCTGTCCTTCTCTTTCTGACACCTCTTCCTCATATCATAAAACTGAATACACCAATAAGAATAGAGCACCAACCTAGTGCTGAGGGAGGAGAAAGCCATGGATCTTAAAGCTAAAAAGAAAGCATTGAGATCAGGAGGGAAGAGGGATTTAAAAGGGATTGTGGTACATTCAGGAACATGGAGTGAGAACAGATTCCTAATCTGCCAGTCTTTCTGTCTCATCTCTTGCTCCTTCTACCTTTGTATGCATGTTGAAGACAGTAGCACACAAGCTGGCCCTTGAGCTAGACTACCTAGAATTTATTTCTATTTGCAACTCAGCATCAGGATCATTTTTAGAATTTAAAAAATATGCATATGCATATACACCATTTAAAATCATCCCAACACAGAGTCAGTGCCTAACAAGTACAGTCTTCAAATTGTTGTATAGTTCTTTTCTCACTGATAGATAACAAAGTAGCACCAACAGAATACTGTAAAGCAACTTGACTGTCTCTGTCTGCTTGTATGGAGTAGCCAACTCTCTGTCTAGGCTATCGCTGTGTGGAAAGCAAATGATCCGAAGAAATGCAGGTTTTCTCCAGTATCACAAGACCCTCTTCCTGTTTGCTGGGTGCTGATAGAGTTTCTTTTCTTGTTAACACAGGTTGACGTCTTCATTCTGCTAGCATGTACCCCATTGGTTCCTGGATCCTCCTGCTTTTCACCCTGACTTCATAAACAGCTCACAACATAATTCTTTCCTTCCTTCCAGATATGAAAAATTATGAGTCAGATCATACTTGCCTTGGTAATCTCAATTTTCACTAACTTCGAGGACCTGCTTAGTAACCTTTATATCTATAAAAAAAAAAATCCAGCCCTGCCTCATAATATAATATAATCAGAGGAGTACTCTACTCCTAAAGTCTACCCCATCATTAAGGATTGAGCAGGATTACCAGTGGGTCCTGGTAGGAAATACCAGATATAGATTTCTTGGAAATGATGGCAAGTGCTCAAAAGTTCATTGATCTTTCTATGGAGTCTTCTTATTAGTGACGAATAACTCTGAGGGACTGAATTAGTTTCCTGGGGCTGTAACAAAATACTACAACATAGTTGGCTTAACACACAGTTGCATATTATTTAACAATTTTGCAAGTATAGAAGTCCAAATTAAAGGTCCTAGTAGGTCCATGATTCTCTAAAGGCTCTAGGAAAGATGCCTTCCTTGATCCTTTCTGCCTTTGTTCTTGGTGATTGCCAGCAGTCCTCAACATTACTTGTTTCTTGATGGGTCCATCATTCTTGCTCTGTCTGAATCTGCACATGGTTTACTCGTAAGTAACTTGAGTATACTTATAAAGATCCTGTTCCCTACCAGGTCCCATTTACAAGCACTGAATTAGGATTTTGCAGGGACATAGTAATCTCACCAAGAAGACCATATCAACATGTATTTCTTCCTCTTCATCACCAGGGTTAGGAAAATTCAGCTTGCATCCCTTCACTCAATAGCTTTTCTCTATTTGTCCCAGGTATCACGTATGGACTAAAGGCCACGCACCTACAAACTTTGCCAAGTGGCGGACTGCCACAACGCCTTACCAGGTTGAGTGGGAGGCTGATTTTGAGCCATATGTTGTTGTGAAGACGAGACTGCCCTGAGTACGATCGAAGATTTGTGGGCTTTGGCTGGAATAAAGTGGCTCACATCATGGAATTGGATGCACAGGTGAGAACAAAACACCAGCCTGGTACTATGTTGGGAAGGAGAGATATACAGATATTAGTGCTGAAAAAATATCTTGGAGATAAGATTCAAAAGAACCTTCGGAGGAACAAGATGTGTTGAGGAACTAACACATGTGAATCTGTTTTCTGGGCTTTTAACCTCAAACTTTTGCTCTTCCCTTGCATAGGAACTAGGTTCCTGGCCAGGATTAAGCAAATGTGAGCTTTCTACCCCCTCCATCTGGTGAAGAAAATAAGCACAGGATTACTGGTTAGGACTGGACTCCAAATTGTATGATTGTCTCACTTTTAAGTGGCACAAAATATGCCACTAAAATGTTGCTAATTATTCTGCCCTTCAATTAAAATAACAGTGATTTTTAGACTATGTTCCATCTGAAAGCTTTCATTCATTTATACAATACTTAGTAAACATCTGTTTCAGAAGTCCACGGAACTGTAATAGGTTAAGCTGAGTACTGTACACTTTTGAAAAGGACCAGATGGTAAAGCTTTGAGACCTACAAGTTGCCCTACTCAGCTCTGTCACTGGTGTTCCTCCACAGATGTTCTCTAAACAAATACTCATGGCTAGCTTTCACCACTACTTCATTTATACAACTGAAGGAAACCAGACAGGCTGTAGTTTGTCAACCCCATTTGCTATTCATGAGAGACATGTTCCCTTGAGTCTGAGCCATCCCAAGTGACTAAGAACCTCTAATATTGGTAGACTTTGTGGAACAGTGTCCATGTTGAGCAAAACAAAACATGATATCCATCCATTGATACCCATGTCATGACCAATATACCTGCTTACAGACCATGAGTCCTAGCCTATCCTTGCTGCTACCAGCAAGAACAGTGGTATTTCTGGGCCCAATAATGTTGTGTGGTGACCATCCAAAAAAGAAAAAGTTTATTTTTTTCCTGTCATAAAGGCCTAGCCTTTGTTTTAGACTCACAGAGGTTTTGCAAATGGACCATATACTTTCCTGTATTTGCCGGTAGCACTCATGAGACACAATCTTATCCATTTATTCCAGTGACTTAAGTGAGGCACTCACAGAGTCTCAGCTATAGGGACTGATGGATGAGGTAGCCCACTCTGTCCCTGTGTAAAATTCCCAGACAGGTGGGCCTTAGGGTCTTGCATGTTCTGAGTTTATTCTTGTCTGCTCTGGTCTAAGAAAGTAAATGACATGAATCCAAATTGGAGTAAGGATATAGACTGTGCATGTGCTGGGTTCTCTCTTTGTTACATGTCCTAAATTTGTGTCCACTGTTTTGGCTGTTCAGAGGTGTTGTATGTGTATTTGGCTGTATCCTGCCATGTCAAGCATATTCTATAATGCCATCACTTATAAGAAGCTGGGGAAATTTTTATCATTCTTAAACGTCAATATAGCTAAACATTTTAGGTTTTTATTTGGGTATTTTATTTATATAATTATTTATATGTCTATTTTTAAAACAGGATCTTATACTATGGCTTAGACTGGTCTGAAACTTGCTATGTAGCCCAGGTTGACCTGGAATTCATGGCAGTCTTCTCATGTAGTCTTTCTAAGTGCTAGGTTACAGACATGAGCCACCATGTTGAGCTTTAACATTTGCTTTTTTTTCCTTGCCTTTTATTTTTGTTTTGTTCCCTCTTTTTGTACTCTTTGTGGAGACTGTCACATAAACAGATCACTATCCAAGAGAATATTATATAGTAACATCATTACAGCTTGACTATGTGGTGTATGGGAGCCTCTGAGGTGGACATGTATTCTGTTTTTCTTCCCATAAAGTATGAGTTTTACCCTCATAATCATACTTAAAGATAGATTTTCTCACTCTCACTTTGTATATTAGCAAATCAAACTTCAGATCACTCTGATATTTTGTACAAGTTCATGGACAGGACCCTGAAGCAAGTTATTCTGTAGCTATTGTGCCCCCCTTCTACTTTTATTCTCCAATCCCTTGATTCAGAATCATACATAACCCAAGGCTCTTACCAGATCTCTCATTACTCTTGTCTTCCTCCTTCTAGGAGTATGAGTTCACCGTGTTGCCCAATGCCTACATGATCCACATGCCCCATGCCCCTAGTTTCGACATCACTAAGTTCCGTTCCAACAAGCAATACCGCATCTGTCTCAAAACCCTGAAGGAAGAATTTCAACAGGACATGTCTCGACGATATGGCTTTGCTGCCTTGAAATATCTCACAGCTGAGAACAATAGCTAGCACTACGAAGGCCACCACTAGGGAGAGACATGTCACAAGGGAAGAGCCACTTCCTGCCTGGGGCCCAACCTTTGAAGACAAAATCCAACACTGCTTTTCTTTGGTTTGTTTCCCTTTGTCTCTTTGGCCCCACAAAGCTACTCTCTTCTGAAATCTTGAATAGAGACCCAGCCCACCATGGGTGCTTCCAGGATGGGACATAGAAGAGTGAAGCAAATGAAGAGTTTAACAACTTACCACAAAGCCACAGACCAAGTCAGGGTTTCTGGATGTTCCCATTCCATTTTAACAATTATGAGTCAAACCTTCGATGTTGAGGAAGTAAGAGCAATAAAGTTCCCTACAATGGAAATTTACCCTGCCACCTAGCTGGGTAACCATGTGGATAGCAACGCAAGGACTCAAACAAACATCTGGAGACTCTCATAGGGACATTATACATGCAGGGACCTGGAGGAGGGATGAATTGGTTCTTATTTTCAAAATCACTCTTGTTTTGTTTTGAGTTGTTTGAATTTGGGTGATTTTGTTCATTTTGATCTAGGAATCCAAGATTTTAAAATATTTAATCCTTAAAGCTCTAAAAGAAAAAAAATCAACTCCTTCAATCAACACTCCTCAACAGCAGTGGCCCTGCAAAGACAAGCATCCTCAAAGAATGTTCATGTGTGAACAGCTTCCTTCATGATGAACACAGAGATCACCTGATTACAAGTTTCCACTCTCTATATCCAGGGCTATGACAGGGACTACATAAATATGAGGCCAAACACTATATGCAAGTCACATTTTCTATGGACCATCACCAGGTCACAAGGAAAGGGCTTCATAGAACTACTTCAGCATTCACAGAAGGTATGATTCCCTTCTCAGGCCTTTTGAAGAACTTGGACAGTTCACAGAAGTCCAATGTGAACACTCATATGACTACATTGAAGCCACTGGAAGAAGTGGGTCATGTATCTCTGTGTTCTTCCCTGCCTCACTGTTGAAAGTGAGGGAGCTGATGAACTTAGTTTTCCCTCAGGACTTGTCCAAGTGTTGGCACACACCTCTTCATTGTGCATATGGAAGAAACACTGGACCCATTTTCTTTACTCTTCACTATTAATGTTGTGTTTACATTGATGAGAACAAGAGTTAACGGCATACCCTATACTGGGCTGTTTGTATTGAGTTGCCATGTGACCAGCGAAAGCTGCATTCAATAAATGAAATTCTTCCTCTTCTCCCTCCCACCCTTGTAAGAAGCCACGTGACATACTTGGTCTAGAGGGCAAAGTCAAATCCATGCACAGTACCTCACACTCTCTGTTCTTATATCTCATCTTTCTCATTATTTGAAATGTCACCTTTGTTTCCCTCCCAACTCAAGGAAAATTCAAATTTTCCATTGTGCATCTGTCTCACCATGTAGCCAGATGTGTTATATTTTAAGTATGCAAATTGTGTTAATCAGTATCATTCAATTGAAAGCCTGTCTTTAAGGGCTCTCTTGCCCTGTGGAATCTCAGACAGTCCAGTCAATGAGACCACTGTGGTGCGTTCAAGGGTGTTCCCCTACTTTAGTACAAAAATGAAGAAAATTGTACTTAGAATTAATTGTCACAAAGGTACAGACAAGTTTGTGTCTTTATCCATTACTTCTTTTGTTACTAGGACAATATCTGACAGAGTTTGAGAATCTAGTCCATCTTGGTAGGGAAGGAATGGTAGCAGGAACTTGAAGCAACTGATCATATTGCATCTGTAGTCAGGAAGCAGAAAAAGATGAGGGTCAGCAGTCAGATTGCTTTCTCCTTTTTTGTTCAATCAAGGACCCCATCCAATGAGATGATTCTGTATGCACTTAGGGTGGGACTTCTCACTTGAGTTAGCCTAATCTAAATAATCTCTCAGATATCTTTAGAGGTTGATTATCCTAGTTAAATAGATTTTCTAGATAGCTAGGTGATTATCCTAGTTAATTTTAGATCCTATCAAGTTGACAATGTTAACTATCACATTGTACATACATATATATATAATTATATATAAGACATATGTAAAGGAAACATCTGCATGTATAGCATATATGCAGGAATTTATCATTCTCAAGGTAATACATGAACATAATCTATGAATACGATTATAAAAATACACAAAATCAGTGACTTTCCTTAAACCCCATTATTGGCTATTTAATATTTTCCTTTAGCGCTGACTGTTTTTTTCCTTCCTTCACACACATGTATGTGTACCCAGAGGCACATATAAACTCTGCTGCTTTTCCTGAGATTAGCTATTGCTAGCAGGTTGATCTGAAATAATCATTTCCAGCTACTTGAGTCAAGCTGAACATTAGCTGGTTACACTGGTTCTTCAGTATTAAGCATCAAATTTTAATTCCCTAAAGCTTTTCTTTAAACATTTACCAGCACATGAATCAGACACAGATACCTTGTTTTCATTTGTATAGTTATAGGAATAGCCAATGACCATTTAATTTGCTAGTCTAGGGTCACTCCTGAGAATGATAGAAGATGCTAATTACTTTGCTATAATACCCATAAACTGGAGGATGATGAAACTGCATATACACAGAATCAATTAAAACCAGAAGCTGACACTCCATACCAGCAGAGAAACATTCTATTTCCTCAAATATGGCTGTCTGGCACTGTCATTTAGTCCCATTTAAAACAAAAGTTAACTGATGCTCAAATTCAAAGAAGAAGTTGGCAGTGGTGGAGGTTGATATACGTGGATCCAACATAATGAATCCTCAACAGGTACCTGGGGAGGTACTGTACTGGGGAGGTCATTACTTGGTGCTAGCACAGGCCCATATGTAAAGAACAGGGCCATTTAAGAAAAGGATGGTGATTCCTTTGTATCAACTTCTTAAAACAAACAAACTTAGGGATGGGTTGTGCTGATGTCATGCCAATACTATCTTGACTTTCACTTGAAAGGAAGGGCAGGTTGTCTCATTAGCTCCATCATGCTCAATGTCCAGAACTGCATTTGAAATAATAATTCACTTTGTGCAAGAGTATTTTGTGTATATTAGCACATTGAGTAACTGGAGCAAAGCCAAGAAGTGGGTACTGCTGATTATCAGTGAAGAGATGGGGTATGTTCAAATTAAATAACTTACCACCAATTCCCTGAGTTCAGATATCATACAGCCAGACTTTAAACTCAATTCTAATTATTTAACCCAGAACTACATAACCTGCAGTACTGTTATTGTTTCCACCAATAAGGAGCAGCTGAGTAAATAAGAACTGGGAGAGAAAAGGGTTTGAACCCACAGGGAAAATTATTAACCTTCCTCTTTCAATATCTGTCCAGTAACACAGCCTGAGTAACAATCATTCATCCAAAGTTAGCTATGCCCATGGACTTCCTGAAGCTCATGTCAGTCTGTAACCATATGCAAACAGGTGGGTTCGATCTTAGAGGACAGAAATGGTTGCTTCAAATGATAAGTGTTCAGGTAAAAAGGTGGAGTTTTAAGTTCCTCCTTGAACCCCAATTCTTCAAGCTGCTTCAAGGTGATATCTGTAAACATTTTGATCTCACTTAGAGAGTGCATATTTACCAAGGTTCTTAGAGCTCTCTCATGAAATAACAGACACTATGTTAATACTGTTTCTCTCAAAGTAAAGGCTGTGTTTGTTATTACCAGGCCTTTAGGAAGCTTGATGTTGGTAGAGAAAGATGATAAAAAAAAAAAAAAATACCCTTGCAGATCAAGTCTCTGCACACTACTAATGAAGATGGTAAGAGCTATATTATCAAGTCCAAACTTCACTGGTAGTTCGCACTGTTAGATCTTGACAGCTGTGCAGCCTTATGATCCCTTTACTTAGATGTAGAGATATATTTCAGAAAATTTACGTGTTCTTCCCAAGATTCTATAGATAATAGTGAATGCTTTGGTATTAGAATAGTCAGACTGGCTTCAAAAACCAGTCCCTTTACATTAATACATGCTGTGACCTTCCTAGGTGATGCTGCAGGTACCCACTAGGTTTCCAGTCATCTTTGAATATAGTTCCTAGTGACATGGTTTATTCTTGTTTTCTTTTAATCCTAAAGATCGATTTTTCAGTTTACTGGCACTATCATTTATAAAAAACTCACAATCATCTGGAGCCATCTCAGAGGTTCCAGGCCCATAGGATCTGATGCTGGAAACACTATAGCCTTTGTTTTCATACACTGAACAGAAAATTATTCTCAAAAAGTGACTTTTTTTTGTTTTTAAGAATGGTATCTACAAAAGATAATGGACTTCTTATTTTGGATTTGGTCATTGATTTCTTCCAACATTTCAAATGGTTTCAAGTCACCATAACTTCTAAGATATAAGAATGTCATCAGGTCTGGTAAATAATTTCCACATAGGGTCCACCACGAATTTGGCTGCTTCACTACCAGATAATGAAAGTGGCTGTTGAAGTGCTACATGTGTATGAATGGATTGAGGTCTTAGCTTTTTCACATGGCTGCTTAACATGGAAATAAACTACACTGGATAGCATAGGCAATGGTGAGTCTGGGACTGTGAAGCAAGGGAGAACAAATAAGCTGTGAGATAGACATGTTTTAATCACAACTACACCAAAAGCATAAGGCAAGAATTATATCTATTATAAAGATAAAGAAACATTTGTTCAGAGGGGTTAACTAAGAGCCCTGAAAATCCATTCTAGGCCTCTACATCTCCTAAGTTTGTTCATTTGATTGTTCAGTTTCCTGGGGATTCAGATAAGCTCTAAGTTATAAAATCATAATAAGCAAAATAGGCCTAACCTCTGGGAACTGAGCTTATCTTTTACTCCCACTGGTACTTCTTAAATCTTAATTTATATAGGAATAACATTAAGGATCTCATCAACATCAAATTACAGTAGATCCCAAAAGTCTGTATTTCTAACAACCCCAATTGGTGCCGAGGCTGCTGTTATATGTGGTCTCTTCAGGCCTTTAACAGTAAGCTTGTTTCCAAACATTTGTAGAACCCTGACATCAGGGCTGGCATTCTCTAGATACAATAGCAAATCTCCAGCAAGTTGTCTTAGTCACTGTTCGATTGCTGTGAAGAGTCACCATGACTTATAACAACTCTTATAATTGAAAGCATTTAGTTGGGTCTACTTACAGTTTCAGAGGTTTAGTCTATTGTCATTATGTAGGAAGAATGGTGGTACACAGGTAGACATGGTGCTGGAAATAGACTCTGGGCCTGGCCTGGGCTTCTGTAACCCCAAATCCCACACCTAATGACAATTTTCCTCCAACAAGGACACACCTCCTAATCTTTTCAAATAATGCCACCCCCATGAGTCTATGAGAGCCATTTTTATTCAGAACCACCATACAAGGAATTATCTTTTTAAGATAGGTACTTGGATTCAGCAACTAGACTAGTTGGTAAGAATTTGAATATTCAAAAACAAGTATGAACAATACATAATCCTTGCCATCAAGGATCTCTGTGCCATGATGAAGACAACAGTAACAACATCTGAGTCGTATTGGGAAGCCTGGATTAGGTGGGATCTGGAGAAGATGCACTCACTCCAGCCTGGAGATCATGGAAGGCTTCCTAAATAGGTGATACTTGTTTTGAAGAAAAAAATTATTCTGATGATTGATAAAACTATGTGGAACACTTTAGTTAATACTGTTGCAATAGATATTAAGGTCATCTCACTAATGATGTGATGAGTCTCCATTCAAATATGCCAGATACCTGGATATTTATATAACCCAACAAGAAGACTAAGGTCAGCTAAGGAGATATATTAAAAAGTAAGGTGCTCTTGCTAAACCAACTTGCAAGGAATTTTCTTTTCCAAATTAATTTTATGTATTTATTATATTACTTACCATATGTAGCCATATTTTGATACAAATACACAAAGGTATATGAGGAATGATTACGCCCAAATAATTATCATAAGTATGACCACACAACGCATCATTATCAGAGAGCAAGTTCTTAGCATATATTCTCTGCCTTTTCTCAAAGTCCAGTATGTCATCATGATCAATTGTCAGCAGCATGTTATACAGTAGTGTTTCCCAATGGGGCTTTTGCTGAAAACAGACCAAGGACCTTAACTCCAAAAGCAAAGCGTGAAGAATTTGATCACATATAAAGGGGTAGGTTCACCTAAGCTCATTTAGCTAGCTTCTCATTAAAACTGGACTCAAACGGCTGAATAAAGTAGACTTAGCCAAAAGGAAGGCAGAGATACTGTTCCACTGAAAAATGACTGAAAAATGAAAAATGACTGAAGAACCTGACTGTACACCCCGCAGTACAAGAACAACTACCTTGGTTTTCTTGACTCTAAGTTCCTGCTGAGTACACTTATAATTAGACTTTTGTCCCATGGATTCCAAGAGTCTTCATCTTCAGGTTTAGTTCACTTTGGAAATTTGTTCCTTGGGTTTTGAATAAGATTCCTGACTCTTTATCTGAATTCTCATTCTCACATATACAAGCACTTGATGCTTGTAGATACAGATTTCATTCTATTTTTGATTCATAATAAAGATAAGAAGCACTTGAGTAGGGCTTGCTATGCCTGTCATAAGCAATTTTCATATAGTGATTTCAATATTGAGTTAAAATAGTAATCTTAAAATAGGTTGATTAATAAACCTGTTTACAAAGGGGAAATTCAGGCCCAGAGAGAATAAATCATGTGCCCAAGTTCCCAACCTAATAGATCTAGGATTTGAGCCAGGAAGTTGGCTGCATAATTCACATTACATTCTTTAAAATTATTTTATTTTACTGAATGGGTGTTCTGCTTGAATATTTTTCTGTATTTTGCAGTACTCACAGAAACTACAAGAAGGTATCAGATCCCTGGAACTGGTTATAAACTTCCTTGTGGATATTGCTAATCATACTCAGGTTCTCTGGAAGAGCACCCAGTGCTCTTGACTACAGAACCATCTCTACATCCCCTTGTTCACATTCTTAACGAATATTCTGCTTCCCTGTAAAAGCATGAAATGGTCTACAACTACAACATCCAGTGTTTGTGTTTAATCTCTTTGTGAGTTTATTTGTGTAACAAATTACCACAAACTAAGTAGCTTAACAATATTATGCCACAGTTTCCTTAGATTAAGAGTCCAGATAGGAATGATCTGCCTATACTCTTATAAAGCTACCATCAAAGTGTCACCCATACTATAATTCCTATCTGGGCCTTGAGGACTTCTCACAACTTCACTAGTTATTGGAGGATACAGTTTTTCCTTTTTTGAGATTGAAGGACTGAGATAGTTGAATGTTTACCCAGGACTAATCTCAGCTACTGGAGGACACTGGCCAATCTGCCAGTGTCCTGTCCATTATGGGACTTCTTCAAAGTCACAAAGATAGTGTTTTAGCATGGTCACAGAGTGATATACCATTGCCTACCCACAAAGGAAGGACATTATACAGGATATGTACACCAAGGCATGGCAATCTGAGAAATCCTCCCAAAATTCTGCATACCACATAGGTGAATTCAGATAGGAAATTGTGGTAAAAGAATGGTTTTTTGCCGAGTGCCTGTTGCTGCTGAGAAAAAAAAAAAAAAACAGAACCAGAACAGAGAGTTACTGTGATGATTCACAGTCATTAGGTACTGGTGGGAGAGAGAAGAACAGAGCCCAAGCAATTTAGGTTAGGTATTGATTGAGGATGCCAAAAGAGGGAATACTTGCATTTAATGTTGACAGGGGTTAGGACTAACAGAGCTGTGACAGAAAGAGCCTCATCCATGGAGAGTCAGATGGCAGCAGCACTGTGAGTGCTTAACACTTGTGGTCAAAGACACAAGGCAATAGCTTTGTGGCCTCTGTAGGGTCCTCTGGAGATTCTGTAATAGATGAGAAATAGCATCAGCAACCACAGCAATGCCTAATGATAGGGCCTTTAGCAGCAAATGATATGATATTCCTGAGCCTTGCCAAAGCCCAATAGACAGCTGGGAGTTCTCTACCTGTCAGTCCCATGACATATAGTCTAGGTGGTGAACTGAGAGGCAGGTAAGGCCACTGTCATCTCTGTATTATATGTTATAGGAAATAGGTGTGTTAAATACATATCTTCCCCGATTTTTTTATATCCAGTAAGATCTTGGGTCCATCTTTTTTTTTAAATAAGATTTTAATATGTCCATATGTCTCTATAGTTGTAATTTTCCCTGATAAGTTTATAGAGTGAAATCTTTCCTACTCCCAGAAATCAGTCTCTGCTACATGGGTGCCATCATATAGATAGTGTTGTTCCCCCGTCCACTAAAGTTCAGACCCATCTTCTATTCACAAAATGTGTTAAAAAGCAACTTGTAAATGGAACCTTTCAGGGCTAGGCACAGCCTGAAAAACCCCAGGATGGAGCAATTTTGGACAGGCACACCAGATCTGAACTTCCATACATCCATACACTATAATGATCATACTCCCTATTGTGTTTCCCCCCCCCTTTTTTTTTAGAATCTTAGTGTTCAATATTCTTTTTTATTGGATATTTTATTTATTTACATTTCAGATGTTATTCCCTTCCCCCATTTCCCCCCACCAGGAACCCACTATCACATCCCCTCCTCCTGCTTCTATGAGGGTGTGAACCCATCTGTCTACCCACTTCCAAATCCCCGCCCACGAATTCCCCCACAATGGGGCATCCAGCCTTCACTGGACCAAGGACCTTCACTCCCACCTATGTCCAACAAGGCCATCCTCCCTTACGTATACAGCTGGAGCCATGGGTTCCTCCTTGTGTGCTCCCAGGATGGTGATTTAGACCCTGGGAGCTCTGGTTGGTTGGTATTGTTGCTCTCCTCATGGGGACACAAAATCCTTCAGCTCCTTCAGTCTTCTCTCTAGCTCTTCCATTGGGAACCCCATGATCAGTTCAATGGTTAGCTGCAAAGATCTTCCTCTGTATATGTCAGGGTCTGGCAGACCTCTAAGGAGACAGCTATATCAGGCTCCTGTCAGCATGAACTTCCTGGCAGCCACATCAGCGTCTACCTTTGGTGACTTCACAAGGGATGGATACCCAGGTGGAGCAGTCTCCGACAGCCCCTCCTTCAGTTTCTGTCCCACACTTTGTCTCCATATTTGTTCCCATGAGTATTTTGTTACTCCTTCTAAGAAGGGCCAAAGCATGCACACTTTAGTTCATGAGCTTCATGTGGTCTGTGGCTGTATCTTGGGTACTGAGAGCTTTTAAGCTAATATCCACTTATCAGTGAGTGCATACCATGTTTGTTCTTTTTTGATTGGGTTACCTCACTCAGGATGATATTTTCTAGTTCCATCCATTTACCTAAGAATTTTTCGAATTCATTTTTTTTAATAGTTGGTAATACTCCATTGTATAAATGTACCACATGTTTTTGTATCCATTCCTATGTTGAAGGACATCTGGGTTCTTTCCAGCTTCTGGCTATTAGTAAATAAGGCTGCTGGGAACATAGTGGAGCATATGTCCTTGTTATATGTTAGAGCATCTTTTGGGTATATGCCCAGGAGTGGGAAATCTGGGTCCTAAGGTAAAGCTATGTCCAATTTTCTGAGGAACCTCCAGACTGATTTCCAGAGTGGTTGTACCAGCTTGCAATCTCACCAACAGTGGAGGAGTGTTCCTCTTTCTCCACATCCTCGCCAGCATCTGCTAGCCCCTGAGTTTTTGATCTTAGCCATTCTGACTGGTGTGAGGTGGAATCTCAGGGTTGTTTTGATTTGCATTCCCTGATGACTAAGGATATTGAACATTTCTTTAAGAGCTTATCATACATTCGATATTTCTCAGTTGAACTTTCTTTGTTGAACTCTGTACTCCATTTTTAATAGGGTTATTAGATTGTCTTGATTCTTTGTATATATTAGATAATAGCCCTCTATCAAATGTAGGATTAGTAAAGATCTTTTCACAATATGTTGGTTGCCATTTTGTCCTATTGACAGTGTCCTTTGCTTTACAGAAGCTTTGGAATTTTATGAGGTTCCATTTGTCAATTCTTGATCTTAAAGCATAAGCCATTGGAGTTCTGTTCAGGAACTTTTTCCCTGTGCCTAGGTATTCAAAGGTCTTCCCCACTTTCTCTTCTATTAGTTTCAGTGTATCTGGTTTTATGTGGAGGTCCTTGATCCACTTGGATTTGAGCTTTGTACAAGGAGATAAGAATGGATCGATTTACATTCCACTACATGCTGACCTCCAGTTGAACCAGCGCCATTTGTTGAAAATACTGTCCTTGGCCCACTGAATGAGTTTAGCTCCTTTGTCAAAGATCAAGTAACCATAGGTGTGTGGGTTCATTTCTGGGTCTTCAATTCTATTCCATGATCTTTCTATCTGTCTCTGTACTAATACCATGCATCTTTTTTACCACTATTGCTCTGTAGTACAGCTTGAGGTCAGGGATGGTGATTCTCCCAGAAATTCTTTTATTGTTGAGAATAGTTTTTGCTATCTTGGTTGTTTGTTATTCCAAATGAATTTGTAAATTGCTCTTTCTGTCTCTATGAAGAATTGAGTTGGAATTTTGATGGAGGTTGCATTGACTCTATAGATTGTTTTAGGCAAGATGACCATTTTTGCTATATTAATCCTGCCAGTCCATGAGCATGGGAGGTGGAAACATCTTCTGAGATCATCTTTAATTTCTTTCTTCAGAGACGTGAAGTTCTTGGCATACAGATTTTTAACTTGCTTGGTTAGGTATTTTATATTATTTGTGACTATTGTGAAGGGTGTCATTTCCCTAATTTCTCTCTCAGCCTGTTTATCTTTTGAATAGAGGGAGGCTACTGATTTGATTGAATTAATTTTATATCCAGCTAATTGGCTGAAGTTGTTTATCCAGTTTAGGAACTCTCTGGTGGACATTTTGGGGTCACTTAAGTATACTATCATATCATCTGCAAATAGTGATATTTTGACTTCTTCCTTTCCTATTTGTATCCCTTTGACTTCCTTTTGCTGTCTAGTTACTCTGACTAGGACTTCCAGTACTATATTGAATAGGTAGGGAAAGAGTGGGCAGCATTGTCTAGTCCCTGACCTTAGTGGGATTGCTTCAAGTTCTCTCCATTTAGTTTGATGTTGACTACTAGTTTGCTGTATATTGCTTTTACTATGTGTAGGTGTGGGCCTTGAATTCCTGATCTTTCCAAGACATTTATCATGAAGGGATATTGAATTTTGTCAAATGCTTTCTCAGCATCTAGTGAGATGATCATGTGGTTTTGTTCTTTGAGTTTGTTTATATAGTGGATTACATTGATGAATTTCTTAATATTGAACCATCCCTGCATTCCTGGGATAAAGCCTAATTGATCATGAGAGATGACTGTTTTGATGTGTTCTTGGATTCAGTTTGCTAGAATTTTATTGAGTATTTTTGCATCGATATTCATAAGGGAGATTGTCTGAAGTTCTCTTTCTTTGTTGGGTCTTTGTGTGGTTTAGGTATGAGCATAATTGTGACTTCATAGAACAAATTGGGTAGTGTTTCTTCTGTTTCTATTTCGTGGAATAGTTTGAAGAGAATTGGTATTAGGTTTTCCTTGAAGGTCTCATAGAATTCTGCACTAAAACCATCTGGTCCTGGGCTTTTTTTAGTGGGGAGACTTTTAATGACTGCTGCTATTTCCTTAGGGGTTATAGGACTGTTTAGATGGTTTATTTGCTCCTGATTTAACTTTGGTACCTGGTATCTGTCTAGAAATTGTCCATTTCATCCAGATTTTCCAGTTTTCTTTGTATAGGCCTTTGTAGTAGGATCTGATGATTTTTTGAATTACCTCGGTTTCTGTTGTTATGTCTCCCTTTTCATTTCTAATTTTATTCATTTGGATACTCTTTCTTTGTCTTCTGGTTAATCTGGCTAAGGGGTTATTTATCTTGTTGATTTTCTCAAAGAAACAGCTCCTGATTTTGTTGATATTTTGTATAGTTCTTTCTGTTTCTATTTGGTTGATTTCAACCCTGAGTTTGATTATTTCCTGCCATCTACTCCTCTTGAGTGTATTTGCTTCTTTTTTTTCTAGAACTTCTATGTGTGCTGCAAGTTGTAAGTGTATGCTCTCTCCAGTGTCTTTTTGTAGGCACTTAGAGCTATGAGTTTTCCCCTTAGCACTGCCTTCATGGAGTCCCACAAGTTTTAATAAGATGTACCCTCATTTTCATTAAATTCTAAAAAGTCTTTAATTTCTTTCTTTATTTTCTTTCTTGATCAAGTCATCATTGAGTAGAGCATTGTTCAGTTTCCACATGCATGTGTGTTTTCCATTTGTCATTATTAAAGTCCAGCCTTAGTCCGTGATTATCTGATAGGATGCAAGGGATTATTTCAATCTTTTTGTATCTGTAGAGGCATGTTTTGTGACCAATTATATGGTCGATTTTGGAGAAGTACCATGAGGTGCCGAGAAATAAAGTATGTTCTTTTGTTTTAGGATGTAATGTTCTATAAATATCTGTTAAATTCATTTGGTTCATAACTCCTGTTAATTTGTGTCTGTGTTTAGTTTCTGTTTCCATGATCTGCCCATTGCTAAGAGTGGGGTGTTTAAATCCCCCACTATTATTGTGTGAGGGCAATTGTTTTGAGCTTTAGTAAAGTTTCTTTTATGTATGTGGGTGCCCTTGCATTTGGAGCATAGATGTTCAGAATTGAGAGTTCATTTTGGTAGATTTTTCCTTTGATGAGTATGAAGTGTCCTTCCTTATCTTCTTTGATTACTTTTGGTTGAAAGTCGATTTTATTTGATATTAGAATGACTACTCCAACTTGTTTCTTGGGACCATTTGCTTGGAAAATTGTTTTCCATCCTTTTTCTCTGACGTAGTGTCTGTCTTTGTCACTAAGGTGCGTTTCCTGTATGCAGCAAAATTCTGGGTCCTGTTTGTGTATCTAGTCTGATAGTCTGCCTCTTTTTATTGGAGAATTGAGTCCATTGACCTTATGAGATATTAAGGAAAAATGATTGTGTTTTCCTGTTATTTTTGTTATTAGAGGTAGAATTATGTTTGTGTAGCTATCTTCTTTTGGGGTTGTTGGAAGATTACTTCCTTGCTTTTTCTAGGTTGTAGTTTCCTTCCTTGTGTTGGCGTTTTCCATCAATTATCCTTTGAAGTGCTGGGTTTGTGGGAAGATATTGTGCAAATTTGGTTTTGTCATGGAATATCTTGGTTTCTCCATCTATAGTGATTGAGAGTTTTGCTGGGTATAGTAGTCTGGCTGACATTTGTGTTCTCTTAGGTCTGTATGATGTCAGTCCAGGATCTTCTGGCTTTTATAATCTCTGGTGAGAAGTCTTGTATAATTCTTATAGGTCTACCTTATATGTTACTTGACCTTTTTCCCTTACTGCTTTTAGTATTTTTTCTTTGTTTTGTTCATTTGATGTTTTGATTATTATGTGACAGGAGGTATTTCTTTTTGGGTCTAGTCTATTTGTTGTTCTGTAGGTTTCTTGTATGTTTATGGGCATTTCGTTCTTTAAGTTAGGGAAGTTTTCCTCTATAATTTTGTTGAAGATATTTACTGGTCCTTTAATTTGAGCATCTTCACTCTCATCTATACCTATTATCTTTAGGTTTGGTCTTCTCATTGTGTCGTGGATTTCCTTGATGTTTGGGGTTAGGAGCTTTTTGTATTTTGCATTTTCTTTGACAGTTTTGTCAATGTTTTCCATGGTATCTTCTGCACACGAGATTCTCTCTTCTATTTCTTGTATTCTGTTGGTGATGCTTGTGTCTATGACTCCTGATCTCTTTCCTAGGTATTCTATCTCCAGGGTAGTCTCCCTTGAGATTTCTTTATTGTTTCTATTTCCATTTTTAGATTCTGGATGGTTTTGTTTAATTCCTTCATTGTGTTTTCTTGCAGTTCTTTAAGGGATTTCTGTGTTTCCTCTTTAAGGGCTTCTACCTGTTTACCTGTGTTCTCCTGTACTTCTTTAAGAGGGTTACTTATGTCTTTCTTAAAATCTTCTATCATCATCATTAGAAGTGATTTTAAATCTGAATCCTGCTTTTCCAGTGTCATGGGGTGTCCATGGCTTGTTATAGTGGGAGAACTGGGTTCTGATGATGTCAAGTAACTTTGGTTTCTGTTGCTTATATTCTTGTGCTTGCCTTTCACCATCTGGTTAACTCTAGTGTTACCTGTGCTCACTGTGTCTGACTGGAGTGTGTCTTTCCAGTTATCTTACTTATGTCAGAACTCCTCAGAGTCCAGTTGTCTCTGTGATCTTGTGATCCTAAGATCCTGGGTGGAAGAACTCCTGGGACTTAGACCACCTCTGGGATCCTGAATTCCTGCTGCTCTGAGTACAGTGGTTCCTCTAGGATGGCTCAGGATATGGTGTCTCTGGAAGAGCAGACAAGCTAGGTGTCTGCTACTCTGAGTGCACTGGGTCCTCTAGGATGGCTCAGGATACAGTATCTCCACAGGAGCAGACCAGCTAGGTGTCTGCCCCAGCCAAAAGGACCAGGTAAGGGGTAGAAGGGAAGTGGTATTCTGGAGGGGCTGGGTTTGTGTTTTTGATGGGTCCTGCAGCACCCCTGGACCCCCATTGTAACTCTGGGGCATAGGGAGTGGGAGGGTGTTCTTACCCGCTGCTCTGAGTGCAATGGCTCCTCTGGGATGGCTCAGGATATGGTGTTTCCACAGGAGAAGACCAGCCAGGTGCAAGACCAGCTTTAATTAGTGGTGGTCTGATAAGATACAAGAGGTTATTTCAGTTTTCTTGTATCTGTTGAAGTTGCTTCATGAATGACTATTTGGTCCATTTTGGAGAAGGATCCATGAGGTACCGAGAAAAGGGTATATTCTTTTTTGTTTGAGTAAAATACTTTGTAAATGTCTGTTAGGCACACTTGATTCATAACACTGGTTTATTTCATTATTTCTCTGTTTAGTTTTTGTCTGGATAACCTGTCAATTGGCAAGGATGGGGTGTTGAAATCTCCCACTATTAGTGTGTGGTGTTTGATACACAATTTAAGCTTGAGCAATGTTTCTTTTACAAATTCGGGTACCTTTGTGTTTGGGGCATAGAAGTTTAGAACTGAGATATCATCTTGGTAGATTTTTTTCTTTGATGAGGATGAAATGTCCTTCCCTGTCTTTTTTGATTAATTTTGGTTGAAAGCCTATTTTATTAGATATTATAAAGACTGCTCCAGTTTACTTCTTGGGTCCATTTGCTTAAAAAACTTTGTTGCAACGTTTTTACTCTGTAGTAATGTCTACCTTTATTGCTGAGGTGTGTTTCTTGTATGTGCAGAATGACAGATCCTGGTTTTGCCTTCATTTTGTTAGCCTGTGTCTTTTTATTGGGGAACTGAATCCATTAATATTGACAGATACTAATGACCAGTGACTGTCAATTACTGTTATTATGATGTTGTTTTCTCTCTCTGTCAATTACTGTTATTATGATGTTGTTTTCTCTCTCTCTCTCTCCTCTCTCTCTCTCTCTCTCTCTCTCTCTGTGTGTGTGTGTGTGTGTGTGTGTGTGTGTGTGTGTGTGTTTCCCTTGTTTTTGCTTGTATGTGATTACTTATTTTCAGTGGTTTCTTAGATATAGTTATCCTCCTTGGGTTGGAATTTTCCTTCTAGTATTTTCTGTAGGGTTAGATTTGTGGATAGATATTGTTAGAATTTGTATTTGTCTTGAAATATCTTGTTTTCTCCATCTATGGTGATTGAGAATTTTGCTAGGTATAGTAGTCTAGGGTCACATCTGTGTTTCTTTTTCTTAGAGGTTACAAGATATCTCTCCAGGCCCTTCTAGAATTTAGAGAGAAGTCAGATGTAATACTGATAGTATGTTACCTATACTTTCCCCCATGCTGGTTTTGATTTTTTTCTGTATTTTGATTATTGTGTCAAGAGGAAATTTTTTTCTGGTCTAGTCTAATTGGTGTTTTATAAGCTTCTTTTATGCATCTCTTTCTTTAGGTTGGGAAATTTTTCTTCTATGATTTTGTTGAAAGTATTTTTTGGGCCTTGAAGGTAGAACTCTTTACCTTCTTCTATTCTTATTATTCTTAGGTTAGGTCTTTTCATGGTATTCCAGATATCCTGGATGATTTGTGTTAGGAATTTTTTGATTTATGTTTGTTTGACCCATGTATCAGTTTCTTTTATTGTATCTTCTACACCTGAGACTCTGTCTTCCATCACTTGTGTTCCGTTAGTGATGCTTGCATTTGTTGTTCCTATTCTCTTCCCTAGGTTTCTATCTCCTGGTTTCCCTCAGTTTGTGTTTTCTTTATTGCTTTTATTACATTTTCAAGTCGTGAACAGGGTTTTTTTTTTTTTTTTTAATTTCCTTGACCTGCTTAATTGCATTGCATTTTCCTATATTTCTTTTAGGGATTTATTTGTTTCCTCTTTAAATGTCTCTGAGACATCTTCATAAGATTGGATTAAAGGTCATTTTCTTATGCTTCAGTTGTATTAAGGTATCTAGAGCTTGCTATAGTATGATAGCAGTGCTCTGAAGATGTCATACTGCCCTGGCTTTTGTTGTTTATGTTTTTTCAAGGGCCTTTAGCCATCTGGATGATTCTGGTCCTGGATGTTCTTGTTGTAGTAAGTATTGGCAGAGGCCTAAACTCAATGATCCTATATGGCAGGTTGGATATCCTTGGGGTGTTTGGTTCTGAACCCGCAGTTCTGTATGGTTCAGGATCCTCAGGTCCATTGAAGGTAGGTGGAGAGGTGGCAGGAAAATGGATGTCTCCCTGGGATGGCAGAATGCTTAGAGCAGTTTAGATTGGCCCAGGGGCCTCAGAGAGCAAGGAAGTTTGTGTGCAAGGGACTGAAAGTGAGCTTACCTGTATGGTTCATGAATCCTATGGAAGTAGAGGAGAGGTGGTGAAAGAATGGAGGTCTCCTGGGACAACAGTTTACTTAGAGCATTACTTGGCTTGGCCCAGAGAGTTCAGTCATCAGGGAAGGTACATGGGAGAAGGAAGCAAACCTGTATGTTTCAGGAGTCTCAGGTCTGATGGAGAGGTGGTGGAAGAATGGATCCCCTTGCCCCCAGAATAGCAAGCTGCTCACAGTAGCTTGGCTTGGCCCAGAAGGCTCAGAGAACAGAGAAGATAAGTGGGCAAAAGGAAACTTACCAGTATTGTCCAGGAGTCTTATGGAGGCAGAGGAGAGAAGGTGGGAGAGTAGCAGTCCCCCCCAAGCCCCTGTAATGGCAGACTACTCAGGGCAGCTTGACCTGGTGCAGAGGGCTCAGAAAAGAGGGGAGATGGATGGCGGAAGGGAAGCTTACCTGTATGGTTCAGGAGTCTGATAGAGGTGAAGAAGAGGTAGTGAGATAATTGTTCCGGGGGGGGGGTTCCTTTCACTTTTGTTTAATAACCATCTCTTTTAATGTACAATAAGCTTTTTCTATAACTGACTGCCCTATGGAACTGTGTGGTAATCCAGTAACATGCTTTATATTGTAACATGAGTAGAATTGTTTCATTTTATTGGATACATATGCAGGAACATATGTATTTATTTAATTTGTTTAGGTATATATTTAATTTGTTTAGGTATCTCCATAATTGACATTATTTCCAATTGTATAATTATGTAACCAGCCTTTTCAGAACTTAAAACAGTTTTCCAATGAAACGCTGAGTATGTGTCAATGGTATGGTGTAAATACCTTTGTTTTCCAAATTCTACAAAATAGAAAACATCCATCTGCCAAAAGTCATTTCGTAAAACTAACAGGTATGGTAGTTCGATTGCATAGAGAACATAGAGGACAATTTTTTTTACATTACCTCTTTGATTTGTTTCCAAGTCATTTCTTGAGCTAATGGACCTGTTAAACCTGTATGAGACCAAATATAAGTAATGTATAATGGATTCTTTTTAATTATGGATACTTTTTAATGTATACTTTTAACTTATGATGGCTTATTTCAATTATATAAATAACAGAGTTAAAAACTAGAAGCATTTGAAAAAGCCTCAACTCTATCACAAGCATGCAACCAAGCATACCTGGGTCAGCATAGAGTCAGAGCTGTGTCCTCATTTAAGCCATGAACCCCAGGATTATGCATGCCAATTTAGTACAATTTTTGTTCTAGTACCAAACTCACTCATCTTGGGAAGAAACCACAAGGCTTGGCTAAGAAAACAATTATCCCCACTTCCTAATCTTAAAGGACAGCTTGTGTTTTCCATTTGTGAATCTCAAATTACTTTTTTGTTTTTTATTAATCATTTTATTTTATATTGCAAATGATATCCCCTTCCCAGTTACCACTCCACAATCCCCATCCCATCCCCCTTCTCTCCTCCCCTTATCCTCTATGAGGGTCCTTCTCCACCCACTCACCTACTCCTGCCTCACCACCTAGCATTACAGAAACATTTCAGTTTTATGAGGTCCCATTTGCTGATTGTTGACCTTAAAGCATGAGCCATTTTCAGTTCAGGAAAATTTCTCCTGTGCCAATGTGTTCTAGGTTCTTTATTACTTTCTCTTCCATTAGAATCAGCATATCTGGTTTAATGTGAAGGTCTTTAATACATTTGAGCTTTGTACATGGAGAAAAGAATAGATCAATTTGCAGTATTCTACATGCCGACTGCCAGATGAACCAGCATCATTTGTTGAAAAGGTTGTCTTTTCCCTCACTGGATAGTTTTAGCTTCTTTGTCAAAGATCAAATGACCATAGGTATGTGGGTTCACTTTTGGGTCTTCAATTCCATTTGAATTGATCTACCAGCTTGTCTCTGTACCAATATCATGTGGATTTTATCACTGTTGCCCTGTAGTACAGCTTGGGGTCAGGGATGGTGATTCCCTGAGAAGTTCTTTTATTGTTGAAAATGGGTTTCGCTATCCTGGGATTTTTGTTATTCCAGATGAATTTGAGAACTTCTCTTTCTATCTCTGTGAAGAATTGAGTTGGAATTTTGATGAAAATTGTATTGAATCTGTAGATTGCTTTTGGCAAGATGGCCATTTTTACTATATTAATCCTGCCAATCCATGAGCCTGAGTGATCTTTCCATCTTCTGAGGTCTTTGATTTCTTTCTTGAGAGATTTGACATTTTTGTCATACAGATCTTTGACTAGCTTGGTTAGAGTCTCACCAAGATATATTATATTATTTGTAACAATTCTAAAGGGTGTCATTTACCTAATTTCTTTCTCAGTCCATTTATTCTTTGAGTAGACAAAGGCTACTGATTTGTTTGAGTTAATTTTATATCCAGCCCTTTTGCTGAAGTTGTTTATTGGGTTTAGGAGTTCTCTCATGAATTTTTTTGGGCTACTTAATTATACTATCATATCATCCACAAGTAGTGATATCTTGATTTTTCTCCTTTCCAATTTTATCCCTTTGATCTCCTTTTGTTGTTTAATTGCACTGGCTAGAACTTCGAGTACTATACTGAATAGATAGGAGGGGAGTGGGCAGCCTTGTCTTGTCTTATTTTAGTGGGATTGCTTCAAATTTCTCTCCATGTAGTTTGATGTTGGCTACTGGTTTGCTGTATATTGCTTTTACTGTATTTAGGTATTGTCCAAGGCTTTTTCAGCATCTAATGAGATGATCATGTGGTTATTTTCTTTGAGTTTGTTTATATAGTGGATTACATTGATGGATTTCCATATATTGAATGAATGAGATGAATCTTATTTGATAATGGTGAATAATCTTTTTGATATGTTCTTATATTCAGCTTGTGAGAATTTTATTGAGTATTTTTACATTGATATTCATAAGGGAAATTGGTCTGAAATTCTCTTTCTTTGTTGGGTTTTTGTATGGTTTAGGTATCAATGTATCTGGGGCTTCATAGAATGATTGCATAGAGTTCCTTCTGTTTCTATTTTGTGGAATAGTTTGAGAAGTATTTGGTATTATGTTTTCTTTGAAGGTCTGATAGAACTCTACACTAAAACCATCTGGGTCTTGGCTTTTCTTGGTTGAAAGACTTTTAATGACTACTTCTATTTCCTTATGGGTTATGGGACTGTTTAGATGATTTATCTGATCCTGATTTAACTTTAGTACCTAGTATCTGTCTAGAAAATCACCCATTTCATCTAGATTTTCCAGTTTTGATGAGTATAGGCTTTTGTAGTAGAATCTGATGATTTTTTTTAAGCTTCCTCTATTTCTGTTGTTAGGTCTCCCTTTTCATTTCTGATTTTGTTAATTTGAATACTGTCTCTGTGCCCTCTCATTAGTTTGTCTAAGGGCTTATCTATCTTGTTGACTTTCTCAAAGAACCACTTCCTGGTTTTGTTGATTCTTTGTATACTTCTCTTTGTTTCTACATGGCAGAATTCAGCCCTGGGTTTGATTATTTCCTGCTGCCTACTCCTCTTGGGTGTATTTCCTTCTTTTTGTTTTACAGCTTTCAGATGTGCTGTTAAGCTGCTAGTATATGACTTCTCCAATTTCTTTATGGAGTCACTTAGGCCTATGAATTTTCCTCTCAGCACTGCTTTCATTGTGTCCCATAAGTTTGAATATGTTGTAGCTTCATTTTCATTAATTTTTAGGACTTTGATTTCCTTCTTTAACTTTTTTTTTCTGACCAAGTTATTGTTGAGTAGAGAGTTATTCATCTTCTCTGTGTATGTGGCTTTTTATGCTGTTTCAGTTGTTATTGAAAACCAGCCTTTGTCCATGTTGTTCTGATATGATACATGGGAATCACTCAATGTTCTTGTATCTGTTAAGGCCTGTTTTGTATCCGATTATATGGTCAAATTTGGAGAAGGTACCATGAGCTGCTGAGAAGAAGAAATATTCTTTTGTTTTAGGGTGAAATATTCTGTAGATATCTGTTAAATCCATTTTGTTCATAACTTCTGTTAGTTTCACTGTGTCTCTGTTTAGTTTCTGTTTTCATGATTTCTTTATTCATGAGATTGGAGTGCTGATGTCTCCTACTATTACTGTGTGAGATTCAATGTGTGCTTTGAGCTTAAGTAACATTTCTTTTACAAATGTGGGTACATTGCATTTGGGTCATAGATGTTCAGAATTCATAGTTCATCTTGGTGGAATTTTTCCTTTGGTGAGTATGTCATGTATTTCTCTAAGTGTTGATTATTTTTTTGTTGAAAGTCGATTTTATTGGATTTTAGAATGGCCACTCCACTTGTTTCTTAGGATCATTTGCTTGGAAAAAAATTTCTGGCCTTTTACTTTGAGGTAGTTTCTATCTTTGTCACTGAAGTGTGTTTCCTTTATACAGCAAGTTGCTGGGTCCTGTTTACTTATCCAGTCTATTAGCCTATGACTTTTTATTGGGGAATTGAGTCCATTGATGTTGAGTGATATTAAGGACCAATAATTGTTGCTACCTGTTATTTTTGTTTTTAGATGTGGGATTATGTTTGTGTGGATCTCATCTTTTGGGTTTGTTGTGAGATTAATTTCTTGGTTTTTTGTTGGGTGCTGTTTTCCTCCTTGTGTTGGAGTTTTTCTATTATCCTCTGTAGAGTGTAGTTAGTGGAAAAGTACTAATGGAATATCTTGGTTTCTCCATCTATGGTAATTGCGAGTTTTGTTGGGTATAGTAGCCAGGGCTGGCATTTTTGTCCTCTTAGGGTCTATATGACATCTCCCCAAGATTGTCTGGCTTTTAGTCTCTTTTGAGAAGTCTGGTGTAATTCTGATAGGTCTGCCTTTATATGTTACTTGACCTTTTTCCCTTACCACTTTCAATATTCTTTCTTTGTTTTGTACATTTGGTGTTATGATCATTATATGATTGGAGGAATTTCTTTTCTGCTCCAATCTGTTTGGTGTTCTGTACGTTTCTGGCATGTTTATGGGCATCTCTTTTTTTAGGTTAGGGAAGTTTTCTTCTATACTTTTGTGAAGATGTTTACTGGCCCTCTGAGTTAGAAATCTTCACTGTCCTCTATCCCTGTCATTTTTAAGTTTTGTCTTTACATTGTGTCCTGGGTCTCTTGAATGTTTTTAGTGAAAAACTTTTTGCTGTTTTGTGTTTTCTTTTACTATTGTGTCAATGTCTTCTATGGTGTCTTGTATGCCTGCAATTCTCTCTTCTGTCTCTTGTACCTGTTGGTGATGATTACATCTGTGCCTCCTGCTCTATTTCCTAGGTTTTCCATCTTCAGGATTGTCTCCCTTTGTGTTTTCTTTAATGTCTCTATTTCTATTTTTAGATCCTGGATGGTTTTGTTCAATTACTTCACCTGTTTGGTTGTGTTTTCCTGTATTTCTTTAAGAGATTTATGTGTTTCCTCTTTAAGGGCTTCTACTTGTTTACTTGTATTCTCCTATATTTCTTTAAGGGAATTATTTATGTCCTCCTTAAAGTCCTCTATCATTTCCATGAGATGGGATTTTTAGATCAGAATCTTGCTTTTCAGGTATGTTGGGATAACCAGGGCTTGCTGTGGTGGGAGAACTGGTTTTTGATATTGCCAGGTAGTATTTGTTTCTGTTTCTTATGCTCTTGTGTTTGCCTCTTGTCACCTGATTTTCTCTGGTAGCTAGTATTCTTAACTACCAAGACACCTCTCCAGCCTTGATAAGATTTTGTTTAAAGGGTACTGTGTGTTCAAGTTGTTCATATGAATGGACTATATTCCCTGTCATCATCAAATTCTTAGTTTAATAACTAAAGTTTGATCATTACATTTTTAAATGTTCTACACTTAAATGATTACTAATGATTGATCTTCATGATTATTTAGTCTGCTCAATCTATCAATTGTTAGGAAAGAGATACTCTAATACGTCTCCATGATTACAAATTTGTCACCTTATTTTTGTAATTAGGTCTATTTGCTTTACATCATTTCGGCCATTTAAAAATTTTTATTAGTTTCTTAAATGATCACATTGGTTTTCTTATGGCCCCCACCCTTTTCATGTGGTCCTCTGTCTTTTTCCCAATGCCTCCTTCTACTTTCATGTCTCTACTCATTTTAAGATCTTTCTTGTGCCCGCCATGATTGCCTTTCTAGTTTCAGGCTTGTCTACTTCATTATCATACATATAAATCTACATTTATATAAATTAAAATCTGGGTTCTGTGTAGGAGAGGAGGCCTGCAGTATTTGTCATCATCGGACTGGCTAATTTTTCTTAACATAATAATCTCCAGTTTCATCCAGTTTTCTACAAATGTTATAATTTAAGTTTTCTTTAGAGATGGATAAAATTTCATTGTATTTACATGTCCTATTTTTACCTATTCATGTATTGATGGAGAGCTATTTAATTATTTTATGTTGTAGAAAACCTTTGCCAACTATAGTGTAGACATGGAGATAATGTTTAAACTATATAAATTACTCCTAAAAATAAATAAACACTCCCTAAGCCCTCACAAATCTTCCAGTACATAAATGGACAAATGAACCTGTGGTGGCTTGAATGAAAATGGCCTCCATAAGCTCATAAAGAGTGACATTGTTAGAGAAGGTGAGACTTTGTTGGAGGAAGTGGTCACTCGGACAGGCTTTGAGTTCTCAGATGCTCAAGCCACAACTAAGTGTGACAATCACTTTCTGCTGCTTGCAGATCCAGACATAGAATTCTCTGTTCCTTCTCCAGTTCAATGTCTGCCTGCTATGTTTCCTGTCATGATGATAAGGACTAAACTTCTGAAACTGCAAGCCTGATGCAATTAAATATTTTTCTTTGTAACAGTTACTATGATCATGGTGTCTCTTCACAGCAATAAAACCCAAAGACAAAACCAAGAAGAAACAAAGAAGTGGCCAATGTATATTTTGAGCTGCTAAAAAATCCTCAGTAATCAAGGAAATTTTAAGTAAAACTACTTTGAGATTCTGTCATTTCCCAGTCAGATGGCTAGCATCAAGAAAACAACAAATGATGATGATGGAAATTATCAAAGAGGAATTGTTATTCACTGTTGGTGGCAATGTAAACTAATATAGTCATTATGGAAATCAGTATGAAGGTTTCTAAGAAAAAGCTTTTATAATAGAAATAACATATGGCCCAGCTATGTCACTCTTGAGCATATGCCCAGAGACCTAGTCTCAGCTACAGAGATATTTGCACATTGTTTTTTTATTACACTATTTTGAGTTAATTTGTTTTTGATCCTCACCCCCCAAGGATATTCTCACCATGCATGTAGTATACCTAATTCTTGTATTTGTGCCTGACAAAGGCTCAGGATTTTAATAGATTGTACATAATTTTATTTACACTTCCTCCCCTTGATACTAAGCTAGAGAGGGTCAGCTTTCTCACTCCATATAGCTAGGTTTTTCATGTTTCTTCAGTCCTAGTGAGTTCCCTAGTGTCAGTAGAGAGACTCACACCATCCTGCATAATTTCCATACTGATGTGGCAGAGAGATTTGTTACATTAAACTCTAACCATTCTGAAAACCTAGCCCTTTGTTTATATTTGTTGATTATTCAAAGCTTGTTCATATCCAGTGTCTTAGTTGACAGTGAGAGCTTAGTGAATCAGTGGTCTCAATGCCTCAAGCTCTAAATTTCAAATTCCTGGTAAACAAATGGAAAACATATTTGTGAGGCATGGGAGAGGCATGGGAAATTATTTTCTGAGGCATGAGAGGTAAAAGTTTTTCTTTCCTATGCATGGGACAGACTTTACCCTGTCAGACCCTTGACTAGCTGTTACAACCATGCAACTCTTGTGGTCTTTACAACCTGTTGATTCAACTGGATCTAGTGTTTCATGGGGAAGAGTGGCAGCAGTGCCTACCAACATGCTGGTGATTAAGGTTCCTTGATCTCAGTCACTGTAGAAGCCTAAACATTTTCAAAGCTTGAATTCAATGCTTATTATGTTTATATCTTGCTGAGAAAAAGTTTGAAATTAGTATAGCAGAAAAAAAAAAAAAAGAACAATGACACTAGTGCAAGTTGTAACACTAGCCCTGGGGAAATGATATTTGTTTACAAGAAGGTATTTAGAACACACACACACACCACAAGGGTGAGAGGGAGAGAGAGAGAGAGAGGGGGGAACACATGTGAGAGAGTGAGAACATGTATCTAAGAGAACCTCCATGTAGATGGGAAGGCTCTGGTAGACCTTAGTTAACACACACACACACACACACACACACACACACACCACATAGACACAGACATGGATACTATCATACTAACTATGAAAGCAGATAGCAAGCCATCAATTACTGATGCCACTTTTGATTATCTATTTTGAGAAGGGACCCCTACAATCTTCCCCATCACAGTCATTCTCTTCTGTATTTTGACCTTAACACTTCCTCAGCAGAAGTGGAGGTTCATTTCTCCACCCCTGTGTTTGTTTTCAATGAATGCCGTAACAAACAAAGGGCTCTTACAGGTTAGGAAGCCTAGATCATAAACGCACAATTCCTCAGCTCTTCCAGCCAGAAGTTCAAGTCCAACATATTACCCAGGTTAGTTTTTTTGAAGTCTATAAGGGAGGGTCTGTTTTATACTTTGTTTCCAGCCTTTGGTGACTACTGCAATTATAAGCATAATTTGACTTATGGATTTGTTTCAGTTCCCAACTTTCATCACTGCCTGGCTTTCTTCCCTGTATCTATCTGACTTGTGACTCTCTGCATCTTAACTGATTACACATGCAAAATCTTATGAAATGAGTTTTAACTGGAAATTCTAGATGGACATAGATTTTTGAAGACACCATTCAACTTAGTTCAACTCCTTTGATTCTGGACAGGATTAGTAAGAGGAATTTTGAGGTAAATTCAAGCTAGTTTCTCTTTTCTACATTCATGAATGTTTAGCATTGGATAAGTTCTTTTGAGCCCTCAAAATCATGTAGAAAGGAGACTGCATCACTCAGAGAGCCTGCATGTAGATAGGGAGTCTCAGGTAGATCTTTACTTGTGGGTCTACCCAGCACTAATTGCTAATAGTTTTCATAAAGCTTGCTAGTTGAGCCATTGAATGCCTGTAGACTCATCCAGTATCTGAAGGGAACAGCATGAGAAACCCTGTTATTTCTTAAATTCACTTCTTATCACAACCCTGAAACCTTTCAAGTAATTTTCCTTTTCACACAAGTGACTTCTCCACCAAGCATTTACCTGAATAGCTTCTTGTTCTAGAGGACTAAAAGCAAGTGCAACTTTCCCATTTTATGGTAACATGTTGTTTTATTTTACTGTTAATATTTATTGATAACTGATGCTTTATTGATTACATACTTGCTCATTTGTCTTTTTATTCTGAATATTTCTCATCTCTGTAAATTTAAGTATTGTTCAGGGAATATCTATCTATCTTTTCCACAACTCTATTTCTATGTTTCTAATAGGGTCCAATACATAGCAAAATATCAACAGAATGCTGGATGAGAAAATGGGAGTGTGCTTTAGGGTAGAAATGAAGTCAGCTAGATGTGAGTTTAAAATCTCAGCTGTCCCATTTATTAGTGATCTTGTGCAAATTTCTTAGCTTCTCTGAGCTCACTGTTGTCACTTCATTAGGGTAAAATGCATAGAAGAGCAAAATCATTTACCTTTGTCCAGAAAGTAAAAGAGAACAAGCACTTTGATTTGAACCTATACTACCCTGACCTCTTCATATTTTGAATGTTGATTCCTAACTGGCAGCACTATTTTGGGAGCTGGGGACATTTAATATGCCTAGCAGGTGAAGTAGGTCACCAGGGGAAGAGGCCTTTGTAAGTTATAATTTTTCCTGATTCCTATGTAGTTTTCTGTTTCCTGGTCTGCTGAGATATGAAGTCCTCCATCACATGATCCTACACTTTGAACTGCCAAGACCTTCCTATCATGATGGACTGCAATTTCTGAACTCATAAGTTAAAATAAATTATTGCTCCATCAAGCTATTACTGTCAGGGATTGTAGCCACAGAGACAAAAAAGTAGCTATGAGGACCCAAACTACTTGAATGTTTCCCACTAGACCTCATAGCTTAAAGGTTGAATAGCATTTCAAGAACTCACCCTAGAAGCTGTGTTTTTCCCATGTAGATATTTAAAAGAACAGTTAAAACTCAAACTTCAGCACAGCGCAATAGCAATACAAGAAGGAAATAGTTCTGAACAAAACATTTAAACTATACCTTGTGTGTAATGAGTGTTACACAAGCACTGAGCAATACTGGGTCCCAGTATCTATCCACAATGATGCCACTGATTATAACTTGTCCTAAACTAAAGTCTATACCATAGGGATCTCAGATGGATAATCATCATCAGTGTTTTGTCTTCCCTGACTCCCAATAACATTCATTTTTAGAGCCTCTGCTTTCATTATTCTCTCTGACCTGCTCTGTTGTCTAAAAGACTTGGCATACCAGTTTATCAAACTCTAGTGAGCAAGTTCATGCTTAACTGCATAATCACAGCACAAAACTATTTGTTCTCAAAGATCTTAGCTACTTTGTTAAGGGAAAGAAGTATTAAGAAAAAAATGTCTAGAAAGGGCATTTAGAGGGCCTAGAGAAGTCCTAGAGAGGACCAGAGAGACAGACATAGTGAAGGACTAGACTTGGCCTAGAGAGGACCATAGAGACAGCCATAGTGAGGGCCTAGAGGGGCCTAGATAGGACCATATACACTTCCATAGGGAGCGCCTAGATTGGCTTAGTGAGGCCATAGAGAAATCCATATTGAAGGCCTAGAGAGGACCTACGGAGGACCATAGAGATGGTCATACTGAGTAATTGAGAGCACCTAGAGAGGACCATAGAGACAGCCATAGTGAGTAAATAGACGGAGCCTAGAGAAGACAATAGATATGGCCAAAGGGAGGGCCTGGAGATGGCCTAGAGTGGACCACAGCCATGGCCATGGTGAGGGCCTAAATAGGGCCTAGATCGCATCATATAGACGACCATAATGGGGGCTACAGATAGCCTAGACAGGATCATAGAAATGGCCAAAATGAGGGTTAAAAGAGGCCCTAGTGAGGATCATAGAGGGCACCAAGATAAGGCCTAGAGAGGACCAAAGAGAGGCCATAGTGACTGCCTAGAGAAGGCCTAGAAAGGATCATAGAGACGGTCATAGTGAGGACCTAGAGAGGGCCTAGAGAGGACCATAGAGATGGCCATAGTGAGTGCCTAGAGAGGCCATAGATTGGACCATAGAGATGGCCATAGTGAGTGCCTAGAGAGGCCCTAGATTGGAACATCGAGATGGCCATAGGGCCTAGAGTGGGCCATAGTGAGGGCCTAGAGATATCCTAGAGAGGACCATAGATATGAATATAGTGAGGACCTAGAGAGGGCCTAGAGAGAGCCTAGTGAGGACCTAGAAATGACCATAGAGACAGCCATAGTGAGGACACAGATATGGCCTAGAGAGGACCATACAGATGACCATATTGAGGGCCTAGACAGGGCCTAGGTAGTTCCTATAGAGGACCATAGGGAAGGCAATAGTTAGGGCCAAGAAGGTGCCTAGAGAGGACCATAGAGACAGCAATAGTGAGGGCCTAGAGAGGCCCTAGATAGCACGATTGAGATGGCCACAGTGAGTGCCTAGAGAGGACCCTTAAAGGACCTTATAAATGGCCATAGTGAGGGCCTCGAGAGGGCCTAGATGGGACCATGGAGACAGCCACTGTGAGGGCCTAGAGAGGACCATAAAAACAGCCATAGTGTGGGACTAGAGTGTGGATAGAGAGGACCATAGAGATTGCTATAGTGAGGGTCTAGAGACAGCCTAGAGAGGATCATACAGGAGACCATAGTGAGGGTCTAGAGAGGGCCTAGAGAGAGCATATAGTGTTCCTAGAGAGGACCATGGAGACAGTCATAGTGAGGGCCTAGCAATGTCCTAGAGAGGACCATATAGATGGCCATATTGAGGGCCTCGAGAGGGCCTAAAGAGGTCCTCCAGAGGACCAAAAAACTACCATTGTTAGGTCATAGAGAGGGCTTAGATGGGACCATATAAACAGCTATAGTGAAGGCCTAGAAGGGTCGGGTTGGGACCATATAGATGGTCATAGTGAGTGCCTAGAGAGGCCAGAATAGACCATAGAGAGTCCATAGTGAGGGGCTAGAGAGGGCCTATAGAGGACCACAGAGATGGTAATAGACAGGGCCTAGAAGGTGCCTAGGAAGGACCATAGATACCGCCAAAGTGAGTTCCTAGACAGGACCTAGATGTGATCATTGACATGGCCATAGTGAGAGCCTAGATAGTACCATAGAGACGACCATATTGAGGGCCTGGATAGGGTCTAGAGATGGTCTAGACAGGCCCTAGATAGGACCACAGAGACAGCCAGTGTGAGGGCCAAGATAGGGCATAGAGAAGACCATCAGATGGCCATAGTAAGGGTCTAGAGAGGGCCTAGTGAGAGAATAGAGAGAACCATAGAGATAGCAAAGTGAGACCCTAGAGAGGGCATAGAGGGGGCCTAGACAAGTCCTATAGAGGAAAATAGAGATGGCCATAGAGTGGGAATAGAGCGTGCCTAGAAAGTACCATAGAGACTATCATACAGTTGGCCTAGATGGGGCATAGAGAGCACCATAGTGACTGACATAGTGAGGTTCTAGAGAGGACCATGGAGACAGCCATTGTGATGTCCTATAGAGGTCTAGAAAGCACCATAGAGATGATAATAGTGAGGGCCAAAAGGGTGCCTAGACAGAACCATATATACAGCCATAGTAAGGGCCTAGAGAGGGTCTAGATGTGACCATGAGTTGGCCATAGTGAGGGTCTAGATGGGATCATAGAGGTTGGCATAGTGAAGGCCTAGAGATGGCCTAGAGAGGACCATAGAGATGGCATAGTGAGGTTCTAGAGAAAACCATTGAGACAGCCATAGTGAGGGCCTAGAGAGGGCCTAGATAGCACAATAGAGATGACTATAGTGAGGGCTTTGAGTGGGCTTAGAGAGATTCTAGAGTGGAACATAGAGACAGCCATAGTGAGGGCACAGGGAGGGCCTAGATAGGTGATAGAGAGGACCATAGGGACAGCCATTGTGAGGTCCTATAGAGGACCATAGAGGATGGCAGTAGTGAGGGCCTAGAGGTGGCATAGTGAGGACAAAAGTGAAGACTATAGACAGGGCATAAAGGGAGCCTAGATAGCACATTAGAGATGTCCATACTGAGTACATAGAGATAGCCTAGAGAGGACCATAAAGACCTCCATAGTGAGGGCATCAAGAGGACCTAGATGGGAACATATAAACAGCCATAGTGTGTACCTAGAGAGGGACTAGGAAAGACCATGGAGACGGCCATAGTGATTGCCTAGAGAGGTCCTAGAGAGAACCATATAAAGGACCATAGGGAGAGCATAGAGAGTTTCCTATACAGGACCATAGAGACATTAATAGTGATGGCCTAGAAGGTGCCTAGAGAGAACCTTACACATGGATTATACTGAGGGCCTAGAGAGGGCCCTAGATATGACCATTGAGAAGGCCATAGGAAGGCCTAGAGAGGGCCTAGAGAGGGCCTAGAGAAGACCATGGAGAAGGATATAGTTAGTGCCTACACAGGGCCAAGAGAGGACCATAGAGACGACCCTACTGTGGACCTAGAAGAGCTTAGAGAGCACCAATAGAGACTGCCATAATGAGGGCCTAGAGAGTGCGTAGATAGCCAAGTAGAACGGCCATAGTGAGGGCCTAGAGTGGGCTTAGAGAGGTCCTAGAGAGGACCATAGATACTGCCATAGTGAGGGCATAGAGAGGAATAGAGAGGGATTAGAGAGGTGCTACAGAGGACCATAGAGACAGCCATTGTGAGGTCCTATAGAGGACCATAGAGATGGCATTATTGAGTGTCTAGAGAGGACATAGAGAGGACAAAAGTGATGATGATAGAGAGGGCATAGTGGAGCCTAGCACATTAGAGATGTCCATACTGAATACATAGAGGGGGCCTAGAGCATACCATGAAGACCGCCATAATGAGGGCCTAGAGAGGACCTAGATGGGACCATAGAAACGGCCTTATTGAAGGCCTAGAGAGGGCCTAGACGGGACCATAGAAACAACCATAGTGAGTACCTAGAGAGGGCCTAGAAAAGATCATCGATACGGCCATATTGATTGCCTAGAGGGGTCCTAGAGAGAACCATAGAAATGACCATAGATAGGGCATAGAGAGGGCCTATATAGGACCATAGAAACATTAATAGTGAGGGCCTAGAAGATGCCTAGAGAAGACCTAGAAATGGACATACTGAGGGCCTAGAGAGGGCCTAGATAGACCATTGAGATGACCATAATGAGGTCTAGAGAGGGCCTAGAGAAGACCATGGAGACAGATATAGGTAGAGGGCCTACACAGGCCTAGAGAGGACCATAGAGACGACCCTACAGTGAGCCTAGAGGAGGATTAGAGAGCACCATAGAGACTGCCATAGTGAGGGCCCTAGAGAAGACCCATGGAGATGGATATAGTTAGGGCATACCAGGGTCTAGAGAGAATACAGAGATGACCCCTACAGAGAGCCTAAAGTAGGCTTAGAGAACACCATAGAGATTGCCATAGTTTAGGGCCTAGAGAATGTCTAGGTGGATCATTGAAATGGCCATATTGAGGCCTTAGAATTGCCTAGATGGGACTATAGAGAAGGCCATATTGAGGGCTAAGATAGGTCCCGAGATGGACCATAGAGACTGTCATTGTGAGGTCCTATAGAGGAATAGAATGGACCATAGAGATAGTAATTTTGAGGGCCTAGAGGGTGTAGACAGTACCATATATATGGCCATATGGGGGCTTAGAGAGCGCCGAGATAATGACCATGGAGATGGCCATAGTGAGGACCTATAGAGGGCCTAGATGGGACCAAAGAAATGCCCATAGTGAGGGCCTAGAGAGGCCTATATAGGACCCCTAGAGATGGACATATTGAAGGCCTTGAGAGGGCCTAGATTGGACCATAGAAACAGTCATAGTGAGGGTCTAGAGAGAGCCTAGAAAAGACCCACCGAGACGGCCATAGTGAGGGTCTGGAGAGGGCCAAAAGAGGACCATAGAGAAGGTCATAGTGAGGGACTAATGGGGGCCTAGAGAGAGCTTAGAGAGGTCCTAGAAGGACCATAGAGACAGCCATAGTGAGGGCCTAGAGAAGGCCTAGAGAGTACCATAGAGACAGCTATTTGAGGCCCTAGAGAGGCCTAGAGAGGGCATAGAGAGGTACTATACAAGACCAAAATAACAGCCATAGTGAGGTCATAGAGAGTGCCTAGATGCGACCATATAAACGGCCATATGAGGGCCTAGAAGAACCTAGAAGGGCCTAGTTGTGACCATATCAATGGTCATAGTAGGTGCCTAGAGAGGGCTGAGATGGGACCATAGAGACATTCATAGTGAGGGCCTAGAGAGGGCTGAGATGAGACCATACAGATGTCCATAGTGAGGCCTCGGAAGGCCTAGAGAGGACCATAGAGACAGGAATAGTGAGGGCCTAGAGAGGCCTAAACATGACCATTGAGTTGGCCATTGTGAGGGCCAAGAGAGGCCTAGATAGGACCATAGAAGTCACCATAGTGATGTCTAGAGAGGGCCTAGAAAGAGCCTAGAGAGGACCAAAGAGACAGCCATATTGAGGGACTAGAGAGGGTGTAGAGAGGGCCTAGAGAGGGCCAAGAAAAAGGTCCTATAAGGAAAATAGAGAGGCCATATTGAGGGATAAGAGACTGCCTAGAAAGGACCATAGATATAACATACAGTGGGCCTAGATGGGCCTAGAGAACACCATAGAGACTGCCTTAGTGAGGGCCTAAAGTAGGCCTAGAGAGGACCATATAGACGGCCATAGTGAGGGCCCTAGAGAGCGCCTAGAGATGGCCTAGAGAGGTCCAATAGAGGATCAAAAAGATGGCCATAAATTGAGGCATATATAGGGCCTAGATGGGACCATATAGACCTCCATAGTGAGAGCCTAGAAGGGCTAGTTGGGACCATATAGATGGTCATAGTTAGTGCCTAGAGAGAGCCAAGATGACAGCATAGAACGCCATAGTGTGGGCCTACTAGATTTCCTAATAGAGGATCATAGAGATGTTTTAAAATTGAGGGCCTAAAGGTGCCTAAGTGTAACCATAGGTACGGCCAATATTGTGGGGCCCAGACAGGCCATAGAAAGGATCATTGAGATGGCCATAATGAAGGCCTAGAGAGGGCCTAGAGATGACAATAGTGAGGGCGTAGAGAGGGCCTAGAGAGGTCCTATATAGGATCAGAGAGATGGCCATATGTGGGCCTAGGGAGGCATAGAGAGGACAAAAGAGACAATAGTAGGGCATAGAGGGAGCCTAGAAAGCACCATAGAGATGTCCATCCATGAATATCTAGAGTGGGCCTAGAGAGGACCATACGACCGACAAGTGAGGGCATAGAAGGACCTAGATGAGACCAAGAGAAAGCCACAGTGAAGGTATAGAGATGCCTAGAAAGGACCATAGAGATGGCCTGGGTGAGGGCCAGAGATTGCCTAGAAAGGACCATAGAGACGACCCACAGTGGGCCAAGAGGCATACTGATGGCCCAGTAAGGCCTAGAGAGGACCATAGAGACGCATAGTGAGCACCTAGAGAGGGCCTAGATTTGGACCATAGAGAGGCCATTGTGAGGTTATAGAGAGGGCCAAGATGGCACCCCTAAAATGGCACCATAAAGGCGGCCATAGTGGCACATAGAGAGGGCCTAGGTGGGATCACTGAGATGGCAAATTGGAGGGCCGAGAAGGGCCTAGATGTTCCATAGAGAAGGCCATTTTGAGGGCCTAGATAGGGCCGAGATGGGACAATAGATACTGCCATTGTGACAGCCTATAGAAGGATTTAAAAAAGGGCCATAGAGATGGTAAAAAGTGAGGACCTAGGGGTCCTAAAGAGGACATAATAAGGCCATAGTAGGACCTAGGGAGGCCTAATGTGACAATTTGACGTCGATGTGAGGCCTAGAGAGGGCCAGTGTGACATGATTGGCCATAGTTATGTTAGAGGGGCCTATATGGACTATAAGACATGCATAGTGAAGGCCTAGAGAGGGCCTAGAAAGGACATAGGACAGCAAGGAGAGCTAGAGTCTTAGAAGCCAAATTGTGGCCAAATGCGGCCAGATAGGGCGATATGGACCAAAGACTGACATAGGAGGGCCTGAAGCGCCTAGAGCAACTAGAGACGGCCATACTGAATCCAAAAACACCAGAAAGGCCTAGAGTAAGCTAGAGAGTCCTAGAAAAGACCAGAGACAACCATACTGATGCCCAGTGATGGCCTAGAGAGGGCCAAAGAGACAGTCACAGTGAGCACCTAGGGAGGGCCTAGATTGGACCTAGAGATGGCCATTGGAGGGCTATAAGAGGGCCTATTGCACCATAGGAGGCTATTGTGAGGCCAAAGGCCTAAGGACAACAAACTCCATGGTGATGGGATAATTGGCCAGAACACTTTAGAAAAGGCCAATAAGGGTAAGGAGGGCCAAATAAACCATAATATGGACACAGGAGAGATAGAGGGGCCTAGAGGACCAAGAGAGGCCATAGAGAGGGCCTAGGTTGGGGTTTGATAGACCTAGAAATGCCAAAAGAGGGTTGTGAAGGCCAGAGAGGGCCTAAAAATGACCATAGTGAGTGTTAAGTGAGGGCCTAGCGAGGACCATAGAGACACATAGAAGGGATTAGAGAGGCCAAGAGGGCTAAGATTCCTAGAGAGGCCATAGATACAGCCATTTGGGGGGCCTAGAGACGGCCCAAAAAGGGCCATAGAGCATCCATAGTGAGGGGGAAGGCCATAAAAGGCCAAGAGGGCCAAAGTGAAGGGGAAAAGAGGTCCTAGAGAGGGCATAGAGTCGACCACGAAAAAACTAGAGAGGGCCAGATAGGAACATAGAGACGGCCATAGTGAGGGCCTAAGGGGGCCAAAGAGGACCATAGAATCACCATAGTAGGGGGCCAGAGAAGGCCAAGAGGGACCATAGAGATGGCCCCAAACAGGCCTGAAGGGCCTAAAGGGGCCAAACAATGGGGCCCTTTGAGGCCTAGAGAGGGCCAAGGAACCTAAAAAAGGGTATAGTGAGCGTCTAAAAGGCCCCCATGGGACCACATAGACACATGTTTTTAAAGGACAGGTTTTAGAAGGACCATAGAGATGGCCAAGTAGGGGCCAAGAGATGTCCCCAAAACTCCTTTTAAATACCAAGAGAGCGCCTAAGATGGTCTAGATAAACCAAGATATGGCCTTATGAGGGGGGAGGAGGGCCAGAAAGGGGCCAAAAAACGACCATAGTGAGGACTAGAGAAACCATAGGAAGGCCCCTAGTGGGGGCCAAAAGAGGGACTCCAAGGACCATAGGAAGGCAAGATGCCAAGAGAGGCCAGAGAGGACCAAGAGAAGCCAAGTGAGGGGTAAGGAGGGGGCCAGAGAGGACCATAGAAACAGCCAATTAGGACTAGTGGGGGCTTCGAGAGGGGCCTTTTTGGTGGGGTAGAAAAGGGCCTAGAAAAAGGGCCCAGGGGGACCAAAAAGGGGGGCTAGGAGGGCCACAGAACGCCAGATGGGACCATAAAAAACCCATTGTGAGTTTTTAAAAAGGGCCCAAAAAGGGGCCCAACAGACCATAGTGAGGGCTAAGAATACCAAAACTGCGCCAAAAAAAAGGGGGGGAAAATTTTCTTATAGAAAGAGGCGGGGGACCCTTAACCCAAAAAGGGAAAAAAAAAAAGAATGGAAGGGGGGGGGGAAAAAAAAAATTTTTTTGGGGAAAAAAGGGAAAAACCAAAAATTGGGGCCAAGACCAAAAAAAAAAGAAAGGGGGTTTGGGGGGGGTAGGAAGGCCTAGAAAGGTTAAAGAGGAAAAAGAAAAGGGAAAAAGCTAAAAAAAAAAAAACCTAAGGGGGCCGAGGCCTTTAAAGGAAAAAGGGGCCGGGGGGGAAAAAAAAAAAAACCAGGGTTGGGCCTAAGGCCAAAGGGGGAAGAGGAAAAAAAAAAGGTTTTGGGCTTTAAAATTAAAAAAAAACCAAAAAAAATTTCCTAAAATGGCAGGGAAAATTAAAAGGGTATTTTGGGGGGGGGGGGGGGGGGGGGAGAGGGAAAAAAAAAAAGAGTCTAAAGGGATAGAACCAAAAAGGGTAGAGGGCCCAAAAAAAGGGCCTAGGGGTCCTAAAAGCCCCAAAAAAAGGAATGAGGGCCCAGGGAAAGGGAAGAGGAAAAAATTCCCTATGGGGACAAGGGGGCCCCTTTAAACGGCCATAGTGAGGGCAAGGACGGATGGGGGCCCCAGAGGTAGAACCA